>JAENRU010000490.1:0-728377 GCA_016647705.1 Eucommia ulmoides | reverse complement strand
TGACGCGGGTACTAAGGATGTGTAGCTTTGACAATGGTAGATAGGGCTCTTATGCACCGTAAGTGAATTTTATGATGGACTATATATAAAGTGAATTTTCTCTTTATGTATATAGGAAAAGTGCATTTAGATTAGAAACAAAATGGTTCCCACCTAATTTGAGTGTTTTTAATAAACATCAAAATATGATTCTTAAATTTGAGTAATTGGTAAATGAGCTTTTTGCACCTTGCACTCATGAAGTTTTAAAGAAATCCCACTAGATATGTCCTTTAAATTTGAAATGAACACATTTAGTGTCAAATTAGCCATTCCGTCATTTTTATGATGGACTTAGATGATTCTGTATTTGACATGAAACTGATATTTATAAGAAGAAATAATTAAGCTACCGATTTGAACTGATTTGACCCGATTTAGATATTTTAGAGTGAAATGTTTTTTTTTCCCCTTGTTGCGAATTCATGATTTTGAAACTAATCTTATTGGAGATGTTTTGATTGTTCTGGGCTTGTTGGACTTGTTGTGTTGAGAGATGTTGCCCTTATTGGTGGTGCAGTTTACAAGAGAGCTACCACTTTGGATTGGAAGGTAATTCTTATCAACAAGAACTAAGGTTTAGGCTTGTTTGTTATCGTTTCTATTCTCTAATTTGGTCTCACTCTCAAAAATTTTAATTAATGTATAGAAACGCGTTTGTTAAACACGTTTCTGTTCTCAAATTTTTGAAGTAATTTGGGATTATTTCTTAAATTCCTTAAAAATCTGAAGAAAAAAACTCTTATTCACTCCAACAAAACTATTTCTACCACCATCCCATTAGCCGCCACCACCTTGTTTGCCACTATATATTTACAGTAAAAAAAAAAAAGAACAAATATTGCAACCAAACGCGTTTCTTATTTCGCATTTCTGTTCTCATAAATTGAAAGAAACAATTTTAGAAGAATGGTCATTACTAAACATGTTTTTATTTCCAAAATGCTCCAAAACGTAAGCAACATTCTCATCCTAGTTTAGTGGAAGTCGAAACAAAAAAGCAGAAACACTAGCCAAACTCCACCTAAAATTTATTTCCATTTTTTAATTTGGAAAATTCAATTGGCAACTCTATAGACGAATAGAGTGCAATTGGATTTTTTTTGGGCTGCCAATATGATATGTCGTTGATAACTGTGTATATCACAAGTTCAGTGGGAGTAAATATATCATCTTGGTATTATATTTCGATAATATTCTACTCACTAGCAGAGATATAGGCTTATTGCACGAAACTAAGAAATTTCTGATGAAGCAATTCTAGATGAAAGATCTTGGTGACGACTCTTTTGTATTAGGTATCCAGATACCGAGAGATCGTTTTTAAGGTATCCTTGGGTTATCACAAAAGGGTTATATTGATAAGGTTCTGAATAGATTCGACATGAAATACAGTAAATTAGGAGATACACCCGTAGCTAAAGGAGACAAGTTTAGTCTTAATCATGTCCCAACAATGATCTTGAAAGGAAAGAGATGCAGAAGATCCCTTACGTATCAGCAATAGGGAGTCTAATGTCGCTCAAGTCTGTACTCGTCCTGACATAGCATTTATAATGGGAGTCTGGGACAGATACTTGAGTTATTCAGGTTTGCAATATTGGAAGGCAGCCAAACGTGTGATGCGCTATTTGAGGAGAACAAAAGACTACATGCTCACTTATCGGAAATCAGACAGGTTGGAGATCATCGGGTTCTCTGACTCCAATTTTGCGGGATGCCAAAATAGCAGGCGCTCCACGTCGGGCTACATCCTTACGTTGACTGGAGGAGCTATCTTATGGAAATCTGCTAAGCAAACTCTCATAACTTCTTCAACCATGGCAGCGCATTTATTGCTTGCCATAATGTGTCCAATCATGGAATATGGTTGCGAAAATTTGTCATTGGGCTGCGTGTGGTAGATGGCATTAAAAGGCTATTGAAAATTTATTATGATAATAATTTAGCAGTTCTTTACTCCAACAATAGGAGCTCGACAAAGTAGAAATTTATCGACATCAAGTTTCTACTTGTTAAGAAGAGAGTTCAGGATAAACAGATTGTTATAGAACACATAGGAACGGATTTTATGCTAGCGGATCCATTAACCAATGATTTAACCCCTAAAATCTTTCATGAGCACACGGCTCACATGGGTATTATTTCTGATAGTACCTTGTGTTGGCCCAGTAGAATACCTAAGAGGGGGTGAATTGGGTAATTAAAAAAATAATTAGAATAAAACTTGAATAAAACAAATAATTAATTTTATTCCTATATTACTTATTATCTTTATATCACAGTGGAATAAATCAATTAACTAGGTGCACACCCAAACAACAAAAATAACAAAGTAATAATGCAACACACCAATAGATATCCTGATTCACCAAGCTACTCTTGGTTAGTCCAGTCCTCCGAGACCCACGAAGATTTGCACCCACTAATTTTCAAGATCCCTTTAAAGGTAGGAACCAAACTCACACACCGATTCTTTTATAAGTTCATAATCAACCTTTACAATTTCCTTTTCCCAAACTCAAGAATAACCTCTACTTTTACAGGCTCAAGAATAATTT
The DNA here is from genome assembly GCA_016647705.1 of Eucommia ulmoides. Classification (NCBI taxonomy): domain Eukaryota; kingdom Viridiplantae; phylum Streptophyta; class Magnoliopsida; order Garryales; family Eucommiaceae; genus Eucommia; species Eucommia ulmoides. Next base: position 725,777 of record JAENRU010000490.1, on the reverse strand, counting down.
ATCTTTTTACAGGTTAAAAATTAACCTAATTATTTTTATCACTACGGCTGAAGAATCAAAATCTCACACAACACTCTAAGTATCTTTTTCACAGGTAAGGATAAAACCTTTACAATTCACTCAAAAACACAATTCTTATCCAAGAAGAATTAATACCTCAATCTCTTTACAGGAAGAGACTGAAACTCAACTACCATTGATTAAATATCCCCAATGATATTTAACCCGTCACATTACGCACCAATACAAAATGATAAGTATGAAATCTTATTCGGAGCTTCTACTACCCCAGATAAATAATAACTCAATTAATATCCCAACTAGTGATAGAAAAACGTAAGATACAAAAATCTGATTTTAACAAGATATGGGTAGTAAATTAGAGCACGTAATCAGATTTAAGAAATTGTTTATAAAAATATATTCTTTAAAAATTAGAAACAATTTCTAAGATCAATTTTCAAATAATAAACAAATAATGCAATGAAAGAATATAATTGGAAAAATCTCACCCGAAATCCACAGAAAAAATAGATAAAACAATATAATTTCAGATCCGGTAGCAGCACAAATTAATAGCAGTTGATCATCAAGATCGTCTCTCAGAAAAGCTCACAATATTTCAGATGGATAACTCTTAATAAAACTCACAATATGATATGATATAATTTCTCTCTTATTTACTGTTTAATTACTAATGAAATTCGCAGATCTATTTAAAGGATTATGTAATCAGCCTTCTAACGGCTAGTTCATAAGTGTCATGACATTAAAAAGCTCTTATAGACCCCTTATATCATATAGACTTCATTTAGGTTCAATTTCACTTAAAAACAACTTTCAAATCTTTCAAATAAATTCTTAAAGTATTTCTCAATGAAAACAAATAAGTATAGAAACTATTTCAAGTATCAAATTAGAAACATTAATATTTAATGTATCAAATCAATAGGATTTAATTAATATATGAACCATATCTTAAATATCACTAAATCCCTTAAATCTCTCTCAAATCTTAACAAAAAACGGCTACCTTTAGATATGATTTCAGATTCAAACATTATCTTGAAACAGAGAACTCAGTCGACTACCTAGTCGAGGAGTAGCCATCGCAGTTCATCGGTCGACTGCTCGGTCGACTCGTAGATTCAGAGAGTTTATCAAGCTTCTACCGGTCGACTTCTCTCTTGACTCGCAGATTCTGAGAGTTTGCCAAACTTTTACCGGTCGACTGCTCTCTCAACTCGCAGATTCAAAGAGTTCATCTTCTTTCTCCGGTCGACTCCTCAGTCGACTACCCTCTCCTGAATCTCTTCTCTGATCTCGTTTTTAACTTATTTTCTTTTACAATTTTGCTTCTTTATCCATATTTATATTCAAATGAACTCCACTAATATTCTTATATTCTATTTTAGTCATTCAAAAATATTTCTTTTTAATTCACAATGGAGCAAATAAATATACTCAACCAAAACACACCAAAAAAAATAAATCATTTTGTGCTATGTGTGTGTTCCTAAATAGGATATTAAGAGTTTATATTTATCTGGATTGTTTTTCCTAATGTCTTCAAACTCTTAATATTTCTTCATCATCTTGATGTCTTCATTTAGCATCCATTTACTTTAACATCTTTATTACTGAAACTTTAAGTCACTGAAACACTTGATCAAACATTAGTTCCACCAAAATATCAATACTTAATTGTTCATCAAAATCTTGAAATCAACACCTTGATTTAGTGGGAGTCATTTTTATTCTATATGTTTTGCTTTGAACATTGAATTGTTTAAATTTTTTGCAGAAAAAAGTTGATGGTTTATTTTTGTTTGCAATGTTTGCGTTGCATTAAGGATTTTGAATTGATCTCACTAAAGATTAAAATTAGACCAATTGAAAATAGGCATATCTAAAATCATATTGCATATAATTTGCATACTACTTTTCCACATTTGATCTATATCATTGAGTATATTAGTATGGTGATCATCGTGGTTTGGTCACGCCTGTATTGTGATATAAGCTGCGGTATTTCCATTGCTAGTATATGAAATGTACAATATTGTTTAAGAAGAAATCTAAGGATAAATAGCATACGGTTGCGCGCCTAAGAAATTTTGTGATATAATTGTTTCAGGGATAATATGTAGCTCAAATGGGAGATTATTAGAAAAATTTATTTCCTAATCTGATTTTGAGCAACATATTATTAATACAATTATATTTGCTATTTAAATTTAATGGACTGAAATTAAGTGATCTAATTAATTTAGATAAACCCATAGACTTCTCAAAAGAATATGGGTTTAAATGAGTATATACCGAAAACTGTTGGGGTGATTAAGGGATTATGAGGACTCTAATCACACCATATAAATAGATAATGTTAAGGTTATGGTCTCCAATAATACCAAATCGTCTCGACGGCTCATTTCTCCATATCTGGAAGTGAATCGCGAATCCCATTGAGGAGCTCTGGAGATTTGGTTGAGGGAGGTTACGTACCCATTCAATCCTATTCTTCTCGTGATCAATTGTCACAGGATTCCGCATCAGAAGTCAATTGATCTATGTACGTAATTTACATATACATTAGAACTCTTGGTGATTTGACATATTGATTAAGATGTTAGAAATTTAGATCTATAGGGATTAAATCCCGACACAAACATGTAACTTTTATACAACGAACTTGCGACTTGTGAAGTTACAAGTTCTTAGACAAACTTGCAATTTTTATGAAACTGATCATATCGCATTTTACGTGATTTAAAACCACTAAATTAGATTTTGTTATTTTTTAGAATAAATTAAATTAGTATAATTGATTTATTTAAATTGTTTTCATAGATTTTTAAAATTAGAGCAAAACACTGCAATTTGGAGCAAAACATAGACAAAAAGGATAAGAAAATGAAGAAAAACAAGATAACTCACGAAGGACGGGGACCCACGACACGGATCCGCCGGGTCACGAATCCGCGCACCTGCACATGCATGAGAGAGCAACCATTATGGAAGGTCTAATCCGTTACATTTAACAAGGAAATGACCATTGATTGTGGGATTAAAAAAAAATAGAGAAATTTGGGGTGGATTCTCCATTTTTTTTCTTTTCCTAGTCATTTTTATTGTTCTTAGCCGACGGTAGGGTGGCTCTTAGGGAAGTCTACTTTTTTGTTTTTTCTTTTGGGATTGGGCTTTTTCTAGGGGATTATTTTTTTCACGTGGGAGCAATTTTTAGTCGGCAGCAGTAGGGTTAGGGAGAGAAGTTCATTTTTAATTTTTTCCTTTTTTTTGGTCTTCCTTCGACCGTGGCTATTACACTCTTTGGTTTCTTTATTTTTTAGTTTTCAGAAAACTCCATTCAAATTTTGTATAATCTATTGCTGGATTTTAGAAGTGATTATTCAATAAAATTTATGTGGAATATCATTTTTGAAGAAAAACAAATCACCATGTACGGCTAATCTCCTCCTAATCGGGTTATGATTGTAGTATGTATTTTGGTTTATGCAATATTGTATTTTTAGATTAATTTTAGTTTGTGTAAACGATTATATGATGGTGAATTTTGTACTTGAAATATAGTTTAAATCGTATTGAATTTAATCTCAAAACATTCTTGTAAAGATTTCGATTTTAGATTCAATTATTGTTAGAACGTTAGATCTCGTACCTATGAGTAATTTCATATTGGTTGATGAAAAATGGTTAAACCACTTTTATAATTCATTTTGGATTGTGGATCTGGGTCGGGTCATAGGTCGTGGGTTTGGGTTTGGACTTGGGTTAATCCAAGTAGAGAGAATTTTTTTTAGAATTTTAAATTGATTCTAGCAATTTTTCTAACTAAATAAGACTTGTCTTTTCATATTGGTAACTCATTTTTAATAAGGAGTTACATGTGATTATTTCTTAGTGGTCTTAAAGTGTTAGTGACCTTAAAATGTTCTTAGTGGCTTTAAAGTGAAACTTTTGATGTTTTGAAGTTACTCATTTGTTACTCTATGAATCATTAAATAGAGACATTTGCATTATCATATAAGCATGAAAACTTAGGACATCTTGCACTACATATTCACTTTGAGTCTATTGTTTATTCTTGAGCGAGGGTTCAACAATTATTTTGTTCGCTGGATCCTTTGATTTCAAGTGCTAATGTCGACGAATTATGATTGTTGTATCTTGGAAAGCAAACGTCTGAATAACCATAAGCACCTAAGCGAAGACGAAATTTACTGTAAGGAAATATCGTTAAATGATAGTCTCGATTGATATAGTTTCTAATATTGTCATCGGTAAAGTACGGTAAGTATAATCTTATTTATTTATTGATTGCCTTTTTTTTAATTTATTGTTGAAGAATATAATTTTATAATATTTGCTAATGTTCTAGAATATTCGTTGTCGTGTATTTTATAATTTAAAATATTTACTGTCGCCTACATTGGGTTCTTGAATATTTATTGTAAATTATTTTATATTATGTAATATTTGATATAAGTTACATTCAATAACAAATTTCACTAAGAGATTATTTTTTTTATTGTTTATGAGTATTAATTCATTATAAATATATTTATGACATATTGAGAAATATTTATTAAAAATAATATTAATTAATATTTAATTATATTAATTTAAATTAATATTTTCACCATAATTTCCAACCTATTTGAAGGGTACCTTTTGTTTGAAGTGGTTTCCGTCTCAATATGAAGTGTTGTCATGTATATTATAACTCAATTGCTACTGGTGCAATCAAACAATCTCCAATCTTCTCAACAATTGGAATCAAAATCCATATACAAGGAACAACAAGCAATTATCTTTTTAATTCTTGTTGTACTATGACTACTTGTATCTATAATTTGCACTGTAATAGTGGGATTCAATCCGCCCCACTCACGGGGTGGAATGTAACACAAAATTTGGCCCGAGCCCACATGCCCATTTTTGTCGAGTCTATGCCGCCTCAATCCTCTGGCTACTTTCTAAAGTCTACCTCTTTGAGGCGCCACCTCGAAATGAGCCTAGATCGAGTCGAATCCATGACATGGTTTCAAATCAGATTAGCCAAACATGGACTAAATCTATAGCTCAAGTTTTGTATAAATTTCGAAAGAGAGGAAAGGTTGAGATACTATTTAATGGGGTTTGATCCTGAGAGTTATCTTTTTTGGGGACGAGAAAAAACGGGAATTTTGGAGAGTGAACAGTGTGTATTTTAGTTCTTAATAACAAATATTGTGTCTGGTTGCATGTTGGCTTGAGACTGTAGCATCTTTGTCAAGGCAATGTCTAAAGATATGTCATAGGTAGGGATGGCAACCACTCTGTTTTGGGCCGGTTTCGCTAGAAACCAAAACTAAAATCGTTGCGTATATTACCAAACCCAAAATCGAACCATAAACCGTTGGCTTTTTAGAAGTCGCTTTTTAACCGAGCTGTTTAATTTTATATAAAACCAAAACCACAAAACCGTAACCCCGTTAAGATTTTTTTTATATATTTATTAATTTTCTCTAGTAACGCAAGTTTGTAAAATTGTAAATAAAAACATAACTAAAATATAAACTATAAATTTTAAACAAAATCAGAATTGAACCGCAAAATCATTAATTCTTACCACAAACATCCCAAACAAATTTAAAATACAACACAAAGTTAAACATATAATAAAAAATAAACTATAAACATGTAATGAAAAACAAACTAAAATGAAAACCAAAATGTAGCGGTAAAAGTAAATATAAACACATGTACGATATATGATATAGTGGAAGTCAAACTATAAATCAATAAAAACAAAAGTAGGGATATATATATATATAATAGATGTACGTGGTTGGATTTCACAGTTTTTATCCCAAAATCAAAACCAAAACCGTTTTGATTTTCAATTTCAGAACCAAAATCGTATCCAAAACAATTTGACCATTTTAAAAACCAAACTATATATTTCGGTTTGGTTTGGGTACCCACCGGTTCAGATTCAATTTCCCTCTAGTTATAGGAAAAGTAAGAAAAAGGAATAGGTCTTTTGCCAACTTGTGAATAAAGTAAAGGACCGAATTCTGTGGCAAACACTATTGAACCAAGAAAAGCGTATTATTTTTTTCTTATATATAGAGGCATTGAGGTTTCTTCTTGATCGATTATATGCAGCAACAAATTCAATTGAACCATTTGATTAAAGAAAGAAAGGTGTATATGCTCGAATTCCTTTTCATTCATTTGTTTATTTTAAATGGGATTTTCCTATTCTAATTATAGACTATTTTACTCAGTTTATTCAAGAGTTGTGCAGAGTTGTGCAGCTAAATGGTCTATTCAGTTTGGACTTGATTCAAATATTTTTGTACTTTTATGATGAAATTGGTTAAAATAAGATTAAGGATCAAATTAATTCTCGTGCCAAAGTTAAAAATTGCAGTATAACCCTTAAAAGATAATTAAAACATTTCTATGACCATGTAATCTATGAAAAAAAAAAAAAATTACTTTTCCTAGCTAACGATTGGATTTTATTATAAATATAAAATTCAATAGGAAACTCGATAAAAATATGGATTAATTAATTTCATGTCATATATTATACTAAATTTTTAAAGGAAAATTTATTATATGGTCTTCAAGAGATATAGAAATCGAAATAAACCTCCCACAAGTATAATAAATTTTTAGTACCTGAAGATTTTTATAAAATAGTCTTTTGTTCTTTAACTATCATTATTCAATAATTTATATGAAAGGTTATTTTATAAAATATAAATGTGATCATTCACATTTTTATTTTCACTATTTTTAAATATTTTGATTGTATTGATATGAATGTTCACGACAAATCAAAATATTAAAAAAAAAAAAATCAACAAAATAAATCAGTATGAACATTCATCAACCACAATGAACAAAATCAATAAAAAGAGCATTGACAATGAATAAAACACAACTCCAACAAAAAATCAACAAAATCAAAACAGATATGACCACTCACCAAATCACAGCGAACATTCCCAAAAAACATCGCATTAATTAATGTTCACAAAAAATAAAATAAAATCATTTTTAACAAATCAAAAATAGATCACAATTTGCACTGAACAAAATCAACAAGAGAGCATAGGCACATGAATAAACAAAAAAATTGATATGGACACTGGGAAAAAAAAAAAATCAACGCGCAACAATCACACCGAATATATAAAAAACTCAACCAAAATTAACAAACGACGAATAAATCAAAATGAAGACTCATCAAAACACAAAGGAAGTATGAACCTTCACAAAAATAACTGGAATAAACGTTCACCTTGAGATCGGGAAAAAAAACACCTAAAAATGCACTTATCACCTTGAGATCTAGAATTTTTACAAAATGAACGGTTAGGAGATTTGAAAAATTCTAGATCTAGAAATTTTCAGACCATATATATATACTAGGGAAGGGTATGTGCTTTGCACGTACCCAATGGAAAAAATAATTTAATTAAGACAATGAACAAGTTTTGAGTATAGAGACATAAGAAAATATTTATGTTTTACAGGAAGGTTTATAATACATCAATCAATTGATAATCAAAAATAATTCATGAAAATGACTAATAAAAAATAATGATACTAAAAAAAAGTAATGATAATATGCCCTCTTCCTGCCGCATTGGTTCAAAAATCACCATGTGTCAAATAGCTTCTTTGTGGTAGAAATCTCGAATTATAGGTGTCAAGAAAACGTAGAAGTGCAAATATGACAAGAGTTTTGAAGTGTTCTAAAATAAAATAAACCCAGGTGACCACATTATTACAACCCACATAGGTTATGCATATTCACTGCTAAAGGCTCACAATATGTTGAGTGCAATAGGGAGTTTTAAGAAGTTTAAAGAATTCTCTATTAGTTATTTCATAAATATTTATCGAATGAGAAGAAATCTATATTTCTACAATAATCAGTATTACTGAAAATGTAAAAAAAAACAAAATAAATATGTAAATAGAATAAATAAAATATGTTAAAACAGAATAAATGCTTAAACAGAACAATAAAATAAAAAAATTTATTGCCTCAACGTAAAAAAACAGAAGGGAAAAAAATGCATCGAATACAATACTACATTATGGAAAATAAATATGGAACTGCGAAGTTACACTATTTTAGGAAATAAAAGAGACTTACCATAATTGAAGGCCTTTGATTTACTTACCAAAGAAACCAATAAGAAACAAATGGATCCATTTCAGAGCAAATTGATGAAGCAACCCCCAAAAATGATTGAATAACTTCTTTTAGGTTGTGTTCGGGTAGAGGATTTGTAAGAGGAATTTGATTTGGGTAGAGGATTTTGAAATCCTCTTTTAGCAAATACTTTGTTTGGATGTTGAGAGAATGGATTTGTAAAATCCCTTGAAGTCTCAAATGAAGGATTTGCAAATCCTTTTGAAACGGGTGGAATTTTACAAATCATTTGGTCGTCCCTTGGTCGTTCTTCTGCTTTGTTCTTATTCGTTGCTATTTCGCAGAAATCGAAAAAAAAATAAAAAAGAGAGAGGAATTTCTGGTGGCTAATCGATTTCAAAAACGAAATCGATTGCTCTTCAACATGGAATCGATTTCGAAAACGAAATCGTGATGTACTGAATCGGAGCGGGAAGGCGGGGTTAGTCAAGGGGACGAAATCGAAATCAATTGTTCTTCATCAGGGAAATCGATTTCAAAAACGAAATCAAACCCATATTAGGGTTTCGATTTGTACTTCCATTTGAGTTGTGATTTCTACTTCGATTTAGGGTTGGTATGGCGATGGCAATGGGTTGCGTCTCTGTTGTCTTCTATGTTGTGTTCTGTTTTTGTTCGTCTCTGTTCTGTTTTTGTTCCCATTCTGTTATGTTTTGTTCTATAATTTGTTGTTGAAATTACACATCGAAATACTTCAGCTCAAACAATTATCCAAATAAGGGATTTGTGAAATGAAAGGATTTCAAAATCCTGACATTTCAAAATACATGATTTTGAAATCCCTTTATTTCACAAATCTCTTACATTTATCAAATCCTTTACCCAAACGCAACCTTAGTGAAGAAATTTAGTCATTGTCCAACCCATGTTGAGTACGCCTCAAGGTGCTTCATAACATATGTTCTTGCAAGGGTATTTATATTTGCTGATCAGTAACCAAAAAACAAAATCATGATAATTGTAATGCCGACTAATGGAAAAGAGATAAAGAAAAAGCAAAGGCAGTAATTGTTGTTAGCTGTTCTAAAGTATGCTGTGGAAAATCAGTGGTAGACATTATAACTCCAACCAATGAACTCAATTCAAGATGAAGGCCCATCTTATCAATGCATTGAAATTCTCAAAGGTATTGTCAAAGTATTAATATCGCAAAAGAAAAAATTAAGGAAGAGGCCTTTTTTTTGTTTTTTTTTAAAAAAAATTCCATAAAGAATTATCATCTTGAAAAGATATAATTTGCAGGAAGCACCAAATTCATTTGGAAGGATAAAAATATATGCATGCACTTACCGAAGCAGATAATAACCAAAAAGTCACTGCAGCTAGCTGGTCAAGTTCATTAATCTGCTAACAATAGATACCGAAAGAATTAGGAATAAATTAACAATAAGCTAAAGGAATAAACTAATATTAGTAGATTTATTGCTACCTTGCTAGCATCAAATTAGTTATGTTTGAAGATCAAATTGTCGACGGAGTAATCGTAACTACGTAAACGGGCACATAAAAAAGAAGGAAAAAATAGACGAAAAAAACGCATCCGTTGAAGACCGGCGCCGACGACCGTCGTTGGAGGCGAGGCGACCGACGTCCTCTAATGTCGTAGCGAAATCGGAAGCGCAGGGCCGTTGCTATACCGTTTTCAGATTCCAACTGAAGACAACATCTCAAATATCGCCCGAAGAACAGAGTAATATCACAAATGAAGTCACATAATATATGCGTAGAGAAAGAATATGTACGCACCAGGAAAAGAAAAAAAAGAAAAAAAAAAAGATGAAGACCTACGTTAGAGCGCAGAAGGAGATGTAGGCAGAAATGACGAAGGAGAAGATTACCGTCTAGATTCCGATTCGACCTTAGAGAGAGAGCAGCGGCGATTTGCTGAATTACCTAGCCACCGAAGCCTCTATCGCCGTCGTCAATCTCTCTCTCTCTCCTCTCTCTCTCTCTCTCTGCTTCCGGTAGCATTTGGGAGGTCGGCGGTTTCCCTCGGCGCCGCTAGCAGGTCGGAGATCGGCGCTGGTTAGATAGGTGGAGTTTTAGGCGTTGAACTGAGCACACAATTCCCAGACATTAGGTATTAGAGTTTTCCAGCACATGAAATGACAGAAAAGGGCAGTGGTGGTATCTGCTAAATGACGCATGAGGACGGAGATTCAAATGAATTACAAATTTCCCATCAGGACGGCGACAATGAACGAATCTGGGGACGACTGTCGATGGATGGCGCTCATGACTGTGGACGACGAAGGTGGACGAAGCTGTGCACGAACAGCGGTTGCGACTTTAGCTGCCGATGGTGGACGAAGGCTGGAGATCTAAAGGAAGAGATGGAACTCAGGCTTGCGACTGTGAAGACGACAAATTGATTAGGGTTTTTTGGTTATATATATACATATAGGGGTAGATATGTCTATTTATTACCGGCAAATGACTAAAAACTAAGCATGTTTTGATTGAGAACTAAATAATAATATTTTTTTGAGAAAGAGAGTATAAAATTTAGGTTAAATAATAAAAAAAATTATTTGTAATGTGGGTGCCATTAATATTCACAATTAATTTATAACGTTACTAGCATTGACCGACATTAAAATCTACAGTCTATTGCCACCATCATCTACTCTTTACTTAAAATTTTAATAGCAATTTTAATTACAATAAATTTTACCTTTTAGTTACAATTGACCATAGGATTATAAACTAGTCCCAAAAATAAAAAAGAATTAGATTGTAAAGGAGTTCTTAACGAAATAATTAAAAAATTTTTAAAAAAAATATTGAAACCGCATACACATAGAAGAATTTAAAAAATACTAATTGAAGATTAAGATTAAGATTACGAGAAAAATAGAGAAGAGTGGTTCAGGAAAGAGGAGAAAAATGAGGAATTGGGGATTTAGGGTTCTCAAAAAAAAAAAAATAATAATAATAATGTGAAAAAGATCTCCGTTTCTCAATTCTCCGATTTTGGCATTTTATTTAAAAAAAAAAAAAAAGTATAAACGTATAAATGGATTATGCAAATTCGTTTTCTTAAAAAATGAATTTTGAAAATTTGTTTTATGTAGCATATGTAAATATGTGTGTGTATGCATGATTTAAGTTTTTTTTTTTTTTTTTTAAAACTATAGTTATTGTGTAAAGAACTCAATTGGAGTATAAAAAGGAATAGTTGAATAAATTGCCCTAAAAATATCTCTAGTCTCTTTATTTATCAATTTTCTTATAAAAGAAATTTGAAAATATCTACATTCTCTTTATATATCAATTTTTTACTCCGGCACATTTTAAAAACATTTTTTTCAATGTAAAAGGGCGAATTTGGTATTAAAATTTGCCAAATATTATAAATTAAGTACAGGTTTAAATAATAAAACATAGGGATAGACCAAAAAAAAAAATTTAATTTAAATTATTTAAATTTCATATATTTAACTGAAAACCATATAGTGACAAGTATAACAACTATTTACCCTATTAAATTATTTCAAGAAATTATAAGATATCGAAGTGAAATAGAAATCTAACAAAATAATAGCCTAATTAAAACATTTATTCGAGGATGTAAACTATGAAAATTAAAAATTCGATTGTAAAATAAAATAAAATAAAAAAATCACAACAAAATATCTACCGTACTACTTATTTATCAAATTAAAATAAAATCCACTCCCTTTAGTCAACTCTATTTAGTGTTTTCAAAAATTCTTTAGGGTTTAAAAAAATATGTGAATAAAAAAAATATTTAAAACAAAACCAATAGTTAAAATTTTATTTGCAAAAAAAAAAAAAAAAAAAAAAAAGAAGATACAAATATAAAAATTAAGAAAAATAGGAACAATTATTTTTCAGTTTTTTTCACCCAAAAAAAAAAAAAAAAAAAAAAAGGGGTATTTTAAAATACCTTACTTTTTCGTCTCTTTTCCTCCTCTACCAGCCCTTGAACCCCTTTCCTAAGGGAAGTTAATAAAGGCAACGACCACCAAGGCAAAGGGAAAGTCGGTGATTATTTTCCATTTTTATTTACTTTCACTTTTTAATGTTTTTTTTTTTTTTTTTTATATATTATATTTTCATCCCTATTTAATAAAGGGGCGGTGACCAAGAGATCCTAAAAAGCGGTCAAAATTACAGATTGAACCCGTTCTTCTTTCCATGCACCAAATAGTCCTTTTGCCATTTCTGTGACGAAAATATCTCTCATATATAACTTTCAATGCTAAGATTAAAACACATAGATTTTTTCATAGTTCCTGATATCGTAAAATTAATATTTTTATACTGTATTAATCAATAAAATGTCCTATTTTTTAGGATATACTAATTGTAGACACGGCATTTTGACCGCCTCGCAAAAAATTATACTTTATTTTATAGTTACCTTTATTTTATTTTTTTATTATTATTTTATTTATTTATTTATTTTGTTTTGATTGTACCGTATTTATGCGGTTTAATACTGCTAAATTAAGTTTTATTAATCTCTTAAGTAAATTAAATATTAGTAATTGATTTTTATTTTTTTTTGGTTTTGTAGATTTTTCGAAGTGGAATAAAAACGCGTTAATTCGGAACAAAATGGACAAGAAACAGACGAGAACGAGAGAGGCCTGGACCGAACGGGGGTGGGGGGGTGCACGAAGGTCGCACGTGCGACCAAAAACTGGTCGCACGTGCGGCCAGCAAAAGAAAGGGGGCAGAAAGCCCCCCTTTTGGGTGCACCAAGTTTTGGTGCACCCAAAAGGCGTTGGGTGCACCAAATTTCGGTGCACCCACCCCCTTTTCCTTACCTTTTCGCACGCCTTTTGTTCTGAGGAGTTTCAGAAAATTTCCTATAAATAGAAGAAGACTCAGACAACTCGAGGAGGAGAATTTTGAGGGGAAGAAATTTTTTTTAGAGGAATTTTTGTAAGGGATAGGTGAAATCTGGAGAGAAATTTTGAAGAAAATAATATTATTTTCATTTTATTGTAATTTTGAAGAAGAAAAATCTCCAAGAAAGTGGTAAATTTTCATCTGTTGTAAATCTTACTCTTATTTTTTAAGTTGTTATTATACTAATTTTTTTTTTTGTAAATTAGATTTTTTTTCTTCTTCCTTTATTATTTATTTATTTATTACTTTTTATTTTCTTTTTTTTTTTTCTTTTTTTTTTTTTTTTTTTTTTTTTGAGTAAATAAAACGAGGTGGAAAATTCTCAACTTTCAATTTCAACGGCTTAAATTTAGAAGGGAATTACTCCCCTCGATGCGTGTGTGCGGGTGTTTTATTTAATTTGTATTAAATATAATGTGCTAACAATACGAGGTGGAAAATTCCCAACCTTCAATTTGAACGGCTTAAATTTAGAAGGGAATTACTCCCCTCGATGCGTGTGGGTGGGTGTTTTATTTAATTTGTATTAAATATAATGTGCTAAAAATACGAGGTGGAAAATTCCCAACCTTCAATTTGAACGGCTTAAATTTAGAAGGGAATTACTCCCCTCGATGCGTGTGTGCGGGCGTTTTATTTAATTTGTATTAAATATAATGTGCTAAAAATACGAGGTGAAAAATTCCCAACCTTCAATTTGAACGGCTTAAATTTAGAAGGGAATTGCTCCCCTCGATGCGTGTGTGCGGGTGTTTTATTTAATTTGTATTAAATATAATGTGCTAACAATACGAGGTAGAAAATTCCCAACCTTCAATTTGAACGGCTTAAATTTAGAAGGGAATTACTCTCCTCGATGCGTGTGTGCGGGTGTTTTATTTAATTTGTATTAAATATAATGTGCTAACAATACGAGGTGGAAAATTCCCAACCTTCAATTTGAACGGTTTAAATTTAGAAGGGAATTGCTCCCCTCGATGCGTGTGTGCGGGTGTTTTATTTAATTTGTATTAAATATAATGTGCTAACAATACGAGGTGAAAAATTCCCAACCTTCAATTTGAACGGTCTAAATTTAGACGGGAATTACTCCCCTCAATGCGTGTGTGCCGGGGTTTTATTTAATTTGTATTAAATATAATGTGCTAACAATACGAGGTGAAAAATTCCCAACCTTCAATTTGAACGGTTTAAATTTATAAGGGAATTATTCCCCTCGATGCGTGTGTGCGGGTGTTTTATTTAATTTGTATTAAATATAATGTACTAACGATACGAGGTGGAAAAATTTCCAACCTTCCATTTGAACGGTTTAAATTTAGAAGGGAAATTATTCCCCTCAATGTGTGCGTGCGTGTGGGTGCGTGCGTTTTCTTTAACTCATATTAAATATAATGTGCTAACAAGATAAGGTGGAAAATTCCCAGCCTTCCATCAGAACGGCCTAGGTTTAGAAGGGAGATCACTTCCCTCAATGTGTGTGTATGTGTATATGTGTATATAAGGAGGATTTAAAAATAAAATAAAAACATTCGGATTTAAATTCTAATTGGACTTAATCGGATAAGGTACCGTCTTTGGACGGGCGTCTTGGGGTGCTTGACACCTTCCCCGAGCGTAACTGACCCCCGAACTCTTTAAACGAATCTCTGGTCAGACCATGTTATTTTTGGAGTCAAATTTTACTTAAGCCATTTTTTTTAAATTATTTTCAAAAAAGAAAATATGGTGACCTAGCACATCATTTAAATCCAATGCTAGGTGGCGACTCCTTTTTCTAAAACAGGCTTAAGTATATTTTAATGAGAAAATCGACGTTTTTAAAAATCCTTCTCGTTTTACCAGCGCCAAGCATATATAAGCATATATCTATATTTTTTTGGTTTTCTCTGGAAAATCAGGGCGCGTTCAGCTGGCGACTCCGCTGGGGACCGGCTGAGGGTCGAGCCCAATATGTCTGAATAAGTCCAACTAATCTAAAGTCCGAATGTTAAATTTTATTTTATTTTTTCTCTCAATTCAGTAAATAAGTTGTGATTTTATTTTATTTTTTTTTATTTTTTTATTTTTTTTTTTTTATATCATTTATTTTTTATTTATATATATATATATATATATATATATATATATATATATATATATATATTTTTTTTTTTCCTTATTTCCTCTCAGGCCCTTATATCGTTGTAAATCCTCTGACAAAAACAAAACTGTCTTGTATCCATATTATCCCCTCAGGATTCTATGATACAAGACGAGAAAGGGGTTTTTTGTACTTGATGGATTTATGACGTCTGGGGAAGTCCTAAAAAAAAAAAAAAAAAAAAAAAAAAAAAAAAAAAAAGCACACCAAACAAGTTCAAAGTTTTCAATATCGGTAGGGAACGACAAAAAAAATAAATAATAATAATAATAAAAAAAAAATTCATGTACCATTATTTGTTTTAATTAGTCGTTATCGAAATTGAAATCTTCGAATTAGAAAGGGCTTTAAGGCCACCTAAGACCCACGTGAACTAAAAAAATGATTTTTTTTTTTGTAGGTGAAAAAGAAAAGGACAAGACAAAGAAAATTGGTCCCAGAAAAGCAAATCCAGTTCCCCCCTTTCGAAATCCGATCTTTACACGCAGTCGAGCACAGACTCATTCCAGGATGACATCAGAAAGCAATCCCGAATCTCCCCGAACGACCTAGATAGCTCAGATGCAGGAAACTATTGACAGGTTGATGGAAAGGATCAACGAACTTAGCCGACCTCAGGAGGTGCCTATTCCTCCGTCCAACGGGACTCCTGTGACTGAATCCCCAAATGGAAACCCTGCAAGTATTGGGATGGAGAACTCAGGGCCGAATCCGAACCACGTCGGCCCGAACTTTGCAGTACCGGTCTACTATGGACCTCAGATGGGCCCTCATCCTTTCGCCTATGGAGCTCCGACATATCCCATCCAGGGGCATGTCTATCAGGCCTCGCCAGAGGGCTCGGCCCCCGCCGCCCCGCAGATCCTCATTCACCTGGAGAGGGTCGTTGCTCCACCAAACAATTCAAATGATAGCCAACCGGCCCCGGCCATTGAAACTAAAACAAAGAAGAGAATGGCCCTCCACCAGCTTGGCTTCTGAAAATGGAGAAATTGGAGAAAACTATGGAAGAATGGCAAAAGGAGAAGCCGTCCAGGAAAGCGACGTACAAGGAGTTGTCAGCACCACCCGGGATTGTGTACCCGGAAAATTTCGTGGTTCCAGAGTTCACAAAATATGATGGCACTGGCCCTCCAGAATGGCATGTCAGTATTTACAAAGAGGAGTTAGGAATTCATGCTCGGAACGAAGACCTTTGCCTAAAGATGTTTCAGAGATCGTTGAAAGGACCGGCTCTCAACTGGTACATGACCCTGGAGGTATCACAGATTAAAACATTTGAAGATCTGGTAGAGGCCTTCTGTGAGCAATATGTGTACAATAGGGATGCCGCGCCAGACCGCAATACCCTCTACCAGATACTGAAAAGTAAAGACGAAAGTTTCCGGAGGTATACTGCTCGTTGGAGGGAAGAGGCTGCCAAAGTTGTCCCTAAGCTGAGCGAGGAGGCTCAGTTAGAGATATTCAAGTCAATTCAGTCACCGCCGTTCTATCGAGATCTCTCGAGCATAGCAGTGGTTTCTTTCGGCGATGCGATCAAACAGGCCGAGGTGACGGAAGAAGGAATAAGGAGCGGAAAAATTGAAGGGGCCCAATCCAATCTGACGAAAAGGTCAGCCCCGCCAAAGATGAAAGAAAATGAAGTAACTGTTGTCGTTTTCCCTCGGCAAACCCATTACCAGAACTACCCCCAAGCTTCTTGTCCCCAGAACTACCCGAACCAGAACAACCAATATCACAACTACCCTCCTCAAAATCGCCAAAACCAAAATTATCCTCAAAACCAACCCTATTCCCAAAGCCGCCCCCGCTATTACCAAAATGTACCTCCCCCTTATCAAAAACACATTCCCCAATATTACCCTCAAGCCTACCCAACACCCTCTTACCATACCTATCAACCACGCCCGAACACCCCACCTCAAATTCCTAACCGCACTCCAAGGTCAGGAACCCAATACCACCAAGACCTTATACCTCATGCTACTGGGGAAAATTTCCAGAACGACAACAGAGAGCTACAAGACCTTCCGGTCTCGATCACCGAGTTGTACCGGAATTGTTTGAAGCAGGGGATGCTGACGCCCCTTCCATTCTACGAAGTTAAACCTGGGAGTAAAGCAGCTTCTTTAAATGCTTTCTGTGAATACCACTCGGGAACCAGAGGACATGCGACTGAGCAATGCTTTCAGCTAAAAGACAAAATCCGAGAGTTTATACGGACCGGAGCCATCACGTTTCCTAAAAAACCTGAGGCCGGTACGCCAAATTGTCAGCAAAAATCCGTTGCCTGAACACGCCTCCTCAGGAAGTGGCGTCAATCTAATTTTCACAGAGGAGGTCGAAGAAGAAGTTGATGTGATCGATATCGGTGGTGTTTATTTACACCAGGAGGTTCTCTACGGAGGGTTCGAATTACATCTAGAAAGGGTAGCCCAAAAACTGGAGAAATCTCTAGTTTTGTCTTTCCCAATCCAAAAGATGGTGGAAAATCTCAATAAGGTTCCGTGGAATTATGAGATCGTCGCTAAAACAGGAGAAGGAGAAGAATTGTCAATCTCAGCAGGAGAAACCAGTGGAATCACTCGGTCTGGAAGAGTATATACGCCACAGGATTTGATCAGGATTCCTGTGAGGGAACCAAGAGGGGCCCTGAAAAAGCCAGTGTCAGAACTGGAGGCTCACGACTTCCTAAAGGCAATGAAGAATTCAGAATACAAGATAGTGGAGCAACTCAGCAAAGCACCGGCGCAAATCTCGATGCTCTCACTACTCCTATCCTCAGAAGTACATAGACAGGCACTGCTGAAAGTCCTAAATGAAGCCCACTTGCCCAGCACGATCTCTCCGGAGAAGTTTGTCACTCTGGTCGAGCAGGTCCTAGGATCTAACACCATCACTTTCACAGATGACGAGATGGACGATGATGGAACAGGTCACAACAAGCCTTTGAATATCATGGTCGAAAGCCATGGAATGTTCATAGCTCGGGTGCTGATTGACAATGGATCGGCACTAAATATCTGTCCTTTGTCGACCCTGGAAGAAATGGGGATAGATCTATCACAGGTTCGATCGTCTAAGACGGTTATCCGAGCATTCGATGGGGCTAGGAGAGATAGCGTTGGAGAGATTGACCTGCCAATTGAAATTGGTCCAATATAGTTCAATGCGAAGTTCCAAGTGCTCGACATACCTACTTCGTACAACCTGTTGTTGGGGAGGCCATGGATCCATAACGCTGGGGCAGTGCCTTCATCTCTACATCAGAAGATCAAGTTTATCATTAATGACACACTGTACGTGATCAGGGCTGATTCAGATATCATACCTTTCCATCAAGCGATAAGTCGGCATGTCCCGTTAACAGATGACGGAAAGGAGAAGGAGAAGATTGAAGCCTCCTATCACGTGTTCGACGTTGCGAATGCTACCTTTGTGAAGGAAGGAGGACACGAGATGACACCATCACTGTCTAACACTGTGGCCTTCGTTGCTAAAGAAATGAAGTCTCGGGGTTGCATTCCCGGGAAAGGTTTGGGCAAGAATCTAGACGGAATTACAGAACCGATAGAAGTCAAGGAGAAGAAGGGGAGATTCGGATTGGGATACGAGCCGACAAAAGCAGACAGGGCGAAGTTCTTCCGGAAGAAGAGGGATGGATCCCCAGACAACCAGCCAATGAAAATTCCGCATATCCGGGTCACTTTCCCCTATCCAGCAGAAACCCTCAACAAAGGGAAGGAGATCGCAGGATTCAAGTTGCACCCTGAGAGAGTAATGATCAAGGAAGCTGTGAATGTAATCATGAGAGACGAGGCAGGGCCAAGTCATGGGTCTGGTATTCAAACTAAGGGAAAAGAAAAGCTGCAGAATTGGGATTCTTGTTCTCTCCCAATTCGCCAGGCGTTTCGGTAAACTTAGGGAGATTTTCTGTTGGTCATCTCTCCATCCACCTTGCCTTCTAGATGGAAAGGGATTTTGCTTTGTAATGGTTTTTTATATTTAATGAATGCAATTCTGTTTTATCCGACATATGGTTTAAATGTTTAAATTTTATGCTTTCAGGATATCTAAAACACCAGTGTATGATGCATGCGATATAACTGAGCCAGAGTGCGATAAGTATGATTTCAATGCAGAACCAGACCATAACCCGATGGGAGTGGAAGCAGAAGATGACTCTTGCCAGCCAGACGATGGTGAGATCCGAAAAGCTTTCACGGAGTTCGAGAACAAGCCGATTCCCAGTAACGATGAGACCGAGTTGATAAACTTGGGGACCTCGGAAGAGTTGAAGGAAGTAAAGATTGGATCAGCCCTCATGACTCTGGAAAAGAAAGAGTTGACAACGCTCTTAATTTCCTACCAAGATATCTTTGCCTGGTCCTACGATGACATGGTAGGACTGGACAAGAGTATCGTGGCCCATAAGCTGTCGCTAAAGCCGGGGAGTGTACCAGTCAAACAAAAGTTGAGGAAACTGAGGCCCGCTGTCAGCCTCGAGGTCAAGGAGGAGATCGTGAAGCAATTCAATGCCCGAATTATTGAAGTCTGTAACTACAGTGAATGGCTCTCAAATGTCGTTCCCGTGCCAAAGTCCTCAGGAAAAATCAGAGTCTGCGTGGACTATCGTGATCTCAACCGGGCGAGTTCAAAAGATGATTTTCTACTGCCAAACATTCACATCATCATCGACAATACTGCGGGGCGAAAGCTCTATTCTTTCGCCGATGGATTCTCTGGCTATAATCAGATTCTGATGGATGAGAAAGATCGAGAAAAGACAGCCTTCACTACCCCATGGGAAGTCTTTTGCTATAGGGCGATGCCTTTCGGTCTCAAAAACGCCGGGGAAACATACCAAAGAGCAATGACGACCCTCTTTCATGATATGATGCACAAGGAGATGGAGGTATATGTAGATGACATGATCGTTAAATCACAGGAGAACGAGGATCATCTCTGCCATTTGAAAAAGGTGTTCGACAGACTTCGAAAGTACCAGCTCAAGCTCAATCCAGCAAAATGCGCGTTTGGGGTGGCTTCCGGAAAACTTCTTGGTTTCATGGTAAATCACCATGGAATCGAGATTGATCCTGCAAAGACGAAGGCCATTCGTGAGATGCCGCCACCGAGAAATGAGAAAGAAATCCGAGGTTTTCTGGGGCGATTAAATTTCATAGCCCGATTCATCTTCCAACTCACTGCCACTTGTGAGCCAATCTTTAAGCTACTTCGAAAAGAAAGTGACGGGCGATGGAATGCAGATTGCCAGAATGCCTTGGAGAAAATTAAAGTCTATCTAACGAACCCTCCCGTTCTAGTGCCGCCTCGGGAGAAGGTTCCGTTATTACTATATTTGTCAGTTCTCGACTCCTCCATGGGAGCTATTCTTGGGCAACTCGATAAATCTGGAAAGAAGGAGCAAGCCATCTACTACCTCAGCAAGCGCTTCACGAAGTATGAGGAAAATTATACCTTGCTGGAGAGGACCTGTTGCGCATTGGCTTGGTCCGCTCAAAGACTGCGCCATTATATGCTCCCACTGACTACCTACTTGATAGCTAGGATGGATCCCTCAAAATATATCTTCGAGAAGCCGATTCTGTCAGGAAAAGTTGCAAAATGGCAGATGCTGCTGACGGAGTTCGATATCATCTACAAGACCCAAAAGTCAGTGAAGGGTCAGGCGATAGCAGATAAGTTGGCTAGTTGTCCAGCTCAAACGGATAACCAGCCTCTTGAGACGCTATTCCCTGACGAGTCGATTCATGCGGTGGATGAAGAAAATGAGGAAACAGTCTGGAAAATGTATTTTGATGGAGCAGTGAACTCTCGAGGGGCTGGAATCGGAGCCGTTCTGGTTTCTCCGGGCAAACAGCATTATCCAGTGGCTTCCAAGTTGAAGTTCCAGAGCACAAATAATCGAGCTGAGTACGAAGCCTGTATTCTGGGACTCCATCTGGCTGTCGATATTAAAATCAAAGAATTGCTAGTGTTCGGAGATTCTAAGCTGATAATCAATCAGGTGACGGATAAATATGCCACAAGAGATCCGACCTTGATAGCCTATAACAATCACCTCCTGGAGTTGTGCGAGCAATTTACAATAATAGAATTTGAAAGCATACCGAGGCTAAAAAATGACTTCGCCGATGCCTTAGCTACCTTGGCATCTATGATATCTATCACTCGAGAGGATGATGATATCATTCCGGTGGTGATCCGAGTTCAACGCCGACCGGCCCACTGCTGCCAGCTTGAATCTGAGCCAGCCAAAGACCCGTGGTACCATGACATAAAGAACTTTCTGAAAAATCAGGAGTATCCGGAAGGGGCATCAAGTGTTGATCGGAAAACTCTCCGGAGTTTAGCAGGCCAATTCTTCCTAAGCGGGGAGACACTGTACAAACGCTCCCCTGACATGGGCCTGTTGAGATGTGTTGGAGTCGAAGAGGCCATCCAGTTGATGAAAGAGGTCCATGGTGGCATATGTGGACCTCACATGAGCGGCTTCATGCTTGCCAAGAAGATCCTGAGGACCGGTCATTTTTGGCTAACGATGGAAAGCGACTGCGTGCAGTTTGTTCGAAGATGCCATAAGTGTCAGATTCATGGTGATCAAATCCATGTCCCACCTTCGCACCTTCATTGCTTGGCGGCCCCATGGCCCTTCTCAATGTGGGGTATGGACGTTATTGGGGAAGTTACCCCTAAGGCGCCGAGTGGTCATCGCTTTATCCTGGTGGCAATTGATTATTTTTCCAAGTGGGTAGAAGCTGTTTCCTTAACCCGAGTGACTCAAAAAATAGTAGCTCGATTCATCAAAGAAAATATTGTGTCAAGATACGGTTTGCCGCAAACATTGATAACCGACAATGCTAAAAACCTGAAGGGTTCAGAAATACAGAAAATATGTCAGCAGTTTAAGATTGAGCACAAAAACTCAGCGCCTTACCGTCCAAAAATGAATGGAGCAGTGGAAGCCGCCAACAAAAATATAAAGAAAATTCTCCGGAAGATGATTGACAATTATAAAGAGTGGGATGATATGCTGCCATATGCTTTGATGGCTTACCGAACCTCGGTTCGGATCTCGACAGGGGCAACCCCCTATTCTCTGGTTTATGGCACAGAAGCGGTGATACCAGCCGAGGTGGAAATTCCATCTCTACGAGTGCTCATAGAGGCCGAGCTTGATGAAACTGAATGGGTACAACAACGGTTGGACCAACTTTGTTTAATCGATGAAAAGCGGCTGACGGCGATATGCCACGGACAGTGTTACAGACAGAGGATTACTAGAGCTCATGATAAACGGGTATACCCTAGAGTCTTCAAGGTCGGTGAGTTAGTATTGAAGAAAATCTTTCCTTTCCAAGATGAAGCTAAGGGTAAGTTCGCGCCAAATTGGGAAGGTCCTTTTGTTGTTCATAAGGCTTTGAGCGGTGGAGCGTTGATTCTCCAGGAAATGGATGGTGATGTATTTCCCGAGCCCCTAAACTCGGATTCTGTAAAGAAATACTTTGCCTAATAAATGTCCTTATTTTCTAAGTAAGTTTATTTCAATTTGTGATTATCTGTTGCTTCCAAAAAAAAAAAAAAAAAAAAAAAAAAAAAAAAACGGCTCGAACATGGTGAAAACTCGAAAGGGCGCTATGAGAAAAATGTAGAGACCGTGTCGCAAAAAAAAAAAAAAAAAAAAAAAAAAAAAAAAAAAAAAAAAAAGAACAGTTAGATCACTCCTAGGGGCATTTTTGGAATTCCCACTACGGTTGACTTCCATTGACCGTAAGACTTTTCTGTGTTCGGAACTTGATGGATTTGAGCAAGAGTTGGAATCTGTGAAAAGGAACATCGAATATGGCTCAAATTTGCATTGAAATCATACTTGTCAGACAATCCGGCTTGAAATCTCGCAGTCAACATATCTGGTGATAAAGATACCTGTTTGGGGTAAGGTTTTACACGTTTTTCCCATATTTGGTTAAATCAGTTTTGCAGGATTTGAAAAATACAAAGCAAGCAGGAGTATGTGATTCTCCTAAGCACTGAGGATGCCTAGTAGAAAAGAGAAAGTGAGAATCGGCGGGTGCAGAGAAATAAAGGCTGATAGGGATGTTGTCCAAAAAACCAGACCCTACCAACAACCCGGAGAAAACCTCCAGAAAGTACATCTCTAAGATTGACGGAAGGACGAGACGGAAAAATCTCCCGATACTGTCCCGTGACCCGAGAAAGTCAAGCGCCATCAAATGAGGGATTGCGACGGAAAAGGGGGGACGGAATTGCGAGTCGTAAAGAGTGACAAGTTTTTCAAACTAAATTTTCGTGTTACATGTGTTTTTTGTTCAATTACAGGCTTTTCAAAGGACATGGAAGCATGGATTTCTCTCTCACAAAGATTTCTTACCTTCCGGTTCAAATTAGAAACTTTTTATTGCTGAAAGTTCCAAAGCTCTAAATGAGCGTCCAGGTATGCGTTTTGCCCTAAAAAGGGCGAAAAGTGAACTACGCTAAAATTGATCCTCGGCATAATACTAAGGTACGCAGGCAATCTATAAATGTTCGGTCATCTGAGAGTTCGGCTGGGGCACATTTATATCTTTGCTCTCTCATTCTGGCTCAGTCACAAGTTGGGGCATACTTTATACTCTTGAACTTTCTTTAGGCCCCTAGTCAAGAGGGCTGGGGCACGAATAATTTTTATTACTCTAAACAATCCTCTAAACGGACACGTGTTCGTCATGAGTATCGTCAGGAGTCATTTTTTTTACTCTAAACAATCCTCTAAACAGACACGTGTTCGCCATGAGTATTGTTAGGAGTCATTTTTTTTATTACTCTAAACAATCCTCTAAACAGACACGTGTTCGTCATGAGTATCGTCAGGAGTCATTTTTTTATTACTCTAAACGATCCTCTAAACGGACATTTGTTTATCATGAACATCGTCATAAGTCATTCTTTTATTTTTCTAAATGGACACTTGTTCGTCACGAGTCTTCTTTTATTACTCTAAACGTACGCTTGTTCGTCATGAGTCATTTTATTTTATTTGTTCTTTTATTAGAAAATAAACTAAAAAAATAAATAAAATAAAAAATGGGACGATCAAAATGACGTGGTCTTTTATCTTTGTCAAGCAAGTGAAACTTGCATGACAAAGAGGGGCAGCTGTAGACACGGCATTTTGACCGCCTCGCAAAAAATTATACTTTATTTTATAGTTACCTTTATTTTATTTTTTTATTATTATTTTATTTATTTATTTATTTATTTTGTTTTGATTGTACCGTATTTATGCGGTTTAATACTACTAAATTAAGTTTTATTAATCTCTTAAGTAAATTAAATATTAGTAATTGATTTTTATTTTTTTTTGGTTTTGTAGATTTTTCGAAGTGGAATAAAAATGCGTTAATTCGGAACAAAATGGACAAGAAACAGACGAAAACGAGAGAGGTCTGGACCGAACAGGGGTGGGGGGGTGCACGAAGGTCGCACGTGCGACCAAAAACTGGTCGCACGTGCGGCCAGCAAAAGAAAGGGGGCAGAAAGCCCCCCTTTTGGGTGCACCAAGTTTTGGTGCACCCAAATTTCGGTGCACCCACCCCCTTTTCCTTACCTTTTCGCACGCCTTTTGTTCGGAGGAGTTTCAGAAAATTTCTTATAAATAGAAGAAGGCTCAGACAACTCGAGGAGGAGAATTTTGAGGGGAAGAAATTTTTTTGAGAGGAATTTTTTTGAGGGAGAAGTGAAATCTGGAGAGAAATTTTGAAGAAAATAATATTATTTTCTTTTTATTGTAATTTTGAAGAAGAAAAATCTCCAAGAAGGTGGTAAATTTTCATCTGTTGTAAATCTTACTCTTATTTTTAAGTTGTTATTATACTAATTTTTTTTTTTGTAAATTAGATTTTTTTTCTTCTTCCTTTATTATTTATTTATTTATTACTTTTTATTTTCTTTTTTTATTTTTTTTTTATTTTTTTTATTTTTTTTGAGTAAATAAAACGAGGTGGAAAATTCTCAACCTTCAATTTGAACGGCTTAAATTTAGAAGGGAATTACTCCCCTCGATGCGTGTGTGCGGGTGTTTTATTTAATTTGTATTAAATATAATGTGCTAACAATACGAGGTGGAAAATTCCCAACCTTCAATTTGAACGGCTTAAATTTAGAAGGGAATTACTCCCCTCGATGCGTGTGGGTGGGTGTTTTATTGAATTTGTATTAAATATAATGTGCTAAAAATACGAGGTGAAAAATTCCCAACCTTCAATTTGAACGGCTTAAATTTAGAAGGGAATTACTCCCCTCGATGCGTGTGTGCGGGCGTTTTATTTAATTTGTATGAAATATAATGTGCTAAAAATACGAGGTGAAAATTCCCAACCTTCAATTTGAACGGCTTAAATTTAGAAGGGAATTGCTCCCCTCGATGCGTGTGTGCGGGTGTTTTATTTAATTTATATTAAATATAATGTGCTAACAATACGAGGTAGAAAATTCCCAACCTTCAATTTGAACGGCTTAAATTTAGAAGGGAATTACTCTCCTCGATGCGTGTGTGCGGGTGTTTTATTTAATTTGTATTAAATATAATGTGCTAACAATACGAGGTGGAAAATTCCCAACCTTCAATTTGAACGGTTTAAATTTAGAAGGGAATTGCTCCCCTCGATGCGTGTGTGCGGGTGTTTTATTTAATTTGTATTAAATATAATGTGCTAACAATACGAGGTGGAAAATTCCCAACCTTCAATTTGAACGGTCTAAATTTAGACGGGAATTACTCCCCTCGATGCGTGTGTGCCGGGGTTTTATTTAATTTGTATTAAATATAATGTGCTAACAATACGAGGTGAAAAATTTCCAACCTTCAATTTGAACGGTTTAAATTTAGAAGGGAATTAATCCCCTCGATGCATGTGTGCGGGTTTTTTATTTAATTTGTATTAAATATAATGTGCTAACGATACGAGGTGAAAAAATTTTCAACCTTCCATTTGAACGGTTTAAATTTAGAAGGGAAATTATTCCCCTCAATGTGTGCGTGCGTGTGGGTGCGTGCGTTTTCTTTAACTCATATTAAATATAATGTGCTAACAAGATGAGGTGGAAAATTCCCAACCTTCCATCAGAATGGCCTAGGTTTAGAAGGGAGATCACTTCCCTCAATGTGTGTGTATGTGTATATGTGTATATAAGGAGGATTTAAAAATAAAATAAAAACATTCGGATTTAAATTCTAATTGGACTTAATCGGATAAGGTACCGTCTTTGGACGGGCGTCTTGGGGTGCTTGACACCTTCCCCGAGCGTAACTGACCCCCGAACTCTTTAAACGAATCTCTGGTCAGACCATGTTATTTTTGGAGTCAAATTTTACTTAAGCCATTTTTTTAAAATTATTTTCAAAAAAGAAAATATGGTGACCTAGCACATCATTTAAATCTAATGCTAGGTGGCGACTCCTTTTTCTAAAACAGGCTTAAGTATATTTTAATGAGAAAATCGACGTTTTTAAAAACCCTTCTCGTTTTACCAGCGCCAAGCATATATAAGCATATATCTATATTTTTTTGGTTTTCTCTGGAAAATCGGGGGGCGTTCACTAATCATATTTTTTGGACGTGAAAATCGTATTATGCGTGGATGTTACATGTAACATCAAATATAACAATATATTGACAAATTTCAAAAAAATATTTTCAATAGATGTTACATATAACATCTATAATCAATAATTATTTTAAAATATATTTTCAATGGATGTTACATGTCACATTTATATTAAAATATATTTTAGAATTACATCTATATTAAAACATATTTTCCAATTGATATTACATGCAAAACAACATATTTTCAATGGATATTACATGTAACATCTATATCAAAACATATTTTAGAGTTATATCTATATCAAAACATATTTTCCAATTTCTCTCATTAACACACATGTAATATCTATATTTCAGAGGATGTTACATGTAACATTAATGTGATTTCCAATTTCTCTCTTTAACATACATGTAATATTAATGTTATTTTCAATTTCTCCCATTAACACACATGTAACATCTATAATTTAGAGGATGTTACATGTAACATTAACCCGATTTTCAATTTCTCTCACTAACACACAATATAATATTTATATTTCAGAGGATGTTATATGTAAAATTAAGCTGATTTCCAATTTCTATCACTAACACATACCACTATATTTTAAGGGTCAGAGAATATTACATGTAACATTAATGCTATTTCCAATTTCTCTCATTAACACACATGTCACATCTATAATTTAGAGGATGTTACATGTAACATTAACTCGATTTTCAATTTCTCTCACTAACACACAATGTAACATCTATATTTCAAAGAATGTTACGTGTAAAATTAATCTGATTTCCAATTTCTATCATTAACACTACCACTATATTTCAAGGGTCAAAGAATGTTACATGTAACATTGAGGGTTAGAGAATGATACATGTAGCTAACACAAACCATTATATTTCAAGGAGTTGTTACATGTAATATTGCAGAGTGTAATGTATAAATAGTCAAAAAGGAACTCCAAAGACTTTAATATCCAATTCACCATTTCTCTCTCTCTAAATAAAGAAAATCTTACCAGAATAAAAACAGAGCATAAATAATGTGACAACATCCATTGAAATGCTCATATCTGAATTGCAAAAGTGGTGGAGAAGCTAGATCTGGACGGCGACGGTGGAGAAGGCGTCGGCAACGATGGGAAAGGCACCAGATCTTGACGGCGACGGCAGGAGTGCATCGGATCTCGATAGTGACAACGGCAAGGCGATGCTCGCGCAAAAATCACGGGAGGGGCAAATTTGTCGACAAGAAGTGTACGGACGGCCGTTTTGGGACTTCGCTGTGCATAAAAACTGTAAGGAGGGATCGCTTTGTTCATAAAAATAATTAGCAGGTTTAAACCGTAGATTAGTGCTAAATATGAGTTTAGACGGTAATTTTCCCTTTAATAAATTCATTACTTTCATTGCCAACAACATAGTTTTTTGTTTAATTTATTTGTAAAATTAAATTAAAGAGTCAACTAAATTGCAAGAGTTACCATGATAACCGCTTAATTCTTAAGTGTTGAATTTTAAGTGTTGAAATCATAAGTGTTGAATGTATTAAGTGCTGAATATATTAAATATTCAATTTTTTAATACTTTTAATATAAAAATATATATTTTTTGTATGAATTATTATGTCTAAAATAATTTTTACAACTTTATTTTTCTAAAATATTATCTCTCAACAACTTTCTCTGTCTCTCTCTATTTTTGTAATTTAATATTTTCTAAATCTACAGTTCCTCTCTTTCTCTCTCTCTCTCTCTATTTTTTTTAATTTAAGTGATAAGTTTTGAAAAATTAAGTGAATCACACATCACTGAATATTTTGAGCAATTTTTTAAGTGATACTTATTTGTTAGGTGATTGCTTAATTTTTTTATCAAACGCACTTAATCTGATCAACACTTAATACATTCAGTTTTAAATACTTAATTGCGTTATCAAATGTAACCTTAGTAAAGATTCTCAACTCTCATCTTGACATCAACGATAGAGACACGTTAGGCCGAGGGGGGACTCTTGCCCTCCTTAAATTTTTATTTTTATTTTTTTATCCTTATATTTAAAAAATAAAATTTCTAAAATTTTATATAAATCCCCTTGATTTATATAAATATCTAAAAAATAGTCTCTTTCCATTAAATTTCTAGATCCGTTGTTGTTTGATATGTAGTTTCGATACTAACAGTAGTCAAAAAAATTAACAAGGCTCACTAAATTGGGAAAAAAAGGACACATTTAATCCAAATATAGGTGAAAAAAATTAATATAATTTTAAATATGAATAAAATATAAACAAGTAGCACAAACATCTCACTGATTTTGTTGACCCAGTGAGCTACCCAAGAGGAGAGTGAATTGGGTAATATTAAAAAATATCAGAATATAACACTTAAAAATTTAAACAATTAATTTTATCCTAAAATTAATTATTATTTTTTTATAGTAGCGGAAATGTGTTATCAACTAGGTGCACAACCAAACAGCAAAATAGAAACAATATAAAATTGAACCACACCAGAAATTTATACTGGTTCACCAAGCTACTCTTAACTAATCCAGTCATTCGAGTCCCACGGAGAGTCGCACCCACTAAAACTCAAGATTCTTTTAAAGGTAGGAACCAAACTCTCACAATGATTCTTTTCACAAGTTTATAATCAACCTTTACAAATTTCTTTTCCCAAGTTAAGGAATAACCTCTACTTTTACAAACTCAAGAATAACCTAATTCTTTTTATCCCTTAGGTTAAAGAATCAAAACCTCATAAACACTCCAAATATCCTTTTACACGGTAAGGATTGAACCGTTACAAAATTTCTCACAAAACAATTCTATCTAGAAAGAATTACAACCTCAATCTCTTTACAAGAAGAGACTGAAATCAGTTACCTTTTGATTAAATACTCCCAATAGTATTTAATCTGTCACACTACTCACCAATACAAATTGATAAGTAATTGTTCTCACTCGAAACTTCTACCAACCCGTGTAAATTAGAACTCAATTAATATCCCAAAACTAGTGATAGAAAAAGTGAGATATTCAAAATCTGATTTTAAACAAAAATTGGGTAGCACGTAGTTGAGCACGTAATCAGATTTATCAAGAAATTGTTTCAAAAATATTTTTCAATAAACTTCAGAAAACAATTTTAAAGATCAAATTTCAAATATCAAATGATATAATCAAGCAATAGATAACAACAAGTAATTTGGAATGATCTCACCAAGATTTTACCAAAATAGATAATGATAAGCGATTCAGTTTCAAGTCGGTGAATGAACAATGATTTCTCAAGAATTCTTCTTAAGAAAGATCTCACAAAATCTTTTGAACAAATACTCTTAGAAAGCTCTGAAACGATAATCTGATTTTATCTCACTTGAATGTCTTTCATTCATCAATTGGAAGTAAAAAAAACAAAGGTCTATATATAAGGGAATATATCAAATCCTCGAACGGCTAGTTCCCACAAATCATGATAGTTAATTGCACCAATAGACCCTATATATCATAATGATTCATTTCTGATATAATTTACTCACAAATATCTTTTAAAATATTCAATTAAGTCCTCAAACTTTTTCTCAAACTTAATTAAATAGGATTGAAAGAATTATATAAACCAATTTGAGAAACATAAAAAATACTTGAACCATATTTATAGGAACACTTAGATATCATTTAAATAACCAAAATACTCTAGATTCCTAAGATATCTTGGGGATCTTAACCGAAAATTGGCTAGTAACGACTACGTTTTAAAAAAAAAAATCGAAATTCTACAGAATCTTGAAATAGTGCCATAAGTCGATCGACCAACACCCATCTGTCAACCGCTCGATTCAGGATACTAGCCAAGCCAAAATTCCTTCGTTCATCAGTCAACTGTCCATCCGTCATCTATCAACCAGACAATTCAGAGAGTTTCTCAAGTCGACCTATCTGTCGACCTAGATATTCAGAGAGTTCGTTCTTTGGCCACATATCGACCCACCTGTCGACCGAGAGATTTAGCAACTTTGTTCATTGAGTATCGGTCGACTTACCTGTTGACTGATAGATGCTGAAATCTTTTCTTTAATTAGTTTGAAATCTATTTTTACTGACGTTTTCGCCCTTTTAACTGATTTCTTTTCTCGGTTAGCTCCACTTACTTCTTAAATTCAATTTTAATCAATTTTCTTTATTTCTTTTTCAATTACACATATAAACAAATAATTTAACTAATTAGGATTTTAATAAAAATACACATAATTATAAAGTCATTTTTGTGTCGTTTGTGATCCTAATCGGGATACATTAAGAGAAAAAAATAGATTAGAGTTGTTTTCACCTAGATTCTTTAGAATCTTCAATCTCTTAGTATTCATCTCTACATCTTTCACAATTATTGTCTCTGCATCCTTTATAATTACTGTCTCTGCATCCTTTATAATTACTTCATGATATTGTCTAAAACTCTTTAAATTAAAATACTCAATTAATCCGTCAGTTCCACCAAAAATATCAACATTTAGTTGTTCATCAAAATCTTAGAATCAACAATATCCCCCTTCTTAATTATGACAATTAATTTTGATATTTTTGTCAAAATAAAATGTAACCACACTCTCCCTGAATCCAAAGGCGGATTTTATAACATATTTAAAGCATAGTAATGAATGTCATCATAAAAAAAATATTTAACAAAGTTCAAATTGACAAAAGTATAATAAACTCCCCCTACAAATTTTTAAACAAAATAATTCTAGCTCTCCCTTAATAAAACATCAATAAATTCTCCTCTTTTGTCATCTCAAAAAGTGGAGAAGGAGAACCAAAAATATCACTACTCTAGACAAATGTCATGATCTTTAATTTTTCGCTAGAAATTTAGTGATTATTACAAGCTAATCGAAAGTATCAAAATCTTCAATATTATCTTTTTCAATTTAAGCAAAACACATTATTGCCCCCACTTATAAAAAAATTTCCCCCTAAATAATTGTAAACAAGAAAATTCATGCATTGGAGAATAATCCTGAGGTAATCAAAATATTTCAATAATATAGCATGCAACTATATAATTTCAGTTAAGTTTGCATGTCTTACTAATGATACCAAATAACATCTTCCTTTTATAGAAACAAAACATGTGATCTTTAACGCAATAAAATAAGAAGCAATTCTCTAGAATAATTTATCGATCATAAATCTAGTGTATACATAACCATGGATAAGTGCGTATTTCTCTCATAAAATATCAACTCCCTTTTTGAATAATAATCATTAATAGAAACATGAGACATTAGATAAAAACTAGACACCTAATGATTATAGGGATATCCATGTGTGATGGTATCATTCTATATATTTAGAAATCATGTAGATTAACAAATCATGGAATATCAATAAATCAATAGAAATCCATGTAGGCATATAATCAAAGTATGATATTTAAATTTCTCTCATAATTATACAAGAATGAGATTGTTTTACCACTGAGTTGAATGAACATTCAGCTCTAATCAATTATCTCCTTGAATCAACATCGTTCTTATTCTTGACTCAACTTTGAGTTTCGGTATGAATATTTGTTTCTCCTTGAGTAATCTTATAACTTGAAACTCTTTGGAACATGCTTGGAAGAAGATCAATAGTAGAAATCAAGTGAACATATATTTATCAATTATTCTCATCAACATGTATGATCACTATTCAATTGAAAGCAATTTTAATCCTTTCAATTAATGAAGTTATCTCATATTATTCTAAATCTCTTCATAAACATAAGCATTTAAAAATCAGGAGACATGAAACATATGAGAAAAACAGATTATCATGTATATAGCAAAATACTTGATATCCATATGTGCACAAAAATATTAACTTGAAACACTAAGCACAATTTGTTATGTATTCAAATTATCATATATGGTATCAAAAAGAATTATCATACTTTCATACTAATATTAACCATAAAAGTCTTATCATAATCAAATTAAATCATTCAATTCACTTCAATATAAAATATTATGCATTTTAATAAATCAAGATGTATAAAATAAAAACTAAATTCACTTAATTCAATTTCTAAATCTCGTAGCATGTTTTAAAATTAAACACATGATTACTACTTGATATAAGCACATTATAAAAACATGTAAATACACTTTAATTAAATGTGATTGTCAGAATCACCATAGAATGTTTCTAAGACAACAGGAGAACATATCGTTGAAAATAAGTCTTAGAAACCATCACCAACTTACCTATTTGGCAAGTCGGGACTCTCCCGCTTTAACAAATTTAATAAATTTAAAATGCGGAGGGTTAGAAGTACATTTTCTATCTTTTGGGGCGACTTTACTTTTTACCTTATTTGTACTAATGATTGATTTAGGTGCACCATTCTTCTTCGTTTGTCCGTATCCTCTCAACCATTGATTTTTGCCATTTGATTCATTTATGATTCATTTTGCACGTATCACTTGTAGCTTCCTGGTGATATCCCATTTTGATTTTTGTATAATTTTTTTTCTTTACACATTTATCTTGTGGCTTCTTTATAATTTCATATTTCGTCTTTGATGCATATTTTTGCTTTGCACACGTCGCTTATGGATCTTTGGTGACTTTATATTTTGACTTTGATATAACTTCTTCATTTGTTCCTTCAGGTCCACTTCTGACATTTTATAATTCTGCACAAGACATTTCAACAGTTCGCTTCGGTATCCATTTCATTTTGGATCCGTCTTTGTTAGATATAAACGTAGGGTTCCGAAATGGACATGATACTTTAAAATGTCCAACTTTATTACAATAATAACATCTCAAAACCAATTTATCATAGAAAACACGAGATGTAAAACACAAATCACTTCTAACAATAGCCACATAACTATCACTGGCTTGTGGTAAAGGATGAGACGATGAAGTATATCTACTTTGTCTAGAAAAATTATTTTCAGAATCTCTCGAAACAGACTTAAGGTCGGATTTTGATTTTTCAAAAATTTTCTTAAGTAAATCAATTTTTGAATCAAGATCTAACATTTGCTTAGAAATCATTTCAAGATTATTTTTTAAAACTCTATTTTCATTTTCAAGAGAACCCACTTTAGAGAGCAAATTGTTAATTTAAAAAATAACGTCCAAAAATTCTTTTGTACCACAATAATCATCCAAATGCACTTTAAATTTTCGAGACACTTTTTCCACCATTTTAAAAAGAAACAATTTTTCTTTTTAAACTCAAACTTTCTTTAGCAAAAAGTAATATGAAAGAAAGTAATTTTTTCATAACAATATTGATATTTTTGTTATCATCATCTCCATCACTACCATAAAAATCACAAGAATCATAAACAATATTATCATATACGCATTTACCACTATCAAAAGAGGATACACAAAATACGTCATCCATGGTGTGTGCACGTGACCGGTTTAGCTAGGATGTTAAGCTAATCGAGCTAAAACCAACTCTGATACCAATTGTTGGCCCAGTCAGCTACCCAAGAGGGGGTGAATTGGGTAGTATTAAAAAATATCAGAATATAACACTTAAAAATTTAAACAATTAATTTTATCCTAAAATTAATTTTTATTTTTTTTTTATAGCAGTGGATATGTGTTATCAATTAGGTGCACAACCAAATAACAAAATATAAACAATATAAAATTGCAGTACATCAGAAATTTATACTAGTTCACCAAGCTATTCTTGGCTAATCTAGTCCTCCGAGCCTTACGGAGAGTCGCACCCACTAAAACTTAAGATTTCTTTAAAGGTAGGAACCAAACCCTCACAATGATTCTTTTCACAGACTCAGAATCAACCTTTACAAATTTTTTCTCCCAGTCTAAGGAATACCCTCTACTTTTTACAGGCTCAAGAATAACCTAATTCTTTTTATCCCTTATACTAAAGAATCAAAACCTCACAAACACACCAAATATCTTTTTACCTGGTAAGGATTGAACCATTACAAAATTTCTTACAAAATAATTCTATCCAAGAATAATTATTACCTCAATCTCTTTACAAGAAGAGACTGAAATCTGCTACCTTTTGATTAAATACTCCAAATAGTATTTAATTTGTCACACTACTCACCAATACAAATTGATAATTAATTTTTCTCACTCGGAGTTTCTATCATCCCATGTAAATTAGAACTCAATTAATATCCCAAAACTAGTGATAGAAAAAGTGAGATATTCAAAATCTGATTTTAAACAAAAATTGGAAAGTACGTAATCTGATTTATCAAGAAATTATTTCAAAAATATTTTTCAATAAAACTTCAAAAAACAATTTCAAATATCAAATTCCAAATATCAAATGATATAATGAAGCAACATATAACAACAAGTAATTTAGAACGATCTCACCAGGATTTCACCAAATAGATAATGATCAGCGATTCAACTTCAAGTCGGTGAATGAACAATGATTTCTCAAGAATTCTTCTTAAGAAAGATCTCACAAAATCTTCTGAACGAATACTCTTAGAAAGCTCTTAAACGATAATCTGATTTTATCTCACCTGAATGTCTTTCATGCATTAATTATAAGTAAAAAACGCAGACCTATATATAAGGGAATAGATCAAGCCTTCTAACGGCTAGTTCTCACAAATCATGACAGTTAATTGCACCAATAGACCCTTTATATCATAATGATTCATTTTTTATATAATTCACTCACAAATATATTTTAAAACATTCAATTAAGTCCCTCAAACTTTTTCTCAAACTCAATTAAACAGGATTGAAAGAATTATATGAACCAATTTGAGAAACATAAAAAATACTTGAACCATATCTATAGGAACACTTAGATATCATTTAAATAACCAAAATACTCCAGATTCCTAAGATATCTCGGGGATCTTAACCGAAAAATAGTTAGTAACAACTACATTTAAAATAAAATTTGAAATTCCACATAATCCTGAAACAGTGTCATAAGTCGACCAACCAATACCCATCTGTTGACCGCTCGATTCAAGATACTAGCCAAGCCAAAATTCCTTCGCCCATCGGTCGACTACCCATTCATCATTTGTCGACCGAACGATTCAGAGAGTTTCTCAAGTCGACCTATATGTCGACCTAGAGATTCAGAGAGTTTGTTCTTTGGCCACAGGTCGACTTACATGTTGACCGAGAGATTCAACAACTTTGTTCATTGAGCATCAGTCGACTTACCTGTCTAC
This sequence comes from Eucommia ulmoides, assembly GCA_016647705.1. Classification (NCBI taxonomy): domain Eukaryota; kingdom Viridiplantae; phylum Streptophyta; class Magnoliopsida; order Garryales; family Eucommiaceae; genus Eucommia; species Eucommia ulmoides. The sequence goes on along the minus strand of JAENRU010000490.1, from coordinate 689,671 downwards.
TGATGGATGCTAAAATCTTCTCTTTAATTAGTTTTAAAACTACTTTCACTGACGTTTTCGCCCCTTTAACCGATTTCTTTTCTCGGTTAGCTCCACTAACTTCTTAAATTTGATTTTAATTGATTTTCTTTATTTCTTTTTCTATTACATATAGGAGCAAATAATTTAACTAATTAGGATCCTAATAAAAATACATATAATTATAAAATCATTTTTGTGTCATGTGTGATACTAATCGAGATACATTAAAAGTAAAAATAGATTTGAGTTGTTTTCACCTATATTCTTTGGAATCTTCAATCTCTTAGTATCAGTCTCTACATCTTTCACAATTACTAGCTCTGTATCCTTTATAATTACTGTCTCTGAATCCTTTATAATTACTTTATGATACTGTCTAAAACTTTTTAAACTGAAACTGTAAGACCTAAATCGTAGCACGTACGTCATTTTAATTGCATTTTAGAACAATTGGAAAAATTCGAGATAAAATTGTGCTAATTAAAAATTCAAATAAAAAGTTTAGGGGTCAGATTGAAAAATTTAGAAAATATTCAATCCAAAATTTTTATCTAATTTAAAAAAAAATAAAAAAAAATAAACTTTTGGGGTGGAATTACAATTTCATAAACTTGTAAAAGTTGAAATTGACTAAAAAGAAGACTTTAAGAAAGTTGGGGGAGAAAAGAGTAATTAACTAAAAGTTTATTTTAATATATATATATATATATATATATATGTGTGTGTGTGTGTGTGTGTGTGTGTGTGTGTGTGTGTGTGAGAGAGAGAGAGAGAGAGAGAGAGAGAGAGAGTTCAGTCGGCCGGTAGGGAGATCGGACGTGGGGCGATGTGGCATCATTAGAGCAAAACTCACCACTAATTTCATGCAATATATATTCATTCATGCATGTTGTAATGATAAAAAAATCTCAGAACAATCTAGAAATCAGAAGAAAAAAAAAAATCAGAAAAATCGAGAGAGAGAGAGGACCAGAGGAGAGGTCGTCGGGTGTTCATGATCGCTAGTGATGGTGGGTTCTTCCGCATGAGTGCATGTTTCTATGATGATTGTTGTCTTGTTCGGCGGGGATGTGTGAGACGGTGAGTGTGTGTTTTGGTTGCTACAGGTGTGTTTTGGTTGCTACAGGTGTGTTTGTGTGTGCTCTATTTTTCTGCCGACTATGGGGATCAGTGTGCGTGTGTGTTTCATTTCATGCATGTGTGGTTGGTCATGTATGTGTTTTGTTGTGTGTGATTGATCTGGTCGTGGGTGTATGTGTCCCAATTTTTGACAAGTGATTAGTCGGTGATGCTCAGCCACCGTTTGTGTGTGTGTGTGTGTTTCGGTTGTTACAGATGTGTGCATGTGGGTGTGGGTGTGGGTGTGGGTGTGTTTTCTTTGATTTTTGCTGTGTGTATGAGTGGGTTGATGAGTGGGGGAGCATCGGAGAGATGTGTGTATGTGTTCTGATAGTTGAAGGTGGTCGTCGGAGCTGGTAAAAAGAGAGGGAGAAAGATGGTTGGTTGGGAGTAAACTTGACACAGAACGAAGAAGACGATCGTTTGCCTCGATGGTGAGATTTTCGCCTCGGCGATGAAACGTCAAAAAGAAAAGGCAACGCGTGTTCTCCTAGGCGGTAAGACGACGGCCTAGGCGATAGCGAGACAGTAGCAAAACAAAGAAGAAGATGAACAGTTCGCCAGGGCGGTGGAACCCTCACCTCGGCGTTGGACCTGAAAGCAAAAAACTGTAGAATGTCAACAATTCGTAAAAGGGTAACATTTCGACCAATTTCTAATTTTGTTAAATTTAACTACTAGCATTAAAAATTTCGTAACCGAGATAGTAAATTTGAGACCGATCATAATTCTAAATTTGGGTACAGTAATTTGTAACGGAGCAAAAATTAACCGAATAATAATTTCTCATAATAAAATGTGGGGATGGGAAATTACGAAACTTAGGGTGTGCATTGCATGATTATGATATTTTACATAAAATATTAATTTAGGCTCTGTCACTCTTAGGTTCGCAGGTACCGGAGTATCAGTAGAGGGTAATCAGTAAAAGTTGTTCAGAGCAGATAACCAGGTGAGTGTACTGTCTTCTACTAAATTACAAATTTCATTTTTCATATATATATTATGGAAAAATGTGTTTATATTAAAACTGGACGAATTTGTAACTTATATGAATCAAACGGTTTTGGGTATTTGTGAAATTGTAGATTACGTTGATGTTAAAAGGGTGAAAAATGATTTGTTGAATCTAGTTGATTTTAAAAAGTGGGAAAAGAATTGTGGATTGAGTCGGTTGTTTTGAGGTGGAAATTGATGGTTGATCCGACTATGTCATAGTATTTTCTTCTCGAAAGGGATGTGGATTTATCTGCTACGGTAGAGCGTTGATTATCTGCTACAGCGAGCATTGATTATCTGGTACGGCAGAGCGTTGATTATCTGTTACGGCATAGCGTTGTTTATCTGCTAGGTATAGTCTTGCAGAACGTTGATTATCTGCTACGGCATAGCGTTGTTTTGACCCGCTAGAAAAGCAAATCCTACGGGTGGTACGATATCGTTGTAACTCCCGATCGTGAGGTTAAAACGATCCTATGACTAGTCAGAGGGTGGTGTGGTGTTTTGTCATATACGGTGAACCGGTTAAATAAATTTACAAATATATACATTATTTTATACTGGATTGGTGCATCCATTTATGTTGGTGTATCTATTGTTCTGGTAGAATTACACTATTTGGTTAAATGTAATATTCTGGTTGATTCTCACTGCTTGATTGGGATGTTATAAATATCTGCGTTATTTCTGTGGTGACAAGAAAAGAGAATTTTACTTGTGGTATGTGATTTTTATATTATTGTTCGATATGTGGTATTTATATGTTTTATACTTAATCCATACAAAATGTTTTTATTATAACAACAGTACACCGATAAAAAATTTAGTTTCAGGTGCAGCGGTTAGGAGTCGGTCCCCTACTGGCACTAGGTAGAGTCATACAATGGTGTCATGTGGGAGTTTTTGGGATGAGCTGTCTGAGACGAACCTGTGAGATGTTCATATATTAATTATATTTTTTTTGTTATTATATTCAGGTACGGGTGTGTCCCCATATGAGAGGATCTATATGGCCTGTCTATGTTGTTGTATATTTATGTATGCATATTGTCGTTTTCTAATTGGTTTGAGTCCAGGTAATGTCACGTCAACGTCACGCCGACTCCATGGTGACGGGTGTCCGGGGTAGGGTGTGATAGAAACACTTAATTAATCCGTTAGTTCCACAAAAAATATTAACATTTAATTGTTCATCAAAATTTTGAGATCAACATATTTAATTTTTAATTTTATGCATTGAACCCCATAGAACAACTTATCAACTAGATTAAAGGATGATGAAATTGATCATTAGGGAGAACTTAATGCTACTAAAAAATTGCTTCAAAAATGGAAAAAATGACCAATAACTATTATAACTCAAACACAATGTAAATAAACACTACAACTTAGCTAAATTTATTAGTTATGGTTGATGACCAATCACACAAATAATTGAACATAGAAATGATGACAACGGCGAGCAGTGGGTAACAAGTAAATTGGCTAAATGAAATAGTAAGAACTTAGTTGAATCCAAATTAAAATTATTGTCCCATTTATCAAAATTCCCAAAAAAAAAAAAAAAAAAAAAAAAAAAAAAACAAGCAAGTCATCGTTCAATTCTCAAGGAGTTCTAGAAACTTGAAGCCGTTTAATTCTGCTAACTTTCGAGAGAATAGGTTTTTGATTTTCTGAAGTCATGAGCAAATCAATAAATGAGATAGCTTCTATTTCTAATATTTAACAAGATTTGACCAATTCTAGTCAGATCTGGTGCAACAGTAGTGTGGTACAAAGATTGGAAGACGCGGTGTTCCTGATGACAACGATGAGAGCGGTGGCGCTAAGATCTTGATGGTGATGCTAGCAATGGCAATGTTAATACTTGGTAGGGACGGAGAAGAAGGAAGAGAGAGGGAACGAGTAGAGATAGATTGAAGAAACCTAAATTATATTGATTTACGGTTGGGGATTATTTTGTCAACTAAAATTATTAGGAGTTAGTGCAATTTTTCATATAAAGTTGGTGTTATAGAAAAGAAAAAAGAAAAAGAAGGAAAGGGGGGCAATATTTTAGGGGATAAAAATGGTATTTTAAGAATATCACATAGAAGTAGGGATAGTCATGAGCCGGGCTGGGGTTTGACTAGGGTATTACACAAAAATGTTAGGTCTTAGCCCGGTCTGGCCCTATAATCGGGCCCTAATTTCATGCCCAAACCTGGCCCTACAAAAAAAAAATAAGCCCAGGCACGGCCCTATAATTTTTTTTAAAAATTTAAAAACTAAATACTAAAATTATAAAATGGCCTCTCAACTCTCTCTCTATGGAGATGAATGAAACTAGGGTTTATTAAATTATCTAGCTGAAATCAAAAATTATAAAATGGTCCCTCAACTAACTCTCTCTCTCTCTCTCTCTCTCTCTCTCTCTCTCTCTCTCTCTATATATATATATATATATATATTATATTTTAAAAAAGTTCGGGCCGGCTGGGGCTGACCCTAAACAAAAATGATCAAGCCCTAAAAATGAATGGCCCTTAGTCTTTAAGCCCTAGCCCGGCCCATGGGCTCAAACACTAAGCTCAAGTCTTAAAAAAATAGGACCAGACTGGGCGGGTCGATCGGACCTCCGGGCCCATGACCATCCCAACATAGAAGTGAGTTGTTTCACACACTTGATCCCCAGGCCTTTAAGAGGCTTAAGAAGAATTCACACGTCAAAGACAAGGGGAGGAGCCGCTAGAACGTTCCTCTTTCATTTATTTAGATATTTCTAATCTCAATTTTTTTTAATCAATTTTTTATAAATTTTATTTATTTATTTTTAATTAATAAATTCATTAATTAAATTGACTCTTAGAACAAATCTAGCAAATGATTTTTTTTTTGTCCACCAGAATCATAATATTGGCCAAAAATTGTACAAATCTAAAGTAGATAAATGACCAGTAATTGCCTATGTAAGACCATTTCTAGGCTTAATTTGAACCTTTTTTTTTTTTTTGGGGGGGGGGGGGGGGGGGGGGGGGGTTCTCCTTCATAAAGAAAAAGCCCACAAAAGTGTATTTCCTAGTCAATTTTAAAAATAACACACATATGAATCGTTCTTTTTTTGGGCTACTTTCCAGAAGGGTGTTTTTAAAAGACGAAAAAAAAAAGAGTTTTTCTGGTTAATAATATTTTTATACGACAAGAGTGTCTTCATTTTTGCTTTTTTATTAAGAAAATATATTTAAGTTTTCATGTAATGGCAGTTTAATTTTTTTATTTTTAAGGCATAAGATATTTAAATGTTTTACTTGCAAGACGCAAGATTTTTTTTTTTTGGGTAAAATTTTATGTTAAGAGTAAGTTAATACAAGAAAATATTTTTTTTATAAATAAATTATTTTTTATATTTTAGTTGGTCGCCCGAAAAAATAAACGGTATATCCAATTTGGACTTAATTCAAATATTTTTATATTATTGGGATGAAATTGGTTAAAAATAAGATTGAGGACCAAATTTATACACGTTCAAAAGTTAAGAGGGTAACGGTGAAATTAATCATTTTATTTCAATCAACATAATAAATGTGTTAGTGTCTTAGCGATAAGTAGGGATGGTCATGGGCCTGGGGCCCGCCTAGTCCGAACGGCCCGACCCAATTTTTTTAGGGCTTGGGTTTAGGGTTTGAGCCCACGGGCCTGGCTTGGGCCTAGGTATTAGGGCCCGATCAAAATTAGGGCCGGGTTTAGGCAAAACCCAAAAATTTTAGGCCCGGCCCGAAGGATATTTAAAAAAAAAAATATATATATATATATATATATACATTATAATACAACCCTAATATTTGGAATATTAGTTTCCTTTACAAATTGTAATTTTAACATTTTTTGTTGGTTTGATTTGTTTGGAATATTGGTTTACTTTTAGAAATTGTAATTTTAATATTTCTTATTGGTTTGATGTCGAAGTTTTTGTATTTATTTTTGAAATTTAAAAAAAAAAAAAAAAAATAAGGTCGGGGGCCCGTGGGCCGGGCGTTGGGCTTAATTTTTTTTTTTATAGGACCGCGCTTGGGCATAGAATTAAGGTCCGATCACCGGGCCGGGCCGGGCTAGGGCCCAATGTTTTTTTGTAATACACTAGTCTAAGCCTGGCCTGGCCCATGACCATCCCTAGGGATAAGCACTAAGCAGAAGAGGAGCTAGCAAGTGTGGACACATCCCTCCCCCCAAGTTTTAAAACCTGCACTAGAACCCTCAAAATTAAATAGAAGATACACCTCAATCTGGATAAATTACACTAAAATCTAAAAATTCAATGATTTTTCGAGCAATATCATTTTAAGATTCTATTAAATATTTTATATATATTAAATACCCTAATATTTTTTTTACCTTACTTTAATTATATTTTGTCTTTTTTTTTTTTTTTAATTGAACTAATATAATTATTATTCAATAATTATATAGTTGTATAGATGGATAGTTGGTGGAAGTTCTTAATTATGACATCAAATTAATAAAAATTTCAAATCAAATAAGTGCTTTAGTTGAAGTCCAATCTATTAGAGTTTATGAAAACACTAATATTCCAATTTCGATTGCATCGCTGGCCCCCACCTGTAGCTGTCGGTCACCAGATTCCAACCACCGTCAATAGCCAGTCACAAGAACTCTAGTCACCAATAGCTGATTTTTTTTTATCACATTTAACTAATTTTTAATAACATATTTTTATATAATTTTTAGTTACATTTTCTAGACATATTCAACTACAACTAATTTTTTGGTTGTTAGTTTTAAAGAATTACGTATAACTAAAATATACATTAAATAATATAATTAAAAAATATACTAAAATATAACTAAAAAATTAAAATATTTAAGTAAAAAATACATTAAAAATAGTTACATGTAACTTAAAAAATAGACAAATTTAACTAAAAAATATACTAAAAAATAGTTACATGTAACTGAAAAAATTTGGTGGTCGGACTTTGGTAACCGGAGGCCTGAGGTCCAACGGTACGACGTCAAATAGGGAGGGAGGGTGGTGTCGGTGACCGACAATATAAACCTTAATTGGAAGCATATGATTGAAAATATAAAAGAGCATTGGTCATGTGACTAAAACACAATACAAAACACAATTAAAGGATTCATACTCAACTTAAAATTAATTTATGATAAATTATAAATTACACTCTCTAATTGTGATTATTGTCCAATCATCCCTAGATTCAATCTATTAAAAAAACATAATGAAACAAATTATTGACTCCGGCCGGCAAATTATGAATTTGGTATGGAAATTTGTCAAAAATATATATTAGGTGCAAATTTAATGAATAAATGAATATTTTATATTTTTGTAAAGCAAGTGTAAATTTTTTTACGATGCACTACAAATTAAGTGTTAAGAAAAAAAAAAAAATACAATATAGTAAAGTAAGTGTAAAAATGGAAACGCTGAACAAATGCCCTAAAAATATATACATTCTCTTTATATATCAAATTTCTTATTAATAAAATCAAAAAATATATAAATTCTCTTTATATGTAAATTTTTGACGATGCACTTTTTAGAAGCATTTTTTGGCAGTATGAGGGCAAATTATATATATATATATATATTCAATTAAAAATGATAAGTAGAAATTGATGGACAAGGCTCCTCGACCAATTTCTTTTCAATGAATTCCTTTGAGACTAGTAGAATTGTTTAAAGGGAGTGTAGTTAGGGATGACACAAAAAACCAAATTAACGCGTAACTAATGCGTAACTGCGAGAAACCAGATCAAATGGTTCGGTTTTAAAATCATTTAAATAGTTTGGTTGCGGTTTTGATTTTAAAATTAGCAACCGAAGTGATTTTGATTGCGGTTTTGGTTTTAGAATAGAAACCGTAAAACCAAACCACAAAACTGAACCATGAAACCAAACCGCTAGACGGATATTTTAAATATATTTTTATTACATATATACCTTTATTTTTTGTTTGTATATTTACAGTTTAACCCATATATATATATATATATTCTTTTATTTACACTTTCAGCCCTCTTATATTTATTTGTGTAAAGGGATTTAAGGTTTCATAATTTTCATTTCTAGTTTCACAGCCATTTGGCCCGTTCCTCCATTCCTTTCCTCCTCTCCTCATTTGTTATTTCAGTCTCATCTATGAGGATTTTATTTTTTTAGAATTTATGTTTTATATTTTAATTATATTTTTGTTTATATATAAAAAAAACAACGGTCTTCATCAGTTTTAGCAATTTTGGTTTTGTTTTTGGTTTTCATAAAATTAAAAAATCTTAAATGGTTTTGCGATTTGGGTTTTGTATAAATTTAAATGGTTTTGTTTTAAAACCGTTTAAAAAAAAACTGTCGGTTTTGGTTGCAGTTTTAGTTTGATATATTTCTAATAGTTCTGGTTTTGGTTTTATATGAAATAGGACCGAAACCGAACCAATGACATCCCTAAGTGTAGTAGGGGTGGAATGGAATCGACAGTGACCAGATTTGGTGGAAGACAGAGTTGTAGGGGAATGGCTGGTAATAGGGAAAGGGTAGCAGCGGTGAGATCTTCGTTTTGGTTTTACATAAAATTAAAATGTTCGATTTTAAAAATGTTTTATAAAAAATCGACGGTTTAGGATTCAATTTTAAAATTGTTTTTCAAAACAACTAAGGTTGTGTTTGGATGAAGGATTTGTAGGAGGGATTTCAATTGGTTAGGAGATTTTGAAATCCAATTTTAGCAAATCCCTTATTTGGATAATAGGAGAAAGAATTTGTGAAATCCTTTTTTGGGTGAATGGAGGGATTTAGAAATGTATTTGGGAGAGGCTGAATTTGTGAAATCCTTCGCGTCATCTGCTTCGTTCCTCCTACTGCTTCTGTTTCTTCTTCGTGAACCGTCTTCTGCTTCGTGAAGCCATCATCATCGTTCATCTAGGGTCTTCATCGTTGTCGTGTAGGGTGTTGTCCATCGTTGTTGGCCGTCGTCCATCGTCGTTGTCGTCTAGGGCCTTCGAAGACGATTTCGACGACGATTTTGTCTTCGAAATCGAAATCGATTGCAAAAACAATTTCGATTTCGAAATCCAAACGATTCGTCTTCAAAATCGAACAACGATTCGTCTTCAAAATTGAAATCGAATGTCGATTTCGATTTCGTCTTCGAAATCGAACGACGATTTTGATTTCGTTTGCAGATTAGGGTTTCGATTTCGTTTGCAGATTTAGATTTCGTCTTCGAAATCGAATGAACGATTTCGATTTCAACACGAACGTTTTCGAATGATCTGGTTGATTTCGATTTGGGTTTTTCTTGAATTTGTTCTTAGATTTGGTTGAATTTGTTCTTGGATTTGGGTTTGATATGACGTTTGGCGATGAGTTTCTGTTTTTATTCCCATAAATTCTGTTATGTTCTATTTTGTTCTCATAATTTGTTGAAATTACACGTTCAAATGTTTTGACTCAAATTATTATCCAAACAAGGGATTTATAAAATGAACGGATTTCAAAATTCAGAATTTTGAAATCCCTCCATTTCACAAATTCCTTGAATTTGTCAAATCACTTACCCAAACGCAACCTAACAATTTAGATTTAATTCTGGATTTGATATTTGTCTAACGATTTTTTTTGGTTTCTACTAGAACCGACATAAAACCGGACCATAGTCATCCTTAGGAGGGATTTCTAAGATTTATTTACAAAAATATTTTTGGGGAGCGTCAAATTAACAAAAATAAAAATGATATTTTAGAATACCATGTAATAATTGTTGTGTCCCAAACTCGAACCCACGAACTTTGCGCGGCTTACATGCGCCTCCTCCACCCAAGGACCAGGGAACAAGGCGCAATGGTATAACAATACTTTTCTTTAATTTATCTAGATCTCTTTTATTTATTTTTCTTTTTATTTTTTTAAATATTTTTATTTTTATTTATTTACTAAATTCATTAATTAAATTGACTCTTAGAACAAATTGAGGAAATGAAATTTTTTTGATCCACCAGAATCATAATAGTGGACAAAAATTGAATAAATTTAAAGTACATATCGGCCATTAATTGTCTATGCAAGAGCATCTCTAGGATTTAATTTGGCCCCTTTTATGGTGCTTCTCATTTATAAAGAGAAGTTTAAGAAAAATGTGTTTGGTAATCAGTTTAGAAAAAAAAAAAAAAAATCACATGTGGGTTTTTTAGGCCACTTTCAAGATTAAAAGAAAAAAAAAAAAAAAAAAAAAGAGCTTTTATAGTTAATGATATTTTCGTATCACAACTTATTTTTGTTTTCTTTTTAAAAAATAATATTTTAATTTTGTAATGATATTTGTTAGTGTCGAAAGTTGGTCAACACATTCAGTTAGTCCAATTACGTGGATTGTTATAGGTAAATTGGAGATGGCTTGTCCAAAAGTAAGTTCTTTTCGGCGTGAGAATTCCTGAATAAGAGAGCATCTGAACGATATCATGTCTAGGCTGACCTGAGCTTCGAGAGTACCTGCACACCCACTGGGGTTATTCCGAGTGAAACCCCTCCTGCGTGAGAGTAAGAATTCGGGGAGAGAAAGTTTTAAAGATGCTTCAAATATACTCGAAATTCATACCTTTTTGACACTATTCAGCTAGGCTTTTATAGGTGAGAAGCTTGATTGGCGTTTCGGAGATTAGGCGATATAAGGTCAATTTATCACCTTAACACAAGACGTGGCCAAGAAAAAGGGCGCATGAAATGATTAAGACCTTGGGGCTGGGCTTTTTAGCCTTCTTGAGGAGATTCATGGGCCGATATGCTAATGTAATGGAAAACTGGCTTGGACCATTGACTAGCTACCAAACAGAAAATACCAACCAGAAGACCACCGGTCAGAATCTGACCGACTATATAAGGTTTGTAGTCTTGAACATCACCGACCAGAATATTATCGGCCAAAACACTATCGATCAGAAGCTTGATAATCAGGGAATTGATTTGGACATCCAGATCAGCAATCCAATCATCGCTAAATTAGATGTTTTGTCCACCTGTAGGTTGTTGGTGGGATGATTTGGAGACATCTCAATTTCACCCTTATCAGTTGCCCCACAGCCCCTAGTGTTGAGATTGAACATGAGATGCTTGGGGTTCTGTTTTACTCGATTCCTCTAAAGGACGAAATTCCGTTCTCGAGAAGACTTTGCTCGATATAGAAAATGAGTTCGGTCGTTTACTGCTTGGCTTCTCCAAGAAGCCTCCCTGCCACTTTTCAGATGCGCGACACTTATCTCGTCATTTTTTATGGGCACGAGGATCGAGGAAAGGTGAATTGGGTAGATAAAAAATTAATCCAAATAAAATACTTCAAAAAATAAATAATTAATTTTACCCTAAATTAATTATTATCTTTATAGCAGCGAAAATTTAATATCAATTAGGTGCACACCAAACAACACAAATATAAGTAAATTAAATAATGCATCACATTAGAAATTTATATTGATTCACCAAGCAATTCTTGGCTAATCCAGTCCCCCGAGCTCCACGGAGAGTCGCACCCACTAATCACTATAATTCCTTAAACAGGTAGGAATCAAACCCTTATAAAATGATTCTTTTCACAAGCTTAGAATCAATATTTACAATTCTTTTTCACAAGCTCAAGACTAACCCTATTTTTTTTCCAAGTTAATGATTAACCTAATTCTTTTATACTTAGGATAAGAATCAAACATAAAAAAAATACTCCAAATATCCTTTTACCCGGTAAGGATTGAACTGTTACAAATTCACTCACAAATTAATCCTATGAAGGAAGAATTAACACCTAATCTTTTTATACTCTACACAAAGATCAAAACCTCAATTTTTTTACCGGAAGAGATTGAAACCAACTACCCTTGATTAGACACTTCCAATAGTATCTAATCCGACACTCAGCTCACCATTTACATAATTGATAAGTGATTTTTTCACTTGGAGCTTCTACCACCCAGATATATTTGAACTCAATTAATGTCCCGATACTAGTGATAGAAATACATTGAGAAATTCAAAAATCTGATTTTAAACAAAAATGGCTAGCAAACAATTTAACACGTAATCAGATTTTCTCAAAAAAACGTTCAAAAATAATTTTCAATTTAAAAACTAGGAAAACGATTTCAAAGATCAAATTTCCAAGTAATAGAAAATTAAATCAAGCAATCAATTAATTGCAAATAACTTGAAATGATCTGCCCAGAAATCCACCAAATAAATAATGATAAGCAATAAAACTTCAAGTCGGCAATCAACAATAATCCATTCCAAAATTTCTCAAGAACAAATTTTAAGAAAATTCTCACAATACTCTCAGTGTAATCTCCGAATGATCACTCTTAGAAAGCACTAGAACTTAATAGATCTTTAGAATTGAATGATTGGGATTATTTAACCCTAAAAAACGCAGATTTATTTATAGGAAATTAAAACAAACGCTCTAACGGCTAATTCTCATATTTCATAACAAATAATTACTCCTTTAGACCCCTTACATAAAAAAAACTCATTCATGGTATAATTCAATTAATTCTATCTTTTAAAACATTCAATTTTGTCCCTCAAACTTTTTCTCAAACTCAATTAGATAAGATAGAAATAATTACATAAACCAAATTGAGAAATATCCAAAATACTTGAACCATATCTATAGGAATGACAAAACATTAATCATATAACTTAAATTCCATCAGAACCCTTAGATATCTCTCAAATCCTAACCATAAAACGGCTACTTTTTGGATTAAAACCATGAAAATCTCAAATCCTGAAGTTGTTCATCAGTTGACCGACCAACACCCATCGGTCAACCGCTCGATTCAGGACGTAACCTAAGCCAAAATCTTTTCACCATAGGTCGACCGCCCCTAATGTGTCTGTCAACCGGAAGACTCAGAGACTTTCATAGGTCGATTGCTCTATCGACCTAACGATTCGGAGGGTTCACCAATTGGCCATAGGTCAACCGATTCTCCACCACAAGTTGACCGAACGATTTAGAGAGTTCATCCATTGGCCATAGGCCGACCAACCTGTCTACCAAGCAATTCAAAGTCTAAATCATTTTCCCAGGTCCTTCTCATCGGTTGACCGATTAGCATTGGTTGGTTAACCGATCCTGCTAGAACTTCTCTCCTTAAATAATTTTTTACTAAATTTCTTTGACGTTTTTGTCCCTTTAAACGATTTATTTTCTTAATTAATTCCACTAAATTCTTAAATTCAATTTTAATTAATTAACTTTCTTAAATCAATGTTTCTTCTTCAATTACACATAGAAGCAAATATGCCTTATTAAAAATACACTTAATCGTAAAAATATTTTGTGTTGTGTGTGATCCTAATCGGGATATATTAAGAGCAAAAATTTAACCTGAGTTATTTTTCCCTAGGTTCTTCAAAATTTTCAGTCTCTTAACATCCATCATCTTTGTCAGGATCGTTAGCATCCATGATAATATCTTCACTAGAACTAATAAATTGAAATACTCAACAAAACCGTTAATTCCACAAAAAATATCAACATTTAATTGTCCATCAAAATATTAGGATCAATAAAGACCGTTCGGTAGGACACTCCCAGCTATAAATAGGGGTTCCTTCTCACTCATTTCTTTACATGAGAGATTTTTGTGCGCTATTTCTCTACCCAGTTAATGGTACTTTATTCTTTCTTTGCCATGTCTTCTTTTTCCTTCTCTCCAGGTTACAACCTAAGCTCAGGGTCCAACTCTTATGAGTGGACTTTCTCAGTATCCCCTCTCCAGCAGATTGAGCTCAGCTCATCTTTGGAGAAAGTTTCTTCATCCTCTTCAGTTGATAGGCTTCGTGAGTCCAGCGGGGCGATGCTCTTTCATCCCACCACTGTAGTTAGCGTGGCCAGTTGATCTAATGATCATAGAGAAGCGAGTTCTTCTAGGGATCCTGTAGCCGATCTCATCCCAAGTCCTACAGGCGAGTCCAGCTTGGATGATCTAATTGCCCTATAAGCTCCTCATCCGCATCCTGCGCGACTTGTTTCTCAGGTCGCAGTTGACAGCCCGATCTGGTACATCAAGTCCACTGTAACTGAGAAGAAACTAAAGAAGGCCAGGAGTAAATATTTTTTCTCGAGCTCGGTGGTACTGAAAGTTACCTGAGCTGAGAAGCGTATGTGTGCGCCTCTGAAGGGTTTCCTGACCATGCATATGGACCAACTTTTCATTGGCCTCCAATTTTTCCTCCACCCATGGGTCTAGCCTATCTGTTTAGAGCTCAGGTTATGTCCATCACATCTCGCTCCAAATAGTATGAGGGCGATTGTGGCTTCTCATATAATTTTCTGCGTGGAAGGGATTGATCCATCCATCAAGTTCTTCAGGGCCCTCTTTTTTGCCAAATCCATACCCCGAGATAAGGGATGATGCTACATCGCTTCCAGGCTTCAGTTCTTAAGTGGCATGGACTTGTCCATCAAGGACTAGAAGCCGATGTTCTTTTACCTCGGGGGAAGCAGATGGGAGTTCAGCCTAGAAGAGGACATGTATTTTCCTATTCAGATACATTGTAGAAAAGTTGGTAAGAACATATCACATGCTTAGGGTAACTTTTTAGTCCGTCCTGAGCTTAGAGACCATAAAAGACAGAGTCATGGTTCTCAAGACGGTATTCACCAACGTGAAAGAACTCATCAAGTCTACCCTGTATGAGTTGTACTTCTATCAAGCTCCTTTATTGGTTCTATCTGTCCTCAACAAATATTCTGAGAACAGTAAGTTTTTATTTTTTGTTCGGTAATTTTCTTTACTTGGACATTTTGTTAACAATCGACTTTTTTTGCATAGATGTAGAAAAGATGTTCTCAAGAAGATGATAAAGGAGAAACTGGCCAAGGGCGTGGCTGATTCTTAGCAGAGTGTGATGTCCAAGGAGCCTACAGTAGAGAGGACTACACCATACCAGACTCCTGTTTGGTTGTCAAATCCTAGAATGGATGCTTCTTTATTGGAGATATCTCCATTTCCAATAGAGCTAATAGGGTCAGCCCCTACTGAGTGCCGGGACAAAGGGAAAATGAAGGTAGTCGAGGTTGAAGCCAAGCCGACGGCAAAGCGGACAAGAAGGACAGCCAAGCCTAGCCCAAGACAACCAAAGAGGGAAAGTCCTTCAATGTACCCAACACAGGTCTCTAGCTCGGCTAGTTCATCCTAGACTTTCCCGAGTTGCTTCCTAGCTACATCTACAAGATAATCCCTCCTGACGATCGCCACAAGATAGAATCCAAAAGCAACATCAAGCTAATCTCAAAACTTTACAAGGGAATCACGGCGGTATATTTTCTTCTCGGTCATTTTCCTTTACTGCAAACTTTTTTCTAAATTTTAACTTGTCGTCTTCCCATACGTAGAGTCTCTTCAAGTCAGTTGAGGTGGCTTCCGCCTCAACTGGGTAAATGAAAAAGAGAATATCATTTTCCAGGAGAAGTCCACCATAGTCAAGGGCCAGAACGACTTTCATGAGAAGGCCAGAGAGATCAGTGCTAGTAAGAGTGTCTCAAGGCCAAAGTTGAAAAGCTGACAAAGAACAAGATCCAACTGAGCTCTTAGATCGGTTAGCTAGAGGTCGATTTGTCCGAGGTGAGAGGTCGCCATGTCAGTCGCCCAGGAAGATAAGTGAAAAGTTGTAGCCCAAGCTAAGTAGGAAGCTGTTGATAATTGGAAGGCTAGCAAGGCGTTTTTATACCTCAAGCTTGAGATCGGGGAAAAGGTGATGACACATAGCTTCCATGCGATGATACGCTCCCTCAAGCGTCAGTATCTCAACTTTCCTTATCAAAAAATTCAGATGGAACTCTTCGACTAGGGGAGGTGGAAGTGGGTTGGTGATAGGTGTAAAATACCTATCTAATTCTAAACCGAATTTGCTAGTTTTCGAGTACTTTATTGAAGTTTGAATATTGTTTTAGCTGTTTTTATTAGTCAGGAGCAGGAAAGTGAACAATCGGCAAACCGAGCGAAATGGTGCAAAAAGGCTAGCCAAAAAAATGAAAAAATGAGGTTTCAAATAACAGAGCAATTCCACCTAGACGAAGTTTCCACCGCCTAGGCAGAAATTCAGCAGAAAGATACAAAAACTGAAGATTTAAAATCCGCCTAGGCGAAGTTTCCACCGCCTAGGCGGAAATCCGTCAGAAGGTTGCAAGGGCTGAAGTATTGAATCAGCCTGGGCGAAGTTTCCACCGCTAGGCAGAAATCCATCAAAATACTGGATGAACTGAACTGCTGGATAGAGCTGCACTGTTGTAAATCCGCCTAGGCGAAGTAGCTACCGCCTAGGCGGAATTCCGTCATAAAGATAAGGAGCCAAGAAGTTAGTCCTCCGCCTAAGCGAAGATTCTACCGCTTAGGAGAAATTCTAACCGACTTAAGCTCCGCCTAAGCGAAGTTTCTACCGCTTAGGCGAAAATCGCAGAACAGGTCAAAATATCTGTTTAGATATTTTTGAACCCCTAGGCCTATAAATACCCCTTGGCCACGTCTGAAACTTGTTGTTGAAGAACCCTAACCCTAGAAGAAAGATCTTAAGCTATATTTTGAAGATCAAGAAGGAGGTTCATCATTCGGATAAAGAAGGATAACTTGCGGATCGATCATTAGTGACAGTGAACCGTTTCACTTCCAGATTTGATCGTTTCTCTCTTGTTTTATTCTTTGTAATCACTTTTTCATATCTAAGAATGTTGAATCCCTCTTATTTTTCATGGTATATAGCTAAGATTTTGTAGTAGTAGTTAAATGTTACTTAGGAGTAGTCGAAATCATGTAACCGTTTAGTTGAGTAAATTTATGTTACTTTAACGTGTTGTTTGTCTAAATCCGATTGTGTTTATCATTATTCTTGGTATTATGCTTGTATTGATAAACTGAGAATACGGGGTTTGACACTCGGGAGAGGTAACCCCGGATTCAGACTAGGGTAAATACAACGTGACGTTCTAACGACCCGAGAGGGCGTTAGAACATATGCAACCCATGACGTTAGCTCAAAACTCACATGACCTAGGGTCGTTAAGGCATTGAAGGGGACTTCTTCGTTGACACAAAGTCGTGTAATCCCTCGTTTTACACTCGGAAGAGGTAGCGGAGGAATTATTGATACAGAGGTTGTCGGATTAGATAAAAACCGTTATAGCTAACTAAATGAAATCGATTATGCATTATATGAAAGAGATTTATACCTAAGTAATTAGTGTAATTAAAACTAACTTTATAGTTGTCATTTATCTTAGTATAGTAATTAGAAAACAAACAAAATATAATTAGTCGAGATAATATGAAACTATTGAAATCGCAATACTCAACCGAATTACCTGCCCTTCCCAGTGGAACGATATCCGATCCTAAAAGATCCATTATATTAAAACTAGATCTCGTACACTTGCGAGTAGTCCAATTACCGCGAGGAGGAAATATGTGTGAATCTAAGCACATAACAAGTTTTTGGCGCCGTTGCCGGGGGGATGCAGCAATGTGTTTTTCAATTAAGTTGATATTGTGATTAAGTAGTTGAATGTTAATCACGATAATTCTTTTGCTTTTAAATTTTATTCAATTCATTTATTTATTTTATTTATCTATTGAATTTGAGCAGTGCATGCGGCGGAGTCAACGTATTGCTAAGCAGAAAGAAGAAAAAGCTACAGTAATGGCCGTCGGACGTGAGAATATTCCGCAACCACCGGAGCCGCAAGCACTCCATCCTCTGGAGCATGAGAGGCCACAACGAGTCATTCGGGACTACTGTCGGCCCCTTATGTTGGACAATTATTCAGAGATCCGGAGGCAGCCGATCCAAGCTAATAACTTCGAGTTGAAGCCCGCCCTAATCAACATGGTTCAGCAAAACCAATATGGCGGAAACCTTTACGAAGATCCCAACGTACACTTGGCTACTTTTCTGGAAATCTGTGACACCGTTAAGATCAACGGAGTCGCCGAAGATGCGATAAGGTTGAGGTTATTTCCGTTCTCCTTACGAGACAGAGCAAGGGGATGGTTTCAATCGATTCAGCCGGGGAGCATTAACACTTGGGAGGACCTTGCACAAAGGTTCCTCACTAAGTTCTTCCCACCCTCGAAGACGTCTCAACTCCGAGGCGAGATTGCGCAGTTTCGTCAGAGAGATTTCGAGCCATTATTTGAGGCGTGGGAGAGGTTTAAAGACTTATTGAGAAGGTGCCCCCAACACGGTTATCAAGATTGGTTTCAAACCCAATTATTTTATAACGGGTTGGATGGCCAGACAAGAACGATAGTCGATGCAGCCTCCGGGGGATCATTGTTGTCCAAAACCCCAACCGAAGTAAATGCGTTATTGGAGGAGATGGCGGCTAATAACTATCAATGGCCGAATGAGAGAAACACGGGAAGACGGGTCGCTTCTATCCAAGAATCTGACCATATTTCAACGTTATCGGCCCAAGTGTCCAAGCTCTCAGACCAATTAGTCGCCTTGTCTTCAAAAGGTGCTTTGTCGAGTCAAGGGGAGGAGACAGCGGAAAGTAGTTCTCAATCTGGATTGGATAACGAGTTCGAGGAATGTCATTTTTTGAACAACCGTGCCTACACTTTCAGGCCGGCTACCAACATTCTAACTCACTACAATCCTGGACTTCATAACCATGAGAACTTCTCATATGTGAATAATCAGAATGCTTTGCGGCCACCTCCGGGGTATGGAAATCAATCTTCGGGATATCCAATGTAAGCCAATCAACAAATGCAACAACCGCCAATGCACAATCCGAAGTCAAATTTGGATGAAGTTCTGGGTTCATTTATGAAAGAGACGCAGACTATGATGCGTGAGATGCATAATCGCCTGAATAAACATGAAACACGGCTGGACTCGATTGATATCACATGTACAAACACTAATGCTACGGTGAAGGCTCTTGAGACTCAAATCGCGCAGCTTGCTAGGGCAATTCAAGAACAAAAGGGGAAGTTTCCAAGCAACACGGAAACCAACCCTCGGGAATGCAAGGTGATTAAGTTGAGGAGTGGCAGAGACGTGGAAGTGAGAAGGCCTATGGAAACTGAGCCAGGTATGAGTCGTGAGTTTCCGGATGATGAACCAAGAACTAGTGTGGAGGAGGAAGTTGAAGAAAAGGCCGATGAAGGAAAGGAGAAGCTGAGTGAAGACGTGAATGAGAGTAATAACAAGGAGAAAGTCGAGGAGATAAGAGAAGATGAAAGGGTGATACCGGGAAGAGTAACATTTTCAGAGAATCCACCGATTCTAGTAACACCATTGCCATATCCTCAAAGGTTCCAAAAGAGGAAGTTGGATGCTCAATTCGAAAAATTTCTTGAAATTTTCAAGAAAATCCACATCAACATACCTTTTGCGGATGCATTGGAACAAATGCCCAACTATGGAAAGTTTTTGAAGGATATCATAACAAAGAAGCGGAAGTTGGAGGATTATGAAACGGTGAAGCTAACTGAAGAGTGTAGTGCAATACTACAAAAGAAGTTGTCTACCAAATTGAAGGATCCGGGTAGTTTCATGATTCTGTGTACTATCGGAAAATCTCACTTTGATAAGGCACTTTGTGATCTAGGGGCAAGTATCAATTTGATGCCTTCTTCCGTTTATCGAAAGTTAGGACTCGGAAGTGCAAAGCTAGCCACGATCTCTCTTCAAATGGCGGATTGGTCACTAACCTATCCAAAGGAGATCATTGAGGATGTGCTTGTGAAAGTTGACAAATTTATAATCCCGATGGATTTCGTGGTTCTTGAAATAGAGGAAGACATAGAGATTCCGATCATCCTTAGAAGACCTTTCCTTACAACGGGAAAGGCCTTAATAGATGTGCATAATGGCAATTTGACCTTAAGAGTGAATGATGAAGAAATAAGGTTCAACATTTTTAACACTATAAACTTTCCGGATGAATCTTCCAATTGAAATCGAGTTAATGTTGTGGACTCTTGCGTGCGGGAGTTCTTTCTTGCAAACATGGATATGGATTCCTTAGAGAGCATTCTCACAAGTTCCTTATCTATAGGGGATCTTGGTGAGGAAGGCTCTACCACGGACCTTGATGTTGTGGAATATGTGCTAGCTCTTGATGCTCAACCGAAAGACGTAGATTATCCTATTCATGTGGCGGAGATTGAAGAAGTTGAAGACTCTCCCGAGAAATCAAATCCGCCTCACGGTGGGTTATTACTCAAGCAATTACCGAAACACCTTCGGTATATCTTTTTGGAAGAGAATTTGACCGATCCGGTTATAATTTTATCAACTCTGATGGAAGAATAGGAGAGTAAGTTGCTGAGAATCTTGAAGAGGCACCGATCCTCTTTTGCTTGGTCTATTTCGGATATCAAGGGAATTAGTCCGTCGGTGTGCATGCATAAGATTTTGATGGAGGATACGTTCAAACCCTTCATTGAACATCAACGGCGGCTAAATCCGGCTATGAAGGAAGTGGTGAGAGCGGAGGTGTTGAAACTCTTAAATGCGAGAATTATATACGCTATATCCGATAGTGAGTGGGTAAGCTCGGTGCAAGTGGTGCCAAAGAAATGAGGCATGACGGTAGTAAAGAATGAGAAGGATGACCTTATTCTGACACGGACCATCACAGGATGGCGTGTATGTATTGATTATAGGAGATTAAATAAGGCAACGAGGAAAGATCATTTTCCTCTTCCTTTCATTGACCAAATGCTAGATCATTTAGCCGGTTATGAGTACTACTGCTTCCTTGATGGCTATTCCAGTTACAATCAAATAGCTATTGCACTGGAGGACCAAGAGAAGACGACTTTCACATGCCCGTATGGAACGTTTGCTTATCGACGTATGCCGTTTGGCCTTTGTAATGCACCGGCAACTTTCCAACGATGTATGATGGCGATATTTTCTGATATGGTGGAGGAGAAAATGGAAATCTTTTTGGATGACTTCTCAGTATTTGGATCGTTCTTTGATCACTATCTCTACAATCTGGCGCTTGTTCTTGACCGATGTGAAGAGAAGAATTTGGTTCTAAATTGGGAGAAGTGCCACTTTATTGTTAAAGAGGGGATCGTCTTAGGTCATCGAGTCTCTTCCAAGAGGCTTGAGGTGGACCGAGCAAAGATAGAAACGATTGAGAAGCTTCCGCCACCAATAAATTTGAAAGGAGTTCAAAGTTTCTCGGGGCATACCGGCTTTTACCGGTGCTTTATTAAGGACTTCTCGAAGATAGTGAAGCCGTTATGTCATCTTCTTGAGAAGGATACTTCGTTTGAATTCAATGAAGCTTGTATGGAGGCGATAAAGGAGAAGTTGATCACGGCTCCAATAATGGTCGCTCCGGATTGGGAAATGACATTTGAGATAATGTGCGATGCGAGTGACTATGCCGTTGGCGCGGTGTTAGGCCAACGGAATGAGAAAATCTTCCACTTGATCTATTATGCAAGCAAAACATTGAATGACGCCGAAGAGAATTACACCACAACCAAGAAAGAAATGCTAGCGGTGGTCTTTGCTTGTGATAAGTTCCGTTCATATATCATTGGGTCAAAAGTGATCGTCTACATGGATCACGCGGCTATCCGGTACTTATTTGCAAAGAAAGATACAAAGCCAAGGTTGATAAGGTGGATTTGTTTATTACAAGAGTTTGATGCGGAGATAAGAGACCAAAAGGGGAGTGAGAACGTTGTTGCCGACCATTTGTCGAGGTTGATTCAAGAAGACGTTGGTGACGAGTCTAATATCACAGAAGTGTTCCCTGACGAACAACTCTTTTCAGTAGAAAATGCATTTCCATGGTATGTTGACATTGTTAATTATCTTGCATGTGGCGTGTTACCAGCTGACTTGACGGGGGCCCAAAGGAAGAAATTTCTTTTTGATGCTAAGTATTATCTGTGGGATGAGCCATTGCTATTCAAGAAATGTGCTGATCAGGTGATCCGGAGATGTGTTCCGGAAGAGAAAATGGCTAGTATTCTCTACCATTGCCATTCATCACCTTGTGGCGGCCATTTCGGTGCGACTCGGACAGTATCAAAAGTACTTCAATCAGGTTTTTACTAGCTCTCTTTGTTTAAAGATTCATATACGTTTGTAAAAACCTGTGATAGATGTCAAAGGGTGGGTAACATATCAAGGAGGCATGAATTGCCACTGATGTCAATTCTTGAGCTTAAGTTGTTTGACGTGTGGGGATTGGATTTCATGGGGCCATTTCCGCCCTCATTTGGGAAGGAGTATATTCTGCTAGCGGTGGATTATGTGTCCAAATGGGTCGAGGTTATGGCAACACCTACCAATGATGCCAAAGTGGTGTTAAAGTTCCTTCAACATAATGTCATGACACGGTTCAGGACACCTCGAGCCTTAATCAGTGATGAGGGGACCCACTTCTGTAACAAAATGCTCAATGCTTTGTTGGAAAAGTATGGAGTGAGACACAAGTTGGCGCTACCATACCACCCACAGACAAATGGCCAAGCGGAAGTTTCAAACCGAGAAATCAAGCTAATTCTGGAAAAGACGGTTTATACAAATCGCAAGGATTGGGCGGTGAAGCTTGATGATGCTTCGTGGGTGTATCGCACGGCTTTTAAGACACCGATCGGCATGTCGCTGTATCGATTGGTGTTTGGGAAAACTTGCCATTTGTCCGTTGAATTGGAGCACCGTGCATTCTGGGCTATTAAGAAACTCAATTTTGACATAAAAGCTTCTGGTGCGCAACGTCTCCTCCAATTGAATGAAATGAAGGAATTCCGGCACGAGGCTTATGAGAATGCCAAGCTCTACAAAGATAAAACGAAGAGATGACATGACAAAATGATAGTCCGAAGGGAGTTCAGTCTGGGCCAACAAGTCTTATTGTTTAATTCAAGGCTGAGGCTCTTTCCCGAAAAGTTGAAGTCTCGGTGGTCTGGACCGTTCCGGATCAAGCATATCTATCCATTTGGAGCTATCGAGCTAGAAGCCGAGGACGGATGAACTTTCTGAGTCAACGGGGAGCGGATCAAGCATTACTTCAAGGATGAAGAGCAAGTTGTGGAGAACATCTCCCTCGTTGAAGGATAAAGCTGGAATTCTTAAACGTCCATGCTAAGGACGTAAAACCAAGCAACATCTTTTGATATGACATCGAGGGTAACGAATATTCCCAACTTTTGTATAAATACCTTTTGGAGATCGTATTGATCTCGTAATACTAATTTTTTGTGGTGAATTGATGAGGTTAGATACTTAGGATTGATTTGCATTCTAAAACTAATTTGAGGATTGAAGAGGAAATAAGAGGTGCAGAGAAACAATGTGAAAACCTGAAGGAATCCAGTTTAGGTCCACACTGGCAAAAATTTGCCTAAGCGGTAAACCCACCGCCTAGGCGAACATTGGACAAAAAGGCTGAGAAAACATTCTAGCGTAATTTTGCCCAAGCGGTAAAACCACCGCTTAAGCAAAAATTGGACAGAAAAAGTCAGCATTTTTACACTGCCGAAATTTTGCCCAGGCGGTAAAACCACCACCTAGGCAAAAAATTGAAGAAAAGTTGAACTTTCACACTGGTGTAAAATCGCCCTGGCGGAAAACCCACCGCCTAAGTGGATTTACAACCAAATCAGGGTTTCACACTGGTGTAAACTCGCCCCGGCGGAAAAACCACCACCTAAGCGGATTTACACCAGAGAGTTTTTAAAAAGGAAAAGGCGCTAATCCGCCTAAGCGGTAAAACCACCGCCTAGGCGAATTTACGCGAACTCTATTTTTAAAACGCACAGTCTACTTCGAAAACAACATTTCCCTCCTAAAAATTTCAAGAAACCTTTCAATTTCACCATCCCAAATTCCTTCTCCCGTTAAAGATTCATTCTATAGTGCTAAACACTTAGATTCTCACCAAGAATCTTCGTCCAAACGAGGAATTTCTCTGCCCATTCTCGAAAAATTAGGGTTCGAAGGGTGAAACAGTGCGAAATCGCCATTCTCCACTGTTTTGATCAAATTTTTCAACAAGTAAGTGTCAATGATCCTATTTTTCATTTAGTTGTTGAATTATTTGCTTCATTTGCTCATTTATTTCAACAAAACATTGGATTTGATTGGAACCCTAAACCCCTTTAAACCCTAAGTTGTGGTTTTCATGCTATTTGGGATTGAGGGATGCTAAATGATAAACCCTATCATATTTTTGTGTTGATATACAATGTAAATCATGTAGTTTGCACTACATTGCGACAAAAATGTGATTTGGTTATGGTTGGTGGGATATCTTGTGAGTTTTGTATTGATTGGCTTTGGTTCGCTGACTAGGGTTTGAATTACTCGTTCTATTGTTATTATGATGGTTGGGTTGTGATTTGAATTTTCAGGGAAAATGGTAAAGCGCAGGGTTGCCAAGCACCCAAGAACAGACGAACCTCCGTCCGCTTCGAATTTCAATTCCCTTAAATTTGTTTCTAAGCAGGCGGATGATCGGTATAAAGAGCATGAGAGTAAGCGGCCAGGCATCCATCAAAGAGGATTTGGGCCTTTGAATGATCTTCCTGAGGAAATCAGAACTGTTATCGTCCAAAGACGATGGGAACCAATTCTGTGCCCCACCTCCAACGGGAGAGTTGGCCCTTGTTCGAGAATTTTATGCAAACATTGCAGAGGCCACAGGGTTTCAAACACGGGTCCAAAACATTCCCATCCTCTTCAGTGCCGATCATTTTAATGAATTGCTAGGGTTAACGGGGCCTGAAGCTTCAAGAAATTTATCTGATGTCGCCTCACCGACAATGAGTGCGGTGATTCAAGCCTTGACGACAGGACAGTGGACCAACACATGGCAGGGCCAAGCAATCTTCAAGTCGCGATTTCTGAAATCGATCCCAAAGATTTGGTTTTCATTTATCTGCGCCAATTTACTCCCGACGACCCATGTGTCTGACGTGTCCAAGAAGAGAGCTTTCATGCTCTACGGCATCAATAGAGGGACGCTCGTAAACGTCGGCTGGCACATTTATTCTTCCATACTTCATGCTGCCAAGACGAAAAATATTGGCCTTCCTTTTCCTTCTTTCCTTACCGCGCTCTTTCAACGAGCTGGAGTTCGAATCACGTCCACAAGCCCCTTTCCTCCTGTGAAGCCACTTGATCTAGCAATGATTAACAGGTTATGGAAAGGCGGGCAAGGTGAAGGAGAGGAGGGTCAAGAAGAGGAAGAAGCCGGTCCTTCGGAGCCGCCAACGCCTACAACCAGCCGAGGCCAAATCACCCAAATCTCACGAGATGTCCGTAGTCTCCAGTCCGATGTGAGTCAACTTCAAGATAATTTGGCTCGGATGGGGAACTACATGGAGTCCTACATCCGGCAACAAGATCAAAAACAACGAGTCATATTCGAGCATCTTGGAATCGACATGGCACATTATACGCCCGTGCTACTTTCCGAGCCGGATGAGCCGCCACCGCAATCTCCTCCACAAAGAACGGTAGGAAGTTAGACTTCTATGTCTTCCCTCCTAGGTATGTGTCCGCCCCAGTTTCAATACATATTTTTCTATTCTGCTATTGGGTTCGCTGCTTAGGCAGTGGGGATACTGCCTTGTTTAAGTTTGGGGGAAGTATGACTGGCAATGCATGTAGTTTTTGTTTTTTTGTCTTGGGGGGATAAGAAGGA
This sequence comes from Eucommia ulmoides, assembly GCA_016647705.1. NCBI lineage: Eukaryota > Viridiplantae > Streptophyta > Magnoliopsida > Garryales > Eucommiaceae > Eucommia > Eucommia ulmoides. Next base: position 663,833 of record JAENRU010000490.1, on the reverse strand, counting down.
TGAAAAAATTTTGATGTAAAGGGGACAAAAATTCTTTTTGTGTACAAATTTATGTATTAATGTTAAAATTTTTGTAAATTTTGAAATTCTTTTTGTTATACATGTGTAATGTTTAGCTATGCATGTGTAAGGATAATTAGCATAGGTAATATTAGTTTGTAGAATTAGAATAGAATTATTAATGAATTGAGTTGTACAAGCATGCTGAGTTTTTGAGGCCGTCTGAACCATGTCTCGATGATGAAAATCACCCCCTAATTTGTGTTTTAAGGTCGGGGGTAATGCCATTCACGTGTGTTTTGTGTGCTTAGCATGTCGATTAGGTAAAAATTATTTTGATCCTAAAATCGCATGATTGCATAAACTCGTTGTATAATTAATTGAACGATTGGACATCGATTATTCAGTAATAAGTTCATGACAGAAATGAGGAATCTAGAACTTGATTGGGGGAGGCTTGAGGTGAAAATATAGGTAAGGTAATTCCGGAGGCATGATATAGGCCCTCGTTTTTATCGCTTGAACCTTTTCAAACTAACTTGAAAAGTTATTCCCTCATTCTCCTGTCGAAGCCATAAAATTTTGTCACTTCTGAACTTGTTTCTATACTTTAACCAAGTAAATCTTTAAGAACCATTGTCTCTAGGAATAAAAGTGAAAATTGAATCAAAACAAGTAGCATTAAATTATGCTAACTTGAAGCGGGCAATTGGGGTTTCAATATTTTTTGTTAAGTATAAGAGTATTCACTTGTCAATCCTGTAGTTGTATCTAACACTCCTAAAATTGTATAAAATTGAATAAGTTTGGGGGTGTGCTTGAAAAAAAAAAAAAAAAAACCTATGTGAATATAGTGTTTAAATTCGATTGTTTTGACAAGTGAATACAAGTTTACTAAATCCTGTTCAGGGTAATATCTTCAAAGATAAGGGAGTCATGAGAGAGATTTAGCGACAAGCATTTGTACCTCGGGTATCGTTAAAATTATAACGAGTTTCTATTTCTACAATACCCTTAGCCGTTATCCAAAGCCTAACCAAGCCCTATTGATCTCGGTGAATGTCCGAACCTACATTAGTGGATAATTGAGCCTAGTCAAGCATATGGATTCCCTAAATGTTTTAACAAGTTTAAGTCAGGACCTTATTCATTGAATAATCCAATCCGGCGTTTGATTTGTTATATATCCGAGTTCTCACACACACACATTTCAATAGGATCTAAAATGATTTGAACTGATATTGAGTGTTGAAATTCTGGAGCACCACGTGATGTGTGTTATTCTTTAACCGCGTCTGATTATGGGTTGTTGAGGGAAGAAGAGCATGGTTTCTTTGACTAAACTTGTATCTCACAGGTGTGTACTTCTTAATTGTTACTGATTGAGTATCTGTAGTTTAGGATGTAGCTAATTAGTATAGTTAGTGTTATTTAGCATTAGGGTGTTTTGCTCGAGGACTAGCAAAATTTCAAGTTTGGGAGTATTTGATAGATGTAAAATACCTATCTAATTCTAAATCGAATTTGCCAATTTTCGAGTACTTTATTGAAGTTTGAATATCGTTTTAGCTGTTTTTATTAGTCAGGAGCAGGGAAGTAAATAATCGACAAACCAAGCGAAATGGTGCAAAAAGGGTAGCCAAAAAGACGAAAAAATGAGGTTTCAAATAACAGAGCAATTCCGCCTAGACGAAGTTTCCACAGCTTAAGCAGAAATTCAGCAAAAAGATGCAAAAACTGAAGATTTGAAATCCGCCTAGGCGAAGTTTCCACCGCCTAGGCGAAAATCCGTCAGAAGGTTGCAAGGGCTGAAGTATTGAATCAGCCTAGGCGAAGTTTCCACCGCCTAGGCGGAAATCTATCAAAATGCTGGATGAACTGAACTGCTGGATAGAGCTGCACTGCTGTAAATCCGCCTAGGCGAAGTAGCTACCGCCTAGGCGGACTTCTATCATAAAGATAAGGAGCCAAGAAGTTAGTCCTCCTCCTAAGCGAAGATTCTACCGCTTAGGCGGAATTCTAACCGACTTAAGCTCCGCCTAAGCGAAGTTTCTACAGCTTAGGCGAAAATCGCAGAACAGGTCAAAATATCTGTTTAGATATTTTTGAACCCCTAGGCCTATAAATACCCCTTCGCCACGTCTAAAACTTGTTGTTGAAGAACCCTAACTCTAGAAGAAATCTCTTAAGCTATATTTTGAAGATCAATAAGGAGGTTCATCATTCGGATAAAGATTGATAACTTGTGGATCGATCATTAGTGACAGTGAACCGTTTCACTTCCAGATTTGATCGTTTCTCTCTTGTTTTATTCTTTGTAATCACTTTTTCATATCTAAGAATGTTGAATCCCTCTTATTTTTCATGGTATATGGCTAAGATCTTGTAGTAGTAGTTAAATGTTACTTAGGAGTGGTCGAAATCATGTAACCGTTTAGTTGAGTAAATTTATGTTACTTTAACGTGTTGTTTGTCTAAATCCGATTGTGTTTATCGTTATTCTTGATACTATGCTTATATTGATAAACCAAGAATACGGGGTTTGACACTCAGGAGAGGTAACCCCGGATTCAGACTAGGGTAAATACAACGTGACGTTCTAACGACCAGGGAGGGCGTTAGAACGTATGCAACTCATGACGTTGGCTCAAAACTCACACGACCTAGGGTCGTTAAGGCATTGAAAGGGACTTCTTCGTTGACACGAAGTCGTGTAATCCCTCGTTTTACACTCGGAAGAGGTAGCGGAGGAGTTATTGATACAGAGGTTGTCGGATTAGATAAAAACCGTTATAGCTAACTAAATGAAATCGATTATGCATTATATGAAAGAGATTTATACCTAAGTAATTAGTGTAATTAAAACTAACTTTATAGTTTTCATTTATCTTAGTATAGTAATTAGAAAACAAACAAAATATGATTAGTCGAGATAATATGAAACTATTGAAATCGCAATACTCAACCGAATTACCTGCCCTTCCCAGTGGAACGATATTCGATCCTAAAAGATCCATTATATTAAAACTAGACCTCGTACACTTGCGAGTAGTCCAATTACCGCAAGGAGGAAACATGTGTGAATCTAAGCACGTAACAGTTGGTGTGCTGTCGTAGGCAACCAAAAATAAAATCCTACTCCTAAATATGAACTGTAGTAGTGTGAGCAGATATCGTTTCCACAGAGAGTGTCTAGCCTAAATTTGTGCTACGTGAACAAGGATGGGGGGGGTTTTGATTATAGCATAGCAAAACTAATAAAATCAATAAGAAAAAGAATTGCAAACATAATACCAAAATTCAATCAGAAAACACACCTTGGTCTAAGTCAACATCCACCTTCGGAATGTTATAACTGTTCATCGATGTAAGTATAAATCAATTCACACATTGAATATTCACCATTGGAATTATTTTCCTATCTCTCCTTACTTGTAGTTAATTAGAAAATAAGCGATCTAATCAACTCTAACTACTAAACAACCTAAGACAAGCGCTAAAAGTTTAATCTAGTAACAACATTAAGAATTAGAGAGATCGATAAAACTAAACAACACAAGCACAAGCGATTGTATTTAATTTAGTTGAGTGTTCTTCGTAAGATCTAATAATTTCTTACGCAGCTAATCATTAATTCTTAGTTGCTTTATAGATTAGAGGGATCAAACAATTACGGATTTGATATCTAAACTAGCAATAGATTATAATGAATAATAAACTAGTAGGCCTCCTAGCAATTAAACAAAACAATCATGAATATAGGCATAGAAGAACATCCAATACTCAAAATATAAATTGAACAATAAAAATAAATTAAACCTCACAGTTTTATTGATTCAGAGGCTTCAGTTTCCTTCGATCAAGAGAAATGATTTAGCCACACAAGGCCATAAAAGAAAAAAAAAAAAAGTATAGGAGAGAATGAGAAGTCACTGTTTGGCTCCCCAAAACCCTTCCTCCAGCCACTGTCCGAATCCCCCAGCAAAAAGGAAAAAATATATTTTTTAATTCCCCTTTTTATGATGAATAAAAATTCCTAAAATATCTCCCTCTCAATAATGAATATTAAAAAGGTGTATATTAAGAGTGCTTGATTCCATCCAGCTCACAGCCTTCTATCCCAAACCAAAGGAAATGAATAATGTTTGAATGACATTATTACTCATTTGCACAAACTTTCTTTTTTTTACACTTTTGACCCCTCATGATTTGAATGGCCTTAATCACTTTCTATCCTTGGTTCCATGGATTTAAATGACCATTTAATAGTTTTATATTGATCAGCAAACTAAGTTAGTTCATGGGCTGGATTGGGTCGCGGGTCGGGTTTTTAGTTATTTCTATTTTTCTTCAAATTGGACCACAGGCAGTGCAGGTACAGCCAGTTCAAGCTCCATTTTGACCATAATATAATCTGATTCAGGAGAAATACAAAACATTAAAGTTGTATATATTTTTCTTCTCTTTTCATCTCATCTTGAATCACCTCAATTGGAGTTCGGAGGTGAAAGTTATGGTCTGATTATGAAACATGTGTCAAAACTGCCTAAAACGTGCAATTTATTCTGTTTGGCTCCAAACGCCGTCATTTGTTTCCTAAATTAAAATATGAGCTTAGTGAGTACAATTAGTCAAAAAATAAGCACAAAATATTAAGTATAAAGGAATAAATATATAGACATTTTCGCACTTATCATGGGTGCTGAGGGCGGTCAGGCTAGGGCTGTAGCTAATGAGGCCGGTGGTGCTGAGGTCAGTCCTTCTCAGTAAAAAAATTGAATCTGGTTTTTGAATCTTGTTCTCAGAAGATTTTTTTTTTTTTCTCTCTTTTTTATTTTTTTTTTATTTTTTTTATGCCCAGAACAGGCTTTCTTTGTATTGGGCGAGAACTCCCCCTTTGTACATATATTTTTGTTCAATGACATTGAGATTTTGCTCGGTAATTTCTTCTGTTTAGTATATTTTCGTGACTTTTCTTTTTTCTTCCTTGCATTTTATGTTTGTCATTGCACAACATTAATTAGGAAAATAACCTTATCCAAGATGGCCGAGCAGGACTGGGTGATGATTGGGGGACAACCAACCAGATCTTAAATTACTAATCTGAGACAATACTGTCTCATTTCTGTCTTGGAATATCCCAATCATAATTTGTTTGGACTCTACCATTTCGGCGCGGTCTTTTTTAATCACTTGGGAATTTTTTTTTATATTTGTACCTTCACTATCTTAGTCTTAACTCTTAACCTTGGCAGCCCAAAATTTACCATTGATTAGAATTTGACACCGACCGAACCCTCCTGTCGTAGTACATTGCCACCATCTGCTGATAGGCCCCCTAACGCACCCGAGCTTGCTCCCATTTTTTCTTTGAAGAAGTCCAAATTCAAAGCCAATGCTGCTTCATTCTTAGGTAGGCCAAAAACGGCGGATGTCCTAGGAGAGAGTATGTCAATCTCAGGTGGGATGATGGCCTTAGAGCCAAAATTCATCGCAAAAAGGGTTTTCCCCTATCGGGGTTCAGGATGTGGTATGATAGGCCTAGAGAACATGGTATAAATCCTCGACCCATATCCCATTAGACCTTTTAAGTCTCATTTTCAAGTTGTGCAAAATTATTCGATTAGTGACTTCGACCTGCTCATTTCCATGAGAATGACCAGGGGAGGCAAAATGTGTGTTGATCCCCAACCTCAAGAAGAGCTCGTTGAAGAGGTCATTATCGTACTGCTTTTCATTATCCGAGACGATGGACTTGGGGATACCAAATCAGAAAATTATACTCTTCCATACGAAATCCCTTATTTTTTTCCTTGGTAATTCGGGTCAAGGGCTCGGCTTCTACCCATTTCGTGAAATAATCCATAGAGGTAACCAGACACTTCCTATGGCCAATTCCTTGAGGAAAGGGCCCGAGCAGATCTATGTACCACTGACCAAATGGCCAAGGATTGGTCATTGGCACCAGGATGGTTGGTGGGGGCATAGGGATGAGAGACTAACCTTTAGCACTTGTTACACTTCTTCACAAATTCATTGGTTTTATCAAGCATTTTACGCCAATAATATCCATGTCGGAGTATTTTTTCGGGCCGAAAATCTGCCCCTGCATGATTATCACACACCTCTTCCTGCACTTCTCACAGCACGTACTTTACCTCATTAGGGTAGAGGCATCTAGAGTAGGGCCCGAGAAAGATTTTTAGTAGAGTACTCCGTCAAGGACGGTATACCTTGCTACTCGATATCTCATCCTTCTAGCCTCAGCTCGGTCACTTGGAAGGGTCCCCTTCTCAAGATATGATTTGATCGGATCCAACCAAGTTGGCTTATCGGTGAGTTCAAAAATTGTTACTACTTTGTCCGAGCTTATCGTGCTTGAGACGTCTAGGTACTCCACGGGTATGGTTTTTTTCAAGGTATACTCCACGGCTGAGGCCAAGTTTGCTAGGGAATTTGAGTTACTTGAATCTTCTTAAAGTCCTTTATGGGTGTCTTTACCCTCTCTAAGTATGCCGTCATGCTCGGGTCTTTGGCTAGATAATCCTTATTCACCTAATTGATAATAATCTAAGAATCGCAGAGGATTGAAGGGTTTTTGCATTGAAATCCCTTTCTAATTGGAGTCCCATTAGTAGGGCCTCATACTCGGCCTCATTATTGGTTTTTCTAAATCATAGTGTAAGCACATATTCCACTTCCACTTTGTCAATATCCAAGAGGACCATCCCGGCCCCCACCCACTCGCATTAGAAGACCCATTAGTGAATAGTTTCCATACATTCGATCACAGGCCAACTTTCAAGTTGGAGGATGTACCAACCTCTTCAACGCATTGGGATATTTCCTTTGCTTGGATGCTTTCTAGTTAATCACACTCTGGTCATCTAAGAAGGTGCATTATGCAATAAACTTGGCTAACGCCTAGCCTTTGATAGTTGTTCTCGGTCGGTAATCTACATGAAATTGTCCGAGCTCGAAACTATATTTCATTAGCCAACCTGAGATGTCAAGAGAATGGAGAATTTTCCTCAGTGGCTGATCAGTTAAGAAGACGATGGTGTGTGCTTAAAAATATTGTCTCAGCTTCCGCGAGGTGATCAGCAAGGCATATACCAGTTTGTCAAACCTTGAATACCTCATCTTGACATCAATCAGGACTCCATTGGAATAATATACTGGACTCTAAATTCCATTTTCCTCTCTTACCAAGGCCACACTTACCGCCATGGTTGATGCTGAAATATAGAGATATAACTCTTCTCCCCTCCTCGACGTACTGAGTAGGGGATCCAACGAGGGGTATTGTCACGACCCATCCCAAACACTCGTCATCTCAGGGCCGGCGTGACGACAACAAGACATCACCTATTACATTCAATCAACTAACACATTACAATATGCATACAATACTATACAATTCACTATAAAGGAGATACATAATCTCTCATAAGGTTCACCTCTGACAACTCAACTCAATACTCTCAAATGACTCCACCTAGTGCCAGTAGGGGATCGACTCCTATTTGCTTTACCTGCGAGTGTATTGTCTTCTTAGTAAGAACATTTTATAATAATAATAATTCATTCTACAACATCTAAATGGATCAAGCGGAAGTATATAAACATCACATAGCTAGTAAAAATCTCCATAATATAAGCAGTGAAAATAAAGCAATAAGTATAAGTTCCATTCAAACCCATCTAGTATAAAATAATACCAATCACCATAATAAATAATAAATCATCCAGTATAAGTTAAAACACCACATCTCAAAACACGCCTCCACCATAACACACATTGGCTAGCCATAGTGATCATTTTAACCTCACGATCGAGAGTTGCAACAGTACCGTAACCATCCGTAAAATATGCCTTCCTAGCAGACCTAACTGTGCAGATCACCACCTATCGGACGTCTCCAAAGGCCATAATATCAATCACCATAATAAATATCCATCTGCCGAACCACCCTCCGGACAGACCATAATATAAATCACCACCTGCCGGACTATACCTCCAGACAGGATATAAACTATGGCATAACCCAATCAATTTACAATCAATATCCATCTGCCGGACCACCCTCCAGACAAACTATAATATAAGTCACCACTTCATCAATACCGTCAAAATCACCAACGTCCATCTCTTTTTCTCAAAACCAAATTTTAATTTCGAAAATCATATTTTTTCCACTTTTGATTGAAAACCGTCTAATTTTAACAAAACCATTTTTCCCCTTTATATTTTTAGAAAACCAAATATTTTCTATCCTCTTTTAAAACCACCAAATTCAACAAAATTCATCTTTCAACTTTCTTTTAAAACCACCATATTTTAACGAAAATCCATTTCTGCCAACTCACCCAAAATCCAATGAAAATTATTTTAAATACTTCTTTTTAAAAACCAACACAATTTTCCAAAAATTCGTTTTACCAACTCACTCCAAAAATCTGCTTGATCCATATCATTTTGAAATCATCTAATTTAAATACAATCATTTTCCATCATATATATATATATATATATATATATATATATATATATATATATATATATATATATATATAAATTGGCAAAAAGACGATACACTCACCTGGATGTCCATTTCCGTAAACTCTTACCCACTATCCTTTACCGGTACTCCTGTGCTTGCGAACCTAATAGGGACATGCCTAAATTAATATTTTATGTAAACATAACTAAATCAGAAATTTTAGACTCCAAATTTCGTAATTTCTATTCCCCGCGCTTTAATATAAAATTTACTATATCGATCTATTTCCTATCGCCATTTTTCAATTTAGACACTTAAATACATATATTAAAGAAGTTCGAAATTCTACCTTTTCCAAAATTTTCCGAGAGCCGCGAGATTGGATCATTAATTTTAGTGGGGTGGTTTGTGCGAATTTCCCCCCCTTCTTTTTCCATTTTTCTTTTCTTTTTCTCCTTCATTTTCCCGCGTTTCCTCTTCTTCCTATTTTGTTTGTTGTTTCGGTTCCTGTTACAGCCTCAGCCAACCACCCTCAGATTACGCCACTGCCTGCCGGCCATTCACAACCAATCACAACCACTTACAACTGCACACACACACATACAAACGCATACCAAGCAGAGGAGCACACATACACCCCGACAGTTTCACACACACCCACTTCTCTCTCTCTCTCTCTCTCTCTCTCTCTACACTCCACTCTGGTGTCAACTCCGGCAACACCCCACACCACCATACACACACAACATATGAACAACCTCTACCCATACCCACAACTAAACACTCACGGCGGTCCAACAACGACGGCCTAGCGACACCCTCACACACCATGTCCGAACCACCGTTGAACCAAACCCCCCCCCCACACACACACCAACACCGGACGACGAGCAGCAACACACACCCACTTGCTACTGAACGGAACACTCACACTTACACAGCGGCACCCATACACCGCCCACCTGAAATCATCGACGAACCATCCTCTTTCTCTAACCCACCGCTGGCGACAACTTCGGCAATCAACGGCAAGCACTCTCATGCTCACACACATGCGGAACGGCCGATCGAACATCGCCAGACAACCGCCTGAATCTCTCTCTCTCTCTCCGATTTCCTCACAGCTGAACGGCAACACCGCCGGCCACTTCCTTCTTTATTTCTCTCTTTCTTTTTCTCTTTTGATTTGTTCCTCGATTCTTCATCTCCCTCTCTCTCTGTATATATGTGTAACTGTATATATATATATATATAGAGAGAGAGAGAGAGAGAGACAATGCTCACCGACTCGACTCTCTCTCCGTTCTTCTCGATCCTTCGGCTCCTCTCCCGACACACGCACGATCACACACACACACACACATATATATATAAAGATATAAAATATCTTTTTTTGTAATTACACTAACCCCCCATTCTTTTTAGTTAGGATATTAATTAAACCCATATTCTACTTTCAATGCATTTGAAAATTATAATTTGACCCTTAAAATTTTAAATCACACAATTAATATCGCAATCCACCCTGATATTTTTGAGATATCTTAAAATGTGACTACAATTGTTCGTATACAAAAAATCGGGGTCTTACAGGTATTTCTTGAGTTCCTGAAAATTCATCTCACACGCCTCGGACCATTCGAAGTTTTTATTGCCCCGAAGAACCTTGAAAAAATGGAGGCACTTTTCTGAGGAACAGGAGATAAATCGATTGAGTGTTGTCAACCTTCCTATGAGAATTTGGAATTTCTTCTTGGTGCGGGGTGAGACTATTTAGAGCACAACACCAATCTGGTCGGAATTGACGTCAATGTCGCACTGAGACACCATATAACCGAGGAACTTGCCCATGAAGACTCCAAATTTGCACTTGCTCGGATTGAGTTTCATACGGTGGGCCCTAAGCTTGTCGAAGTAGGCCTAGTGGTGGGCAAATTGATCATGACCTTGGTTACTCTTCACCAACATATTGTCTATGTATACTTCCATCTTTTAATCGATCTCTTCTCTAAACATTTTATTGACTAGTCTCTGATAGGTAGCCTTGGCATTGTGCAACCCAAATGACATAACTTTGTAATAGTATGTCCCCTATTCGTGATGAATGATGTCTTGCTTTTGTGAGGGAGTACATAGGGATTTAGTTGTAGTCAGCATATGCGTTGAGAAAGCTTAGGAGCTCATACCCTGCGGTAGCATCTAGAACGATATCGATTCTCGACTAGGGAAAGAAATCCTTTGAGCGTGCCTTGTTCAAGTATTTGAAATCTACATAAAGATTTCATTTTTTTTCCCTTAGGAGTGAGGACCACGTTGGCTAGCAAGTCCAGGAATTTGACCTTCTCCACAACATCTGACTTTATCAGCTTATCCATCTCTTCTTTAATGATTTTTTCCGATCAGGATGGAATTTCCTCCCCTTCTATCTGACCGATAGGTGGTGAACATTTGCATGTAGTCGGTGCATGGCCACCCCGGGGTCAATCCCAGGTAACTCATTGTGAGACCATGCGAAGACATCATAATTCTTACGAATGAGGTTAGTGAGCTCGGTTCTTTGCTCAAGGCCAAGCTTGGCACTTATCCTCACCATCCTCCCCCTTAATAGTTGGGTGAATTTTCACTTCCAAAAGGTCTTCATGAGGTTGAGGACTGGGCTTCTCCTCTTGGGGGTCATCAATGAGGATGAGCCCGGTACTATCGTCTAGGGCCATGAGGTCAGAGTATTCGAGCTCAGTACCACCGAGCTCAAGCCTGGTCAGTAATTACTATTTTTTCTTTTCTATAGCTCTCCTAGAATAAGCTTGGGATGATTTTTGGTCCCGTCTCACTTCTCCTACCTGGTTTCTCAATGGGGACCCTCATTATCTGATATTAGAAATAGCACATAGCCATGAGTGTAGCGATGGTAGGTCGGCTCATTATAGCATTATAGGACGATGGTATGTCCATAATAAGGAACTTAGTATACACAGTGGCCATCCTTGGATTGGTGCCTACCGTGACGGAGAGAGATACCCACCCAAATAAATTGGCGACATCCCTATCGAACTCGACTAGGGATGACTGGGTAGGCTGCAGGGCACTTGATTCTATTTTCATTTTATGGAACACCCACTTGAAAATAATATCTGTTGAACTTCCTCTATCGACAAGAATATGTCCCACCTTGAAATGGTTTACTAGGGCGGTGATGATCAGGGCATTATAATGAGGCAAGTGTAGCCCATAGAGGTCAGCCTCACTGAAAAAGATAACATCATGAGTAGTGACGTCAACCGAGTTGACCTCAAACACGTCTTCGTGAGTCTTTCTCTTAGTTTTATCCTCATGCCTCTTCCTAGAGGAGGAAGTTTCCGCTCCTAGGATTAGACCCTTGTGGATGACGTTAATCTCGCCATCCATGTGTTGCTCGTCTTCATCCATTGCCCTCTCTTTCTTCGACTGGGGGCTGTTACGATTTTATATCCTTCTTTGACATCGGTGTTCTTCATCTCAATCATTATCTTCGACCCTAGGATCCCTATTTTACCGAGGTAGCCTTTATGAATGAGCGCCTCAATCTCCTCTTTCAGTTGGAAACAATCCTGGGTTGAGTGACCCCGATTACGGTGACACTCGCAGTATTTATTCAAGGATCTTCCCATGGGTTTCCCCCTTAGAAGAGAATTGGTGGGAACAAGTCCTGCTTAGAGTTTTCTGCATAGATCATGGCCACAGACGTTGCAAGGGGCATAAAACCTTATTGGCGATGCCCTGGGAAAGAGAATGGTCTCTGATCCCCGGGCAAAGGTCCAAATCTCCTCTCGGTCTGAAGTTTTCTTGATCCCTAGGCTCGGCTCGAGGGTTCTTCAATTCTTTGTTTTTTCTTATAGCCACCTTCTTGAACCTTTCAGACATTGTCCCTTAGATCAGCGTTGTAGAACCACGTATCCCTCTCCAGGGATGTATCGAGATTGGGAGCGGGATTGAAACAAAGATAATATGACAACCTCCTATGTCTAAGTCCATCAATAAAGGCATTTAAAGCCACAACATCTAAAAAGTCTTCACATGCGATGGATTCTTTTTCAAAATGGTCCACGTAATCCCCTAAGCTCTCACCTAGTTTCTGCTGAAGAACAAGGATGTGGGTTATGGTTTTAGGCCTTTTGTACAAACAATTAAATCGAGCAAGGAAAAGCTGTTGAAGCTCGCAGAATGTTGAAGCAAAGGTTGGGATCAAGTTGTGAAACCAAGTCCTGGCTATTCCAGTGAGGGTGAGTGGGAACGACTTGCATCACATTACCTCCGTGGCGACATGCATATCCATATAAGACTTGAAAATTGAAAATCGACAGATGATCAATCGGATTCGTGGTCTTGTCATAAAGATTCATTTGGGGATGGGTGAACCTATGGGGCATCACCTCTTCCAGAATATCTTCTACAAAAGGAGACCTCACCTCGATTTCGGAAATGGTAAGATATTTGGCGCAAGAAGAAGGGATTGATCCGTCTCATCTTGACTTGGTTCTGCTTCTTCTATTTTTGGAAGAATACCAAGTCGGGGTCTTCTTCTACCCGTATCGAATAAAACACGCTGAGCCAAATTTTCTTCATGTAAAATCTGCTTGATTTATATCGAAAAAATCGTACAATTTTATGAAATCATGGGACACCAACAACTACCTTTGTGCCTTGGAGTTGACGTAAGACAGCCTCCACAACGGCGAGACGGCATTCCACAACAGCCTCCGCGCCCTGTAGCTCGAGTGTCCCTTTTGTAGTATGAAGGACTTTTTCTAAAATTGATGATTTTATTCCAATAATATTTTAGGGGACCGTCAAATTTTAGTATAAAAATGGTATTTTAGAGTACCATATAAAAGGTGCTTTGCCTCAACTCGATCCCCAAACCTACAAGAGTCTTCTATATACCTCACCCATCAAGGACCAGGGAAAGAGGTGCACAAGTGGCGCTCTTTAATTTATTTATGGGTTAATTACACTTTATCCCATGCGGTTTGACTAATTTACACTTTACCCCCTATAATTTAAAAATCGCCATTTACTCCCCTGTGGTCAGATTTTCTAACCATTTACCCCCTAATGTAGGGGGGTAAGTGCACCAAATATTTGATCACAGGGAGGTAAGTGGCGATTTTCAAACTACAGGGGATAAATACAATTTGGCCAAATCATAAGAAAATAAAGTGTAATTAACCCTTTATTTATCTATTTCGCGTATCAATATTTTAAATTTTTTCAATAGTTTTATAATTATTTATATTTAATTAAATTGACTCTTAGAACAAATCGAGCAAATGAAATTTTTTTGGTCCACTAGAATCGTAATATTGGACAAAAATAGCACAAATCTATAAGACCATCTCTATGACTTAATTTGCTCTCCCACCCCTTTTTTTTTGGTGTTTCTCCTTTATATCCATAGAAGCGTTTGATAATCAGTTAAAAAAATCACACATGAACCTCCCTTAATTGGGCTACTTTCAAAGGTGTGTTTTTAAAAGGCAAACCAATAATTTTTTTATTTTTTAATAGAAAATGATATTTAATAATATTTAATTTTTTATTTGCAAGACGTATGATATTTAATTTCTTATTTAATGATATTTAAAGGTTTTATTTGCAAGACGTATCAGATATTTTTATTTGTAAAATTTTATGTTAATAGTAAGTTAATAAAAAAAAAAAAAATCTTTTATAAGTAATTTGTTTTTTTATGCTTTAGTTAGTACTAACGTATAACCTATGTCTAAAGTCACGGACTAAAAGAGTTAACCTCAATTTTGAGAATATAATTTGAATTCATATTCTTTCATATTCTATTTTATAAATATCTAATAGTAGAAAAAAGAAAATTAATCACTTTACATAAACTAATTTGCAATTTGTTGGAAAAAAAATAATAATTATACACCAACTCGTGTAAATAAATTTTCAAAAACATAAATGTAATGTAGATATGATATTTTGTTCGCCGAATGAAAATTAAAATACAATTGGTGGTGATACAATTAAGAAGTCTACTATATAATATTCCACATATTATTTATTTTTGATCAATTTATTTTTTATTCTTTTTTAACTTACTTTTTAAGCCCGATTGAAATTAACCATATTAATACTAATTGTTTCGGATGAAATAAACTTTCCTCAGAGTTGTTTTTTTTTAATTGTTTAATTCTAATTTTAAAATGGTCAAAAAATTTCATGATCCAAATATCCTCAAAAGATCTGCGAAATTTAATAGTTTTCCCTGTTAAATGATTTAAACAAAAAAATAAAAAATAAAATTACAAATAATAAATGTCCTAATCAATGAATGTTATATTTAACATCCGAACAAAGACGAGGACTATGATTGTGTGTTTCTTGGAAGACATATACTATAATTTACAAGTAGTTCATGTTATATGTAACATCAATACACAAATATAAAATAATAATGTATTTTTTTCTTCTTGTAAAACATATCATGGTAAATATAACATTGATTTATATTCAATGCTCCAAAAAAAACTGAATGTTATTCAATATTCAAAACAAAAGACGAGAGTTATGTTGTGTTTCGCGAAAGCTATATACTCTCTAGTTTTACAAGTAGTTCATGTTATATATAACACCAATAAACATAAATGTAAATGTATTTTTTTTGTTTTATAACTCATGTCATGTTGAAATACAACATGAATTTCTATCTAATACTCCAAAAAACGATTGACATCTTATTTTAAAGACAGTAAAATAAAAATCATTCATGTATAATTTAACGATGAAAACAATGAATATATTTGGGACAAACATTTAGTAATTTAGAAGTGTTTTTTTTTACAAACATATATGATAATCGCTTCATAAATTGAGATATACGTGTAAACAAAAATGTTAATTGATCGAGAATGAAAAGTAATTGCAATTTAACATGGCAAGACTATATATTTTAAAAAGATCCCTAAGTTTATTGAAAAAAAATTGGTGATTTGAAAATTTTAATATTAAAAGATGATGGTCGGGTAAACGTCTATTTTTTTAATATAAATAATAAAAAAGGTATTTTAGAATACCTTATTTTCCTTTTTGTCCCTCTTCCCCCTCTACCAGCCCTTGAACCCCAAACCTTATGGAAGTTTACGAAATCTACCACCACCAAGGCAATGGGCAGGCCGGTGACAAATTTTTCCCTTTTTAATTATTTCTATGAATTTCATTAATGAATTTATTGAGAGTAAAGTTGCAAGAGCTAGTAGAAATTAGAGTTTTTACAGATGTTATTTTAGAATGGGACAACTTTTTAGGTCCTATACAATTAAAAAAATTTTTTTAGATTCTCTTTTGAAAAAAAAAATTGGTTGAAAATCCTATTCATATTTTGTAATGACAAAATTATCCCCCCCTCTCTCTCTTTCTCTTTCCTCTCTTCTCTCACCGCGCGCTCTCTCTCTCTCTCTCTCTCCTCTCTCTCTCACTCATGGTTTGGACCCAAAAAAGGGGGTCTACTTCATTTTCTCCCATTTTTATTTTACTCACTTTATTTAGTATTATTTCAATTTCAAACCCCAATTTTTTATTTTTCAATTTCACACCTTTTTCTTTATTCTATTTTTCTTTTTCTTTTTTGGAACATTTCATTTGTTCCAAATTAAATAGATATCTACTGAAAATAAATTAAAGACATATCTACTTAAAATAAATTAAGTAGATATCTACTGAACATTACAAAACTCAATGTGTTTCTACAAGACTTGTAGGTGAAATTAAGTAGATATCCAATGAACTAAAAAATATCACAAAATACCACTTACATTATTCTTCAAGAGACAATTTTTTAAGGACTATCATTTGTTCCAAAAATACAAAAAAAAAAAAAAAATGAAATAAAGAAAAATGTGTGAAATTGAAAAATAAAGAAATGAGATTTTGAAATTGAAATAATGCTAAATGAAAGGAGTAAAATAAAAATGAGAGAAAATAGAGTGGGCCCCATTTTTGGGTCCAAACCATGAGTGAGAGAGAGAGAGAGGAGAGAGAGAGAGAGAGAGAGAGAAAGGGCAGGCGTGGGGCCCGCCTGCCCACTTCCTGCCGAGAGAGAGAGAGAGAGGGTAGGCGTGGGGCCCGCCTGCCCACTGCCTGCAGAGAAAGAGAGAGGGGTGATGAGGCCCACCTGCCCAGTGCACAGCGCCAGAGAGAGAGAGGGGGGGCAAAATCGGCAATCCGATTTTCATGGGGTTTTTGGGATGATCCAAAAACTCATGGTACTTGAAAAATTATTTTTTGACCATTTGGGACTGCAGAAAAATTATCTATTCTCCTCTTAGCATCAACGTCAGACCTACGTTAGGTCAAGGGGGACTCAAGCCCCCCCCCCCAAAAAAAAAAAAAAAATTAATTGTTTTTTATCTTTATATTTTTATTAAAAAGAGGGTGAGTCTTGAATTCAATGGTAAGATTACTCCATTGTAACCTGGAGTTCCGAGTTCAAATCTTGAAAACAGTCTCTCTGTAAACAGGGATAAGGCTGTGTACATCTAACCCTTCCCAAACTATGCAATGGCGGGAGTTTTCGTGCATTAAGCTGTCTTTTATATTTTTATTAAAAAATAATTCAAATCCCAAACATTTTACATAAACCCCGTTTAATTTATATAAATATCTAAAGAAAATAGTCTCTCTCGATTGATTTTCTAGATCCGTTGCTACTTGACATGTATTAAATACTAATAGCAGTAAAACAAACAAAATTACCTATATATCTAAATTCCTATTTTTGTAAGAAAATTTTAAAATAATTTTAAATTTGAATGAAATATAAAAATTTGTGAATCAAGAGATATTGTGGTGTGATGGTTATAGTTTTTCTTTTTTGGGGGATGATAATCTATCACTGTTTTTAGGGTTTCTTGGTGAACAGTCCACATAGTTAAAATTTATGCTCATGCAGTTCAGACGCCAGTACTTCATGAAAATCATTGTAATTTTTATAAAAATTTACAGTAACTTTTATAGCGTACAATGAGTTTACAAAATTATTAGACTTCTTAAAAGATTAGCATACCGAGTGAACTATATAAATTTGGTCAAGAACACAATAAATAAATCAATTTCTATTATAAATTAAGACACTTTTAAAATGTCAGACTAAATTGAATCATGAAAATTATTACACACTAATTTCCAAACCGGTCAAATTCAATTATGTTTTTATTCATATTTGTGTTTAATGGGGGTGTTCAAAAATTTGAGATACTCGACCCACCAGCGAATACCTGACCGACCCATACCATTCATCGTGGTTTTCTAAAAATATGGATTGAAACGCAGGTTCAAAAGCCTTTTTTTTTTTTCCAGGTTTTGGGTCGATTGACGGATTTTTCAATACCAAACCTGTCACACCCAACCCTTCTAATCATCGCCTCTTCTTTTATTCTCCTGTCTACTCTTCTGCTTTGATTTAGCCTTCGCCTCTTCTCCGTTCATTTCGTTCACTCTCTTTGCTTCGTTCGTTCCCTCTCTTCACTTCGTTCCAGACTCCAGATACACGACGTCATTGACGGTGAGTAACGGCACCAGTGACAAACAACAACACGACTACTCCGAGAAATGCAATGTCATTAACAGTAAGTAGATATTATTTTTTCAATTTTTTAAATTTTTTTGTGAGTAGATCTACTCGATTCTAGTGATCTTTTAATGTGACATTGGTTCTAAAAGTTCTATTTTAAGAAAAGAGTTAGGATTTTGATGATTAGAATGACTAGATATTAGATGATTAGAATGACTTGGATACCAAATCCGACCATCTCTGACCAATATCCAAAACCACCCACTAACATCGGATTCTTCATAACTATCGTTCGAGAACAGGTTGAAAAAATCTAACCTGATGCATTTCAGGTCGGATCTTGGATCCATCCAAAGTACCCCACACCCGAACCGGTGCACACCTCTAGTGTTTAATTAACTATTTTGTTTATTATTTATTATTTTTTAATTCTAATGAAATAAAAAAAAATGATACAAAATTTCTATTAAATAAATAAACGATAGCAAATTTGAAGAGAGCAGAGATACAAGTGTTTCCAAATGTATATATTGCATTCTGTTAGATTCCTGTTCTACATCAAATTCTCAAAACACCATAAAAGTCAAGAATTATTCCAATTAATATCATATAGTTTTAAGTTAAAATCTCCTAATATATGGTATGAAATCCAATGTTATAAAGATTCATCTCTCATTCCCTCATAGTCGCATCATCCACCGGGAGTAGCACATTTTTCGTTGTTCCCTTGTAGTCAAATTATTCATACAAATCGGGAGTGACACTATATAAATTAAAGAAATTACTCCACTTCATACCATATATGATTTTAAGTTAGAACCTCTTAATATAGCTGTATAATCATTCCACAATTTACATGGAGAGAGAGAGGATTCTTCAAAACCTACCCAACCCACATCCCCTTATCCAATATACATTAAGAATACATCTTCATAAAAAGAAAGGATGTGGGAGAGAGAGAGAGAGAGAGAGAGAGGGAGTCGACCGAGTAGAGAGAGAGAGAGAGAGCAGAGGGAGGGTGACCAAGGCAGAGAGAGGGATGATCAACCTACCCTTCCCGGCCCTTTATCATCAAGTATACACCAACAATGCATCTTCATGAAAAGGATGACAGAAAGAGAGAGATGAAGCAAAAAAAAAAAGGGGGGCGGGGGGGAGAGAGAGAGAGAGAGATGAAGCAAAAAAGAGGGGGTCGACAGGGGGCACAGTGGGAGGAGGGAGGGGGGAGAGATTAAGCAAAAAAGAGGGGGAGGCCGGGGCAAGGTGGAGAGAGAGAGAGATTATTGTTGTTGACTTCGGAGAAAATCCTTCATGTTGGCGAGGATCTCCGCCTTGACAACAATACGCATCCTCTTCGAATCCTCCCACAACAAACCCCCATATTCTTGCGCAAAATCTCTAGCAGCCTCAAAAACATCCTAAACAATATCAATCATTAATCACACCATATAACTTTCATTAATCTGTAAATTAATTCATTAAAAATACAATAAAAAAACAAAACGGTATACAAAGATCTGTAATTTTTTTACCTTAGAAGGAAATTCATCATAGAGATGTGCCGGCGTCATCTCAACTCTATTAAGATCCGATTCCCACAACCTCATCTGTAACGTCGAAAAAAAAAAATCCCTATGTTTCGTTAGTGTTCTTTGTTTTTCGTATAATTAGGTTGCATTTTTTTTTTCTTTCCCAGTAAACTTAGAACACAAATGGAAAAAACAGGAGCAAGAAAAATGGATTCCATTCCGTTTTGAGAACAACCCAAAAAGATATTTAGGCCTCATTTGGTTACTGTTTTTGCTCCCTGACTCCTGTTCCCGCTCCCAAAATGTTGGGATTAATGTACAGAAACGTGTTTGGTAAACATATTTCTGTTCCCAAAATTTTAGGAGTAATTTGGGACTATTTCATGAATTCCTTAAAAATCTAAGGAAAAAAAAATGTTTTCCTATTCACTCCCACAAAACTATTCCCAATACCATCCCGCCGGCCACCATACATTTAAAGAGAAAAAAAACAAATATTGCAACCAAACGTGTTTCTTGTTTCTATTTTCATAAATTAAAAGAAACGATTTATGGAAAATGGTCATTACCAAACATATTTCTATTTTTGGAATATTCCAGAATGGAAACAATATTCCTATCCCATCCCATCTCAGTTTATTGGAAGTAGAAACAGAAATACTAACCAAACGCCAAATTAATTTTCAATCTTTTCTAGGAATTGAGGTAAAAATACTAAGAAGTAATAAGGTTGATATTTAATGAGAATTGAAAAAAATGAAAACCTGATCAGCCACATTTTCTGGTACAGATGGTACTCTCTCTGCAACTCGCGGATGTGCGTTCTGCTGAAGAAACGAGATTATCTGCACGTTCCAGAAATTTAAATTAAAAGAAAAAAGAAATATCAGATGTGAAACGAAATGGCCATGTATTACCATGAAAAAAGAAAAGATATGATCTCATAATTAAGGAGAAAATTTGAGCCATTCCATGAAATTACATATCTTCATTTAATCCATAGTTTAGGAGGTCTAAAATGGCATTTGATTAGTGTTTCTGTTCCCAGAAAACTTGGTGTAGGAAAAATCCTATTTTGTTCCCAGAAATTTGTTCTGAAAATCTAGGAGCAGAATAGAAACAGATCTTTTTTTTTTCCCTTTCCATTTTCTGAGAACAGAAACAGAAATCAGGGAACAGAAACAATAAACAAACGGGGGCCTAAACATAGATAGTTAGAAGACAGCACTACTTGCCTGTTCTGCCGTTATGCCATTTTGAAATGCCGTATATAAGCTTTCTTTGGTAATTGCTCCAACAATGAGATTTGGAAGCTGATATTCAACCCTGAAATTTTCGGCGAGTAAAATTGCTCAATAATAAGCATAACTCAGAGGAACAATTTCTATAATGTGTGGTAGAAAGATATTACTGAAAGAGAAAATACCACATTTTATTATATATATATATAATATTAAAAAAGAAATGGTAAAAATACCTTGAGAAAAGCCGTAAAATCTCGCAATGTAGCTTTGATGTGGAGTATGCATACATCCTAAAGTTTGTTTCAACGACAACAAATCCCTGAAGGAAACACGGGGAAAGGAAATAAAAATAAATGGAAATAAGAACAAAATTAGTATATATCCCTGGAGTATGCATACATCCTAAAGTTAGTATATATCTATAATATTTTTCTCTTATCAATTGGTTTTTTTAATAAATGTTTCAAAAAAAAAAAAAAAAGACTTCTTCAAATAAAAATTTGTAAAAATACAAATATATTGAGATACAAAATATTTTAATACTTAAAATTCAACACTTTCCAATTTTTAGCACTTAATTTTTAATTTTATCAAACTAGCCCTTAATGTCTATAAACTTGGCAATATCATAATCGAATAAATATTTCTACTTGTTAAAAGAGAAAAATTCAGTACATATGGCTCCCCATGACGTGTTTGTAAGACAACGGACTTGTAGTTGCAAACTAAATTTCAAAGGCAATAGATTTGAGAATAATTCTTACACAATATAATATTTCCATTTTTAAAATGTTGAATCCCATATTGCTTGTGTTACCTAATCTTGAACTATATATAAATCTAAAAGTAATCCTCCTCTTTCAAGGCGTCTTTTGAGAATGAGTTAGGCCCATTGGATTTCTACATGGTATCAGAGCCATGCCTTTCGTTTGATGTTAAGAGCATTGAATCCCACATCAATGTTGGCTGCCCAAAATCCGTTCGCAGTGGTGCAAAGTCTAACTGGCCCATGGGGGAGCGTATTGAAACCCACATCAATGATGGGTCCCCCGATATTCGTTTTCACAGTGGTTTGTCAAAGTCCACCCTGCAAGTGAAAGGGCGTGTTGAATCCCACATTGATGTTCAGCTCCCCTATATCTGTTCGTAATGGTTTGTCAAAGTCCAACGTGTGCGTGAATGGGCGTGCTGAATCCCACATCGCTTATGTTGCCTAATCCTGAGCTATATATAAGTCTAAAGGCATTCCTGCTCTTTCAAGGTGTCTTTTGAGAGTGAGTTAGGCTCATTAGGTTAAACATCAAATTTTAATCTCAATTTATTTGATATCAACTTACAAAACAATGATTTTATTATTTTAATTCAAATAATAATCTTGATTTTACCCCCAAAAAAACATGTTGATGGGAAGTTAAAAGCACAAAGGATTACCTGTTTTCTAGCTGATGTATCGGATAAGCTAATGGAGAGATTTGTAGCTAATTTGGTAGGAATGAACCAACTCTCTTTTCTACCCTGGGCAAACACAAATAATATAAACCATAATGTAGTAAAGGAAACTAAACAGGCTATAGATTAATAGTAGAATGAAACTAGCATTCACCTGTTGGAGTTTGACCAAGCCCAAGTCTGCAAGGTCCTTAATTGTACTCCTCTGGGTATCCGTCAATGTGTTCATATTATATGCCTATGATGAACATTTAACAGAAGTTGAAACAAGAACGATTACAAGAATGTTCAGGCCTGGGAAAAGCATTTTTGAGGTTCAAGGAAATACGGGGAAGCCATAAAGTGCCCCGGGGGGTGGGGGGGGGGGAGAAGGAAAGTAACTAAGGGTGCGTTTGGATGAGCTATTTGAAAAGAATGTATTTGAGTTTAAGGAGGAGTTTGTAAAATTTCCTTAGGTAGAATTTGAAAGCACGGAATTGGAGGCATGAAGGAATAAAAAATAAGCACGTGTAATTTTTAGACTTAACATGCGTTCATTTCCCATTCCAGTTCCAATTCCATGATGTCAAACACTACCTTAAGGAAATTATTTGAGAAATTTTTACAAATTCCTTCTTAAAATGAAACAGACCAACACAAACACACCCTTAGGGTCCGTTTCAATAAAGGATTTGGATAGAGCATTTGAGCCTAAAAACGGGATTTGTTAAAAAAACAAAAAAAAACTCCGATAGACACACTTGCTCTTTGCAAAGCTACTAACATTAGTCCTGCTACTGATGCTACTCCAGCGAAACTGTGACTAGTACTTCAAATCTTTTTTTTTTCCCTTCAAATACCTCACCCAAAAGCGCACCCTCCCTTAACATTTCAATAATTGCACAGCTAAAGGAAGAAATTGATTCAGCAGAAGAGATGTGAATGTTATACCTCACCGGTAGCATGAAAGCTGAGCTCCAACAGAAATGAGATAAGATCTGCAGATTCCACTCCCAGCTCCTACACATGAGATAGTTTGCTAAAAATAATTACAGCTGCAGAAACAGAGAGAGAGAGAGAGGGAGAGAGAGAGAGTTTATACCTCACAATTCGTAATATATTCCCTGATGATGTACCAAAGCTGTGCATTCGTCTCCATAAGCTGCAAATACGTGCAAATCAATGTGGTTCCACATAGGACGGTTCTTAAATTTACTAATGCAATTTTATTTTTTTTAATACCAAAAACTGGAAACCACTTTCAGTCAATCTTGGAGGCTCCTTGTCTCTGTAGAGAAATCACACACCACATAAAAAATATATTGGCTACCGCATAAATTCATTCAATACAACAATTAAATGTAAACCTCGTAGAAATATGTAGGAAATGTATAATTGTAAATATTGGGAACAGAAAGGACCTTTGACTCATAAGACCTCGCTGGAAAACTTTCATCATAACAGGACTGATGTTTGTCGTCTTTTCAGCTTGGGTGGAACTTATTAGGTTCAGCAAGAAACACTGATTTGCAATAGTTGAAATCCACAAGAATAGCGGTCAAAGAGATACCAAAAAGGCACAAACAAGTTTCAAACACCCTTGAAAATGTAGATTTTTTAGAGAAATGTGCTCACCTCCCACTGTTGAACAGCATAGGAATCTAAATCCTCCAAGCTTGGGAGCCTGACTGTAACATTTGGAGGCATTGGTTCTCTTGGTAAAGTTCCACTGCATTATTGTAGTCATATATCAAGAATTACCCGCAAGAGGACAACATTAACACGAATATTCATATTATGGATCATCCCTTGACAAAGAATAAGATCCTGAAAACATTGATGTGCACCTTAACCTATCATGAAATCTAATCATCTAATGTTACTGAATCAACTCCAACGCGGTGCTAACAAAACGTCGGGGCGTGTCCAATTCTTTTATTCTTTATTTTAGATTTCGACACAGCACCGACACGTGAAATGAACGCGTAGGACACTTGGAAGCACTTGTCGTGAATTTTGGGGAGTCAATTTTGTAATTTTTTTATTAACTTATTGTAATTCATTATTATTCAAGGGATATATCTTGTAATTTGATATTAAAATAATATTATTAAATGGGTTTTTAATAATTGGAGCAACAAGAAATAAGGAAGACAGAAAGTCAACCGTCTTATTAACCGATGAAGGATGGGAGGATGACAATCAACCAATCGACCTTGAGAGAATTTTTTTTTGTCTTTCCTCCTTTGTTTATGGAAAATTTTTAAATGTGAATGTTGGTTTGAACTGGGAAGCTTTTTGATCATCAGATTAATAGTTTTTGTTGAATGAATTTGCTTAATGGCATATATCTTTCGTTAATTAGGCTAACATATATTTCTTTATTGGTGTGTCGCCACCGTGCCCATGTTGGGATTTTTAAGAAATTGTGATGTCGCCGTGTCCATGTCGCGTATCCGTGCTTTATACTGTATACGTGCGTTTTGCATGCAGTAAAAACGTATAGAGATATCAAAGCACAAAGCATCAAGGTTGCGTTTAGGTAAGGTATTTGTAAAAGGAATATGATTTCAAAGAGGGATTTATACATTAAGGAACTTTTGCAAATCCCTTTTCAAAATCAAATTCCTTCAAATATCTTAACCGTTCTCATCCTCAAGTTAGTTTCAACAACTATCTATGGGCACAGAGCTTGAGCAAAGCACAATAGACTTATAGACCTGATACCAAATGGATCGAAAGGCAACTAAAATGAAAAATCACAGCGGCCAAATGAACGCATATTTACATCTTCACACCAAAACATAGAAACCTTCAAGTAATTTGCTTACCCATGCACTAAATGCCTCTGGAGGTTAATCTGGAAAGTTGGATGTATTCTATAAGTAGTTCCTTTCTTCCTGCCAGTACATACAAGAACTTGAGCAATACAAGAGAAAAATTAAATTACTCAACTAGGCGAAAGAGTAACTACATATGAAATTTATGATGCTCATAACACCCTTATCTCTGTATATAAAACCATAGAGTTTTTCTCTTTTTATCTTTCCAAGTGGACTAAAAAAAACATGAATTTACACACACCCTTCAAGTAGAATGTTTGAAACTCAAAAGAATAGAACAAAAAAAGGTACTTAAATGTCCCTGGTGTTAAATGCCGCATGTGAGACCATGCCATCACAAAGCACATGAAATATGTTAAAAGGGGGAGGAAGATAACAAACCAACATTTTAAACTCCCAAAACAAGAAAACCCTTCCAAACTAGTTTTGAAATATTTACAGGTCAGACATTAAAAAAAAAAAAAAAAAAAGATGTAATGCCCTTCCAATTTACAAATTGTTTTCAGTAATGACTATTTTTCGGAATATTAGGCCCTGTTTGTTTAGTGTTTCTCCTCTTAAATTCTTATTCTCGTTCCCAGAATTTTAAAATTTCAAAACAGAAGCATGTTTGGTTAAAATGTTTTCGTTCCCAAATATTACCAAAATTTTGAGATTAGTCCCAAAATTGTAGGGATTTTGAGAAAAAAAAAAAAAAAAGGTGTTTCCATTCCTTCCCAACTTGTTCTTAGTTAAGGAGATAAGTTCTGTATTTCTGAAATTCTTCATGAGTGTCCCCTTCAAACCTTGTTTGCCCCATATATAGAGAACTGATAATTTTTCCCTCTTAATCATCAATTTAAGCCAAGAGAAACACAATAAACTACTTTCCTATAATTATTTTATTTAATTGTAATTAATCATATAGACGTGTTTTTGTTTTGCTATAATTTGTGAAAAGTGATTGCCTAAAAGAACTATGTAAGTCTATCCTTTGCATTTAAAAAAAAAAAAAAAAAAAAAACAACAACTAATGTTGTAACCAAATGTGCGTCTTTGTTTCGTTCTCATACATTAGGAAATAATTTACAAACAACTATCATTACCAAACACATTTCTAGTTCCAGAATTATTGAGAACAAAGAATATAATTCTCATCCTATTTTTTGGGGGAGTAGAAACAGAAAAACAGAAACATTAAACGCCACCTTAACTGCTTATCTTCAATAGACAATCCTCACCATTACAGTTCAAACAGCTGATGAAACTCTTTAAGATTTCATGAGAAGAAACCGCAACAGCCTATCTACATTCAAAGTACAAAGAATAATGATTTAAGGACAAAATATTATTACCTATCAACAGTTTCAGTCAATATTCTCAACTGAATTAATCTATCAATCGCTACTTTATGCTTCGAGAATCCATCTACAAGCACCCATTCTTCCATGGATGTGCTCGTTACGGGTGCATCAATAAACAACAATTGCAACACATACTTCTTGGCTAATGGTGGCAATGATCTGAGCAATATAAAAACCAAAAAATGAATGCCAATGTTGAATAAGAAATAAACATTCTTAGAACAATAATTCGAATTTCTACAGAAACCATGAACGGGCAAAGAACACATAATCGGCAGAAGCATTTCTAAAGCTGAATTTATAATAAACGCCCATGTCTTAATTTTTCTTTTTCGTGTGTGAGAAATTAAAAAGAGAACCTGAGAATGGCTTCACAAATGAAGGCATTATCGTAGAGCTTGTTGAGCTTCATGGCTGGCAACGACGCCACCATGTCCATAAAATTCTTCGCGACGATCTTCACTTGCGGCATCCTTCGAATTACTGTTTCGTAGATTGATAAAACCCAAAAAATATATATATATATATATGAATCAATCTTCGATCGCTGAAGTTCGTTTCCACAACAATAGTAACGAGTAATTGCCTCAATGGGAGGTTAGGGTTGCTGAACCAAGACGAAGAAGAAGATGAAGGAGGAGCATTTGAGCTTTCAATTACAATTTGGGCAAATTGCCTTCGAATGAATGAAATATGAATCCAAATCAAACACATCAAATAGAATAATTCAAAAGTCAGCTACTAGTTTTTGGCTAAAACAAACACGTCAAATAGTTACAAACAAATATTAGAGCTCGGCCATGGAAGAGGAAAGAACTTACACTGTAAATCGGAAAATCCAACGCACAGAGAATGAAGTTGGTTGCTGGGGGGGAACAGATCTTTGTGGAGGGAGTGTAGTAGGGGAGTGTTGGCGCCGACGGTGACCAGATTTGATGGAGAGAAGGCAGAGCCGCAAGGGAGTGGCCGACTAATGATCTCATCGGACGAAGACAATTCCGGCTTGCCTAGCCATTTCAAGATTAAATTTAAAATTTAATTCTATCGATGAAAACCGAATTTTAATTGATAAAAAAATAAAACATCATTCCTTTACCAACAAATTAACACATCTTGGATAGAAAGAAAAATTTCTTCTAAAATTAATAATTTTATTATTAAAATATTTAATTTTAGGGAAATGCCAAGAAAGAAGATCTCAGTCAAAAATAAAAAAATATATTTTAAAATTAAATTTAAGATAAGACGGACTCCACTCATTAGTTTGGTGTAGTATGTATTAAATTCAAGATTTAATTACTCGAACATCTTCAGGAGAGTTAAATCGTCATTGATAAAAAAAATAAAACAAATTATCGATGTAACTAAGACCTCTTGAGTAGAACGAGAAACTTTTTCTAAAATTTATGATTTTATTACTAAAATATTCTATTTTAGGAATCTCAGACAGATAAAAAAAATATTTTATAGTCCTTATTTAAGAGTTCTTCTAAAAAAAATATTTTAACCAGTTATGTTGTAATGTAATCTTTTTGTAAAACATTATTAGTGTAAAGTCTTTTGACCATTAATCAATTTTGTGAACAGATATTTATACCCTTATATATATATATGAATTAGATGAATATTAAGAAAAATATATTTTAAACTCTCTAAATATTGCACATTTCTATGTAGGGTAATAAGTTTTTTCATTTCAGTTTAATTTTTCTAAGTGTGCATTCAGTTTTAAATAATTTTTCTGTTACATATTCCATCCTATCTAACAAAAATGAGAGATAAAACGGTATTTAAAAAAAAAAATCCTTCTTCTTTGTCTCTCTCTCTCTTCCTTTTCTTCTCTCTTTCCAATCTAATAGTAAAAGAGCATTTTACCCCTTATTTATATTTTAAATTAGATGAAAAATGTAACAGAATGATCATTTAAAACTGAGTAGATATTTAGAGAGTTTAAATCGAAACGAAAAAACTTATTGAACTATATAGAAATGTGTCCAGTTAAAGAATTTAAAATATATTTTGCTCTTAAATATTTACAAATCCTAATCCCACTCCCACCTCACAAATCGCCAGCCCCTCTTTCTCTCTCTCTCTCTATTCTCTTTATCTCTCGCATCGTGCGAGTGGGTGGTGACGGTATGGGTGGTGACCGAATTGTGGACCTCTATTATAGATTTGATATTCCTCCATTGACTTCATTGAACATAATCGTGCCGGACACCTCTATGTGAAGCCGCCGCTAAACTACAACTGTTGAACAATAATATCACCTCCTCCATTAATGTTGTGGTTAGGGGCATGTGTTTTTCTTTTCATTTTTGGGGAAAAATCATTTTTTTAATTCATCCGCAAATGGACAAAATTTGGTAAGACTTCATAAATTCAATAAGAGATAATGATATTTTTGGTCCTTGACAAATGATTTAGGTGCTCAATTCACGATTAATATTTGGAAGATGACATATTTAATCTTTTACATTTTATTTTTGTTTAAAATTGGCCCTTGAACAAGATTCAGTTAAGTCAAAATAACAACCAACGTTTCATTAAGAGTATTTTGATCATTTTCGATGCCAACTTATTTCCCTCCTCCCACTTCTGTTGATGTTTTCCGCTAGTTCCTTTTTTGGCAGCCTAAAAATACTCTTTCCTACCCCTTATTATTATTATTATTAAAACCATATTTTGTATTTTGTTTCTTAATTAAACTACTTTAATGAATGGTGTATTTTGTAAAGTTAAACTCAGACACTATTCATTTTTTGAATCAATTATTCATCTCATACATAAAAAATAAAAAATAAAAAATAAAAACAAAACATTCTTGTAGACACGGCATTCTGACCACCTCGCAAAAAATTATACTTTATTTTATAGTTACCTTTATTTTATTTTCCTATTTATTTTGTTTTGATTGTATCGTATTTGTGTGGTTTAATACTGCTAAATTAAGTTTTATTAATCTCTTAAGTAAATTAAAAATTAGTAATTGATTTATTTATTTTTATTTTGTTTTGTAGATTTTTCGAAGTGGAATAAAAACGCATTAATTCGGAACAAAATGAACAAGAAACAGACGAGAACGAGAGAGGTCTGGACCGAACGGGGATGGGGGGTGCACAAAGGTCGCACGTGCGACCAGCTGGCCACATGTGCAGCCAGCTTAAAGCTGGCCGCACATGCGGCCAGCAAAGGGGGCAGAAAACCCCTTTTGGGTGCACCAAGTTTTGGTGCACCCAAAAGGGGGTGGGTGCACCAAATTTCGGTGAACCCACCCCCTTTTTCTACTTTTTCCTTACCTTTTTTCGTACGTCGTTTGGGCGAGTTTCAGGCCTTCATTCATATAAATAGGAATGAAGGCTCACAACACAAGGGAGGAGGGATTTTTGGGAAGATTTTTTTTGGAGAGGAATTTTTGTAAGGGAGAGGTGAAATCTGGAGAGAAATTTTGAAGAAAATAATATTATTTTCATTTTATTGTAATTTTAAAGAAGAAAAATCTCCAAGAAGGTGGTAAATTTTCATCTGTTGTAAATCTTACTCTTATTTTTAAATAAGTTGTTATTATACTAATTTTTTTTTTTTGTAAATTAGATTTTTTTTTCTTCCTTTATTATTTATTTATTTATTACTTTTTATTTTCTTTTTCTTTTTATTTTTTTTTTTGAGTAAGTAAAACGAGGTGGAAAATTTCCAACCTTCAATTTGAACGGTTTAAATTTAGAAGGGAATTACTCCTCTCGATGCGTGTGTGCGGGTGTTTTATTTAATTTGTATTAAATATAATGTGCTAACAATACGAGGTGGAAAATTCCCAACCTTCAATTTGAACGGTTTAAATTTAGAAGGGAATTACTCCCCTTAATGCGTGTGTGCGGGTGTTTTATTTAATTTGTATTAAATATAATGTACTAACAATACGAGGTGGAAAATTACCAACCTTCAATTTGAACGGTCTAAATTTAGAAGGGAATTACTCCCCTCGATGCGTGTGTGCGGGTGTTTTATTTAATTTGTATTAAATATAATGTGCTAACAATACGAGGTGAAAAATTCTCAACCTTCAATTTAAACGGTCTAAATTTATAAGGGAATTACTCCTCTCGATGCGTGTGTGCGGGTGTTTTATTTAATTTGTATTAAATATAATGTGCTAACAATACGAGGTGGAAAATTCCCAACCTTCAATTTGAACGGTTTAAATTTAGAAGGGAATTATTCCCCTCGATGCGTGTGTGCGGGTGTTTTATTTAATTTGTATTAAATATAATGTGCTAACGATACGAGGTGGAAAATTCTCAACCTTCCATTTAAACGGTTTAAATTTAGAAGAGAAATTATTCCCCTCAATGTGTGCGTGCGTGTGGGTGCGTGCGTTTTCTTTAACTCATATTAAATATAATGTGCTAACAATACGAGGTGGAAAATTCTCAACCTTCCATTTGAACGGTTTAAATTTAGAAGGGAATTACTCCCCTCGATGTGTGCGTGCGTGTGTGAGCGTGTGTTTCTTTAACTCGTATTAAATATAATATGCTAACAATATGAGGTGGAAAATTTCCAACCTTCCATTTGAACAGTTTAAATTTAGAAGGGAATTATTCCCCTCAATGTGTGAGTGTGTGCGTGCGTGTGTTTCTTTAACTTGTGTTAAATATAATGTGTTAATAAGATGAGGTGGAAAATTCCCAGCCTTCCATCAGAACGGTCTAGGTTTAGAAGGGAGATCACTTCCCTCAATGTGTGTGTATGTGTATATGTGTATATGAGGATGATTTCAAAATAAAATAAAAACATTTGAATTTAAATTTTAATTGGACTTAATCGGATAAGGTACCGTCTTTGGACGGGCGTCTTGGGGTGCTTGACACCTTCCCCGAGTGTAACTGACCCCCGAACTCTTTAAACGAATCTCTGATCAGACCATGTTATTTTAGGAGTCAAATTTTTACTTAAGCCATTTTTTTTAAATTGTTTTCAACCGGGCAAGTCCAAAAGATGATATCCCACTGCCAAACATTCACATCATCATCGACAATACTGCGGGGCGAAAGCTCTATTCTTTCACCGATGGATTCTCTAGCTATAATCAGATTCTGATGGATGAGAAAGATCGAGAAAAGACAGTCTTCACTACACCATGGGGAGTCTTTTGCTATAGGGCGATGCCTTTCGGTCTCAAAAACGCCGAGGCAACATATCAAAGAGCAATGACGACCCTCTTTCATGATATGATGCACAAGGAGATGGAGGTATATGTAGATGACATGATCGTTAAATCACAGGAGAACGAGGATCATCTCTGCCATTTGAAAAAGGTGTTCGACAGACTTCGAAAGTACCAGCTCAAGCTCAATCCAGCAAAATGCGCGTTTGGGGTGGCTTCCGGAAAACTTCTTGGTTTCATGGTAAATCGCCATGGAATCGAGATTGATCCTGCAAAGACGAAGGCCATTCGTGAGATGCCGCCATCGAGAAATGAGAAAGAAATCCGAGGTTTTCTGGGGCGATTAAATTTCATAGCCCGATTCATCTTCCAACTCACTGCCACTTGTGAGCCAATCTTCAAGCTACTTCGAAAAGAAAGTGACGGGCGATGGAATGCAGATTGCCAGAATGCCTTGGAGAAAATTAAAGTCTATCTAACGAACCCTTCCGTTCTAGTGCCGCCTCGGGAGAAGGTTCCGTTATTACTATATTTGTCAGTTCTCGACTCCTCCATGGGAGCTATTCTTGGGCAACTCGATAAATCTGGAAAGAAGGAGCAAGCCATCTACTACCTCAGCAAGCGCTTCACGAAGTATGAGGAAAATTATACCTTGCTGGAGAGGACCTGTTGTGCATTAGCTTGGTCTGCTCAAAGACTGTGCCATTATATGCTCCCACTGACTACTTACTTGATAGCCAGGATGGATCCCTTAAAATACATCTTCGAGAAGCCGATTCTGTCAGGAAAAGTTGTAAAATGGCAGATGCTGTTGACGGAGTTCGATATCATCTACAAGACCCAAAAGTCAGTGAAGGGTCAGGCGATAGCGGATCAGTTGGCTAGTTGTCCAGCTCAAACGGATAACCAGCCTCTTAAGACGCTATTCCCTGACGAGTCGATTCATGCGGTGGATGAAGAAAATGAGGAAGCAGTTTGGAAAATGTATTTTGATGGAGCAGTGAACTCTCGAAGGACTGGAATCGGAGCCGTTCTGGTTTCTCCAGGCAAACAGCATTATCCAGTGGCTTCCAAGTTGAAGTTCTAGAACACAAATAATCGAGCTGAGTACGAAGCCTGTATTCTGGGACTCCAGCTGGCTGTCGATATGAAAATCAAAGAATTGCTAGTGTTCGGAGATTCTGAGCTGATAATCAATCAGGTGACGGATAAATATGCCAGAGAGATCCGACCTTGATAGCCTATAACAATCACCTCCTGGAGTTGTGCGAGCAATTTACAATGATAGAATTTGAAAGCATACCGAGGCTAAAAAATGACTTCGCTGATGCCTTAGTTACCTTGGCATCTATGATATCTATCACTCGAGAGGATGCTGATATCATTCCGGTGGTAATCCGAGTTCAACGCCGACCGGCCCACTGCTGCCAACTTGAATCTGAGCCAGCCAAAGACCCGTGGTACCATGACATAAAGAACTTTCTGAAAAATCAGGAGTATCCGGAAGGGGCATCAAGTGTTGATCGGAAAACCCTCCGGAGGTTAGCAGGCCAATTCTTCCTAAGTGGGGAGACACTGTACAAACGCTCCCCTGACATGGGCCTGTTGAGATGTGTTGGAGTCGAAGAGGCCATCCAGTTGATGAAAGAGGTCCATGGTGGCATATATGGACCTCACATGAGCGGCTTCATGCTTGCCAAGAAGATCCTGAGGACCGGTCATTTTTGGCTAACGATAGAAAGCGACTGCATGCAGTTTGTTCGAAGATGCCATAAGTGTCAGATTTATGGTGATCAAATCCATGTCCCACATTCGCACCTTCATTGCTTGGCGGCCCCATGGCCCTTCTCAATGTGGGGTATGGACGTGATTGGGGAAGTTACCCCTAAGGCGCCGAGTGGTCATCGCTTTATCCTGGTGGCAATTGATTATTTTTCCAAGTGGGTAGAAGCTATTTCCTTAACCCGAGTGACTCAAAAAATAGTAGCTCGATTCATCAAAGAAAATATTGTGTCAAGATACGGTTTGCCGCAAACATTGATAACCGACAATGTTAAAAACCTGAAGGGTTCAGAAATACAGAAAATATGTCAGCAGTTTAAGATCGAGCACAAAAACTCAGCGCCTTACCGTCCAAAAATGAATGGAGCAGTGGAAGCCGCCAATAAAAATATAAAGAAAATTCTCCGGAAGATGATTGACAATTATAAAGAGTGGGATGATATGCTGCCATATGCTTTGATGGCTTACCGAACCTCGGTTCGGACCTCGACAGGGGCAACCCCCTATTCTCTGGTCTATGGCACAGAAGCGGTGATACCAGCCGAGGTAGAAATTCCATCTCTACGAGTGCTCATAGAGGCCGAGCTTGATGAAACTGAATGGGTACAACAACGATTGGACCAACTTTGTTTAATCGATGAAAAGCGGCTAACAACGATATGCCACGGACAGTGTTACAGACAGAGGATTACTAGAGCTCATGATAAACGGGTATACCCTAGAGTCTTCAAGGTCGGTGAGTTAGTATTGAAGAAAATCTTTCCTTTCCAAGATGAAGCTAAGGGTAAGTTCGCGCCAAATTGGTAAGGTCCTTTTGTTGTTCATAAGGCTTTGAGCGGTGGAGCGTTGATTCTCCAGGAAATGGATGGTGATGTATTTCCCGAGCCCCTAAACTCGGATTCTGTAAAGAAATACTTTGTCTAATAAATGTCCTTATTTTCTAAGTAAGTTTATTTCAATTTGTGATTATCTGTTGCTTCAAAAAAAAAAAAAAAAAAAAAAATACGGCTCGAACATGGTGAAAACTCGAAAGAGCGCTATGAGAAAAATGTAGAGACCGTGTCGCAAAAAAAAAAAAAAAAAGGGAAGAACAGTTAGATCACTCCTAGGGGCATTTTTGAAATTCCCACTACGGCTGACTTCCATTGACCGTAAGACTTTTCTGTGTTCGGAACTTGATGGATTTGAGCAAGAGTTGGAATCTGTGAAAAGGAACATCGAATATGGCTCAAATTTGCATTTGAAATCATACTTGTCAGACAATCCGGCTTGAAATCTCGCAGTCAACATATATAGTGATAAAGATACCTGTTTGGGGAAAGGTTTTACACGTTTTTCCATATTTGGTTAAATCAGTTTTGCAGGATTTAAAAAAATACAAAGCAAGCAGGAGTATGTGATTCTCCTAAGCACTGAGGATGCCTAGTAGAAAAGAGAAAGTGAGAATCGGCGGGTGCAGAGAAATAAAGGCTGATAGGGATGTTGTCCAAAAAAAACAGACCCCGCCAACAACCCGGAGAAAACCTCCAGAAAGTACATCTCTACGATTGACGGAAGGACGAGACGGAAAAATCTCCCGATACTATCCCGAGAAAGTCAAGCGCCATCAAATAAGGGATTGCGACGGAAAAGGGGGGGAACGGAATTGTGAGTCGTCAAGGGTGACAAGTTTTTCAAATTAAATTTTCGTGTTGCATGTGTTTTTTTTGCCCAATTACAGGGATTTCAAAGGGCATGGAAGCATGGATTTCTCTATCACAAAGACTTCTTACCTTCCGGCTCAAATTAGAAACTTTTATTGCTGAAAGTTCAGAAGCTCTAAATGAGCGTTCAGGTATGCGTTTTGCCTTGAAAAGGGCAAAAAGGGAACTACGCTAAACTTGATCCTCGGCATAATACTAAGGTACGCAGGCAATCTATAAATGTTCGGTCATCTGAGAGTTCGACTGGGGCACATTTATGTCTTTGCTCTCTCATTCTGGCTCAGTCATAAGTTGGGGCATATTTTATACTCTTGAACTTTCTTTAGGCCCCTGGCCAAAAGGGCTGGGGCATGAATAATTTTTATTACTCTAAACGATCCTCTAAACAGACACTTGTCCGTCATGAGTACCGTCATGAACTATTTTATTACTCTAAACGATCCTCTAAACAGACACTTGTTCGCCGTGAGTATCGTCAGGAGTCATTTTTTTATTACTCTAAACGATCCTTTAAACAGACACTTGTTCGTCATGAGTATCGTCATGAGTCGTCATTTTATTATTCTAAACGATCCTCTAAACGGACACATGTTCGTCATGAATACCGTCATGAATTATTTTATTACTCTAAACGATCCTCTAAACAGACACTTGTTCGTCATGAGTATCATCACGAGTTAATTTTTTTTATTACTCTAAACGATCCTCTAAACAGACACTTGTTCGCCATGAGTATCGTCAGGAGTCATTTTTTTACTCTAAACGATCCTCTAAACGGACACGTGTTCGCCATGAGTACCGTTATGAATCATTTTATTACTCTAAACGATCACCTTAACAGACACTGGTTCGTCATGAGTATCATCACGAGTTAATTTTTGTCACTCTAAATGATCTTCTAAACGGACATTTGTTTGTCATGAACATCGTCATGAATCATTCTTTTATTTCTCTAAACGGACACTTGTTCGTCGTGAATCTTCTTTTATTACTCTAAACGTACACTTATTTGTCATGAGTCATTTTACTTTATTTGTTCTACTATTGAAAAACACACTAAAAAAAAAAAAAAAAATAGGACGATCAAAATGACGTGGTCTTTTATCTTTGCCAAGCAAGTGGAACTTGCATGACAAAGAGGGGCAGCTGTAGACACGGCATTTTGACCGCCACGCAAAAAATTATACTTTATTTTATAGTTACCTTTATTTTATTTTCCTATTTATTTTGTTTTGATTATACCGTATTTGTGTGGTTTAATACTGCTAAATTAAGTTTTATTAATCTCTTAAGTAAATTAAAAATTAGTAATTGATTTATTTATTTTTATTTTGTAGATTTTTCGAAGTGGAATAAAAACGTATTAATTCGGAACAAAATGGACAAGAAACAGACGAGAACGAGAGACGAAAACTGGTCGCACGTGCGACCAGCTGGCCGCATGTGCAGCTAGCTTAAAGCTGGCCGCACATGCGGCCAGCAAAGGGGGCAGAAAACCCCTTTTGGGTGCACCAAGTTTTGGTGCACCCAAAAGGGGGTGGGTGCACCAAATTTCGGTGCACCCACCCCCTTTTTCTACTTTTTCCTTACCTTTTTTCGTACGTTGTTTGGGCGAGTTTCAGGCCTTCATTCCTATAAATAGGAATGAAGGCTCACAACACAAGGGAGGAGGGATTTTTGGAAAGATTTTTTTTGGAGAGGAATTTTTGTAAGGGATAGGTGAAATCTGGAGAGAAATTTTGAAGAAAATAATATTATTTTCATTTTATTGTAATTTTGAAGAAGAAAAATCTCCAAGAAGGTGGTAAATTTTCATCTGTTGTAAATCTTACTCTTATTTTTAAATAAGTTGTTATTATACTAATTTTTTTTTTTGTAAATTAGATTTTTTTTTCTTCCTTTATTATTTATTTATTACTTTTTATTTTTTTTTTTATTTTTTTTTTGAGTAAGTAAAACGAGGTGGAAAATTCCCAACCTTCAATTTGAACGGTTTAAATTTAGAAGGGAATTACTCCCCTCGATGCGTGTGTGCGGGTGTTTTATTTAATTTGTATTAAATATAATATGCTAACAATACGAGGTGAAAAATTTCCAACCTTCAATTTGAACGGTTTAAATTTAGAAGGGAATTACTCCCCTCAATGCGTGTGTGCGGGTGTTTTATTTAATTTGTATTAAATATAATGTGCTAACAATACGAGGTGGAAAATTTCCAACCTTCAATTTGAACGGTCTAAATTTAGAAGGGAATTACTCCTCTCGATGCGTGTGTACGGGTATTTTATTTAATTTGTATTAAATATAATGTGCTAACAATACGAGGTGGAAAATTTCCAACCTTCAATTTGAATGGTTTAAATTTAGAAGGGAATTATTCCCCTCGATGCGTGTATGCGGGTGTTTTATTTAATTTGTATTAAATATAATGTGCTAACGATACGAGGTGGAAAATTCTCAACCTTCCATTTGAATGGTTTAAATTTAGAAGGAAAATTATTCCTCTCAATGTGTGCGTGCGTGCGTTTTCTTTAACTCATATTAAATATAATGTGCTAACAATACGAGGTGGAAAATTCCCAACCTTCCATTTAAACGGTTTAAATTTAGAAGGGAATTACTCCCCTCGATGTGTGCGTGCATGTGTGAGCGTGTGTTTCTTTAACTCGTATTAAATATAATATGCTAACAATATGAAGTGGAAAATTCCCAACCTTCCATTTGAACGGTTTAAATTTAGAAGAGAATTATTCCCCTCAATGTGTGAGTGTGTGCGTGCGTGTGTTTCTTTAACTTGTGTTAAATATAATGTGTTAATAAGATGAGGTGGAAAATTCCCAGCCTTCCATCAGAACGGTCTAGGTTTAGAAGGGAGATCACTTCCCTCAATGTGTGTGTATGTGTATATGTGTATATGAGGATGATTTCAAAATAAAATAAAAACATTCGAATTTAAATTTTAATTGGACTTAATCGGATAAGGTACCGTCTTTGGACGGGCGTCTTGGGGTGCTTGACACCTTCCCCGAGTGTAACTGACCCCCGAACTCTTTAAACGAATCTCTGATCAGACCATGTTATTTTAGGAGTCAAATTTTTACTTAAGCCATTTTTTTAAATTGTTTTCAAAAAAAGAAAATATGGTGACCTAGCACATCATTTAAAACCAATGCTAGGTGGCGACTCCTTTTTCTAAAACAGGCTTAAGTATATTTTAATGAGCAAATCGACGTTTTTAAAAATCCTTCTCATTTTACCAGCGCCAAGCATATATAAAGCATATATCTATATTTTTTGATTTTCTCTGGAAAATCGGGGCGCGTTCAATTCTTGAACATACTAGAAAAAAAAAAAAACCCGAACTTAAACGAACACAAACTGGACATTAAACCAAACTAAATCACCAAATAATGTATTCATTCATCGCCAAACAAACCAAAAATGCAGTTGATGAAAAATTGTGCTTGCAAAAACAAACCAAATAACCAAAATATCATTAAAAAAAAAACTTCACAAATAAGCCAAAAGAATAAACACAAACAGTAGAACATAACTCAAACGAAACCAATTCCCACAAACCATCTTTTATCATTCCATCAACAAGAGTATCATCTCCAAGTCAGGTTCCCTTTCTGCAATCATTCATAAGTTCATACAACTTCTAAAGATACCGACTTTGCAGTAAATAGCAGTATAGCTATCCAATAATAGCTCCAGAATAATGAAAATCTATTTGCTTCCCCCATTTATTAAATTCAAACACCCAAAAATATATTGAATTCAAGGCCCATACAATCTTGTAATGATGAACTACGGAAAGACAAGCTCAACACTTGAACAACAAAAATCATGGAAAGGGAGAAACTAGTGTCACGGGCCGAGCCTTTTGAGGCTAGAAAGTGGACCATGCAGCGCTAATTAGGGGATCGCCTAGTAGCAAGCCTAAAAATAAGAGAATCTTGAATAGCGGAATTGGTTTCAATAGCAACGAGTTTCCCTACAACAACACATGCCGGCAATGTAAAGAAAAATACAATTATAATAACAATAACAATTGTATTGATAATCAAAGGTTACAAGGTATGAAAGATTTGAATGACTTTAAGAGTATGTCCTCCCACATAATACTTTAAGTAAAAAAATACAAGTGACCACAATAGACATCATTATATTCGAGAAGTCATAATGGTGTTTTTCTACAAGAAATGAAAGAAATAAACTAAATTAAGTTAATCTAAGCAAAGCTAGTCTAGAAAATAAATGAAAAGGGTCACGGACGAGCGGCCATGTGTAAGAACAAGCACTGGACAAGGTAATACCGTGACAACTAGCATTTGCCAAAAAAAGGGAAAACAAATAACAAAACCATTACTTTTATTCTTTTTAAAATGTAATATAGTCTCAATAGAAATAAAGAAAACTATTTGTTGTGCGGAAGCGTGTCGGGTGG
Organism: Eucommia ulmoides; assembly: GCA_016647705.1. Classification (NCBI taxonomy): domain Eukaryota; kingdom Viridiplantae; phylum Streptophyta; class Magnoliopsida; order Garryales; family Eucommiaceae; genus Eucommia; species Eucommia ulmoides. Next base: position 624,275 of record JAENRU010000490.1, on the reverse strand, counting down.
ACCCAACACAGAACAAATATTGTGGAGATGAAATGAAAACACACACACACACACACTCACAAACAATAACACAAGATTTAACGAGGTTCGGTAATTTCGCCTACTCCTCGGGAGCAACTATGAAACTTCTTTATTTGACAATAAAATACAAATAAAGAATACAAAACAAGGTCTTAAAATAACTTAAGACACTTGTGCAAAAATTCACTCAATTGTGACTATTGAGGAATTAAACTCTCACTCTTAATGTACTTCTTCAATTGAGAGATATTATTTTCTCCAATTGTGAGATACTTTACAAGGTTGAACCAATTGCCTATTTATAGGCAGTGAGAGGAGAAGAAATGCAGATTTTCTTCTTTCTCATTTTCAAATAAAGCTGGTTGAGGCAATCTTTCAACATGGGCTGCTAAACAATTGTCAAGAAAAGAAGGCAAGGATGCTGTCATCTTTTTTTTTATTCAAAGGATAGTGGATGATCAAGAAAAAAGAGCCACCAACCCAACAATCTCCACCTTAGTGAGATTTTTAAATGCCACCATCGTCACAACATTAATATGAATTCTCATACTACACATCCAATAGAACCAATAGTTGCTCCTCCAAAAATCATACTTATGTATGAACAATATTGGCCAAGTTTAGGCAGTGCTAAAACTTGGCGCTTCCAACGACTTTCGTCAACATACCTGTAGGGTTATCGGCTGTTTCAATCTTCGTAAGAAGAATAACACCTGCATCAACAATTTCTCGAACAAAGTGGAATCGAATATCAATATATTTGGTCCAAGCATGATGAACTTAGTTCTTCGCTAGATGTATTGCACTTTGACTGTCGCAATATATCTCCACCTGTTTCTGATGAAGACCCAAGTCTGAAATCAATCCATGTATCCAAATGGCTTTCTTCATGGCTTCTCTAGCAGTCATGTATTCAGCCTCCGTGGTAAACAATGCTACAGTGGACTGCAAAGTAGACCTCCAACTGACTGGACCACTAGCCATGGTAAATAAATACCCGGTAATAGACCGTCGCTTATCCAAATCACCAGCGTAGTCCGAATCCACATATCCAATGAGAAATCTTTCAACTTCCATTTGATTTCTCACAAATTTCAAACCCACATCCTCAGTACATTTGATATACTTCAAAACCCATTTTGCAGCTTCCCGATACTTTTTTCCTAGATCATGCATGTATCTGCTAATCATACTAATAGCTTGAGAAATATCAGGTCTTGTGCATACCATTGCGTACATGAGGCTTCCAATCAAACTTGCATACGGCATTTGAGCCATATACATTCTTTCTTCATTTGTACTTGGTGACAGTTCCGCACTTAATTTAAAGTGAGGAGCCAAAGGTGTACTAACCGGTTTTGTATTTTCATCTATACCAAATCGATTTAGTATATTTTTCAAATACTGTTTCTGTGTCAGCCACACAGTCCCAGCCGTTCTGTCACGAGTAATTTCTATGCCTAAAATTTTCTTGGCTTCGCCAAGATCCTTTATTTCGAATTCCTTCCAAAGTTGGGCTTTCAACTTCTTAATCTCCATCGAACTCTTAGATGCGATTAACATATCATCAACATATAAGAGCAAATAAATGAAGGTACCATTTTTTAATTTACGGAAGTACACACAATGATCGTATTGACTTCGCGTAAAGTTATGTACCTTCATAAATTTGTCAAATCTCAAATACCATTGTCGTGGAGATTACTTCAAACCATACAGGGACCTCTGCAACTTGCACACCATTTGTTCTTTGCCAGAAGCTTTGAAACCATTAGGTTGCGACATATAAATTTTCTCATCCAAATCTCCATGTAGAAAAGCAGCTTCACATCAAATTGCGCCAACTCCAAGTCAAATTGTGCGACCATGGCAAGTAAAATTCGAATGGAGGAATGCTTTACTACCGGTGAAAAGATTTCATTGTAGTCAATCCCTTCCTTTTGAGCATACCCCTTTGCAACCAGTCTTGCCTTGAATCTCACATTGTTTTTCCCATAAGAGTCATCCTTCTTTGCATATACCTATTTACACCTAATTGTCTTTTTCCCTTTTGGTAACTCTATGAGTTCCCAAGTCATATTCTTATGGAGAGAATTTAATTCTTCATTCATGGCCTTATTCCATTCCACACTTTCAAAACTTTGCATATTTTCTTTGTATGTGGTTGGAATATCATCACTGACAATTGGTAGGGCATAAGCAACCATATCCGCAAACTTGGCTGGTTTCTGAATTGTTCTTTTTGGTTTACTAGCTGCTATCGATTCTTCAATTTGTGGAGGCCTTTGAGGAAAAGGCTCCACCTCAATTCTATCTTTCGTATCCCCGTCATTTTCATCATTTGAAGAAGTGTCTTTTGAAGAAGAATCGACTGGACTTTGAATCTCCACCTGCTGCACCAGACTGTCTTTTTTATTCTCTTCATTAGACACTTTCTTCTTCACAAATTTATTTTCGTCGAAAGTAACATTCCTGCTCAAGATCATTTTCTTCAATGCAGGACACTATAATCTGAACCCTTTCACTCCACTATTGAAGCCCAGAAATATGGCATCCTTTGCCATTGGATCAAGTTTGCTATTTTTAGTCACGTGAAAGAATGCCGAGCAACCGAAGATACACGAAGAATCATAATCTGATGCAGGTGATCCTAACCACACTTCAATAGGAGTTTTTTCACCAATTGCAGCAGAAGGCAGACGGTTAATTAGATGACATGCATAAGTAACCGCTTCTGCCCAAAAACTCTTTGTCAAATCGGAATTGGATAGCATGCACCTTACTTTTTCAAGTAAAGTCTGATTCATACGTTCCGCTACACCATTCTGTTGTGGAGTTTTTTTCACAGAAAAATGCCTCACTATTCCTTCTTATTTGCACAAGGAATAAAATAGATTAGACGTGTATTCGTCGCCATTGTCCGATCTCAATATCTTAATCTTTCTTCCGGTTTGATTCTCCACCCTCTTCTTCCAAGCCAAAAAGATCTCTAGGACTTGATACTTGTGTTTCATAGTATACACCCAGAGTATTTTTGAGAAGTCATCTACAAATGTAACAAACCAATGCCTTTCACCCAAAGATGTAATCTTCGTTGGACCCCAAACATCAGTATGCACATAGTCTAGGATCCCTTTTGTTTTGTGGATGGCTGTGCCAAATTTAATTCTGGTTTGCTTACCCAACAACAGTGCTCATAGAAGTTCATTTTACAAGTCTTGGCACCCTTCAAAAGACCCTGTTTCACTAGGCCTTGCATGGCCTTCTCTCCAGTATGCCCAAGCCTCATGTGCCAAAGTTTGATTGTATCAATAGCAGTTTTTACAGTGGCAGCTCCACCGACAACGGTCTTTCCTTGTAAGAAATACAAATTATTTCTCCTTAGGTCTTTCAAGACAACCATAGCACCTCGTGTGAGTTTCAATGATCCGGCTTCCATGGTGACTTTAAAACCATTTGATTCCAAAGTAGCCAAAGAAATTAAATTCATCTTCAAATCTGGTACATACCAGATATTGGTTAGATCCATTGTGGTTCCGTCGTGCAACTTCAATCGGATCACGCCAACCCCTTTCCTTTCACACGTATGATCGTTTCCCATAAGAACTGATCCACCACTACCGAGATCCAAACTGGTGAAACAATCCCTATCAAGACACATATGATAGGAGTACGCGAAATCAAGAATCCACTCGTCTGAGCCAACTCTAACTGTAGTAGCTAGAGCAAAATTTAAATCATTATCTTCAATTTGGGCCACGTTTGCATTTGTATTACCCCTGTTTTTCAGTTTGGGACAATCCTTCTTCTAATGGCCTTTCTTGTGGCAAAAAACACATTCATCATTCACCAGAATCTTCCTGCCATTTGATGAAACTCCTCTCGACTTGGAACGAGAGTTGTTTCTATCTTTATTGTGCTTTTTGGTCTCCGATCTGCCCCTCGTCATCAAAGTAGTAGATATATCAGTTTGGGACACCTTGTCATATCTACGAACTTCATTATTCATCAACGCGTCTGATACATTCTTGAATTTCACCGAGTCTTTTCCGTAGATCAAAGTGGTTGCCAAGTGTTCGTATGAATCTGATAATGAATTCAACAACAGAAGGACTTTGTCCTCATCTTTGATCTCTTCATCCAGGTTCAATAGATCGACAATCAACTTGTTGAAGTCATTTAAATGGTCCATCATAGATGTACCTTCTTGATATTGAAATCGGAAAAGCTTTCGCTTCAAATACAACCGATTCTCAATACTCTTCGTCATGTACTTTTCTTCAAGTACCCTCCATAAGTCCTTCGCCATCATCTCTCTTATTATAAAATATTTGACGTTCTTTGCAAGACAGAGACGAATAGAACCACACACTATTTTGTTGATCTTTAACCACTCTGCTTTCTCTATAAAATCTGGTTTTTCCTCTAGGGTTATATTCAAACCCTGTTGGACCAGCATATCCATTATTTCACATTGCCACATGCCAAAACTGTTTGTTTTATCAAAATTTTCAATATCAAATTTGCCATTTGATATTAACAGTTTTGTTTGTGAACTGGAAGAGGTTAATGGCGATTCAATCTCCTCCGTTTTCGATTTGATCTCCGCCATAATCCCAAGCTCTCAACCGGAGCTCCGATACCACTTGTTGTGCGGAAGCGTGTCGAGTGGACCCAACACAGAACAAATATTATGGAGATGAAATGAAAACACACACACACACACTTATAAACAATATGTTGAAACAAATGAATTTTTAATTTAATTTTTGAATAGAAAGTGCCAAATGTGTATAAATGATTTTTTCCTCAAAATCTTTTGTCCCACATTGGTTGGGAGAGAAAAAATTAAAGTGGATATTTAGGGGTATGTGAGACACTTGGGGTGTGCCCCAAGGGGTACCCACATTTTGTGGAGGGGAGAGGAGTTACATCCCTATCGGTTTACCACACACGTGCGCGCCGCCGCCGCCGTCCGTCCGGCCGAGCCGAGCCGCGCGTGTGATGAGGTGGCACTTATTTATTTTTTAGAAAAAATATTTTTAAAAAACAGTTTAATTTTTAAAAAAAAAAAAAAAACTGTTTCATTTAAAAAAAAAACTGATAACGTTTTAAAAAAAAAAAAACTGACAAAAACGTTTCAGTTTTAAAAAAAAAAAAAAAAACGTTTCAGTTTTTTAAACGTTTCTCATTGATTTTTTTTTGGAACGTTTTTTCTCTTCTCCTCCTATAAATACAAGATTTTTTTTTTCATTTCATACAACAAAAAAAAAAAAAAAAAACAGAGAAGAAAAAAAACGAAAACAGTGTTCTGCACTGTTTCTGCACTGTTCCGGTTTTTTGTTTCTGTTCTGGTTTTTTTGTTTCTGTTCCGATTTTGTTTCTATTTCTGTTCCGAAACATTTTCGGTTTCATCTTCCGGAATTGTTCCGATTTGTTCCGGTACTGTTTTGTCAGTCCGATTTTGGTTTCCGAGCAGTTTGTTCGTTTTGCGAACAGTGTGGGGGGGTGTTTGGTATTCGGGACTTCTACAGTGCAAAGAACGTCCTAGACAGAGGAGAATTCTGGGCTGTTTTATCCTGGGGACGACGGGGCTGATACACTGCTTGCACGTTCTTGGGCAGAGCCGCGAAACGTCTTAAAGAGAGCGACCTAGTCCGCGACTCATCCCAAGAAATTTTGGTAAACTCGTTCTTTACTCATTTTCTGCAACAACAATTTTAAGACGTTTAATATCTGCAAAGATGTCTACTGTTCACGATTTTAAACAAGTAACTGTTGATCTCAACAAACCCTTTCGTTTCGAAGGGTTTCATTTTAAAAGGTGGAGACAGAAAATGTTATTTTTTCTTACTATCGAAAAAGTAGCATATGTCTGTACGACCGAAAAACCACAATTACCTCAAGTTCCTACTGACGCTCAGATTCAAGAAGTTAAGTCTTGGGAGGAAAATGATTTCCGTTGTAAGAATTTTATTCTTAATGGTATGTCTGAAGATCTGTATGATTATTACTGCACTAACAAAACTGCGAAGGAAGTTTGGGATGCTCTTTCGAAGAAATACGACACTGAGGAGGCTGGAAGTAAAAAATATGCTGTTAGTCGGTATCTGAAATATCAAATGACCGACGACAAATCAGTGGAGGTTCAGTCTCATGAACTTCAGAAAATCGCTCACGAAATAATTGCTGAAGGTATGTCCCTTGATGAACAATTTCAAGTTGCTGTTTTAATTGACAAATTACCCCCCTCTTGGAAAGATTTTAAGAATACTCTGAGGCATAAAACTAAAGAGTTTTCTTTAGAAAGTTTGATCACTCGTCTTCGGATTGAGGAGGAGGCCCGAAAACAAGATCAGAAAGATGAAGTGCTTGTTGTTTCTAACAACGCTCACAAGAAATCATCTTATGCAATTCTGAAACCTAAAGGGAAAAATATGAAAAATCAAAATCAGAATCGCAACCACAATAACCAGAACAGAAATGTGCATCAAAATCAGAATAGAAACAAACTCCCTTCAAGAAATAATTCTGAACAGTTTACTTGTTATAACTGTGGGAAGGCGGGCCATTTGGCTCGGAACTGCCGGCAAAGACGTCGTCCTGTTCCACAGGCGAATCTTACCGAGGACCAACTTATAGCTATGATTTCTGAAATCAATATAGTTGGTGGATCCGAAGGGTGGTGGGTAGACACTGGTGCTTCACGCCATGTCTGCTATGATCGAACCATGTTCAAATCTTATTCTGAAAGTGAAGACAAGAAAGTGTTGCTGGGTGATTCCCACTCCACTATTGTTGCCGGTTCTGGTGAAGTGGAATTAAAGTTTACCTCTGGAAAGACAGTCATCCTTAAAGATGTTCTGCATACTCCAGAGATGAGAAAGAATTTGGTTTCGGGCTATCTTCTAAACAAGGCGGGGTTCACTCAAACTATTGGGGCTGATTTGTACACCCTAACCAAAAATAATATTTTTGTTGGGAAGGGATATGCAACTGATGGAATGTTCAAACTAAATGTTGAAATTAATAAAATTTCTTCTTCTGCTTACATGTTGTGTTCTTTTAATATTTGGCATGCTAGACTTTGTCATGTTAACAAACGCATTATTAAAAACTTAAGTAACTTAGAACTAATTCCTAAATTATCTTTGAATGATTTTGAAAAATGTGAATTTTGTAGTCAAGCTAAAATTACTAAAACCCCTCATAAATCAGTAATTAGAGAATCTGAATCTCTTGACTTAATACATTCAGATATTTGTGAATTTGATGGAGTCTTGACTAGGAATGGTAAACGGTATTTTATTACATTCATAGATGATTGTTCTAATTTTACTTATGTTTATCTCATGAAAAATAAAAGTGAAGCTTTTGAAATGTTTAAGAATTTTGTAACTGAGATTGAAAATCAATGCAATAAGAAAATTAAGAGATTACGTAGTGATAGAGGAACAGAATATGATTCTGATGTCTTTATTGATTTTTATAAATCTCATGGGATTATTCATGAAAAAACTGCACCGTATTCTCCTGAAATGAATGGTAAGGCTAAAAGGAAAAATAGAACTTTTGCTGAATCAGTAGTTGCTATTTTACTTAATTCCGGTGCAGCTTCTCACTGGTGGGGTGAAATTTTATTAACGGTTTGCTACGTACTTAATAGAGTTCCCAAATCGAAAAGTAAAATTTCACCTTATGAAGTTTTCAAAAATAAGAAACCAAATTTGTCTTATTTTAAAACTTGGGGTTGTTTGGCATATGTTCGAATCCCTGACCCCAAAAGAAGAAAACTTGCCAGTAGAGCTTATGAATGTGTTTTTATTGGTTATGCGGTAAATAGCAAAGCATATAGATTTTATGATTTGAAAGATAAAGTTATCATTGAATCAAATGATGCTGATTTTTATGAAGATAAATTTCCTTTCAAATTGAAGAATAGTGGGGGCTCGACTTCTAGTAATGAACCTATCATTAGGATTAATGAATCTAATAAGGAATTAGATATTGAACCTAGAAGGAGTAAACGACCTCGTATAGCTAAAGACTTTGGTTCGGATTTCTATGCATATACCTTAGAGGAGGATCCACTTACCCTCCAAGATGCATTATCCTCTATAGATGCCAGTTTATGGCAAGAGGCTATAGATGATGAGTTAGACTCTCTCGAGTCAAATAGAACTTGGCATTTGGTAGATTTACCTCCTGGTTGTAAAACAATAGGATGTAAATGGATTCTAAAGAAGAAATTGAATCCCGATGGAACCATTGATAAATACAAGGCTCGTCTTGTAGCCAAAGGGTTTAGACAAAGAGAGAATGTAGATTTCTTTGATACTTTCTCACCTGTTTCTAGAATTACATCTATTCGTGTACTTTTATCTCTTGCTGCAATTCATGATCTTATTGTGCACTAAATGGATGTTAAAACTGCTTTTTTGAATGGTGAATTAGAAGAAGAGATTTATATGGACCAACCTGAAGGATTTGTTATTCCTGGTCTAGAAAACAAAGTATGCAAATTAGATAAATCTCTTTATGGTTTGAAACAAGCACCTAAGCAATGGCATGAGAAATTTGATAATCTAGTCATTTCACATAGTTTTAAAGTAAATGAAAGTGACAAATGCATTTACTATAAATCTGAAAATAATGTTTGCACCATTATATGTATTTATGTGGATGACTTGCTAATTTTTGGTTCTAATATTCATGTTGTGAATAATGTAAAATCCATGCTATGTGCTAATTTCGATATGAAAGATCTTGGTGAAGTAAGCGTAATCCTTGGTATTAAAATAACTAGGTCTAAACATGGAATTTCTTTGGATCAATCTTATTATATAGAGAAGATTCTAAAGAAATACAATTATTTTGATTGTAAACCAGCATGTACTCCTTATGACCCTAGTGTGAAGTTGTTCAAGAACACCGGTGACGGTGTTAGACAAACTGAGTATGCGAGCATCATTGGCAGTCTCCGATATGCCACTGACTGCACTAGGCCCGACATAGCGTATGCTGTGGGATTACTATGCAGGTTTACAAGTAGACCTAGTATTGAGCATTGGCATGCTATTGAGAGGATTATGAGATATCTAAAGAGAACTATGAACCTTGGATTACATTATCAGAAGTTTCCCGCTGTTCTGGAAGGATATAGCGATGCTGATTGGAATACCCTTTCAGATGACTCCAAGGCAACTAGCGGCTATATATTTAGTATAGCTGGTGGAGCTGTTTCTTGGAAGTCTAAGAAACAGACTATTTTGGCTCAATCTACCATGGAGTCTGAGATGATTGCACTAGCTTCGGCTAGCGAGGAAGCAGGGTGGTTAAGGAGCCTGCTTTCTGATACCCCTTTATGGGAGAGACCGATTCCAGCTGTCTTGATCCATTGTGATAGTACCGCGGCTATTGCAAAGATTCAGAACCGTTATTATAACGAAAAAAAGCGACAAATACGTCGCAAACACAGCACCATTAGAGAGTATATCTCTACAGGGGCTGCGAGAGTGGATCATGTACGGTCTGATGATAACTTAGCCGATCCTTTGACGAAAGGATTAGCTCGAGAAAAGGTTTACAAAACCTCGAAAGGAATGGGACTCAAGCCCATAGATTGACGAGTCACTTGTGAGGGAAACCCAACCTATAGACTGGAGATCCCAAGAAATAGGTTCAAAGGGTAATAACAACTCATGAAGTGATATGAGAAAAATCATGCTATAAATTTGAGTTCTATTTCATAAATGTGTTGTTTGAAGCATGATATCTTAAAGCGATAGAAGGTTGAGTTTTTATTAACTCTTAATGAGATCTATACTCTATATTTGAGTGGAGTACCTAGCTACAAGAGTACTCTTGATAGATTCACCTATGTGAATGTGGAAGTGTGGCCGCTTCCTATGGAATTTTGGGCAAAATTCTCTAGAGCATTCACTATACTGGGATACACGTGCATGGCCGTAAAGCACGGGCTTTTGGACTACACCCTGATAGGGTTGTGTGTGTGATGTTGTTAGAGATAGAGTTCAAAACTACGAGTTACTCTAGTATAATCTAAAGCATCTTCACTATGTAAAGGTTCAAGTCGATAGACACCTTTTCTTATGCACAATCTTATATTGAATTATACTGCTCGATGAAAAAAAAATTGTTTTTAAAAAATTCAAGTGGGGGATTGTTGAAACAAATGAATTTTTAATTTAATTTTTGAATAGAAAGTGCCAAATGTGTATAAATGATTTTTTCCTCAAAATCTTTTGTACCACATTGGTTGGGAGAGAAAAAATTAAAGTGGATATCTAGGGGTATGTGAGACACTTGGGGTGTGCCCCAAGGGGTACCCACATTTTGTGGAGGGAAGAGGAGTTACATCCCTATCGGTTTACCACACACGCGCGCGCCGCCGCCGCCGTCCGTCCGGCCGTGCCGAGCCGAGCCGCGCGTGTGATGAGGTGGCACTTATTTATTTTTTAGAAAAAATATTTTTAAAAAACAGTTTAATTTTTAAAAAAAAAAAAAAAAAACTGTTTCATTTAAAAAAAAAACTGATAACATTTTAAAAAAAAAAAAACTGACAAAAACGCTTCAGTTTTAAAAAAAAAAAAAAAACGTTTCAGTTTTTTAAAAAAAAAAACGTTTCAGTTTTTTAAACGTTTCTCATTGATTTTTTTTGGAACGTTTTTTCTCTTCTCCTCCTATAAATACAAGATTTTTTTTTTCATTTCATACAACAAAAAAAAAAAAAAAACAGAGAAGAAAAAAAAACGAAAACAGTGTTCTGCACTGTTTCTGCACTGTTCCGGTTTTTTGTTTCTGTTCTGGTTTTTTTGTTTCTGTTCCGATTTTGTTTCTGTTTCTGTTCCGAAATATTTTCGGTTTCATCTTCCGGAATTGTTCCGATTTGTTCCGGTACTGTTTTGTCAGTCCGATTTTGGTTTCCGAGCAGTTTGTTCGTTTTGCGAACAGTGTGGGGGGGTGTTTGGTATTCGGGACTTCTACAGTGCAAAGAACGTCCTAGACAGAGGAGAATTCTGGGCTGTTTTATCCTGGGGACGACGGGGCTGATACACTGCTTGCACGTTCTTGGGCAGAGCCGCGAAACGTCTTAAAGAGAGCGACCTAGTCCGCGACTCATCCCAAGAAATTTTGGTAAACTCGTTCTTTACTCATTTTCTGCAACAACACAATAACACAAGATTTAACGAGGTTCGACAATTTTGCCTACTCCTCGGGAGCAACTATGGAACTTCTTTATTTGACAATAAAATACAAATAAAGAATACAAAACAAGGCCTTAAAACAACTTAAGACACTTGTGCAAAAATTCACTCAATTGTGGCTATTAAGGAATTGAACTCTCACTCTTAATGTACTTCTTCAATTGAGAGATATTGTTTTCTCCAATTGTGAGATATTTTACAAGGTTGAACCAATTGCCTATTTATAGACAGTGAGAGGAGAAGAAATGCAGGTTTTCTTATTCCTCCTTTTTCAAATAAAGCTGCTTGAGGCAATCTTTCAACATGGGCTGTTAAACAATTGTCAAGAAAAGAAGGCAAGCATGCTGCCATCTTTTTTTTTTATTCAAAGGACAGTGGATGATCAAGAAAAAAGAGCCACCAACCCAACACTATTTTCAAGAATGAGAGTTGAGCACTAACCTTGCTTCTACAAGGTACTTGGGTAGATTAGACATGCTTTCCATCTAACCAGCTGTGACAACACCATTGATGCCCAACTGAATGCTTTGAGCTACAAGCATAGTTGATGAATGAATCAGCACATGAAATAGACACACATACAGATGAGTAAAATATCAAATCATAAAAAGTGGAAAATTTGTTCAGAAAAGAAATCGCTTGATCTGGAATTTACTTATTGTAAAATAGAATTCCAAATTGCTCTAGATCTTTAGTTCTCAGGGCGATCGAAAACCCTAACTTCAATTGGCCCCCAAATTCGCCTGAACTCTAAAACCCACTTCATTCTTTATCATCAATTTGATACGCCCCTGCCTATCTCATTGGAGCAGGTCACACCAGTCTTTGTTGGTGTCAGAAACTGACCGGCCATCAGTATGGTCCGGACACCCTCGAATCGGGGAAAAGGAGAATGGTGTTTAGGTGATCCTTGTCGTCTCTTGTTGTCGCAACCGAGATGGACAGGAGTTATCCGACCTGTGTCCAAGCCCAAGTCTCGTGTTCCTGGCCTGATGTTCCCTGCCGTTGTCCGGGCTGAGCTCCAATCTGTCACCTACACACAAGACGGGTCGGGTTTTCCCTAGCGTGTCCCCTCCGACGTGAGAGTAAGAGCCCAGGGTAGAATATAGATCAAAAAATTACTGTTAACTCAACCTGTCTGAGCAACCTATGATGGAGTTTCTCTCTCTAAAATTCTTCTCTCATCCCCCCAAAAGTGTTGGAAAAGCATTCTATTTATAGGCAGAGATGTGATTCGCGTCAACAAGATTAGGGCCTTAAGCTCAGATTAGCGTTAAGCCGTCAAGCGTGTGGACGGAAAGGATAATTAGAGCTATGTGCCCTTTATTGTGGATGGCAGAAATACGGGATGACTTGGCACAAAGGCAAATCAGCTCAAGCAACAGGGCACTGGTCGATCGGGGCACTCCGACCTGTGATCATACGACGATCCTTCGGAGGAGCTGCTAACTGAAGATCTTAGAATGCTTCCCATCCACTGACTTGGGAATCCGCCCGGGCTGTCTATACACCAGATTGATCCAGGTCGTCGTGACGTGGAGCTTGTGACGTGGCAGGTTTGTTCCAGGTAGCTGACACGTGGAGGGAGCCCAATTTTACCCTCATCAGTTGCCCCCCAAGCCTTAGCGTGGAAATAGGACATGAGACACTGAGGGTTCTGCCGTCGGACTATTAGGAATAGTCAACCGACCTAATGGAGAGTGGGGACAACAGGACAGAGATGACATAGCCCGGGGGTTCAGGCCAGCTCAGCTGGAGAAATTTGGCCGTACGCGCCTCTCGGCTTTCCCAGGAAGTGACGGTCACACCGCCCTGATGCACGACACGTGGCTGAAGGTGTGTGAATCGAAGTTCTGTGAATCGTCCGATCAACACGACGGTTCAGCTACTCGGTACCCCTATAAATACATACTTCATTCCTCAGTTTTCTTCACCAGAGTAGTGCGAAACGCCACGCAACCTCCAAGCACGGTACTCTTCTTCTCATTTTTCGTCATGTTTTCTGTTTATAAGTCTGGCTCGTCGGGGAGCAACCCGTCCGAATCCGATGTAGACACAGTTCACTCCCAGGCTGTCCAAATCAATCTCAGCTCATCTGCAATAGAAACCAGGTGTCCCCTCGGCCACTAGGCCGGCGGATAAGCAAGAGCTCGCCGTCCAGTGGACGTTTTCATCCGAGGAGTCCTATGAGGAGACTAGTAAAGCGTAAATACGTCGCTACTTTCACCGTAAGTGTACGGGTCAAGTTTTAGTATAAATTGGATGAGTTAGGGTTGTCGTATCCACATGGATTGGATTAGATTATTGTAGAGTACCGTAATTGTCATAACCTAATTTTATTTAGGCAATAAGGTTTTTGTTTATAAATATAAAATATGAATTTAATTAACTAATTAAACTAATTATATCATAATACTAATATGAGACGTTTAGGGAAATAGATTATCTAGGGATTAACTTCATTTACTTAAATGTGTTTGATTTCGTTTAATTTACATTAACGGTATTCGACCTATTTGACAATCTCGGTATTGTAAACCCACTCACTACTTCTCCCGAGTGTAAAGTGAATGAATATGTGACTTCGCGTCAACGCCGAAGTCTCTCTTGAGCGTCTATACGACACTTAGTCACATGAGTCTCGCCCCAATGTCATGGATTGCGCACTTTCTAAAGCCCTCCCGGGTCATTAGATCGTCACGTTGTGTTTAAACTCTAATCCGAATCTGAGGTTACCTCTCCCAAGTGTCAAACCTCGATTTCTCAATATATCTAAACAAACATTTAATGGAAATATAAGTACGGTAAACACAGTCGAATAACGAAGAACAACCGTTAAAGAAACATAATTCAAACAAACAACATTTTCATAAATTATGTTAATTTTATAGATAATCCATGTTTAGCCAATGACCATAACCGTATATACAATGACAAACGAGCTAAACATACTCAAACAAACTACCAAAGTTAATAAATAAAGAAAGAAACAAATGAACTTAGCCGTTATCCGAAGATCCGATGCTAAAACCACTCCGAGAGCATTTCTCCTTTTTCGCTTTATGATTTTCTTCTTTGGGTTTTAACGAGCTCCCCAAAAACTCTCAAATCTATTCTATATTATCGCTAATCAGGTATAATGGCCAAAAAAATGAGAGGATGAGAGGATATGGGAACAAAAATATCTCAAAATATCTAAAAAAAATACTTTACAGGTGCAGGGTTCACCACTGCAGCGGTGGTTCATCAGTGGGAACTTTATTGTTTCACCGTTGCAGTGGTGGACTCACCACTGCAGCGGTGGACAATTTGGTATTTTTCATCATTTTTTCACTGTTCTTCCACCACCGTTCTACCAATTAGCTTGATTTTCAACCGTTTTAACTTCTTTTCGTCCCAAACACCTGATTTATACAAAAACAAATAAAAATTAATTAAAAAACGATAAAAATACTAAAAAACTACCAAATTCAGTTTGAAAATAAATATATAAATTACCGCTATCAAATACCCAAAAACTTAGAATTTTGCTAGTACTCGACCAAAACACCCACACAATACAAGAATCTACAAGGACTAATTACGAAATGTAAATACTAAAAATAAAAAACACAAACAAACTAAAAACAACAACGTGCAAGTTTTGAATTTCATCTACCCGGCCAAACGGTTTTCCCTCATCGGCCTCCAATTCTATCGAGTTCAAAAATATAAAATGCACCATGTGGTGTTCTAGAATTTTAACATTCAATAATAGTGAGCGTTATTCTATATCCTTTTAAAGTGTGTGTAAAAACTCAATTATACAAATATCCACCGATCGAATTGGATTATCCACCAATAAAGTTTAAGACTAAAACCAATAAGGTATAGAAAATCCATATGTCTGATAGGGTTCTATTCTCTACTAATGTAAGCTAAGAAATTAAGAAAGATCAATAAGACTTGGTTCGATTTTTTAAAAATGGCCAAGGGTTTATTGGGAATAGAAAATAGGTTAACGTTGTTAACTTAACGATACCCGAGGCATAACGCTTGGCTCAATCACTCTCGTAACCCCACATAGATCAATTCGAAATAACCCTGAACTTATATTTGAAAACATAATACTCACTTGTCAAGACAAAACAAAAATAAAACTATATTTATTATTTCTTTCTCTTTTTTTTTTTTTTTTTAAGTCACCCCAAACTTATTTGATTTGTTATAATTTGACGGGTGTGGAAATACGATAGAAAAAATGAATATTTATATCAGAATGTAATTTGGTGAATGTTCACACTGAAATATTGAATGAACATTGAATATTTGTTTTGAAATATTGAGGAAATATTCACACAAAATGTATGAACTATTGTTGAATGAAATATTAAGTGAATTGAAATGTTCTGAAATTTTGAGTGAACATTCTCAAATTTCACTATTGTTGAGTGAAATTTGAGTGAACTGAAAATTTGTTTTGAAAATATTGAGTTAACATTTAAGGTGCCAATATAACCCTATTTAAATTTAAATATTCTGAATCCCATATTTTTTTCTCACTTTTAATTTTTTGTAATTATTTTTTATATTTATTTAACAAATTCATTAATTAAAGGGGCATTCGGTAGCAAGTCCCTTAGTTTACCCGTAATTTTAAAAAAGTCACATGGACGAAATCAACTTGTGTTTTAGTCCTGACTATAAAAAAAAAAGGCGAAAGGCCCAATACACGAGTCTGCACTCGCGCAATTACATATAACTAATTTATGTATAAATTTTTTGTTAGATGTAATAAATATTACTGTATTTTATAACATGTGATTAATTTGTGTATAAAAATTTGTTAGATATAATAAATATTATACAAATAGATATAATTTGTAATATATAACTAAATTTACACAAATACATATAACTATTATTAAACTAATTTCTGTATGTAATATTTGTTAAATATCACAAATATTACACAATATATGTAATTTGTAACGTGTAACTAATATTACACAAGAACATGTAACTAATATTACACAACTATATGTAATATAGTTAATTGTTAAGTTGTAACTAATATTTACTATAATATGAATTTATGTACCAAAATTCTTTCCACAATCCCTGCAAATACTTGCACATGCGGGACAAAACTCAAGTAAAAATCAACTTAAAGGATTAAATCAAAATTTATGTCTTAAGCGTGACTTTTTTAAAATTACATTTGTTATTTAAGACTAATGGTCAATTATCCCCTAATTAAATTGACGCTTAGAACAAATCCAACAAGTCAAAAAAATTTCGTCCACCTGAATCATAATTTTGTTGGAAAAATATAAATTATTTTGCAATTTGTTGAAAGAAATATAATAATTATATACTAGTTAACCCATCTCAATAAGTTTTCAAAAATAATACATATATGGTATTTTATCCGTCAAATAAAAATTAAAATATAATTGGCGATGATGTCGTTTTGAAGTCTACTATCTAATATTTTACCTTTCTTCTATTTTAGATCAATTTATTTTTATAATCTTTTCAACTTACTTTTTAAGGCCTAATTGATATTAATCATAAAAAAAAGGTTTGAAAAATGAATAAAAGATAAACAAAAAGCGATAATGGAAAGTTGTGAGGAATGAAAAGTAAAGAGAGAGATAACACAATATTTCTAGAAATATTTTCTCAAATATGAAGGCAAAATATGTAACCAAATATATAGTTTTGATATTTATATATAATTAATTTAAATTAATAAATTATTAAAGAATAAAAATATTTTTATCATTAGGTTAATTAAAATTTCTTTAAATAGTTTTTTTTTAAAAATATGGAGGCAAAATTATTTACATTTACATATAATCTTGTTGATCCTGAGATTTTAATAGACAATTAAATATTAATATTTTTTTGTAGAACTAACGGATTTATTGAGTGTTTTAGTTTATAAGTTCCGTTAAAGATGTTATTATAACGAAGTTGAGATGGATGCTAAATAGATGCTAAAGAGACTGAGAATGATGTTGGATATTAAAAAATTGAAGACTTTGAAGAATTTAGGAAAAAACAATTTAGGTTAATTTTTACTCTTAATATATCCCGATTAGGATTACACACGACACAAATATTTTTACAATTATGTATGTTTTTAATAGGATCCTAATTAGTTAACATACTTACTCCTATGTGAAATTAAAGAAGAAATATTGATTTAAGAAAGATTAAATTAAAATTGAATTTAAGTGTTAGTGGAGTTAATGGAGAGAAAAAAAATCAGTTAAAAAAGCAAAAACGTCAAAGAAATTGAATTAAAAAATGAATTAAGAAAGGAGTATAGTAGAATCGGTCGACCTGCCTAGAGGGATCGGTCAACCGATGAGAAGGTGATGAAATTATGCGGTTATTAAATCGACAGGTTGACTTATAGTGTTTGATCGGTCGACCTATAGGAATTAGCTGAACTCTTTAAATCATTCGGTCGACAGTTAGGTCGACCTTTGACCAAAAGATGAACTCTCTGAATCGTTAGGTTAACAGACAAAATTGAGAGGTCGTCCTGAGAAACTCTCTATATCGTCCGGTCAACAGGTGAATGATCATTGGTCGACCTATGGGTGAAAGATTTTTGGCTTGGGCTACATCTTGAATTGAAGGGGCGATTTACGCCTTCTGGTCGGTCAACCGATGGACAATTTCAGAATTTGAGAATTTTCATGGTTTTGATCCAAAAAGTAGTTGTTACTACCCGTTTTATGGTTAGGATATGAGAGATATTTTAGGGATCTGATGGAATTTAAGATATATAGTTGATATTTTGTTATCCCTATAAATATGATTCAAGTATTTTGATTATTTCTCAATTTGAGTCTTGTAATTCTTTCTATCTTATCTAATTGAGTTTGAGAAAATGTTTAAGAGACTTAATTGAACATTTTAAGAGTTATAATTACGTGAATTATACTAGAATTAAGTCATAATGATATAAAGGATCTATTGGAGAAATTATTTGTCATGATATATAGGAACTAGCCGTTTGAGCGGATTTCACATATTACATACATCAATATCAAGAACTATTAAGCTCCTAAGTTTTTCTAAGAGTTGTCATTCTAATATTATTTTGAGAGATCAATTGTTGAGAAGTTCTTGAGTTAAAGCGCTGATTATGTTGGCGTCACCGATTTGAGCTGTCTAGCGTTTCAATCCATGATCGTTCGGTGTATTCTTGTGAGATCTTTCCAAACTATTAATCTTAATTGCATATCTATTTTTCTATATTTGCTTGGTTATTAAGATCTTGATAAAATCGTTTTTGAACTTTAAAAGTATAAAAATTATTTTAAAACGATTTTGGTCATAACCTGATTATATGCTCAATTTTGTGCTACCCGTATTATTTGTTATAATCAAATTTTTATATTCTCACTTATTTCTATCACTAGTATATATCGAGACATTAATTGAGTTTAAATTTAATCTGAGATGGTAGAAGCTCCGAGTGAAAAAAACTTATCAATTTATAATTGGTGAGTTGTGTACGGATTAGATATTATTCGGAATATCTAATCAAAGGTAAATTTGGGTTTCAATCTCTTTCAGTAAAGAGATTGAAGTTTGATCTTTACCTAAAGTATAAAAATATTAGGTTACCATTTTTCCATTGAAAAGAGTTTAGGTGTGATTCTTCCATATTAGAATCAATTGTGAGTGAATTGTGATACTTGGAGTGATTGTGAGGTTTATTTCTTTGCCTAGGGTATAAAAGAATTAGGTTTGATTCTTACCTGTTTAAAGGAATTTTAGTGGTTTGGTGGGTATGAATCTCTGTGGGGCTCGGAGGACTGAATTAGCCAAAAGTAGCTTGGTGAATCAAGATATATCGTGATGTACTGCATTGCTATTTTCATTATTTCTTACTGTTTGGGTGTGCATTTAAATTTAAACACTTATCTGCTACATTATAAAAATAACAATTAATTTAAGATAAAATTAATTATTTAATTTTTCAACTGTTATAATTTACATTATTTAATAATTTTTAAAATTACCCAATTCACCTTCCCTCTTGGGTAGATCACTGGGACAATAAATCTAAATATTTTAGTATTATTACTAAATTCAATGTCTATATAATATTTTTATAATTTTCGTAAATTTAATGTCCATAATTTTTATAAATTTTTGTATATTATTTTTAATTTAATATTTTTGTAAGTAGTCATCAAATTCTTTCTTCAATTAGGTGTGATATATAGGACGGTGAAAACTACACACCAAAATAACGAGTAATTGCTTCAATGATAGATCAGGTTTGGTGAACTAAGAAGAAGATAAATGAGGAGCACTTTAAGCTTTTTAATTATATTTTGGACAAATTGCTTTTTAAGCACCATGTAGAACACATCAAAAAGAACAATTTGAAAGTCAACTACTAGTTTTTGGCTAAAATAAACACAGTCAAATAGTTACGAATAAATATTAGAATTCAACCATGGAAGAGCAAAGAACTTACACAATAAATCGGAAAGTCTAGACTTCAAAAAAGCCATAGAGTAAGTCCAACGAACAGAGAATGAAGCTCTTGGATTGGGGTGGGGTGGCGGGGGTACAGATCTTTGTGGAGGGAATGTAGGGGTGGGTTGGCGCTGATGGTAATCGGATTTGGTGAAGGGAGGGTAGGGGTGTTGATGTGATCAGATATGGTGGACGGCGGATGTGGAAGGGATAGCACCGTAACAATGGAGGGACTGTAGATTGAATAATGTTATTTTACCATTAAAATTTTATAATTATTTTGATTTATTAAAATAAAAAAGACAACATTGAGTCTCGTTATGGTCAGTTATGGTCACTTACCACTCGTAGTCTTATCAAGGATGTAACCTTTTTTTTGGTCCAATTTTAAACTACGGTTATGATTTGTTCTTAATGAAACAATTAAAAACATTAAAGTTTTGTGTCGGAATTGAACCCATAAGGACCAATATGGGACTAAGGGCAAACTTCCAAGTGTAAAGTGTAAAAAGCTCAAACAACATATTTTCTTCTACTACTACCCGATTTATTTTGCATTCTCTGAAGGATCCAATGTTATGTGTATAAAGTTGAATTTAATTCTAATTGCGGATTAGTTCCATAAAGATACAACGATAGATCTCATTCTCAAAGACCGATTCAATATTAACACGTTCACTAGATTTTATAAAATTTAGGTCATATTAAATCCTAGGCCATTTTAACCATTAACCCACTATGCAATAATATGCGGTGGTCGTGGGGTTTTACTCTAATCATTGCTTCTTTGGCTTCTCAGCTTATTCTGAAGAACCAAAGATTCAATTGTCTTCTCTAACTGTAAGTGCTCCTATTTTTAATAACTATTTATCTTTTACTTATATATGTCGGAGTTGTACTCCTTTTGTAATTTGTGTTGATCATACCGAAGTTGCTTCCTTTCATCCCACTATTCCTCTTGAAATGAGTGACATCGACTGTCCCTATTATTCAATCAATCACCAAAAAATTCTATTTCGGTTGATGGTGGATCTTCTTATGGACCTCTTAGTTCCTAGTATGATTATGGTGCCTAATTTTTCCCTATCAGTCCATCTTCGTCGTTTTGTAATGATTACTAAATTCTTCTTTTCGTCTTCATTAGAGTTTCAGAGCATTCAGAAAACCCCCATACAACTCGAAATGTGGAATGTTATCTTTGTACTGGAAGGAGCCAGAGATTGAAAACAAAAGATTTATGCAACAGAATACAAAAAAAAAATATTTAACAACCAAAGTTCGTTAAGTCTGTCTAAATATGGTTCGATTTTTTTAAACATGATTTTTGCAACTTGATTTTTTGAAAACTTGATATGATTTTTTCAGAAAATTTAGCTTAATTTTTAATGGGAAAAGTTGATTTTGTTGGGATCATGATTTCTTGAATTTAGACACATTAGTTGATATTTTAATTTTATTCTATTTAAAAAAATAATTTCTTAAATTAAGAAACATAATTTGATTTTTTTTTTTTTTTTTGAAAATGGAAACACAATGTCTTGAATTATGAAACACGATTTCTTGAAATATATCTTAAATTAGAAAAAAATAATTGGATTATTTTTACATTTTGGAAACCGTGGTTTTTTTTATTTGTTTTAACATGAACATTTGAAATTTTCTTTTAAAAGGCAAATACGATCTCAAAATTTTGTTTGTTTATTTTTTCTATTTTATTTGACTTTGAAAACATGATATGTTTGATGATGGTTTAAAAAAATAATTTCATTCGAAAAACACTATTCTTTTTATCCCAAAACTTGTTGCCAAGTGAATATATATTTAGTCTCCCTAATTTTTTGGACAATATTATTGTAAAAAAATATTCATGCAAAATGAGACATTTCATACACTTGGAAAGAAATTTCTATCAATGTCAACTCGTTGGAAATGACAAATTAGGATGAATGCAATTTTTTTTTTTATTTGCCAATTTTGTCTAATTTAAATTCAAACTTAGGGAATATCTTCATATACGTTATTTTAAGATTTCACTCCATCAGAGAAATCAAAATAATGCTACGAAAAAACTCCCCCTTACTCTAGAGTTTAAGCCATTTTGTGCGTAATGCATGGTCACTCATATTCATCGTGTTTCATTTTTGTCTTTCTTCTTGTTGCTAGATATCTCATTTTTACACATCTTATCTTTGTTTCTTGGGCCTCTAGTGAGTTACAGACAAAGTTCGAAATTTTCCCTTTTTCAACTTAAGAAAATAAGGCATTTTTTAACATAATCTAATCGAATCTAATCTAATCTAATGTAATACTAACAACTAAAATTGGAAGACATTGAACGAAAGCTAAGTATTATCCATTTCCTCGCTCCCATTCTTCTATTCAAATGGATGGATAGGATTAATTGCTACCACTCCTTATATTCTATCCTTAAACATTATTCAACCGTCTTCTTCCTAGACATCTCCATCTTCTTCTCCCACTCTCACAGTTGATACCCCTCTCTAACCATTTTCTTCTCCCACTTTCACGGTCGATCTCCCTCTCTAACCATCATTCTCACTCGCATGATCCAAATGGTTGGCAAGGGTTGTCCGAATCGAAGACCTTAGGTGACAACGAGGACTTAAGCAATGGAGCTAGGACAACGCATTGTCAATGTAAGCGACGCTGGCGAAAATCATGTTTACCTATGACAAATTGAGTTTCGCAAGGAAAAATTGAGGAAAAGCTCGACTTTTATGATTTTCACTTCTATGTTCTATCGAAAGAAGCGACTAACAACGAGGTGAGGAGAGAAAATTTATTTGAACTGAACAGGGCGAAGAAGTTCAAGATAGAAAAGGTTGTCGGCTATGGAGAGAAATTTGGGGCGGTGGTGGCCAAAACAACGATTGATTAAACTCTTAACACATTTCAACCTTCGATCTGTGTCTCTATCAAGACAACCACCACGAAACATGCGAGCACTTCTCAATCGAAGGTGTGCAACAAATGATGATTAGAAATTGTTCCCTTTTTTTTTTTCAATTAGGCTTTATGCCCTTAACAATGCTACGTCAAATTTCTTTTTATTTTAAGTTTATTTTGTAAAAAAAAAAAAACTAAGAGATTTTGCCACATGTGGTATTTGTCAATAATTTCCTCAATTCCAGTTGGACCATTTTTATCTTTTTTCTTTCTTAATTTTGTTTATTTTTTGTTATCAACAACTTATATGTGATGGTGTTATGTTCGGTGATATAAATTGAATTATTAAGCATTTGATATCTCAATATTTGGTCTTCCTTCCCTCATGATTATAGGCGGGTTTTTACACCTGCGATTTCAGATGAGAATCGAGTGTACATGAAAGGGCTGCCCTACGAGATTCTTACTGGAAAAGGGCTAAAGACCGTTCTTTATGAGATTAGTTGCAAGCCTATGGAGACGGCGACGGTGGATTCTGCAGCCAAGATCTTTGTGTAAAGTATAATAAATTGCCTTTTCAAAGAATATTTTACGGAGCTTTTTTTTTTTTGGCTGCAAATGCTCTATTTTATAATTATATGCATAAATTTGTTCTGTTTTTCATGTTTGAGATTTCTACGTATTTATGTTAGATTGTAAATTATTATTTGAATTTTAATTGTGGACATTACTCTTTTATTCATAAATTTATTATTTTTTCATTTTACATAGAGTTAATATATTATTTTGGTTGGAAATAGTGGATTTTTTTTTTAAAACGATTGAAAATAAAAAAAAATTAAAAGAGGAAAAAATACGTGACATTTTTAATTAAAAAAAAAAAGGACAATTAATGATGAGGGAGTAAGTTAAAGGTTCAATATTTTGCAATTTAAACTTGGACACCACATTTTGGAGTGTCTTTATATTTTGAACTTTGGTGTATAGAGTATAATTTGAATCAGAAGTCCAAATATAAACACAAAGAATTCAAACTTGTGAGGGTGGTTTCGGCAAAAGAGTGTACAATTGCACACCATTTTTCGTGTTGCATTGCATAGAGCAAAATCGGAAGTTTATCATCAGAAAAAACTCAATTCTCGCCAAAAATCTCTCTTTTGCGCAGATATTTGCAATTCAAACTTGTGAGGTTAGTTTTGGCAAAAGACTGTACAATGGCATCCTCTTTAACAACAACCTTCCCAGAGTAATCACTTAACTCATAATTAGATAACTTATCAAAATTGTTAGCTTCAGTATTTTGTAGCTCCAATTCTATATCCTCTGAGTTTGACAACCCACAATCTCCCTCAAAATCCACTCATCATCCTCTGCACTAAGTCCAAACAAATGTTCCCCATTACCATCACCTCCAGACTCATAATCCCCAGGCTGGTCATTTGCACCAATTTCATTACCAAATTGTCAAAAGATTGCTTCTCATCATAACTAATTTCTTCATCTTTACTAATATTTGCATTGATCTCTTCAACAGTTCACAATTCGATACTACTATTACTCTCATTGTCACTCTCAACCTTACTCACAATGTCATTACCCCTATCACTCCCACTCAAATAACTCTCATCGCCCTATCTTTCACCACTAGCATCACTATCACAATCTACTATTACTATGTCAACACCTTCTAATAGAGCCATATTTAGTGGCACATTTAATTGCGACTAGATGAATAAATCAATATGAGTCATCCTACGTTTACCATACAACTGAAACATTTCTAAACTGGCTCTATCAGTCATCACAAGCATTATTTCCTTAAATTTAGGCACTCAAGCATAAACAGTCAATGCAACACCTTACTCAATGGATGTCATCCCATGAAACAATTTATCTATTGTATCTAACAGATCTAACAAGCCAAACCTACTGGGATTGATATTAACAATGGTAGAAACTTCAATCATAAAGTGACAATTCGACTCAAATCTCACATCCATACCTTTGCATAATGTAAACAAAAGAAGAGAACTTCAAAAGAAGAAAAATAAAATAACACACAGACAAACCAACAATTAAAACCAAAACCCTAGGTGACCAATGAAGGAACAATACAAATACAAAATGAAACACAAATAACACTTGAACATAATAAACAATCAACACCTTCAATATTAAGCAACCAAAGAAAAACTGTTGATCCTAAGATTTTGATGAACAATTAAGTGTTGATGTTTATGGCTTAACTACTAAGTTTATTGAGTGTTTCAGTGTAAAAGTTTCATTGATAATATTATCATGAAAAAATTGTTGAAGATGCTAAGAGAGAATCAAAGAGTTGGGCATTAAGAGATTGAAGATCCTGAAGAATTTAGGTGAAAACAACTCAAACTATTTTTTACTTTTAATGTATCCTGATTAGGATCACACATGATACAAAAATGAATTTATATTTATGTGTGTTTTTATTAGGATCCTAATTAGTTAACATATTTGCTCTAATGTGAAATTGAAGAAGAAATATTAATCTAAGAAATATTAGTGTTTAAAATTGATTAATAGTGTCAATTGAGTTAACAGATAAAAGAAATCGGTTAAAGGGTCAAAAAAGTCGAACATTGGAGTTAAAATTAATTAGGGAATAAGTGTTCCAGCAAGGATCAGTCAACCGACCAAGGAGGATCAGTCAACCAACGAGAAGTGATTAAGAATTGGAAAAGTTTCTGGATCGATCGGTCAACCTATGACCGATACATGAACTCTCTGAATCAATCGATCAATCGACCATTGATGATCAGTTGACAGACCATGGCCGAAAAATGGCCTGGGGAGCATCCTGAATTGATTAGTCAACCGACTCATGGAGGATCGGTCGACCGAATGGCGAATAAGTTTGGCTTGGGCTACAACCTAAATCGATCGGTCAACTGATGGATTTTGGTCGGTTAACCGATGGTGTTGTTTCAAGATTGGAGGAATTCATGGATTTAATCTAAAAGTAGCCGTTAATTAGCCGTTTTTTGGTTGATTTGTTGGAGATATCTTAGGTATTTGAACATATTATAGATATAATATCCTTATTTGATTATTGGTACACTTATTTTAAGTGTTTCTGAAATTGGTCTTTTTAATACTTTTTATCTTATCGATTTGAGATTGAGAAATATTTGAGGGACTTAATTGAGAGATTTGAAAGCTATAATTAAGTGAATTGAACTGGGATTGAGTCATATTAATGTATGGGGTCTATATGAGATATTAAATATCATATCTTGTGGGAACTAGCCGTTAGAGGGTTTGTTTCAAATCTATTTAAATAGACCTACGTTTTTCACTTAAAAAAAATCCCAATCAATCATTCTATCAAGACCTATTCAGTTCCTGAGTTTTCTGAGAGTCATTATTCTGAAATTATATTAAGAGAATATTGTGAGATTATTCTTGAGAAAAGTTCTTGAGAAAGTGTGCTGAAATTGTTGTTGTCACTGATCTAAATTTCTACTATGATTCAGTTTTCATTCGTTCGGTGGTATCCTGGTGAGATCATTCCAAACTTTTGCTTTTAATTGCTATTTGATATTATTATTCATTGCTTGGAGTTTTGATCTTTATGAAATCGTTTTCTGAACGTTAAAGTGCTTGAAAATATTTTAAAACGATTTTTGCTGAAAATCTGATTATGTGCTCAATTGTATGCTACCCACTTATTTAATAATCAGAATTGAATTTCTCACGTAAAATTTTATCACTACTATTTATCGGGACATTAATCGAGTTTAAATTAATTTGAGGTGGTACAAGCTCCGAGGTGGGAAAAACTTATCATTTTTTGTAATTGGTGAGTTGTGTGCAGATTAGATATTATTGAGAATATCTAATGAGGGGTATCTGAGTTTCAATATCTTCCGGTAAAGATATTGAGATTTGATTTTTTCCTAAAGTATAAAAAGATTAAGTTATTCTTTTCCCGTGAAAAGAGATAGGCGTAATTCTTCCTGATTAGAACTAATTTTGAGTGATTTTGTAACTATTCAATTCTTACTGGTGAAAATGATACTTGGAGTGATTTTGATGAGGTTTGATTCTTAGTCTAAGTATAAAATAATTAGGTTAATCTTTAACCTGTGAAAAAAATAGAGGTTCTTCCTTAACCTGTGAAAAAAGAATTGTAAAGGTTGATTCTGAACTTGTGAAAAAAACCGTTGTGTAAAGATTTGGTTCCTACCTGGTTAAAGAAATCTTAGTGGTTTAGTGAGTGCGACTCTTCGTGGGGCTCGGAGGACTAGATTAACGAAGAGTAATTTGGTGAACCAGTATACATCGTGGTATGCTGCATTTTTACTTTATTTATTTTCAATTGTTTGGGTGTGCACCTAGTTTAAATAACACTTATCCACTGTTATAAAAGATAATAATTCATTTATGATAAAATTAATTATTTGAGTTTTCAAGTGTTGTAAATAGATAATTTATTTTAAATTTTTATAACTATCCAATTTACCCCCTTCTTAGGTAGATTACTGGGCCAACAAAAACATTAAGGTACGAGACCAAAAAAGAAAAAGAAACGAACAACAAAATCAAAAACCCTAGAAACAAAACAAAAAAAAACTAAGGCAACAAATGGTACGAACCATAGCTGTTCAGCACGATGAAACATAAATGCAAACAAAAATCCTCAAATGCAATTTTGAAGTGCAAAATGAAAAAAAAAAAAAAAAAAAAAAAAAAAGACAAAAAAAAAAAAAATGTTTCAAAACTAGTGATGGATGTTCTGAACCTTGAATGCGAGTGAAGGTGTGCCACAATCTTGCAAAATCGAACGAAAATCTTCTATCCTCGGCTTTCATTCCTTTCAAATCTCAATCGATCATTGTGTTCTTCAATGGTTTGAAGAAGCTTAAGCTCTCAACTAAACTAACATCGTTTGGCTTTCCAAGGCAAGAGCAACATTTATGTGATTTTAAGAGAAACATGATGAGGGTAGTTTGGTCATTCACTAACTTAGGTTTTTTTTTTTTGTCATTTTTCGGTTTTGAATGAGTAAGGGTTGAATTGTCATTTCCTTAAAAATTACTTGGGCGAGGGGTTCCCGTGGTAATTTGGGAACTTAGTGGGGTTTATTTGGAATATTAAAAAAGATAGGTGTGTAAATGATATTAACCTAAGATTAAAAAGGTAATTTAGAATACCTTGTAAGATTTGTTTTGGCCCGCACTCGAACCATAGACCCTTTAAGAGGTTCACAATCAACAAACCCATCAAGGACCAGGGAAGGTCGGGGAACATCATCCCTATTTAGCGTATTTAGATATTTTAGATCTCAAATTCTTTCATCCAGTTTTAATTTTTATAATTATTTTTTATATTTATTTAATAAATTAATTAATTAAATGGACTCTTAGAACAAATCCAGTGAGTGAAAAAAATTTGGTCCACCTCAATAATAATTATACACTAACCTATCTGAATAAGTTTTCAAAAAATAAATATAATACAGATATGATATTTTATCTGCCGAATAAAATTAAAAATAAAATGGGTGGTGATGCCATTTTAAAGTCTACTATCTAATATTTTATTTTTCTCCTATTTTAGATCAATTTATTTTTATAATTTTTTTCAACTTATTTTCAAGGTCTAATTGATATTAATCATAAAAATCTAAGGTTGAATTTCAATCAAACTAGATATTTAAAAAAAATAAAAAAAAATTAAAAATAAATAAGAGAGAAATAGATAGTGATAATGAAAGTTTGTGAGGAAATAAAAGTGGAAAGGTAGTTTTCGCATTTATATGTAATTAATTTAAATTAATAAATTATTAAGGAATAAAAATATTTCTATCATAAGGTTAATTAAAATTTCATTAAATAATTTATTTTTTTAAAATATAGATACAAAATTATTTGTATTTAGATATAATCTAAATATAATATTACTACTAAGTTCAATGTCCACATAATATTTTTATAATTTTTGAAAATTTAATGTCTATAATTTTTATAAATTTTTGTATATTATTTTTAATTTAATATTTCGTAAATAGTCCTCAAATTCTTTATACATACGGTGAAAATTACACGACAAAATAACGAGTAATTGCTTCAATGGCAGGTTAGGGGTTAGGGTTGCTGAACCAAGAAGAAGATGTAGGAGAAGCATTTTAACCTTTTTAATTATATTTCGGGCAAATTGCCTTTTAACCCCCTTGTATCCCTAGCTTGAGCACCCATGGTTCTGAAATCTAAAAAATCCCATTCTTTTAGGAATAATTTTTGGCTAAAACAAACAAGTCAAAGAGTTACAAACAAATATTAGAGTTCGGTCATGGAAGAGCAAACAACTTACACCGAACGGAAAATCTAAACTTCCAAAGAGCTATAGAGTAAATTCAACACAGAGAGAATAAAGTTGTTGGATTGGAGTGGTGGTGGGGTGGTGGGGGGCGCATATCTTTGTGGAGGGAATGTTGGTGCTGATGGTAACCAAATTTAGTGGAGAGAGGGCAGAGCCGCAGGGAAAGCGATGGTGGTGATTGGCTATGCTGGACGACGAATGTGGGAGGGATAGCACTGTAACAGTGGAGGGAGTGTAGATTGAATAATGTTATTTCACTATTAAAAATTTATAGTTATTTTAATTTATTAAAATAAAAAAAGATAATATTGTGTCTCGTTACAGTCACTTACCACTCGTTAGTCTTATCAAGGATGTAACCTTTTTTCATCCAATTTTAAACAACGGTTACAATTTGCTCGTAACTGAAATGATTAAAAACATCAAGGTTTTATGCGTCGGAATTGAAACCATAAGGACCAATGTGGGACTAAGGGCAAAGTTCTCGGATATGAAGTGTAAAAGGCTCAAAAACACAATTCATTCACTAGTTATATATATAGTCTTAATCAATACTCGATATATTCTGTGCTCTTATTTAGTTCTGCAAAGATATAACGATCGGTTGCATTCTATTCTCAAAGACCGATCCAATACTAACACGTTCACTAGATTTTATAAAGTTTGTGTCGTATTCAATCATAGACCATTTTAACCACTAACCCACTATGCAATAATATGCGGTGGTCGTGGTGGGTTTTACTCTTATTATTGTTTTTTTGGCTTCTGAGCTTATTTTGAAGAAGGTGAGAAGTCATTTCAAAGATTCGATTGTCTTCTCTAATTGTAATTTGTAATTTGGGTTGATCGTACCGAAGTAATTTCCTCTCATCCCACTATTCCTCTTGAGATGACTGACATCAACTGTCTCTGTCACCAAAAAGTCTACTCAGGTTGATGGTGCCTCATCAGTACAACTTCATTTTGTAAGGATTACAAAATTCTTCTTTTTTTGTCCTCATTAGAATTTCAGAGCATTCAAAAAAAACCATACACCTTGAAACGAGGAGAACTATCTTTGTACTTGAAGCAGCAAAACAAAAGATTTATACAACGGAATACAAAAAATTAAATCTATTTAACAAATAGAATTCGTTAAGCCCGAATATGTCCTTATTAACATATACAAAACAAATATATACAAGGATATATATCGTAATAAAATTCTTTATGTCTTTTCGTGTACTTCAATCTCTTAGACGGTAGTTCTCGATGTGTGATTTGAGAAGATTTTTGCAAGAGCAACACAAAATGATGATTTAGAAAGGAAAGCAAATTCAATTATTTAAAAAGTGATACAGTTGTCTTGCCTCTAATAATATTCACACGAAGAAACTCTATAAGGCTAATGGGTATAGAATGTATAAGAATGTAATTATAATTCCACTAGAGCAGGGTGGCTCAACTTTAATTCTAAAGGTAATAAGAATCAAAGTTAAAATGTGATTTAGGAAACAAAAGGGGGATTGCCAAACTTGATGCCTTGTTCAAAATTGTCATAGGGCCCGACCATGGTGTGCATTTCCCCTTTCAAAAACTAAGGTTGTCGACCTCATTCTTTTTTATTTTGCATTTTGGCCCTTAAACTTTTAAATAGTTCAATATTACTATCCATCCCTTTTAAAGGACTATTGAAACTTTTATTCCTCGATTGTGTGTAACCCAATTAGTTCATATCAAAAGTTGGATAGTGGAAGCGGTTGATTAATTAATCAATTAATTAAACTTAGAACAATTTCAGTTTTGCCCCTTTGAAGAAACAATTATTCATGACATTTCCTTTAATTATAAGTCATGTCTACCCACATATTATAACTATATCCAGTTGATAGAAATTTCACCAAGAAAACCTCTTCAATTATAATTTTTATACAATCTTTTTATCTTGCGTTCTTAAAAGAACCAACAGTATTTGATAAAATCAAAACCCCTAGTTCAACCATATACATATCGATTGATAACATAATCATTGTGACACCAATTAAAATTCCATCTCAATTGTCATATTGCTCTGCCTAGAGTCTATATTGAACTATTTTAAATATAATCATAAAGGACACGCTATTTTTTGTTTAGAATAAAAAATAATGTATTGCATACTCAAATAGTCACATATATGTTTCGCTATTGCTCAGTGAATACTTTTTGATTTTTTTTATGAGACTAAGACACCGAATATTATCAAAATATGGAAATGCATAAATGTGATACCAAGTGCTTCAAGTTTGAAGATCATAAAGTGTCATCAAACTCTGATATCCCTTTTTTAAATTGAGCAAAACTACAGTGTGAGATATCTTGCATGATCATCCTGTATGGGTAAGGGAACACTCGTGAGTATAGCAAAAAAAAGAAGAAGAAAGGATATCTAGTATGATCACCTTCAATACTCTTACTATTCTAGTAACTTATTCGTGGTTGTTCTAGTGTGCAACAGTATTGGTTGAGATTTGTCATTCTCCAAAGAGGAAATACCCAACAATCTAGTTTGGATTGTTAAAGAACCATTTTTAAATTCAATACCAACTAAAAATATTTAGGATATAAGTTACCAAAATATTTATGATCTCAAGTTTTTAATCACCATTAAAAGGTAAGACGTTTTCAACTTGAAATTTAAGGTTCCACAGCACTATGACATAAAATAAAGTTATATAAAAAAACATATTTTATTAATAATACTTGAAATTCTAATTTTATAGATGAAGTCATACGAAATAAAATTGACTGTAGGACTTATATTAAACAAAACAATATTTAAAATGAATATATGTATTGCACATGTGCATAGATTTTTTATTTTTTATTTTTAAAATTTGGTATGAACTTCGCAATGCAATTAATGACTTTGAATGAAAAATCCAGTTTTTTTCTTTTCTCTTGTTTTTTTTTTTTTTTTTTTTTGGCAATATGACTTATTCATTTATTTATTCATTTTGGTTTGAAAAAAATAAATATTTCGTGAAAACATTTTTTTTTATATTTTTTTTTGGGGAAAACATGGTTCGATTGTTTATAAACATGAGTTTTTGGAACATGATTTGATTTTTTATTTTTTATTTAGGATATATGGCTAATTATGTTTTGGAAGAAAAAAAAATAGATTGTTTTAAAATCTGATTTGATTTTTTTTTTTGAAATACATAATTTCTTGAAAACATTATTTATTTAGATATTTAAAAAAAATAGTTTAATTTTTATTTTCTGAAAAAATAAAAAAGATTTCTTGGAAACACGATTGTCTAAATTTGAAAATGTGATTTTTTTTTTTTTTTTTTTGGAGAACATGATTTTATTGATTTAGGAAAAATGATTTTGATTTTTTGGAAAAAAATATGATTGATTATAAACATAATTTTTTGAATTAGGAGACATGATTTCAATTGTTTTCTAAAAAAGATGATTTCATTTATTTTTATTTTATTTTATTTTTTTGGAAAACATGATTTCTTGAAAATTTGTTAGAAAATCTAGCTTAACTTTTTTTATGGAAAAAGGTTGATTTTGTTGGGATCACGATTTCTTGAATTTAAACACATAATTCGGTATTTTAATTTTATTCTATTCAAAAAATAATTTCTTAAATTAAGAAACATATTTTAATATTTTTTTTTTTTTTGAAAAATGGAAACACAATGTCTTGAATTATGAAACACGATTTCTTCAAACATTTCTTAATTAGAAAAAATAATTTGATTATTTTTACATTTTTGGAAACCGTGCTTTTTTTTTTTTTGTTTTAACATGAGCATTTGAAAATTCCTTTTAAAAGGCAAATACGATCTCAAATTTTTGTTCGCTTATTTTTTTCAATTTGTTTGATGATGGGTTAAAAGAAAACGTTGCCATTCGAAAAAACTATTTTTTAAATGATAAATCTCTCTCTCTCTCTAATTTTCTGGACAATATTATTTTAAAAAAAAATATTCATGCAAAATGATGCATTTCATACACTTCGGAAAGATTTGGTGGAACCAAAAAATTGTAGTTGAAGTGGTAAAACTCGTTTGAATTAAAATGATTGAGAGACCTCCATAAGGTCAGGGGTTTGAATCTGCGAAAAAGAATTTATTGTGAAAGGCATGCATGCACCCCGAACGAAATTAGTCTCATATCTTGTGGGGTGTTACGACACTCCTGTGTATACCAAAAAAAAAAAAAAAAAAAAAAGGAAAGACTTGGTGGAAATGACAAGTTAGGATGAACGCAATTTTTTTTTTTTTTGGGAAATTCCTTTAAAGGTCTCATAAGTGTAAAACATCACTTATGGGATTTCCATCCAAAGAATCTTTTTACTCTTAAGATGGGACCTAGAAAGTGATATTTTTCACTCATGAAACCTCTTACCAAGTTACCTTTTTTTTTTTTTAATTTGCCAATTTAGTCTAATTGAAATTCAAACTTAGCAAAGTGTCTTCGTGTACATTATTTTAAGATTTCTCTCAATCTTAAGAGTTTAAGCCATTTTGTGTGTAATTCATAGTCACTCCTATTCATCGTTTTTCGTTTTTTCCTTGTTGTCGTTGGATATCTCGTTCTTACACATATTATCTTTGTTTCCTAGGCCTCTAGTGAGTTACAGAAAAAGTTCAAAATTTCTGGTTTTTTAACTTAAGAAAATAAGGTATTGTTCGTAATTTAATCTAATTTAATGTAATATTAACAACTAAAATTGGAAGACATTGAACAAGAGCTAATCATTATCCATCTCCTCGTTCCTATTCTCCTATTCAAATGGATGGATAGGATTAATTGCTACCACCCCTATGCATTATTCGGCCGTCTTCTTCCCAAACATCTCCACCTTCTTCTCCCACTCTCACGGTTGATCTCCTTCCGTAACCATTTTCTTCTCCCATTTTCATGGTCGATATCCTTTTTCTAACCATCATTATCACTCGCATGATCCAAATGGTTGGCAAGGGTTGTTCGAATCGGACACCTTAGATGTCAGGGAGGACTTAAGCGATGGAGCTAGGAAGACGCACTGTCAACATAGGTGACACTGGCAAAAATCACTTTGACATATGAGAAATTGAGGAAAAGCTTGACTTTTACGATTTTTACTTCTCTGCATTGTCGAACGAAAAGATTAACAAAAGGGTGAGGAGAGATATTTTGTTTGAACTGGATAGGGCGGAGAAGTTTGAGATGGAAAAGATTGTCGGTAACATTGAGCGATACAAGGCGGTGCTAGCCAAAACGACGATCGATCAAACTCTAACACATCTCAACCTTCAATTGTGTCTTTGTTGAGACAACCACCACGAAACATGCGAGCACTGCTCAATCGAAGTTATGCAACAAACTATTTTGTACGTTTCCACTCCATTGATAAGAAATGGTTCCTTTTCTTTTTTCAGTTAGGCTTTATGCTTTTAACAATGCTACGCTAAATTTCTTTTTATTTTATGTTCATTTTGTCAAAAACTAAGAGATTTTGCCCCATGTGGTATTTGTCAATAATTTCTTCAATTCCAATTGGACCGTTTTTACCTTTTTTCTTTCTTAATTTTGTTTATTTTTTGTTATCATCAACTTATATGTGATGGTGTTATGTTCATTGATTCTTGGTAAATTGAATTGTTGAGCATTTGATATCTCAATATTTGGTCTCATGATTGAATGAGAGTTCTTACACCTGCGATTTTAGGTAAGAATCGAGTGTATATGAAATGGCCGCCCCACGGGATTCCCTCTAGGAAAGGGCTGAAGTCCGTTCTTTATGAGACCAATTTCAAGCCTCTGGAGTCAGTGGCGGTGGATTCCGATGCCAAGCTGTTTGTGTAGAATATAATACTTTGCCTTTTCTAAAAATATTTTATGGAGCTTGTTTTGTTGCAAAGACTCTATTTTATAATTATACTAGTTTTAGCCCCGCGCTAAGCGCGAGTTTTGAAATAATTTTTTCGTTTATTTTATTTGATTATTTAAATATAATTTATATTAGTTAGTGGGGTTTATATTGTTTTTTTTTTATTTCAGTTGGTGAACTATGTATTATTTTGCAATGTTTGAAATATTTATTTTTTCTATTTTGTAATATTTGTTTTCAATTAGTATTATGAATATTTTACTTTTGGGTGTTGAAATTAAAATTATTGTTTAATGTTTGATAAATGATAAAATTTGAGTTCAACATAATTTTTAATTTAAAAAAAATATACGTGTTCAAATTATTTAAAATGAAATTAATTAACAAATACTCTTAATAATTTAAATATACTCAAAATGTTGAGAAAGAAATAAAATAATATTGGTGAGCTCTAAAAAAGTTGGGATGTTATAGAAAGAAGAAGAAGAGACAGTATGAGTCCCTAAAAATTGAACCGAAATAATATCAAACAGACGTCATCATTTCGGATTTCATTACTAAATTACTAATACATGAAAATCCCAAGAAATATGGCTTACTTCATAATTTATGTATTTTAATAAGGTGTCCTAATTTCAAATGTACAGTTACTTATAAAAAATAAATCGTTCTATTTGATACTATGATGTTTAATAATATCATTTATTCATCCCCTAAAACAAAATAAAATGACAATATTAATAAAATCTTTAAACCAACAAATGAAACACATACAGAGAAAACTCAACGCTTCACACACAAATCGGACCTGAATTTCATGCAAAAAATAAATAAAAATAAAAATAATGAATATATTTCTCACTTTTAGCTTGACATTTCAACTAATGATTCAGCTCTTTTAGTCGACGTTGATCTCAATCTTGAAGCTCTCGCATAAAGAATTGTACATAATCCGAACTAATTGTTTTACAATTAAATGGCAAGATGTTGGCAAGTTCTTGGTATATACATTGGCAAGGTATTGATAATAGTAAAAGTTTAAAGAATAAGTAAAAGAATATATAAAAATTTGGACAATTTTAAAGTGTGTCCAATTATGAGGCGAAAAGAAACGAATCCTTATATAGAGAGTATTTTGGAGTCCTCTCAAATTCTAACAATTAGTAGCATTATATACTTTTAATGAAATTATGACAATAAAATGATAGAAAATTTTTGACATACTCACATTAAAAACATTAAATTGGTAGAATTATGATAATAAAATCAATTGAAAAATACTTCTAGCAATTATAATAGACTCAAAATTATAAGAAATAAAGAAAATAGAATTGGTAAACTCTCATTCATTTGAAAACTTAGACTTTCACTTTTAGTTTGTGTTATATGATGCATAAATTTTTTTCTTCCATTCATGTTTGAGATATATATTGTACACATTGCACTCTACTTATTTATGTTAGATTGTAAATTCTTATTTGAATTTTTATTGTGGACATTACTCTTTTATTCTTAAATTTACTATCACTTTTAATTTTACATAGAGTTAATATATTATTTTGGTTGCAAATAGTAGAATTTTTTGAAAGAGGAAAAAATACGAGATATGAAAAAAAAAAAAAAAAAAAAGACAATTAATGATGAGGGAGTAAGTTAAAGGTTCAATATTTTGCAATCCAAACTTGGACACCACATTTTGGAGTGTCTTTATATTTTGAACTTTGGGGTACAAAGTATAATTTAATTCAGAAGTCCAAATATAAACATAAAGAATTCAAACTTGTGAGGGTGGTTTCGGCAAAAGAGTGTACAATTGCACACCATTTTTCGTGTTGCAATGCATACAACAGAATGGGAAGTTTATCATCGGAAAAAACTCAATTGTTGCCAAAAATCTCTATTTTGCACAGATATTTTAACTGGAAGATTGAGCATCTGAAACATGCCAAATGTTTCAATAAAAAAATTTATGTTTGAAAAATTCAATCAGACGCAAGAAATAAACATAAGATACATCGGCAAGATTTTGTTTTTAATTTGAGCGAGTAGATACAATATTATTTCCACATTACTACGTTACGTTTTTGTTGATGTTGTCATAACTACAAGTAAGTAGATAACATTCAAATTAACAAATAATTATTATTTTTTTTCAAAATAAATGGTAATACTTTTTATTAAAAAAAAAAAAAAATTCAATATTTTACCCATTAAATACAATATACTTTTCTAACATTTTATAATAATATTAATTAAAAGTTAAAAAAAAAAAATACTGCAATAATTCAATAACTCAAAAAAAAAAAAAAAAAAAAGAAAGAAAGAAAGAAAAGAAAAGAAAAGAAAGAAAGAAAGAAAAAACACATAAAAAGATAGATTAACATTAGTTTACTAATATGTTATTTTTTATTACCTTATGAATACAAAAATAAATTCGTAAAATTAAAATTATATTCAACTAATTTCGTCATTTCGTCATTCCATTAAAAATTAATTGAAAACGAATATTAATACACATTTTTAGATATTAACAAATAAATTAATTGAAAACAAATATTAATAAACAATTTATTTTTTAAAATATTTCCAACACTCTCAATGATACATAGTTCTGCTCCAAAAAAACTTAACTAATATAAATATTTTCTCAAACACAACAAATACAAAATTAAATGTACACAACTAAATAAAATACACATACAAATTACTCTAAAACCAGCCTAAAACTAGTCACAAGAGTCATAACAATAACATTAACAAATGAGAAATATCTAACTAAAAAAAACTTTATTAATCTAAGCAAATAACTATTTTAGTTTAAATCTCATCTGCTAGAATTTATATAAATACTAATATTTCAATTAGGGTTGCGTCACCAATAGTTGCTCAATAGAAAATAAGAGAATGACTTGTGTATTATTATTGATTCAAACTTCACTACTTATACAAGATAAGAGATGAATTACAAAGGAAACACAATATTAAAATATGGAAACAATACAATGAAAAGAAAACAACTTAAATACTAATTAAATAAGAAAATAATATTATGGAAAGTGGTAGTAGATGGACTCAGTTCGGTGGTTGAACTCGGTGACTTGGGGTATACTCTAATATGCCCCCACGAAATAGAGCTCTGGTAGGAGAATCGAATCTTGTTTTTGAGTAGAAGAAAAAGAGCCCCGGGCTAGAGACTTGGTGTTGTCAGCATCCGGTTGCTAAGAGGCTCGTTGGAGCGCTTTCTTGGAACATCTGAGGGCTCGCTATATCGAGTGGTGGTGTGCTGTAATAAGTAACAAGCGTTGTCTCTCCAAACAAGTGTTTTTGCTGCAGGCACGAACTCCTGACTTGCAGAGGCCCCTCAACTGTTGCATCTTGTGGGTCGGAGGAGCGCTGTAGTTGGCTGAGGTTATCTGCGATGTAGTAGAAATCGCCATGGTTGAAATTTGTAGGGAGATGAATTTTTTATTTAGGGGGGAGAGAGAGAGAGAGAGAGAGAGAGAGAGACCACAAATACAGTGAATCACAGATACTCAAGAGATCTGAGAAAGACTGGTAGATATATCATGTGTGTGTGTGTGTGCATGAGAGAGAGAGAGAGAGATTGGTTTACTTTAGTAAATAAAGATTTTGACCGGAGTTACCCAGGAAAACAGGGGAGTTCATCCAGTGACAAAAAACACTAAGGTAGTTGAGAAAAACAATGAATATTTTTAGAAACCATAAAGATTTATTTATTTTTATTTTTTTTAACCGGTGGTAAGCATTGAAGTGTGTAAGACTCTTAAGAAATTTGACCTTCATAAATTGGACTACAAGTAAAAACCGAAAGAAAAAAAAAAAGACTTGAAAAGCTAATTGGATGGCTTTAATACAGAAGGATGTAATCTCATCGAACACTAACAAAAGAAAATAAAATAAAATAAAGAAGCAGAAAATACAACCCTACTGTAAAAATTTGTTTCTGAAGTCCCATTACTCAACACCTCAAAAATCAACAAATGCATTATTGGAGAGGCAGAAGAAGTAGGAGGAAGACGATGAAAGAAAGAAGTGGGTATTTCAAAAGCGAAAATAGTAGGAGAAAAAAAATTGAAATTGTGTAGGAGAATTTGTTTAATGGTAGTCGCCGTCGGAGTTCGTAGCCGGAGGCTATGAAGGCCGGCGGTGGCAGTAAACTTTCTCTCTCTATAGGCGGCTAGAGTTTTTTTTTTTTGGGGATCGAATGCTCTGATACCATTTAAAAAATAAAAGAATGGTTTTGTATTATTATTGATTCAAACTTCTCTACTTATATAATAGGAGAGATGAATTACGAAGGAAACATAATATTAAAATATGGAAACAATACAATGAAAAGGAAACAACTTAAATACTAATTAAATCAGGAAATGATATTATGGAAAGTGGTAGTAGGTGAACTTGGTTCGGTGAGTGAACTCGGTGACTTGGGGTATATTCTAACATGCTCCACCGTTGTTGGCAGCCGAAGTCTAGTAGCCGAATTTTGACCACCGTCGGTCGCCAAAACTCCAATCACCTGCCATGGGAGAACCTCTTATACTATCAAAACTCGTCACACCCCATATATAGTATTATGTCAAGAGACACTAGTACTCCTATAACGAAAATGCAATGACTAAAAGTTGAAAATATATATTCTTTTTACACCATCACCACCTCTGTTGCTCTTATTCCCCTGCCCCTGTTCCGCCCTGATGACCAATGAAACAATGGCCAAGTTGTCCCAAATTCGTCATCTTGAAGATTTCTTTTTTATTGAAAGTGGAAAATTGAACATTCAAACAAACACACACTATAATGTCTTATTTATAATTTTTGTTTTATTCGCCTGATTTCTCTGATAGGGTTCCGTGCTAATTTTCAAATTATAAGGAGTGTCAGAGAAACATTAAAAATAACAGGCGGTGTCTCGGGTAATTAAAAAACATACCTTTATCTTCTGTTTTTCTTCCAGCGTCTACGTCCTTTACGATTGAATCGTCGATTTGTTCTTATAACATCGGCAAACCATCCATGATTTCTCCAGAATAAGATGTATCCAATGCTCAATCCAGCCACCATTCCAGACCCATAACCCATCATAATCCACCTCCAATCAAACATTCTTACAGAGCCACTTGTGTCTTCTTCTCCAACACCTTTGCCAGAACCGTCGCATTTTCTTGACAACGGGGACCCGCAAAGGCGATCGTTTCCCTCATAGGATTTGTTAGAAAATGTGTCGAATTGTTCGCCACTAGGTATAGGCCCTTCGAGTTTGTTTCGTGCCAGGTTTAAGACGGATAGAAACGTTAAACTCTTGAGTTGCTGAGGAATCTTTCCCGACAGATTGTTGTCTGAAAGATCCAATGATTCCAGTTGTCTTAGGTTTTCAAGACAAAACGGTATTTGGTTGTCTAGATGGTTACGGGACAGGTTGAGCAAATGGAGCGACTTCAGCTCGCATACCGACTCTGGTATTCCCCCTTCGAACGCATTGTTCGAGAGATCAACCGACGTGAAAATGGTTAAGATCCTCGACATCAGCACCTCATGACCCTTGATTGTGACCGTCACTGAATCGTGATATTGGTTGTCTCCTAGGTACTTCATTCGATTGTTGATCTCATCTTTGGTTTTCATGGATTTGAAATTACGAAAATACCCTGATGGCAATGGCCCTACGAATCTGTTGCGGGAGATGTCAATGAGGTGAAGAACGGGAAACGCGACCGTGGTCCGAGGTTGTTGTCTGATTGGGCCGTGGAACATGTTCGAGTGCAAGACAAGAACCTGTAACTTAGGCAAGTTTCCCAACCAGAATGGGAAGGTGTCGTTTAACTCATTATTTCCAACGTCTAAAACTTCCAGCAGTTTGCAGTCAGACAAAGCACTTGGCAATGTTCCCTCCATATGGTTCCCGTTCAAGACGAGAGATCTTAGGCTGCCTGAGTAATTCCCCGGCATGGTTCCCGACAATCTGTTCTTACCAAGATTCAACACCGACAAAAGATTGCTAAACCCACCCAGACAACCCGGGACACTCCCACTTAATGCATTGTCTGAGAGATCAAGGACTTCAAGAAACTGAGATCTGCAAATGGATTTCGGGATTTCTCCGACGAGTTTGTTGCCTGAAACGGAGAAGAAAGTGGCAATGGAAAGGGACAAGGATACATCAGTTGGGATTATGCCCGAGAAGTTGTTCTGGGAATAATCCAACAACAAAGCGGATTCAGACAGGAACGGGATGGAACCTTGTACCATGTTAGAATGAATGTCCAAATTGATCAAAGAAAGTGAGGAAGGGTCGGGAAGAGGTTGTTCTAGACCAGTTAGCAGGTTATGAGAAAGATTAAGGTGAATCAAAGTTCTCATCCAAATCCAATTGGGTATCACTTGATCCCTGATTTTGTTGTTGGACAGGTCCAGATAATTCAAATGAGAAAGATTTCTAAGGAATCCCGGGAATTCATTTATGTTGCATGAATGCAAATCCAACGTCGAGAGATATGGCAAAGACAATTCGATACTAGAAAATCCTGACCATGAATTATCGGACAGATCGAGAATGGAAAGGTTTGTCAATTTATTGAACACTTCCATTTTCACAATCCCGGTGAGATTGTTCGAAGAAATAGCGAGTTCTTCTAGGGATTTGAGCTTCGAGATAAGAGTTGGAAAATGACCCTGCAGCCTATTGTTACGGATAAAAAGACTAGTCAAACGTGGGGAGATATTGTTGGGGACCTCACTGGGTAAACCATGAAACTGGTTTTGACTAAGATCCAAGTGCTCCAGTGACGGGAGTGTGAAGAGAGAATGGTGGATAAAACCTGTAAACGAATTATTGTGCAAATCGAGGAAAACGAGTTTTGACAACACCAAAGGTGGGATCGGACCACTTAGATGATTCGACGCAAGGGAGAGAGAAACGAGTCGGGCAAGATTCGAAATTGAATTCGGGATTATACCTGAGAAATTGCAATTATCGAGGAATAAATCAACTAAGTACTCGAGGTTTCCGATCGACTCAGGCAGTTCTCTGTTGAATCTCGTTTGCAAGAGCGACAAGCGTTGAATAGAACTATTTTTGGGGAAATACTCCGGGAATGACCCAATGAGGTCTGGATTGAATGAAATATCGAGTTCCTTTAGTTTCGGTAGTTTGAAGATGCTTTTGGGAAACTCGCCTTGTAATGCACCATAGCCAAGATAAATGGAGATCAAAGAAGAGAGGTTTCCAAAGGATTCAGGAACTTGGGTGGAGAGATCGTTGAAAGAGAGACTGATATGAGAGAGATTTGACAGGGAAATATCGAGTGGACCCGAAATCGAACAACCTTGTAAGCTTAGGACGCGAAGGCCGGGGACGGACGAAGACAAGGCTGCAGCCCAGTCGCTGTTCCCTGAGGACATGTTGACTCCATCCAGTATAAGCTCTTGCAAGTCGGGCATGTCTCGAATGATCGTTTCCAGGTTCGGTTTCTCTAGTTTTAGCCCCTTGGTTGTCGATAGATCGATTGATACCAATTTCGTGAGGAGAGACATTGCCGGCGGGATTTGGCCGGAAAACCCTGTGTAAGCGAGTTTGATATGTGTGAGATTTACAAACTCCTTAATACCAGGGGGAATCAAAAAAATAGTTGATGATTCGTGAGTGGAAAGAGGAAGGAAGTTGCCTGAAAGGTCGAGTTTTTGGAGGGCACGAAGCTTGAAAAGGCTACTGTTGGAATCGAATGAACCGGAAAGTCCAGCATTTTGAAGGATCAGACCAATCACATGACCGGTGGCGTGATCGCAAGTAATGCCTTCCCATGAACAACAATCGGTGTTTGGGTTCCAAGTGGATATCTTTGATGAGGACGAAGAAGACGACTCGGCCTTGAATTGCAACAAAGCTGATTGATCATTCTTGAGGCATTTGTGAGATTGAGATGATGTGAAGTGGAAGAAGAAGAAGATGATGATGATGATCAGGTAGAGTTTTTTTGCTTCCATTGGTATGGAATGGCTGATCACCGATGCGGGGAAGTCATTGATGAGCATCTGGTATATAAATAAAGACAGGAACCAAGTATGCTGTCTTTTGTTGTTGTTTTTAATGATTCAAAGTCGAGCCTTCCCTGTATTTTAGAGAAAAATACTAAATAGTCTTGTTAAATTAACAAATCTATAAGATAGTCTATAATATTTTTTTTTTCACCAAATAGCCCTATTAAAAGCGCTTAATTGCACCAAATACTCCTAAATATTTTAAAGTGACGAATTTAACCTTCTTCGTTGTTTCGCCTTCTTTAGATCACCGCCTATCTTCAACCACAAATCTTGTAGATTCCTCATCTCCCGCTCGCAATCTTCCTCTTCCTCCATAGTCCTTGCTCTCCGTCATCACCGGCGCCGTCAATGTCGTCGGAACCCTCGCAATTAGTTAATTTAACTAGATGAAGCAATTGGTGAAGAACAACCAAACAAGGGAGAGAGAAAAAGAGACCAACCTCGGAAGAAATTTTAGGGGTTTTCTAAGGCCCCGTTTGGTTTTCCATCTTAGAAATTCCCATCTCATTCCCAGATTTTTGGGATTTCTATTTGGAAATAGCGTTTGATAATTTTTGTTCCCGTTCCTATTCCATTCCCATTTGAGAATTGTGCTCACTTTTTTCTTAAGAAATGAGAAACAAAAAAAAGTTGTTTCTCATTATTTCCATCCGATTCCCAAAAACCACTGCACTGTTCATCCGCCGTCCGCT
This sequence comes from Eucommia ulmoides, assembly GCA_016647705.1. NCBI lineage: Eukaryota > Viridiplantae > Streptophyta > Magnoliopsida > Garryales > Eucommiaceae > Eucommia > Eucommia ulmoides. Next base: position 580,659 of record JAENRU010000490.1, on the reverse strand, counting down.
GCCGCCGGCAGCCCCCAACTTCCGACGGCGCCGGCTAGCCAAAACAAAAAAAAAATGTTCTCAAAACAATTTTTATTTTTTTATTTTAAGATAAAATCGTTACCAAACGCGATTCTGTTCCCAAAACCAAAAAAAAAAATTATCGTTACCAAAAGCGATTCTATTCCTAAGAAGTAAACAGAATTCTCATCCCATTCCCATCCCAACAGTGGGATGGGAACAAAATGGTTACCAAATGCCACCTAACTTTTCTTCTGGGATGATTTTCGTTATGAGGAGAAATTAGTGTTGCCCATTGGACTTTCAAGGGGATCTTCAATCTATCTACTATCTAAAATAGAATCGAATCGCCTTCCTCGAACCAGTAGATTGAATCAAGAAGTGACGAACGGCGACGAAGGACAGATCTGAAACTCCGACCGTGATCTGAAACTTCCACAACATATCGCCGTACCCAAACGCCTTTGCATGCGTCGATGAAGATAACCTTGTCATAGTTGGTGAGCTGCCATGGCCTTGTCGTAGTCGGTGAACTTGTTGTATTTTTACTTGTTGTAACTGTTGCTATTTGCTTCTCACAAAGCAAGAAACGAACAAATTTTGCAGCAATTGATCGTGTTTGAGACGAACCCTCGCAAATCACGATTTCGCAGCTATTTCGCAATGCAACGCAGAAGAGAGAAAAGAGCTAGAGAGAGAGAGAAGCATGGCGGCAACAGTGAGCGCTTGGGCTAAGCCAGGGGCATGGGCCCTTGATTCCAAGGAGCACGAATCGGAGCTCAAGCAGGCGTTTAGCGGAAACGATGCCCTAGGTTCGACGGTACTTTCTGATTTCCTTTCCCTATTCGTCGCCGCCACAACCAAGTCGAAGAAGAAGGGTCAGACAATTTCTCTTCAAGAGTTCACCACTTACAGTGCCAAAAAGGTGAAGCAAATTGATTTTTCTAGGTCTTGTACTGATTTGGTTCATTTTCTTTGATTGATTTGATTGGAATTTAGAGTTCATCTGATTGGATTGATTTGGTTTGTGTGGATAAAAATTAATTATATGAATGCAGGAGAGAGAATTATCAATTTGAATGAATGTAACACAATTTCGTGTTATATTCAACATGAGATCGTGTTCAAGACGAACAAAGTGATCATGTTCTCTTTTAATTGATTCAATGTATTGCTTTGGTTGATTTGTATTGATCTAGGGTTTGTATTGATTTGGTTGATTTGTATAGAATTTAGGATGGATTTGGTTTGCATTGGTAAAAATCAAGCAAATGTAGGAGAAATAAATTAGTTTGAATGGAATTTAAGGTTAATTTGGTTGGATTGATTTAGTTTTTATTAGTAAAAATCAAGCATATGAATGTAGAAGAGAAAAATTATCATTTTGAATGAAAAAATTGGAATGTAAGATGACCTCGTATTATATTCAACACGTTCATGTTGAACATAACACGATTTGAAATTGTGTTGAATAATGAAAAAATTAGAATGTAACACGACCACATGTTATATTAAACACGAGATCGTGTTGAATATAACACGATTTGATATTGTGTTGAATGTAACACAATTTGAAAATGTGTTGAATATAACAACACGACCCTCGTGTTGAATATAACACCAGGGGTAAAATCGTCACAAAAAGGCAAAATGACTATTTTATAATGTGTTTTTTTAAAAGGTGTATTTGATAGTTTTGTTCTCATATGAAGATTTCTTGGTAACTGCCCCTATATTTTATTGGATAGGGATGTGAATACGTTATTTTTTAGTGGCATTTGGTAGGAGGCCCTTATTTCATCCTTAATTGGTAAAAAGTGTTAGAGAAGGAATAAACTTTAGTTTTAGTCCTGCGCACACGCACGGTTATATGTAATAATTTTGTGTGTAAAATTTTGTTACATGTTATAAATATTACTGTATTTTGTAACATGTAACAATTTTTTTTTAACATGTAACAACTTTATGTGTAAAGTTTTGTTAGATGTAATAAAAATCATACAAAATACATGTAATTATTTACAAATAACTAAATGTACACAACTACATATAACTAATATTAAACTAATTTCTGTATCCAATATTTGTTAAATATCACAAATATTACACAAATATATGTAATTGTAACATGTAACTAATATTATATAAGTACATGTAACAAAAAAAACACAGATATATGTTAAAAAAAAAAATAACAATTATGAAATTGTAATTAAAATTCATGTAACTAATATTCACTATAAAATCGAATTTAGTCACTAAGGTCTCCCTACAATCTCTGCAATGTCTCTACAATCCCTACAATGCGGGACTAAAACACAAGTGAAATCCAACTTAAGAAACTAAATCAAACATAATAACAAAAAAGGACTAATCGCAAACTACACCCTAAAAAAATACTAACCACCGATTTTTCCTATTTTTTATTCAAAGTCGCCATTTTTGACCTCCATTCTCACTTCAAAAGACTTGACTTATGGTATCAGATTTGTTGTTTCTGTTCAACAAAAGCTTGAAACAGAAACAGAAAGGGGAAATTACATCTTTTACCCCTAAAGTATGGGTGGGCGTCTATGTGGACCTTGAGGTTTGCTAAATTGTACATTGGGTCCTTCAAGTTTCCCATTTGTTTCAATCCTACAAAATTAAAAATGTTATTAATGATGAAAATAGGTTGCACTCAACGTGTCCTTCTAATGAAAATATTTCGTTACTTTATCTCTCCATTAAACATAAAACATTCTTCCCCAATCTTTTTTCTAACAACAATTTGTTTGAAAAATGAGGGAGAGTAGCGCAAATTGTTAGTTGGGGAAAAAATCTTAGATCTAGTGGAGTGATTAAATGATGAAAAATATACCCACGAAAAGGCAACGTAGTGAGCACAACCCATTTTTTGTCCAAAATCATTAACAACATTTTTTATTTTGTGAGATTGAAACAAATGTGGAAGTTGAGGGATAAAATGTGCAATTTGACTCAAGGTCCACATAGGCACCCACCCCATATTTTAGGGACAAGAATGTAATTTTCTGAAACAAAAATCTGGGAATAATACTGTTCTGTTGCCAGAAATTTGTTCTAACAATCTGGGTGCAGAACAAATTTTGATTTTCTTAATTTTAAAATCCTACATTTCTGTTTCTGTTCCCATTTTTGGGGGGACAGAAACAGAAATATGAGAATAGAAACACTAAACATGCAAATTCTTGTTTAGTGTTCTCAAAACCCTACTTATTGCTATATTCCTTGAGCCCTTTACTGTAGCGCCCAGTTCAAGTTCATTTTGCACCCGAAAAAGCTTATGATTATACTCTTAACAATGAATTATTGGTGATCAAGAACACTGATCAATAATATATATATATATTTTAATGATATAAAGTCAAGTCTTTCTAGAATTTTTGACCTATATTTATTGGATGAGGACCTGAATAAGTTATTCTAGTCACCATTTTTGACCTCCATTCTCACTCTGAAAGACATTGGGTCTCTCGAGTTTCCCATTTGTTTCCGTCCTACAAAAATAAAAACGTGATTAATGATTTTAGATTGAAAATTGGTTACACTTAACATGTGACCTTCTAATGAGAATATTTCGTCATTTCATCTCTCCATTAACGCTAAAACATTTTTTCCTAATATTTTTCTAACAATAATTCGTATGAAGAATGAGAAAGAAAAGCACAAATCATTATTAAGAGAAACATCTTGGATCTAATGAAGCGATGAAATGACGAAAGTATACCCATTAAACGGCAATGTGGTGAGCACAACCTATTTTTTGTCCAAAATCATTAACAATGTTTTCAATTTTGTTTTAAGCGATGTTATTTTTGTCTAGCATTTAATAGTTTGAGGGTATATCTTTTGATTATGTTGTGTAGGGTTAGTCTATGAATTTTAATTGAATTTTGTTTATATTGAATTAAGAGTTCTTTACCGATTAAGAGTTATTTTAGTCTGGCATTTAATGTTTAAAAGTTGGTTAAAATCAAGTATATTGATATCTTAGGATAAGAGTTTAACGATGTCGTGTAGAGTTACTTGATTGTTTTTAATAAAGTTGTATAATTTCAAAAATAAATTATTTATGTTTTTTATTTGTTGATTATTTTACACTTTCAGTTTTAAAAACATGCACAAATATAAATGTTTTAGTATATAGAGAGAATGTGCATTTTTTTTTTCTAATTGGACATCTATTGTAAAATATGTATTATGTTTATATTTAATATGTCAATATTTTTAGATATCTATTTTTAGTTAATGTTTATTTTTTCAAATTTGGTATAATTTGATATTTAAAAGAATAATTATTAAAATAAATAAAGAACAATTGTTGAAGAAACAATTCCAAAATAATTCGTTACCAAACACAATTTTGTTCTCAGAAAGAAATAGAATCATGTCGTTACGAAACGCGATTCTGTTCTCAGAAGGAAATAAAATTTTCATTCCATCTCATCTCATCTCATCTCAAGTGGGATGAGAAAAGTGATAACACTAACCGAACGCCGCCTGAACATGCAAATTCTTGTATAGTGTTCTCAAAACCCTACTTATTGCTACATTCCTTGAGCCCAGTTCAAGTTCATCTTGCACCTGAAAAAGCTTTTTTCACATTTTAATTTTATGTTATTACCTTTTTGTAGCAGGTGTTTGATTGGTGAAAAATAGGTGGAATGAAAAGAAAAAGTGAATATCAATTGTTTTGCATGATGTACAAGCATTCAATGCATGAATAATTTTAGTGCAAAATCACGAACTCTATTTAATTTTTTTTTTGGTTCACATTAATCATCATAAATTTGAAATCCATTCTATATTAGTCTGCCTATTGACTCTAATAATTAATTTTAAACCTTATTTTAGTTATGATTAATTAACCAATAATATAATTGAGGATGGGTATTTCAACAAATCCCAACTAAAAGTATATGCAATAAACCAAAGTACGAAAAATTCAAGAAAACATAGTTCAAGTACTCAGAGAGTCCTGAGGACATACTGCCTGAGAACCTGATCACATAAGGCAAAGGACTGAGGTCATAAGCAACCTCAAGACCTCAAACTCCGACCAGAATCTTGAATTACCCGAGAATTCAACTAGGGCTCATGCAAGATTGCTTAGCCTCAGGCTATCCAAGAGTGAGCATATACACCCCCTGCTCGGGTCTTGAACCATTGCTAAAGCCCTGTCGCCGAATCCCAGCACATAGGGGGGATTGAATGACTCATTCAATGGGCATAATCCACTCAATCTCGAGAATATTGTGAGAATTAATGGGATTCCATACCTGTAAATTCAAGAGCAGACTGACGGGCTAAGGTAAACACAATTTACTAAGGAGATATCTATCAAATTCACTCAAACCTAAACTCTAATAATTCTCAAATCAGGAGTGCAACGACATTAAACCTACCCGCGTGTACATTGTTTCGCAAGAACCCTAGTTGAAGGTCGTCCTCTAAATCAAATGTGGATTTAGAAGTGCACCATATCTGATGATCAAGTTTTTAGTTTCACCAAGTCCATTAGAAAACTGAACATAAAAACTGTAATAAAAATGCACAGTAGTGAACCTCAAACAAAATCTTCCTCATAAAAAGATTAGAAAATACCCTGTAAAACATATTTATTTTTTTCAACTCACAGGGCTGTTAGTCTATATTACCTCCTCATTAGCATAAACTATGTAATTCTCTCTATGTTAGAGCTTCAAGAAGCACAATAAAATGTTACCCCTCCCTCTCTCTCTCTCTCTCTCTCTCTCTCTCTGAGCTAAGCAGAAGTGCAGGAAATGTCGTCTTTGTTTGGGCCAGAGGGTTCAACTATGGGTTGGGTGAGCAGTTTCTTTTCAGGGAGTGGAAGCTTGGAAGGCCTGTTTGGATGAACTCAATTAACTCTTTCCAGGAATATCGAGTTGCGCCAAACCGAAAATAATTTTATCAAAAATAAATAAATAAATACATGTATAGATACGGCAGGTGCCAGGTTAAAAATGAAAAATGCCGAGAATTTCTAGATTTCGAGGGAGAAAGAAAAGAATGGAAATATGGAAGAGTTAAGAGAATGTTTGGCAAAAAAACTTAGAAAACGATTTTCTAAAAGTTTGAAAACAATTTTCGGAAACAGTTTAGAAAATTGTGAAAACTTAGGTGGCCTTTGATAACCATTTATGTTCCTATCCCAGCAGTGGGATGGGATGGGATAAAAAATTTATTTCCTTCTTGGGAGTAGAATCATGTTTGATAACGAAATTTTTTTTTTTTATTTTTTTTTTGGAACAGAATCTCGTTTTGTAACGATTTTATCCTAAAATAATTTATTTATTTTTTGAGAATTTTATTTTTGTTTTTGCCGGACGGCCGGTGGGTGACGGTGGCCGAACGGCCGGAAGGTGACCGGCAGCTGCGGAGGTCGGACGGTGGGCGGCCTGCGATGCTGGAGGTGACCGGCAACAGTCGCCGGAGATGGCCAGCAGCGGACGGTGGTCGGCCGACGGATGAACAACAACAAATGGTTTTGGGAATGGAATGAAAATAATGAAAAACAACTTTTGTTTGTTTCTCATTTTTTAAGAAAAAAGTGAGCACAATTTTCAAATGAGAATGGAATAGGAACGGAAACAAAAATTACCAAACGCTATTCCCAAACAGAATTTTCAAAAATCTGGGAATGAGATAGAAATTTCTAAAATGGAAATGGTTACCAAATAGGGCCTAGGTTCTAGAACATAAATTTTTACTAGTGTTGAAAAATATTAAAGTAGAAGCGGTGTGATGTGATTGAATAATTTTTTTTGAAAATAAAGAGATTATTGATGTGATTAATTGACGATGTATATATACGAGATGGAGAAATGTGAGTAGAGGGGAAAAAATATAATTTTTTAAAATAATTACAGAAAAATATATTAAAAAAATGATGTGATTGATTTTAAATTGTGAAAATTCTTTTGTAAGATAGCTTTTAAGTTATGTGGTAAGGACAAAACTAATTCATTTCATTTATTTTCTTTCCGAAAACAAAAAATATAGCTAGAGTTGTTAACCAAACAAAAAAAATGGCAACTCAGTGCACAAAGATTCTTGTCATTGAGGGGTCTAGAGACGGTCAAATGTATGCAGTCTTACCCCTATTTAAAAAGAAGTTGACTTCAACATTTGAACCGATACCTCTAGTTCACAATGGAATAACCCCTATTTTTTTTATTTTTTTAACTTTTATCCCAGATAATGTTATACGTCTAACTTCAATAGGTCACAAATTGCAGAAAAGCTAGTTTTCCTATCTCCCCCCACCCAAAAAAAAAAAAGTTGTGTTTCTGTAAAAAAAAAAATGTGAAATTAATCCAATATTTTAAAAACCAAACCAGACATTGAACTGGAAAAGTCACCGGGTCACTAGTCACTGGTTTACCTGTAGGTATACCGCGGTTGAACCGTAACGTTATAATTTCGTCATTAATAATTTTATATATATATAATAAAAAATACAAAAAACCTAATAGGCCTACAATACCAAGTCCCAAAAGTCTCAACAAGTCTAATTGCATGCAATAAGCACGGCCTACAATCCCAAGTCCCAACAAACTAATGCGTCCAACTTTTCGTTTTTTTCGCGAGAAAAGCATTGCCATCAAAGTAAAATACCAAGTCCCAAGACTCCAACAAGTCTATTGGCCTGAAATCCCAAGTCCCAACAAGCTAATGCCTCCAACCTTTCATTTTTTTGAGAGAAAATGATTATCAAAGCAAAAGGAAATCCCAAACCCTAATGGCCTGCAATCTTCCATTTTCCCCTGAAATTTCTCTCTCTCTCTCTCAAATTCTCACGCTCCGATCTCTATCTCCTTCTAAAATTTTGTCTGAATATTTTCCGACTTTAAAATACACATATTACATCTGTCAATCGTTCCTGTGCCATCGCCGTCGGAAGCTGCCTAGAAGGTCTGGAGACTGAAATCGGACAACAATTGGGATTTTAGGGTGAAATCGGAGATGGATTTGAGACGAGAGAGAGAGTGTAAAAGGGAGGCAGCCAATTGCAATTGTGGAGGACACTAGGGTTTTTCTTTGAGCAGTTTTTATATGGATAGGAAATGGTGAAAACCCGGCTGGTTCGTCGAAAACCGGAACGGTTCAACGGGTCACGTTCAAACCGGCTGGTCCAACGATTTAACCATATAAACAGTTTTAGTGTATTTCTGGATCGGAAACAGAGCCGGTCGACGGTTCGACCAGTTCGACCGGCCGGTCCGGTTTTTAAAACCTTGAATTAATCACAAACCAAATTTATTTTATTTTTTAAAAGAAAAGGCTACGAAGCATAAATCCAATATTTGCTTTTGCTTTGAGATGCAAGGTGTGAGAAAACAAAAGTAGAAGCTCAAAGCAATGAAAACACAACTCACCTTGTGACCGCATCCAGCTACAAAAGCATGAAAGCATTCCTGAATACCAAAAAAAAAAATTAAATTGACAGAAAAAAAAAAAAAAAAAAGGTTGGACCAAAAAAAAACATTGTTTGGTATGGATGGAAAATGAGAAGAAAAATGGAAATAGGAAGGAAAATGCACATTTTCGAAGCAATTTTTTTGATATCTCAGTATTTGGTCTCATGATTGAAGGAGAGTTCTTACACTTGTGATTTCAAGTAAGAATCAAGTGTATATGAAATGGTCACCCCACGGGATTCCCTCTAGGAAAGCGTTGAAGACCGTTCTTTATGAGACCAATTTCAAGCCTTTGGAGACAGTGGCGGTAGATTCCAATGCCAAGGTGTTTGTGTAGAATATAATACTTTGCCTTTTCTAAAAATATTTTATGGAGCATTTTTTGTTGCAAAAACCCTATTTAATAATTATATGCATAATTTTTTTTCTTTCTCTCGTGTTTGAGATATATATTGTACACATTGCACTCTACTTATTTATGTCAGATTGTAAATTCTTATTTGAATTTTTATTGTGGACATTACTCTTTTATTCTTAAATTTACTATCACTTTTAATTTTACATAGAGTTAATATATTATTTTGGTTGGAAATAGTAGAATTTTTAAAAAATGATTGAGAATAAAATTTTTAAAACAGGAAAAAATACGAGACATTCTTAATTGAAAAAAAAAAAAAAAAAAAAGACGATTAATGATGAGGGAGTAAGTTAAAGGTTCAATATTTTGCAATCCAAACTTCAACACCACATTTTGGAGTGTCTTTATACTTTGAACTTTGTGGTACATTGTATAATTTAATTCAGAAGTCTAAATATAAACAAAAAGAATTCAAACTTGTGAGGGTGGTTTCGGCAAAAGAGTGTACAATTGAACACCATTTTTCGTGTTGCATTGCATAGAACAGAATAGGAAGTTTATCATCGGAAAAAACTCAATTGTTGCCAAAAATCTCTATTTTGCATAGATATTTTAGCTAGAAGATTGAACATTCTGAAACATGCCAAGTGTTTCAATAAAAAAAATTATGTTTGAAAAATTCAGTCAGGCGCAAGCAATAAACATAAGATACATCGGCAAGATTTTGTTTTTAATTTGAGTCAGTAGATACAATATTTTTTCCACATTACTATGTTACCTTTTTGGTTGATGTTGTCACAACTACAAGTAAGTACACAACATTCAAATTAACAAATAATCATTTAATTTTTCAAAATAAATGGTAATACTTATTATTAAAAAAAAAACAAAATTCAATATTTTATCCATTAAATACAAGATGCTTTTCTAACATTTTATAATAATATTAATTAAAAGTTAAGAAAAAATACTGCAATAACTCAATAACTCAAAAAAAAAACACATAAAAAGATAGATTAACATTAGTTTACTAATATGTTATTTTTTATTACTTTATGAATACAAAAATAAATTCGTAAAATTAAAATTATATTCAACTAAAATTTTGTCATTTCATCATTCCATTAAAAATTAATTGAAAACGAATATTAATACACATTTTAGATATTAACAAACAAATTAATTGAAAACAAATATTCACAAACAAAAAAATATTTTCTCAAACACAACAAACACAAAATTAAATTTAAACAACCAAATAAAATACACATACAAATTACTCTAAAACCAACCTGAAACTAGTCACAAGAGTCATAACAATAACACTAACAAATGAGAAATATCTAACTAAAAAAACTTTATTATTCTAAGCAAATAACTATTTTAGTTTAAGCCTCATCTATTAGAATTTATATAAATACTAATATTTCAATTAGGGTTGCGTCACCAATAGTTGCTCTATAGAAAATAAGAGAATGACTTATACAAACTTAAACTAATACAAGATAAGAGATGAATTACAAAGGAAACACAATATTAAAATATGAAAACAATACAATGAAAAGGAAACAACTTAAATACTAATTAAATAAGAAAATAATATTATGGAAAGCGGTAATAGGTGAACTCGGTGACTTGGGGTATACTCTAATATGCCCCCACAAGATAGAGCTCTAGTAGGAGAGTCGAATCTTGTTTTTGAGTAGAAGAAAATGAGCCCCGAGCTAAAGGCTTGGTGTTGTCAGCATCTGGTTGCTAGGAGGCTCGTTGGAGCGCTTTCTTGGAACATCTGAAGGCTCGCTACACCGAGCGGTGGTGTGCTGTAGCACATAACAATTGTGGTCTCTCCAAACAAGTGTTTTTGCTGCAGGCACGAACCCTTGACTTACAGAGGCCCTTCAACTGCTGCATCTTGTGGGTCAGAGAAGCCTTGTAGTTAGTCGGGGTTATCTGCGACGTAGCAGAAATCGTCATGGTTGAAATCTGTAGGGAGACGAGTTTTTTATTTAGGAGAGAGAGAGAGAGATGGACCACAAATACAGTGAATCACAGAAACTCAAGAGATCTGAGAAAGACTGATAGATATATCGTGTGTGTGTTCATGAGAGAGAGAGAGAGAAAGAGAGAGATTGATTCACTTTAGTGAGTAAAGATTTTGACCGGAGTTACCCAGGAAAACAGGGGAGTTCATCCAATGACAAAAAAACTGAGCAAAAAAAACGGAGGTAGTTGAGAAAAACAATGAATATTTTTAGAAACAATAAAGATTTATTTTATTTTAGTTTTTTAACCGGTGGTAAACATTGAAGAGTGTAAGACTCTAAGAAATTTTACCTTCATAAATTGGACTACATGTAAAAACCTAAAGAAAAAAAAAACGACTTGAAAAGCTAATTGGATGGCTTTAATACAGAAGGATGTAATCTCATCGAACACTAACAAAAGAAAAGAAAAGAAAATAAAAGAAAATAAAGAAGCAGAAAATACAACCCTACTGTAGAAAGTTGTTTCTAAAGTCCCATTACTCGACACCTCAAAAATCAACAAATGCGTTATTGGAGAGGGAGAAGAAAAAATAGGAGAAAGACGATGAAAGAAAGAATTGGGTATTTCAAAAGTGAAAATAGTAGGAGAAAAAAAATTGAAATTGTGTAGGAGAATTTGTTTAATGGTAGCTGCCGTCGGAGTTCGTAGCTGGAGGCTATGAAGGCCAACGGCAGTAGTAAACTCTCTCTCTATAGGCGGCTAGGTTTGTTTGTTTGTTTATTTTTATCGAATGCTCTGATACCATATAGAAAATAAGAGAATAGTTGTGTATTATTATTGATTCAAATATCACTACTTATACAAGAGGAGAGATGAATTACAAAGAAAACATAATATTAAAATATGAAAACAATACAATGAAAAGAAAACAACTTAAATACTAATTAAATCAGGAAATGATATTACAGAAAGCGGTAATAGGTGAACTTAGTTCGGTGGGTGAACTCGGTGACTTGGGATATACTCTAACATGCTCCACCGTTGTTGGCAGCCGAAGTCTAGTAGCCGGATTTCGACCATCGCCGGTTGCCAAAACTCCAATCACCTGCCATGGGAGAACCTCTTGTATTATCAAAACTCGTCACACTCCATATATAGTATTATGTCAAGAGACACTAGTACTCCTATAACGAAAATGCAATGACTAAAAGTTGAAAATATATATTCTTTTTACACCATCACCACCATTGTTGCACCTATTCCCCTGTCCCTGTTCCGCCATGATAACCAATGAAAGAAGGGCCAAGTTGTCCCAAATTCGACATCTTAAAGTTTTTTTTTTTTATTGGAAGTGGAAAATTGATCATTCGAACAAACACACTGTAAATGTCTTATTTATAATTTTTGTTTTATTCGCCTAATTTATCTGATTAGGGGTTTCCCTGCTAATTTCAAATTATAAGGAATGTCAGAGAAACATTAAAAAATAACAGGCGGTGTCTCGGGTAATTAAAAAACATGCCTTTATCTTCTGTTCTTCTTCCAGCATCTACGTCATTTACGATTGAATCGTCGATTTGTTCTTATAACATCGGCAAACCATCCATGATTTCTCCAGAATAAGATGTATCCAATGCTCAATCCAGCCACCATTCCAGACCCATAACCCATCATAATCCTCCTCCAATCAAACATTCTTACAGAGCCACTTGTGTCTTTTTCTCCAACACCTTTGCCAGAACCGTCGCATTTTCTTGACAACGGGGACCCGCAAAGGCGATCGTTTCCCTCATAGGATTTGTTAGAAAATGTGTCGAATTGTTCGCCACTAGGTATAGGCCCTTCGAGTTTGTTTCGTGCCAGGTTTAAGACGGATAGAAACGTTAAACTCTTGAGTTGCTGAGGAATCTTTCCCGACAGATTGTTGTCTGAAAGATCCAACGATTCCAGTTGTCTTAGGTTTTCAAGACAAAACGGTATTTGGTTGTCTAGATGGTTACGGGACAGGTTGAGCAAATGGAGCGACTTCAGCTCGCATACCGACTCTAGTATTCCACCTTCGAACGCAATGTTCGAGAGATCAACCAAGTTGTAAATGGTTAAGATCCTCGAGATCAACACCTCCTCTTGACCTTTGAGTATGACCGTCACTGAATCTTGATAGTGGTTGTCTCCAGACAATTCAATTTGGTTATGGTAGATGATCTCTTCTTCGATTCGGTTGTTGATCTCGTCTTCGGTTTTCATGGATTTGAAATCACGAAAATACCCTGATGGCAATGGCCCGACGAATCTGTTGCAGGAGATGTCAATGAGGTGAAGAGCGGGAAACGCAGCTGTGGTCCGAGGTTGTTGTCTGATTGGGCCGTGGAACGTGTTCCAGTGCAAGACAAGAACCTGTAACCTAGGCAAGTTTCCCAACCAGAACGGGAATGTGTCATTTAACTCATTGTTTCCAACATCTAAAACTTCCAGCAGTTTGCAATCAGACAAAGCAGTTGGCAATGTTCCCTCCATATGGTTCCCGTTCAAGACAAGTGATCTTAGGCTGCCTGAGTAAATCCCCGGCATGGTTCCCGACAATCTGTTCTTACCAAGATTCAATACCGATAAATAACTACTAAACCCACCCAGACAACCTGGGACACTCCCACTAAATGCATTGTCTGAGAGATCAAGGAATTGAAGATACCGAGATTCGCAAATGGATTCCGGGATTTCTCCGACGAGTTTGTTGCCTGAAACCGAGAAGAAATTGGCATTGGCAAGGTACAAAGATATATCAGTTGGGATTGTGCCCGAGAAATTGTTCCGGGAATAATCGATAAACGAAGTGTATTTAGACAGAAACGGGATTGAACCTTGTACCATGTTAGAATGAATGTCCAAATTGACCAAAGAAAGCGAGGAAGGGTCAGGAAGAGGTTGTTCTAGACCGGTTAGCAGGTTATGAGAAAGATTAAGGATTTTCAAATTGCTCATCCAAATCCAATTGGGTATCACTCGATCCTTGATTTTGTTGTTCGACAGGTCCAGATAACTCAAATGAGAAAGATTTCTAAGGAATCCCGGGAATTCGTTTATGTTGCATGAATGCAAATCCAACGTCGAGAGATATGGCAAAGACAATTCGGTACTAGAAAATCCTGACCATGAATTATCGGACAAATCGAGAGTGGAAAGGTTTGTCAATTTACTGAACACTTCCATTTTCACAATCCCAGTGAGATTGTTCGAAGAAATATCGAGGAATTCTAGGGATTTGAGCTTCAAGATAAGAGTTGGAAAACGACCCTGCAGCTTATTGTTACCGATAAAAAGACGGGTCAAACGTGGGGAGATCTTGTTGGGGACCTCACTGGGTAAACCATGAAACTAGTTTTGACCAAGATCTAAGTGATCAAGTGATGGGAGAGTGAAGAGAGAATGGTGGACGAAACCCGAAAACGAGTTATTGCCTAAATTGAGGTAAACGAGTTTCGCCAACACCAAAGGTGGGATCGGACCACTTAGACGATTCGACGCGAGGGAGAGATGAGTGAGTTGGGTGAGATTCGAAATCGAATTCGGGATTATACCCGAGAAATTGGAATTATCGAGGTGTAAATTGAATAAGTACTCGAGGTTTCCGATCGACTCAGGCAGTTCTCCGTAGAATCCCGTTTGCGATAGCGACAAGAGTTGAATAGAACTATTTTTGGGCAAATAATCCGGGAATGACCCGAGGAGGTATGGATTGAATGAAATATCGATTTCCCCTAGTTTCGGTAGTTTGAAGATGCTTTTGGGAAACTCGCCTTGTAATGCACCACTGAGAAGATAAATGGAGATCAAAGAAGAGAGGCTTCCAAAGGATTCAGGAACTTGGGTGGAGAGATTGTTGAAAGAGAGATCGATATAAGAAAGATTTGACAGGGAAATATCGAGTGGACCCGAAATCGAATAACCTTGTAAGCTTAGGACGCGAAGGCTGGGGACAGACAAAGACAAGACTGCAGCCCAGTCGTTGTTCCCTGAGGTCATGTTGACTCCATCCAGTATAAGCTCTTGCAAGTCGGGCATGTCTCGAATGATCGTTTTCAGGTTTGGTTTCTCTAGTTTTAGTCTGTTTCTCGATAGATCGATCGATACCAATTTCGTGAGGAGGGACATTTCCAGCGGGATTTGGCCGGAAAAACCCGTTTCAGTGAGATTGATATGTGTGAGATTTACAAACTCCTTAATACCAGAGGGAATCAAAAACTCCGCAGAATTATCCGAGATAGTTGATAATTGGCTAGTTAAAAGGAGATCGAAGTTGCCAGAAAGGTCGAGTTTTTGGAGGGCACGAAGCTTGAAAAGACTGCTGTTGGAATCGATTGTACCGGAAAGTCCAGCATTGTTAAGGTTCAGACCAATCACATGAGCGGTGGCGAGGTCGCAAGTGTTGGTTGTTGGCTTGATTGTCAACAAAATTGGGCTAACATTTTTCATGGTGTGAATAGATTTTTCACACATTTGTTTGGTATGAAAGGGAAGAAGAAAAATGGGTCAAAAATGGTAGATGGAGTTATTCAAAATTGGTTCCAACAATTGATTCCAACATTGCGGCTGCCTCAATTGTTGAAGGTTCTAAGGATCTTATTCACACTAAGGATCTTATTCACACTAGATTATGAGCCTCAAGCATTCTCTATAAATTGAGACCATTAGCTTTGAAGAAAAAACATCTCACAATTGATGAAAACAATATCTCTCAACTGAAGAAGTACATTAAGAGAGAGGGTTCAATTCCTCAATAGCCACAATTGAGTGAATTTTTGCACAAGTGTCTTAAGTTGTTTTAAAACCTTATTTTGTATTCTTTATTTGTATTTTATTGTCAAATAAAGAAGTTCCATAGTTGCTCCCGAGGAGTAGGCGAAATTGCCGAACCTCGTTAAAACTTGTGTTCTTGTTTGTGAGTGTGTGTGTTTTCATTTCATCTCCCATAATATTTGTTCTGTGTTGGGTCCACCCGACACGCTTCCGCACAACAGCAAGTAATGCCTTTCCATGAACAACAATCGGTGTTTGGGTTCCAAGTTGATGTTAAGTACCAAGACGAAAACTCAGCCTTGAATTGTAACAAAGCTGATCGATCATTCTTGAGGCATTTGTGAGATTGAGATGACGTGAAGTGGAAGAAGAAGAAGATGATGATGATCAGGTAGAGTTTTTTTCTTCCATTGGTATGGAATGGCTGATCACCGATGCAGGGAAGTCATCAATGAGCATCTGGTATATAAATAAAGACAGGAACCAAGTATGCTCTTTTGTTTTTTTTAATGATTCAGAGTCAGGAGTCGTTATTTCTTATGTTATCAGATTTGTTGTTTCTGTTCACAAAAACCTTGAAACAGAAATAGAAAGGGGAAATTACATCTTTTACCCCTAAAGTATGCGTGGGCATCTATGTGGATCTTGAGGTTTGCCAAATTGTACATTGGGTCCCTCAAGTTTCCCATTTGTTTCAATCCTACAAAATTAAAAACGTTATTAATGATATTTTTATGAAAAATGGATTGTACTCAACGTGTCCTTCTAATGAAAACATTTCGTCATTTTATCTCTCCACTAAACATAAAACGTTCTTCCCCAATCTTTTTATCTAACAACAATTTGTTTGAAAAATGAGGGAGAGAAGTGCAAATCGTTATTTAGGGAAAAGATCTTAGATCCAATGGAGATCTAGTGGAGTGATGAATGATAAAAAAATATACCCATGAAAAGGCAATGTGGTGAGGACAATCCATTTTTTATTCAAAAACATTAACAACGTTTTCAATTTTTTGAGATTGAAACAAATGTGGAATTTGAGGGATCAAATGTGCAATTTGGGACAAGAAACAGGAATATGAGAATAGAAAACATGCAAATTCTTGTTTAGTGTTCTCAAAACCCTACATATTGCTATATTCCTTGAGCCCTTTCCTGTAGCTCCCAGTTCAAGTCCATCTTGAACCTGAAAAAGCTTATGATTATGCTCTTAACAATAAAATATTGGTGATCAAGAACACTGATCAATAAAATATATATATATAGTTGAATTCAACACACAGTGTGTGTGTCTACCTTAGTATAGTATAAGATTTAGGGAAAAAAAAAGCGAACCAACGGGTAAACGAGAGAAATCGAACCGAATGGTCCGGGTTGAAACCAACTAAATGGTTTTAGTTTTAGTTTTAGATTTAGATTTAGAAATCAAAGCGGTTTTGGTTTTGGGATAATAACTGCGTAACCGAATCACGTAACCGAACCGTGAGCCAAACCGTGTAACCAATATATATATATATATATATATATATATATATTATTTTTAATTTATTTAGTATTTACACTTTTTCCCTATATTTATTTATTTATTTACCTTTTTAACCTTTTTAGTTTACATTTTAGCCCTAGTATGTATGTATATAGAGAGAGAGCGCCTCCTAGGGTTTATTTCATTAGCAGAAATTTGCCATTGACTCTCTCTCTCAAATTTCTCTTGTGAATCGCATCTCTTTCTCTCTTTCAGATTTCCTCTTCATCTTCTTCGTCGTTCATCTTGCTCATCGTTCATTTTCCTCTTCGCTTCCTCTTCAATTCATCACATTAGATTTGAAGATCTTAGTGACAGAGCCGAT
Organism: Eucommia ulmoides; assembly: GCA_016647705.1. Classification (NCBI taxonomy): domain Eukaryota; kingdom Viridiplantae; phylum Streptophyta; class Magnoliopsida; order Garryales; family Eucommiaceae; genus Eucommia; species Eucommia ulmoides. The sequence continues at coordinate 563,206 of JAENRU010000490.1, read as the reverse complement.
TGACCTCTAGCAGAGTGAGAAAAACGTTGCAACTCCACCGCCGCCAACACCAAAGTAATGAATTGTGGTTCGTGATTTTGGTTTTGGTTTTTGATAAGATTTAAAAAACTTAAACGGTTTCGCATTTTTGAGGTTTTGATTTTGGTTTTATCTAAAATTAAACGGTCCGGTTTTAAAAAAAAATTTAAAAAAAAGGGCAATTTTGGTTTTGATTTTGATTTTGGTTTTACATATCTTAAACGGTTTTAGTTTTGGTTTTGCGTGAAACTGAGCCGAACTCAGACCGTTGACATTTCTAATAAGATTCTTTTTTCACATTTTAATTTTATGTTATTACCTTTTTGTAGCAAGTGTTTGATGGGTGAAAAATAGGTGTAGGGATGTCAACGGTCCGGGTTCGGCCTGGTTTCAGGCAAAATCAAAACCAAAACCTACGGGTTTTTTTTAAACGGTTTTAAAACCGGACCGTTTATTTTTAGCAAAAACCAAAACCAAAACCACAAAACCACTAAACCGTTTAAGATTTTTAAATTTTATAAAAAACCAAAACCAAAACTACAACCGCAAAATACGATTCACTATTAATTCTAAACATTTTCCAAATCATACAAAACCAATAGCAAGTCCTACTACATAAAAATATTCTTCAAAATCATACAGTTTACCAAACCAAATAAACTAAAAACTAAATACAAAACAAACTGCATAAATACCCTAGCAGTATAAGCATATATTTATAGTAGGGTTGAAGTGTAGTAAAAGGGTTAAAAATGTAAATAAATAAAAAAGAGATTAAACTCTAAATACTAAATAAATAATATGTGTGTATATATATATATATATATATATATATATATATATATATCGGTTACACGGTTCGGCTCGTGGTTTCGGTTACGCGGTTCGGTTACGCGGTTACTATCCTAAAACCAAAACCAAAATCGCTTCTATTTTTAAATTTAAAACCAAAACTATTAAGTCGGTTTCAACCCAGACCATTCGGTTCGATTTCTCTCAGTTACCCATCTGATCGGTTTTTTTTGCCATTCCTAAATAGGTGGAAAAGAAGCTATGATGTAATAGCTAGTTATGCATAAGAGCCGGAATGAAAAGAAAAAGTGAATATCAATTGTTTTTTCACGATGTACAAGTATTTAATGCATGAATAATTATAGTACAACATCACACACTCTATTTAATTTTTATATTTGATTCACATTAATCATCATAAATTTGAAATCCGTTCCATATTAGCCTCCCTATTGACTCTAATAATTAATTTTCAATCTTATTTTAGTTATGATTTAATTATCCAATAATATAATTGATGATGGGTATTTCGAGAAATCCTGACTAAAAATATATGCAACGAACAAAAGTATGAAAAATTCAAGAAGACCATAGTCTAAGTACTCAAAGAGTCCTGAGGATATACCGCCTGAGAATCCGATCACATAAGGCAAAGGACTGAGGTCATAATCAACCTCGAGACCTCAAACTCCAACTAGAACCTTGAATTACACGAGAATTCAATTAGGGTTCACGCAAGATCGCTCAACCCTGGGCTACCAGAGAGTGAGCATATACACCCCCAATTCAGGTCTTGACCCATTGCTCAAGACCTATCACCAAATCCCACCATATAAGGAAGGGGAATTGAATGACTCATTCAACAGACACAATCCCCTCAATCTCGCGGATCTAAAGAGGATTACTAGGATTCCATACCTGCAAATACAATAGAGGACTAACAGGCTAAGCTAAACACAATTTACTAGGGAGAAATTTGTCAAAACTCACTCAGACCTAAACTCTACTAATTTTCACACCGAAAGTACAACATCAACAAGCCCACCCGCATGTGCATTGTTTTGCAAGAACACCTAAATCAGAGATACACCATATCTAGCGATACAATTTTTAGCATCATCAATAATTTCGATATTATAAAGTCCATTCGAAAACAGAACATACAAATTGTAACAAAAACACACAGTAGTAGTGAACATCAAACAAAATATTCCTTATAAAAAGATTAGAAAATACCCTTTAAAACACATTCATTTTTTTCAACTCACAGGGCTGTTAGTATATATCACCTCCCCATTAGCATAAGCTATGTAATTCTCTCTATGTTAGAGCTTCAAGAAGCACAATAAAATGTTACCTTTCTCTCTCTAAAACTCTCTCTCTAAGCTAAGCGGAAGTGCAGGGAATGTCGTCTTTATTTGGGCCGGGGGATTCAACTCTGGGTTGTGTGGATGGTTTCTTTTCAGGGGGTGGAGGCTTGGAAGGCCTGTTTAGATGAACTCGATTTACTTTCTCTCCAGGAATATCGAGTTGCACCAAACCGAAAATAATTTCATCAAAAATAAATAAATACATGTATAGATACGGCAGGTGCCAGGTTAAAAATGAAAAATACCGAGAATTTCTAGATTTGGAGGGAGAGAAAGAAAAGAATGGAAATATGGAAGAGTTAAGAGAATGTTGGCGAAAAACTTTGAAAACGATTTTCTAAAAGTTTGAAAACAATTTTCGGAAATAGTTTAGAAAATTGTGAAAGGTGGCGTTTGGTAACCGTTTATGTTCCCATCCCAGCAGTGGAATGAGAATTATGTTTCCTTCTTGGGAGTAGAATCGCGTTTGGTAACAATAATTTTTTTTTTTTTTTTGGGACAGAATCACGTTTGGTTACGATTTTATCCTAAAATAATTTTTATTTTTTTGAGAATGTTTTTTTTGTGTTTTTGCTGGACGGCGGCGGCGCCGGTGACGGCTGGTGGGTGACGGTGGCCGGACGACCAGAAAGTTGTGGCGGCGGCGGTGGCCAGACGGTGGGCGGCCAACGATGCCAGAGGTGACCGGCGACGGTCGCCGGAGATGGCCGGTGGTCGGCCGGCGGATGAACAGTGACAAATAGTTTTAGGAATGGAATGAAAATAATGAGAAACAACTATTGTTTGTTTCTCATTTCTTAAAAAAATGCGCACAATTCTCAAATGGAAATGGAATGAGAACGGAAACAAAAATTACTAGACGCTATTCCCAAACAGAATTCCCAAAAATCTGGGAATGGGATAGAAATTTCTGGAATGGAAACGGTTACCAAACGGAGCCTAAGTTCTAGAACAGAAATTTTTACTAGTGTTGAAAAATATTAAAGTAGAAGCGATGTGATGTGATTGAATATTTTTTTTTTAAAATAAAGAGATTACTGATTTGATTAATTGACTATGTATATATACGAGATGGAGAAATGTGAGTAGAGGAAAAAAAATATTTTTTTTTAAAAATAATTACAGAAAAATATATTAAAAAAATGATGTGATTGATTTTAAATTGTGAAAATTCTTTTGTAAAATAGCTTTTGAGTTATGTGGCAAGGACAAAACTAATTGATTTCATTTATTTTCTTTCCCAAAACAAAAACAAAAAAAATATAACTAGAGTTGCTAACCAAACAAAAAAAAATGGCAACTCAGTGCACAAAGATTCCTGCCATTGAGGAGTCTGGAGACGGTCAAATGTATGCAGCCTTACCCCTATTTAAAAAGCGGTTGACTTCAAGATTTGAACCTGAGACCTCTAGTTCACAATGGAATAACCCCTATTTTTTATTTTTTTTAACTTTTATCCTAGATAATGTCATACGTCTAACTTTAACGGGTCACAAATTGCAGAAAAGCTAGTTTTCCTATCTCCCCCCACCAAAATAAAATAAAATAAAGTTGTGTTTCTGTAAAAAAAATATGTGAAATTAATCCAATATTTTAAAAACTTTACCAGACATTGAACCGGAAAAATTATCGGGTCACAAGTCACTGGTTCAACTAGTAGATAAACCGCGGTTAAACCGTAACTTTATAATTTCGTCATTAATAATTTTATATATATATAATAAAAAATAAAAAACCTAATACGCCGGCAATACCAAGTCCCAAAAGTCTCAACAAGTCTAATTGCATGCAATAGACATGGCCTACAATCCCAAGTCCCAACAAACTAATGCGTCCAACTTTTCATGTTTTTTTTGAGAGAAAAGCATTGCCATCAAAGTAAAATACCAAGTCCCAAGACTCCAACAAGTCTATTGGCCTGCAATCCCAAGTCCCAACAAGCTAATGCCTCCAACCTTTCATCTTTTTGAGAGAAAATGATCATCAAAACAAAAGCAAATCCCAAACCCTAATGGCCTGCAATCTTCCATTTTCCCCTGAAATTTCTCTCCCTCTCTCTCTCAAATTCTCACGCTACGACCTCTATCTCCCTCTAAAATTTTCTTTGAATATTTTCCGACTTTAAAATACACATATTACATCTGTCGATCGTTCATTTGCCATCGTCGTCGGAAGCTGCCTTGAAGGTCTGGAGACTGAAATCGGACAAGAATTGGGATTTTAGGGTGAAATCGAAGATGGATTTGAGACGAGAGAGAGAGAGAGGCAGCCGATTGCAATTGTGGAGGACACTAGGGTTTTTCTTTGAGCAATATTTATATAGATAGGAAATGGTGAAAACCCGGCCGGTTCGTCGAAAACCGGAACGGTTCAACGGGTCACGTTCGAACCAGCCGGTCCAACGATTTAACCATATAAACGATTTTTAGTGTATTTTCGGACCGGAAACAGAGCCAATCGACGGTTCGACCAGTTCGATCTGCTGGTCCGGTTTTTAAAACCTTGAATTAATCAAAAACAAATTTTATTTTATTTTTTAAAAGAAAAGGCTACGAAGCATAAATCCAATATTTGCTTTTGCTTTGAGATGCAATGTGTGAGAAAACAAAAGTAGAAGCTCAAAGCAATGAAAACACAACTCACCTTGTGACCGCATCCAGCTACAAAAGCATGAAAGCATTGCTGAATACGGAAAAAAAAAAAAAAAAAAAAAAACTAATTTAAATGAACAGAAAAAAAAAAATGCTCTTTTCTTTAGGGTTTGGGTGGAAAAAGGTTTGGAAGAAAAAAAAAACATCGTTTGCTATGGATCGAAAATGGGAAGAAAAATGGAAATAGGAAGAAAAATGCACATTTTCGAAGCAATTTTTTTGATATCTCAGTATTTGGTCTCATGATTGAAGGATAGTTCTTACACCTGCGATTTCAGGTAAGAATCAAGTGTATATGAAATGGTCGCCCCACGGGATTCCCTCTTGGAAAGGGCTGAAGACCGTTCTTTATGAGACCAATTTCAAGCCTCTGGAGACAGTGGCGGTAGATTCCGATGCCAAGGTGTTTGTGTAGAATATAATACTTTGCCTTTTCTAAAAATATTTTATGGAGCTTTTTTTGTTGCAAAGACTCTATTTAATAATTATATGCATAATTTTTTTTCTTTCTTTCGTGTTTGAGATATATATTGTACACATTGCACTCTACTTATTTATGTTAGATTGTAAATTCTTATTTGAATTTTTATTGTGGACTATTCTTAAATTTACTATCACTTTTAATTTTACATAGAGTTAATATATTATTTTGGTTGGAAATAGTAGAATTTTTTGAAAGAGGAAAAAATACGAGATATACTTAATTGAAAAAAAAAAAAAAAGACAATTAATGATGAGGGAGTAAGTTAAAGGTTCAATATTTTGCAATCCAAACTTGGACACCACATTTTGGAGTGTCTTTATATTTTGAACTTTGGGGTACAAAGTATAATTTAATTCAGAAGTCCAAATATAAACATAAAGAATTCAAACTTGTGAGGGTGGTTTCGGCAAAAGAGTGTACAATTGCACACCATTTTTCGTGTTGCATTGCATAGAACAAAATGGGAAGTTTATCATCGGAAAAAACTCAATTGTTGCCAAAAATCTCTATTTTGCACAGATATTTTAACTGGAAGATTGAGCATCCTGAAACATGCCAAAGTGTTTCAATAAAAAAATTTATGTTTGAAAAATTCAATCAGACGCAAGAAATAAACATAAGATATATCAACAAGATTTTGTTTTTAATTTGAGCTAGTAGATACAATATTATTTCCACATTACTACGTTACGTTTTTGTTGATGTTGTCATAACTACAAGTAGATAACATTCAAATTAACAAATAATAATTTTTTTTTCAAAATAAATGGTAATGCTTTTTATTAAAAAAAATAAACAAAATTCAATATTTTACCCATTAAATACAATATACTTTTCTAACATTTTATAATAACATTAATTAAAAGTTAAACAAAAAATACTGCAATAATTCAATAACTCAAAAAAAAAAAAAAAAAAAAGGAAAGGAAAGGAAAGAAAGAAAGAAAAAAAGAAAAAACACATAAAAAGATAGATTAACATTAGTTTACTAATATGTTATTTTTTATTATCTTATGAATACAAAAATAAATTCGTAAAATTAAAATTATATTCAACTAAAATTTCATCATTTCATCATTCCATTAAAAATTAATTGAAAACGAATATTAATACACATTTTTAGATATTAACAAATAAATTGATTGAAAACAAATATTAATAAACAATTTTTTTTTAAAATATTTCCAACACTCTCAATGATACATAGTTCTGCTCCAAAAAAATTTAACCAATACAAATATTTTCTCAAACACAACAAATACAAAATTAAATGTACACAACCAAATAAAATACGCATACAAATTATTCTAAAACCAGCCTAAAACTAGTCACAAGAGTCATAACAATAACACTAACAAATGAGAAATATCTAGCTAAATTTTTTTTTATTAATCTAAGCAAATAACTATTTTAGTTTAAGTCTCATCTATTAGAATTTATATAAATACTAATATTTCAATTAGGGTTGCATCACCAATAGTTGCTCTATAGAAAATAAGAGAATGACTTGTGTATTATTATTGATTTAAACTTCACTACTTATACAAGATAAGAGATGAATTACAAAGGAAACACAATATTAAAATATGGAAACAATACAATGAAAAGGAAACAACTTAAATACTAATTAAATAAGAAAATAATATTATGGAAAGCAGTACTAGGTGGACTCGGTTCGGTGGGTGAACTCGGTGACTTGGGGTATACTCTAATATGCCCCCACAAGATAGAGCTCTAGTAGGAGAGTCGAATCTTGTTTTTGAGTAAAAGAAAGGCTTGGTGTTGTCAGCATCTGGTTGATGGAAGGCTCGTTGGAGCGCTTTCTTGGAACATCTGAGGGCTCGCTATACCGAGTGGTGGTGTGTTGTAGCACGTAACAAGCGTTGTCTCTCCAAACAAGTGTTTTTGCTGCAGGCACAAACCCCTGACTGCAGAGATCCCTCAACTGCTGCATCTTGTGGGTCGGTGGAGCGTTGTAGTTGGCCGAGGTTATCTGCGATGTAGTAGAAATCACCATGGTTGAAATTTGTAGGGAGATGAATTTTTTATTTAGGAGAGAGAGAGAGAGATGGACCACAAATACAGAGAATCACAATACTCAAGAGATCTGAGAAAAACTGGTAGATATATCGTGTGTGTCTGTGTACATAAGAGAGAGAGAGATGGACCACAAATACAGTGAATCACAGATACTCAAGAGATTTGAGAAAGATTGGTAGTTGTATCGTGTGTGTGTGTGTGCGCATGAGAGAGAGAGAGAGAGAGAGAGAGAGAGAGAGAGAGAGAGAGAGATTGGTTCACTTTAGTGAATAAAGATTTTGACAGGAGTTACCCAGGAAAACAGGGGAGTTCATCCAATGACAAAAAAACTGAGGTAGTTGAGAAAAACAATGAATATTTTTAGAAACGATAAAGATTTATTTTATTTATTTATTTTTAAGCGGTGGTAAACATTGAAGAGTGTAAAACTAAGAAATTTGACCTTCATAAATTGGACTACATGTAAAAACCTAAAGAAAAAAAAGACTTGAAAAGCTAATTGGATGGCTTTAATACAGAAGGATGTAATCTCATCGAACACTAACAAAAGAAAATAAAATAAAATAAAGAAGCAGAAAATACAACCCAACTGTAAAAAGTTGTTTCTGAAGTCCCATTACTCGACACCTCAAAAATCAACAAATGCAATTATTGGAGAGGCAGAAGAAGTAGGAGGAAAACGGAAAGAAGTGGGTATTTCAAAAGCGAAAATAGTAGGAGAAAAAAAATTGAAATTGTGTAGGAGAATTTGTTTAATGGTAGTCGCCGTCGGAGTTCATAGCCAGAGACTATAAAGGCCGGCGGTGGCAGTAAACTTTCTCGCTCTATAGACGGCTAGATTTTCTATTTTTTATTTTTTATTCAACTGCTAACTAAATATAAAATACACATACAAATTACTCTAAAACCAACGCTTAGACCTGGGCTAAAATTAGTCACAAGAGTCATAACAATAGCACTGACAAATGAGAAACATCTAACTAAAAAAACTTTATTATTCTAAGCAAATAACTATTTCATTTTAAATCTCATCTATTAGAGTTTATATAAATACTAATATTTCAATTAAGGTTGAGTCACCAATACTTGCTCTATAGAAAATAAGAGAATGACTTGTGTATTATTATTGATTCAAACTCCACTACTTACACAAGATAAGAGATGAATTACAAAGGAAACACAATATTAAAATATTAAAACAATACAATGAAAATGAAACAACTTAAATACTAATTAAATAAGAAAATAATATTATGGAAAGCGGTAGTAGGTGCACTTGGTTCGGTGGGTGAACTCGGTGACTGGGGGTATACTCTAATATGCCCTCACAAGATAGAGCTCCGGTAGGAGAGTCGAATCTTATTTTTGAGTAGAAGAAAATGAGCCCCGAGCTAGAGGTTTGGTGTTGTCAGCATCTAGTTGATGGGAGGCTCATTGGAGCGTTTTCTTGGAACATCTGAAGGTTCGCTGTACGAGCAGTGATGTGCTGTAGCACGTAACAAGCGTTATCTCTCCAAACAAGTGTTTTACCGCAGGCACGAACCCCTGACTTGCAAAGACCCCTCAACTGCTGTATCTTATGAGTTGGAGGAACATTGTAGTTGGCCGGGGTTAGTTGCGATGTAGCAGAAATCACCATGGTTAAAATTTGTAGGAAGACGGATTTTTGATTTAGGAGAGAGAGAGAGATGGATCACAAATACAGTGAATCACAGATACTCAAGAGATCTGAGAAAGACTGATAGATATATCGTGTGTTCGTGCATGAGAGAGAGAGAAAGAGAGAGAGATTGGTTAACTTTAGTGAGAAAAGATTTTGACCGGAGTTACCCAAGAAAATAGGGGAGTTCATCCAATGACAAAAAACACTAAGGTAGTTGGGAAAAACAATGAATATTTTTAGACACCATAAAGATTTATTTATTTTTTATTTTTTTAAACCGGTGGTAAACATTGAAGAGTGTAAGACTCTAAGAAATTAGACCTTCATAAAACCTAAAGGAAAAAAAAAACGATTTGAAAAGCTAATTGGATGGCTTTAATACAGAAGGATGTAATCTCAATGAACACTAACAAAAGAAGATAAAATAAAATAAAGAAGCAGAAAATACAACCCTACTGTAAAAAGTTGTTTCTGAAGTCCCATTACTCGACACCTCAAAAATCAACAAATGCATTATTGGAGAGGCAGAAGTAGGAGGAAGACGCTAAAAGAAAGAAGTGGGTATTTCAAAAGCGAAAATAGTAGAAGAAAAAAAATTGAAATTGTGTAGGAGAATTTGTTTAATGGCAGTCGCCGTCGGAGTTCGTAGCCGGAGGCTATGAAGGCCGATGGTGGCAGTAAACTTTCTCTCTATAGGCGGTTAGGTTTTTTTTATTTTTTTTGGATTGAATGTTATGATACCATATAGAAAATAAGAGAATGATTGTGTATTATTATTGATTCGAACTTCACTACTTATACAAGAGGAGAGATACAAAGGAAGCACAATATTAAAATACGGAAACAATACAATGAAAAATAAACAACTTAAATACTAATTAAATCAGGAAATGATATTATGGAAAGCGGTGATAGGTGAACTTGGTTCGGTGGGTGAACTCTGTGACTTGGGGTATACTCTAACATGTTCCACCGTTGTTGGCGGCCGAAGTCTAGTAGCCAGATTCCGACCACCGCCAGTTGCCAAAACTCCAATCACCTGCCACGGGAGAACCTCTTGTACCATCAAAACTCGTCACACCCCATATATAGTATTATGTCAAGAGACACTAGTACTCCTATAACGAAAATGCAATGACTAAAAGTTAGAAAATATATATTATTTTTACACCACCACCACCACTATTGCTCCTATTTCCCTGGCCCTGTTCCGCCATGATGACCAATGAAACAAGGGCCAAGTTGTCCAAAATTCGTCATCTTAAAGATTTCTTTTTTATTGAAAGTGGAAAATTGAACATTGGAACAAACACACACTGTAAGTGTCTTATTGATAATTTTTGTTTTATTTGCCTAATTTCTCTGATAGGGTTCCGTGCTAATTTTTAAATTAAAAGTAGTGTCAGAGAAACATTAAAAAATAACAGGCGGTGTCTCGGGTAATTAAAAAACATACATTTATCTTTTGTTCTTCTTCCAGCGTTTATGTCCTTTACGATTAAATCGTCGATTTGTTCTTATAACATCGGCAAACCATCCATGATTTCTCCACAATAAGATGTATCCAATGCTCAATCCAGCCACCATTCCAGACCCATAACCCATCATAATCCACCTCCAATCAAACATTCTTACAGAGCCACTTGTGTCTTCTTCTCCAACACCTTTGCCAGAACTGTCGCATTTTCTTGACAATGGGGACCCGCAAAGGCGATCGTTTCCCTCATAGGATTTGTTAGAAAATGTGTCGAATTGTTTGCCACTAGGTATAGGCCCTTCGAGTTTGTTTCGTGCCAGGTTTAAGACGGATAGAAACGTTAAACTCTTGAGTTGCTGAGGAATCTTTCCCGAGAGGTTGTTGTCTGAAAGATCCAACGATTCGAGTTGTCTTAGGTTTTCAAGACAAAACGGTATTTGCTTGTCTAGATGGTTACAGGACAGGTTGAGCAAACGGAGCCACTTCAGCTCGCATATCGACCCTGGTATTCCCCCTTCGAACGCATTGTTCGAGAGATCAACCGACGTGAAAATGGTTAAGATCCTCAACATCAGCACCTCTTGACCTTTGATTGTGACCGTCACTGAATCGTGATAGTGTCTGACACCTAGGTAGTTAATTCGGTTGTTGATCTCATCTTCCGTTTTCATGGATTTGAAATTACGAAAATACCATGATGGCAATGGCCCGACGAATCTGTTGCGGGAGATGTCAATGACGTGAAGAGCGGGAAACTCGACCATGGCCCGTGGTTGTTGTCTAATTGGGCCGTGGAACATGTTCGAGTGCAAGACAAGAACTTGTAACTTACGCAAGTTTCCCAACCAGAACGGGAACGTGTCGTTTAACTCATTATTTCCAACGTCTAAAACTTCCAGCAGTTTGCAATTAGACAAAGAACTTGGTAATATTCCCTCCATATGGTTCCCGTTCAAGACAAGCGATCTTAGGTTACCTGAGTAAATCCCTGGCATGGTTCCCGACAATCTGTTCTTACCAAGATTCAATACCAACAAACCATTGCTAAACCCACCCAGACAATTAGGGACACTCCCACTGAATGCGTTGTCTGAGAGATCAAGGACTTGAAGATACTGAGATCTGCAAATGGATTCCGGGATTTCTCCGACGAGTTCGTTGCCTGAAACGGAGAAGAAAGTGGCATTGGAAAGGTACAAAGATACATCAGTTGGGATTATGCCCGAGAAGTTGTTCTGGGAATAATCCAAAAACAAAGCGTATTGGGACAGGAACGGGATTGAACCTTGTATCATGTTAGAATGAATGTCCAAATACGTCAAAGAAAGTGAGGAAGGGTCGGGAAGAGGTCGTTCTAGACCAGTTAGCAGGTTATGAGAAAGATTAAGGAAAGTCAAAGATCTCATCCAAATCCAATTGGGTATCACTTGATCCTTGATTTTGTTGTTGGACAGGTCCAGATAACTCAAATGAGAAAGATTTTTAAGGAATCCCGGGAATTCGTTTATGTTGCATGAATGCATATCCAACCACGAGAGATATGGCAAAGACAATTCGGTACTAGAAAATCCTGACCATGAATTATCGGACAGATCCTTGATTTTGTTGTTGGACAGGTCCAAATACTCCAAATGAGAAAGATTTCTAAGGAATCCCGGGAATTCGTTTATGTTGCATGAACACAAATACAACTCCTCGAGATATGGCAAAGACAACTCGGTACGAGAAAATCCTGACCATGAATTATCAGAGAGAGCGAGAAAACGGAGGTTTGTCAATTTACTGAACTCTTCCATTTTCACAATCCCGGTGAGATTGTTCGAAGAAATGTCGAGAAATTCTAGGGATTTGAGCTTCGAGATAAGAGTTGGAAAACGACCCTGCAGCTTATTGTTACCGATAGAAAGAGTAGTCAAACTTGGGGAGATCTTGTTGGGGACCTCACTGGGTAAACCATGAAACTGGTTTTGATCAAGAAGTAAGTACTTCAGTGATGGGAGTGAGAAAAGAGAATGGTGGACAAAACCCGTAAACGAGTTATTGCGCAAATTGAGGACTAACAGTTTCGACAACAACAAAGGTGGGATTGGACCACATAGAAGATTCGATGAGAGGGAGAGAGAAACGAGTCGGGTGAGATTCGAAATTGAATTCGGGATTATGCCCGAGAAATTGCAATTATCGAGGGACAAATAGCCTAAGTACTCGAGGTTTCCGATCGACTCAGGCAGTGCTCCGTAGAATCTCGTTTGCGAGAGCCACAAGAATTCAATAGAACTATTTTTGGGGAAATAATCCGGGAATGAGCCGAGGAGGTCTGGATTGGATGAAATATCAAGTTCGTTTAGTTTCGGTAGATTGAAAATGCTTTTGGGAAACTCGCCTTGTAGCGTACTGTTTCCAAGAAGAATGGAGATCAAAGAAGAGAGGCTTCCAAAGGATTCAGGAACTTGGGTGGAGAGATTGTTGAAAGAGAGATCGATATAAGAAAGATTTGACAGGGAAAAATCGAGTGGACCCGAAATCGAACAACCTTGTAAGCTTAGGACGCGAAGGCTGGGGACAGACAAAGACAAGGCTGCAGCCCAGTCTCTGTTCCCTGAGGACATGTTGACTCCATCCAGTTTAAGCTCTTGCAAGTCGGGCATGTCTCGAATGATCGTTTCCAGGTTCGGTTTCTCTAGTTTTAGCTCGTTTCCCGATAGATCGATCGATACCAATTTCGTGAGGAGGGACAATTCCGGCGGGATTTGGCCTGAAAAACCCGCGTCAGCGAGATTAATATGTGTGAGATTTACAAACTCTTTAATACCAGAGGGAATAAAAAAATGGGGAATCTCAGTTCCGGTACTATCCGAGATAGTTGATGATCTGTGAGTGGAAAGAGAAACAAAGTTGCCTGAGAGGTCGAGTTTTTGGAGGGCACGAAGCTTGAAAAGGCTACTGTTCGAATCGATTGAACCGGAAAGTTCAGCATTTTTAAGGTTCAGACCAATCACATGACCGGTGGCGTGGTCGCAAGTAATACCTTTCCATGAACAACAATCGGTGTTTGGGTTCCAAGTGGATAACTTTGATGAGGACGAAGAAGACGACTCAGCCTTGAATTGCAACAAAGCTGATTGTTCATTCTTGAGGCATTTGTGAGATTGAGATGATGTGAAGTGGAAGAAGAAGAAGAAGAAGATGATGATCAGGTAGAATTTTTTTGCTTCCATTGTTATGGAATGGCTGATCACCGATGCAGGGAAGTCATCGATGAGCATCTGGTATATAAATAAAGACAGGAACCAAGTTTGCTGTCTTTTGTTGTTTTTAATGATTCAAAGTCAAGCCTTCTCTATATTTTATTGGATGGGGAGGTGAATCCGTTATTTGTGTTATAAATATTACTGTATTTTGTAACAATAATTTTTTTTTTTAACATGTAACAACTTTGTGTATAAAACTTTGTTAGATGTAATAAAAATCACACAAAATACATATAATTAGTTACAAATAACTAAATGTACACAAATACATGTAACTAATATTAAACTAATTTTTGTATTCATTATTTATTAAATGTCATAAATATTACACAGATATATGTAATTGTAACATGTAACTAATATTATATAAATAGATGTAACCAAAAAAACATAGATATATGTAAAAAAAAAAATAACAATTATGAAATTGTAACTACAATGCGTTACATCTAATTAGTATTCACTATAAAATCGAATTTACTCACTAAAGTCTCTCTACAATTCCTGTAATATCTTTACAATCCCTACAATGAGAGATTAAAATACAAGTGAAATCTAATAAGTGACTTTATCGAACCTAATAACAAAAAATGACTAATCACAAATTAAACCCCAGAAAAAAAGACTAATCACCGATTTTCCCTATTTTTTTTTTTCAAAGTCTCCATTTTTTACCTCCATTCTCACTTCGAAAGACTTGACTTATGGTATCAGATTTGTTGTTTCTGTTCAACAAAAGCTTGAAACAGAAATAGAAAGGGAAAATTACATCTTTTACCCCTAAAGTATGGGTGGGCATCTTTGTGGATCTTGAGGTTTGCTAAATTGTACATTGGGTCCCTCAACTTTCCCATATCTTTCAATCCTACGAAATTAAAAACGTTATTAATGATGAAATTGGTTTGCACTCAACGTGTCCTTCAAATGAAAATATTTCGTTATTTTATCTCTCCATTAAACATAAAACATTCTTCCCCAATCTTTTTTCTAACATCAATTTGTTTGAAAAATTAGGGAGAGTAGCGCAAATTGTTATTTGGGAAAAAAATCTTAGATCTAGTGGAGTGATTAAATGATAAAAAATATACCCACAAAAAGACAACGTAGTGAGCACAACCCATTTTTTGTACAAAATCATTAACAACGTTTTTAATTTTGTGGGATTGAAACAAATGTAAAACTTGAGGGATAAAATGTACAATTTGACTCAAGGTCTACATAGACACCCACCCCATATTTTAGGGACAAGAATGTAATTTCCTGAAACAAAAATCAGGGAATAATACTGTTCTGTTGCCAGAAATTTGTTCTAACAATCTGGGTGCAGAACAAATTTTGATTTTCTTTATTTTAAAATCCTACATTTCTGTTTTTGTTCCCATTTTTGGGGGGACAGAAACAGAAATATGAGAATAGAAACACTAAACATGCAAATTCTTGTTTAGTGTTCTCAAAACCCTACTTATTGCTATATTCCTTGAGCCCTTTACTGTAGCGCCCAGTTCAAGTTCATTTTGCACCCGAAAAAGCTTATGATTATACTCTTAACAATGAATTATTGGTGATCAAGAACACTGATCAATAAAATATATATATATATATATATATATATATATATATTAATGATATAAAGTCAAGCCTTCCTAGAATTTTTGGCCTATTTTATTGGATGAGGACCTGAATAAGTTATGGGAAAATTACCGTTTACTCCCAAAAAAAATAATTATCTACCGTCTGCACCCCGCCTATTTTCCTTGCACCGATCAATCCCATCTGATAGTTTTTCTTGCACCGGTTAGTCCCGTCGGCAGTAAACATAGAACGGAAAACTCCCGTTTCCAAAAACGGCGATGAGGAGATTACCAAAAATGCCCTTCCGTGTTTCGCGCCAACGACGATTATCTTATTTAGCTTATGAGTTTCCTAATTTTGCAACAGTACATTCATTCGGAAATCAGAATAGGGTGCAGTCGTTAGGTTGTTCAAGATTCCGATTTCAAGATCGAGAATATTCATCGTCGGCGCAAATTGAGTTTTTTGTGATCATCAAATTGACACAGGTAAGAATAAATGCTAGATTTGTGGTTCGAATTTACTAAATTAACGCATCAATTGATTTCTACATATTCGATCAAATGCATTAAGTTATATATTTTCCCCGGAATTCTTGTTTTCTTACACACAACGAGCGTAGTCCATGAAGGAATTCATACTTTGATTTGGTACATCATGTATTTTGATTAAATATGCACGCCGAATTGATGAATCAATATCGATAATGTATGTTTTGTATGCGAATGTGTACGATTTGTATCGATCTAATTTAGCTGACGCTTTTAACATGTTATATTTAACATCTGAACGAGTTTTCTTTTTGTTTTTAGACAATTAGTATGTGTTTTCTAATGATGACAGTAATGTTACATTCAACATCAGTATGAGTTTTTGTTTTTAGACAATAAATATGTATTTTTTTTTATACAATAAGATGTTGAATATAACATGTTAAACCAGTGCCCTTTTTTATCAAACAAAGAGTATTACATTCAACATGACCACATCTAAATCAATAATTAGATGATGAACAATAATGTTACGTTCAACATCCACTTAATCATATCATATAGTTGGTTATATTTCACATGAACATAACACAACTAACATTTAATGTGAATGATATTTCACAGAAATGGCATCATCAATTGCATTAATGTGCAAATATGAGAACGTGATAACGGTTTTGAGGATGATAAGCGGCACCAATTTGGTTGAATTGAGTGAAAAAATAATAAATAAATGGTCAGATCTATTCATTGCTAACTTTGCGTTGTCATACTCACTCCTGGGACATCCAAAGTGTACACTTGATGATCAGAATGATTATGAAGAAATATTTTTGGTGGCTGCCCACATAAACATTGATTTTTAGAAATCTGTGTCCAAAAAAAGGTGAGTGAATCAAGTGCATCTACTGGTGCTTCTTCATGTGCAACTTTACCCCCAAACAATTGTGTCAATGGTGACAGCGACGGGGAAATGGATTATATAGGCAACTATGGTAATATGTTACAGTTAAGCAATGACAAATTGTTACTTTCCTCAAGTTGGGCTGATGGTATTCAAGGGTGGGGCAGAAATTCAGGGGAGGAACAAGTAAATTTCGTATGGCTTTGAAGAAATTTGTTGTAGAAGTTGGGTTTAATTTTCTCTATATCAAGAATGATAAAACACGCGTGACAGCTGAATGCTCACTACGGGATGATAGAAAATGCCCATGGTTCGTGCATGGAAGGGTAAGGAGCAAAAACGGTTTTTTTTTTTATATTCGAACTCTTGTAAAAGAACACACATATGGAGCTGCATTTCACACCAGTAAGAACAAAAAATTGACTTCAGAAGTTATTTCATCATGTTTGGCTGATGAGGTTCGTTCCAACCCCAAAACTCGCCCGATTGATGTTGTTTACACTTTTAGGAAACAATATGGGCTAGAAATAACATACCGAAATGCATGGATGGGGGTAGAAAAGGCCAGGAATAATGTCTTTGGCGATTACTCGTCATCCTATGATCAATTGAGATGGTACGTTGATAAATGTAAGGAGACAAATCCTGGCAGTCACATTGCATTAGAATACAATTTCGAGACAGGACATTTCATGAGAATATTCATTGCGTTTCAAGCGTGTATACATGGGTTTAGGTTCTGTCGGCCAATGTTGTTTATTGACTGCACATTCCTAACTGGTCGTTACAAAGGCAATTTATTAGCAGCAACAGCGAACAATGGGAATCAAGGTACGTTTTTGTAAGTTTTTTGTTTGTTACATGTAAGAATGTTACTTTCAACATGAAAATGATGAGAACATTTGATGTTACATTCAACATCCATTGGTGTTGAATGACAATTGAACAATTGATGTTACATTTTTTAATATGCACAGTGTTGAATGTAACATTTTATGGATTTTACTCTGCATACATACATCAATAGAACACTTGATGTTACATTCAACATCCATAAGTTGTTGAATGTAACACTTTATGGATTAACAATTTTCTGTTTTTCCGATCATGCAGGGATGTTTCCACTTGCATTTTTCTATTGTTGATGCAGAGAATGATGATAACTGGGCTTGATTTTTATTGGAAGTTAGAAAGATTGTTGAGCCAGAGCTTGTCATAACATTCATCTCTGACCGGCATAACGGAATTTTGGAAGGGGTATGTGAAATGTTTCCACATTGTCACCATGCTTATTGTTTGCATCATTTGAAGACGAATTTAAGAGCTGCGATGACTGGTACAACTACAGCATTTAAAGATATAATAGTTCAGAAATTGAATGGTTTGGCATATGCACATTCACCAGAAATGTTTAAATTTTTATTTGATCAAATGATTAATAAATTATGTACAAATATGCATAACTTCATTCAAGAATTATCACCACAAAAATTTAGTAATGCTTTTTTTAGAGGCAAGCGATATGGTGAGATGACGTCTAACTTGCGGAGTGCTTCAATTCATGGATAAGTGAATATCGTCATCTACTGGCAATTTTGTTGATTGACAAAATAAGGATACGATGGATGGACTTAATGGCGGAGAGGAGAAATGAAGCGAACAAACTAGAATCTGAGATCATGCCAAATTGGCAGAATAGGATGTGTGAATTAATGAACGAAGGATGAACATGGAATATCGGTTCTGCAAGAAATGGTGTATTTGAGGTTCATTCTAACCCTTCCGTTCTAGTTGATACTGAAGGACACACATGCTCATGCCGACAATGGCAAATAAAGGGATTCACATGTGTTCATGCTTTTGCAGCTATATATAAGAGTGGATTACCTACATTCAATTACATAGAGGACTATTTCTGAAGCTGTTTTTATCGTGAGACATACTCAAGAGGTATATATACAATTCCAACAATGGAACGACCAATTTTGGGTGAGAGCGAATCAATGATATTGCCTCCGTTGTCAAAGAAACAACTCAGACGGCCGAAGAAAGTAAGAATCCCATCTAGAGGAGAGGTAAAAGAAAGACGGTGTGGTAGATGTGGGAAAATAGGTAAACACAATAGGAAAACATGTAAGGCACCTCTAAATGAAAAATCATGAGGTGGATCTTGATTTTTTTGTCAATTTTTTTTCAAATAATAATGTTTTATTTGTCATAAATTTTTTTAAAACAATATTGAATAAAAAAGCAGTGCATTTTTTGTTCAGATTATGTTTTGTATTCAACATTTTTGTCATAGGCTTCTTTGTGTTACATTCAACACTGTCATAGGCTTATTCATGTTACATTCAACACTGCCTATTGAATGTAACACGTCAATAGACACAGTCATTTTGCATTTTTTTAACGTGTTGAATGTAACATCTTCTGAAACACGCCATTTTTTGTGTCCTACAATTGAAAATATTGTGTAACATCTTATTAGTTCCACGGAAAAACGCCATTTTCCGTGTCTATTAACGTGTTGAATGTAACATCGTCTGAAAAATGTTTTTTTCATGTCTGTTAACGTGTTGAATGTAATATCTTCTTATTTCCACGGAAAAACGTCATTTTTTGTGTCTTTTAACGTGTTGAATGTAACACGGCTTGTGTTCATTATATAAGTTTTTATATTAATGTGTTGAATGTAACACGGCTTGTGCTCATTTTATTTGACCTTTTTAATGTATCACTCATGTTCCGTGATACACCATATTATTTTCCTCCAAAACTGCGCATTTTGTACCTTCTGCAGAGATATTGCGCCGGCAACGTTTTTTTTTGAAAACGTGCCCTCACTCAAATATCATTTTTGTACCGATTCATTTCATTTCTCAAACTTTTCATCTTCTCGCATACGCAACCAAAAAACACATTTTTTCTCTATTCTCTCCCGTCGTTCTCATCCTCAAACCAGCGAAAAAATGGTGCACACAAGAAGAAAATGGTGACTAAGAATCCTAACAGGGCTGATGATCCTGTAAATCTGTCTGATTCAGGTATTATGTTCTTGTCTTATCTTTGATAATGCTCTTTACATGCACACAAAACATATATGTTGAAAAGTGCAATTATGTTGAACGTAACATTCATTATATATGTAACACTGTTTGTTGTTTTTTGAAAAAAAATGTGACATCGTAATGATTGTTCAGAAGATGTCCCGTTCCTTCATGTAACGCAACAAACAAACTCATCCACTGAATCTGATGAGATCATAGGTAAGTAATTTTTCTTCTTCCATTAACTGTTGATTGGTCTTCCTACCAAATCATCTATAAATGTGTAGTATGTACTTTTAAGCTTGACTGCATTGCATTTGTTTTTTGGTAGTTTCAGAGCCAGAGAAGACTGTACAACCAATAAAATACCGTTCAAATCTATCGCAATTTCATTCGTTAATCAAGTCTATTCATCTTCAACGTGAACACTTTCAAATTCTGCGGACAATTCCATTTTGGAACACAATAAATGCTCTCCTGCGATGGGAGAGTGGAATCAGTTCATTCCACAAAATAGATTCCCTCATCGCCAATATCATTCGCTCATATGAACCACATAAAAAAGCGTTCAGGCTTGGATCAAAACTGGTTACATTTACAAGCAATGATGTCCAGTTGATTTTTGGATTACCACTAGGGAATGAACAACTACCTGGTCGTTATGCAAAAAAAAAATGGGTTCTAAATTCTTAGCAAGGAGGCGCTTGTCTAAAAACAAGTTGAGTGCTGTTGAGATAAAGAATGAAATTGTCAAAATATTGGCCAGTAATAACCATGAAGATGTACAAGATGTTGCTCGTCTGCTATGCTTGCATCTCATAGCAACTTGTTTTTTTTCAAACAAGGGTCAAGCTGCTGGTGTCTCTGATATCATGAATGTTAAGGATTTAGGAATGATGGTGACTTATAACTGGGCTGAAGCAATTCATTCAAACTTGATGTCATCGATTGCCTCAGGTTACCGCAGACCAGAAACTGTTACTGAATGTGTTATCGCATTACATGTTATATAATTCTCTTTTTTTTACATTATTCTCTAACACATATCATTTTTCCCCTTATGTTTTACGTTTCAAATTTAATGATGTGGTGCATTTTTTATTCAGTTTTGGTTATGCGAGCACACATATTTGCTCAAAGAAGTTGAAGGGCGGCAATATTCTATTCCACGCTGGGAAAAATGGAACATGATGGAACTTATGGAAGTTGCATCTGGTTTGCAATTGTCCCAATTGTCTGATAATCAGGTAAGCATGTTATATGCAAACATGTTCTCTGTTATGTATCATCACCTTGTGAATGTAACATCAATTGGTCACTTGTATTTATATATGTAAATAATAAAATTCTTAAGATGTTACATTCAATACCAGTGGATGTTGAATGTAACACCAAAATATTCTCATCATTTTCATGTTGAAAGTAACATTCTTACATGTATTGTTGTCTAAATTAAGCGGGCTGAAATTAAGGAAACAATTGTTGAAATGCAAATGGGTATTGTGCTTCCAAGTCATACTGATATTGAATCGTCTAGTCGGGATAAGAAGCACAAGGGCAAGAAGAAGGTCGATTCGTCAGAATTTCTTTCTTTTGACCTCAAGATTTCGCAAGAGTTCACTACTGATGTCGCTGAATTCTGTGGGGGGTCCCAAAACTTGGCTCAGCTTGTTTAAAGAAATGAAAAACTTGCTGGTGATTATGATCGTCTGAAGGGGGAACGCAAAGAGTTGAAGAAGAAATATAAAAAATAAAATAAAAAAATTAAAGAAAGAGATTGAAATTTTAAAAGCCCAATTGACCAATTCACTGGTTGAAACAGAGGTACACGTTGTTACGCAAACGGAAAAACTTGTTACTGAAAAAACAGTACTCCAGGAACATCTAGAAGAGGCTGTGGTGCATTCTGTTACACAGTCCATTCAAAAATAGCAAGAATTCAAATAACAGGTTGTGGAGATCGCAAAGTTTTATAATTCGGCATTAGAAGAGCGTGAATCTGTTATTGCCCAACAAGCATGTGAGATTGCCAAACGTGATCATGAACCAGTAATCAAATGTCCAAATCTGCCAACAAAATGGTTACACGAATAAGTACACATCAAAAAACACATATGACAACTCCCACATCACTTGTAAAAAATGTTAAAAGCCGCGTGAGGACACGGAAAACTGGTGAGGGGTCGGTCCATAAATATCACATTCCTGCAAAACGATCGAAGAGGCTTATAAAAGCTACTGAGAAAGAAAAGCTAGTGACAACTAATCAGTCAAAGGGCACTACAGTATATCAAGGAGAATCCAGAAAAATGACTGCTAAGTTGGATGAGTCATGTATGTTGCCTTCCCGAGATAGTATTGTGGCTATGATGTTAACTGAAGACGAATGGAAACTCCTAGAGCTTATTATGCAAACAAAGGGTTATACGTAAGTCTCATTCTTCCATCTTTATTATTTTTCATTTTCATCTATGTCTCGATTGTTATGTGTTGATTCAATGAAAAATATTTTCTTCTTTATACAATTAGAGCATTCGTTTGGGGGTGGAAAATGGACTTTTGCACAGGTCTACTTTGTTGACATTCTTGATCTACTATAGGAAAAACAACTGACAAATTTTGTGAGTTACCCTTTATATTGTTTTTTTTTTTTTTTTTTTGTTTAATATATATGATGTTACATTCAATATCTATGGATGTTGAGTATAATATGTATTGACATTACAAAACTCTGATGCATATTCTAAACGTATTGATGCTTATTTAATCAGGTCATCAATGGTGTTATGGAGCTCTTGTGCCTCGAACAAATAAATATGGCAAATGATTTAAAACAGCTTGGCGACATTCTTGCTGATCAATCATTTTTCGTAAATAGTACATGTTGGGTGAGTACATTTTGCTTATTTTCCATTTGACTGTTATACATCTACAAAATTTATTCACACATACGTTAAAAATGTTTTCTACAATCATGGATTCTTGAAGGGGATGAACTCACACTTAACAAATTTTTGAACGCTGACATAATCCGTGCCTTCACATCTGAGTGTCGTTATGTTCATTTTCCCATAAACACTACTGGCCCTACTCCAACAACTGGCCATTGGACCTTAGCTGTGTGCGATAAGCAAGAGTCAACATGGCGTCATTATAATTCTGTTAATCTGAGACGAAGAGACATAGTTGACCATTTTTTCGAAAATGCGAAAAAACTTGTAAGCTTGTATTTTCATAAAATCATTTTTTGTTGCTGTTATAACCAACAATAATTGACAGTTTTTGTCCACCTATAGATTGCATACATAGATCAACTACTCAGCAAAAATAGTGTGGAGCATGAGTGGGTTAATCCTTCAAAAGATAAGATGTTGAATGTTGGTGATGTACCAGATCAAGATTCATCAGCGTAAGTACCGCATATATAACTTAATAATTTAAGTCATACATCATTCAATAAAATAAAATAAAAAAGGAACAGTTGTTTGAATGTTGATTATATTGAATTTACAGGATTGATTGTGGAGTATGCATCATCCATGTAATGAAGAAAATCTTTAGGAAGGAGAAAATCCTTACCAATATGGGCTTACATGGTTTTCGCATGGAACGTGCTGCTATCATTCATGACTTCTTAAATGATGCACCAAGAAGATGGACGCTTGACTCATATCATATTCGCACAGCAAATGAACCCAAACCTAACTGAAAAATAGACAAATGTTATTGAACTTCTAGATTTCCACAATTTGTTTTTTGAAAACTATTTTTCCAAAGTTATTTTTTGTATGTAATCCATCGTATATACACAATGTCATACACATTTGTTACTGTCCTTTTTTATATGTGCTGAATGTGTGCCTATGACTGTTGAATGCAAAAAAGAACCTATGATAGTGTTGAATGTAACACAAAGAAGCCTATGGAACAAAAATTGTTGAATTAGTGACAAAAAACATATGACAGTGTTTAATGTAACACAGTCCTAACAAATTAAATGACAAAAACAAAATAGACAAATAATTGCGTTTTTCAAAAGATGTTACATTCAACACGTTAATAAAAACAAATTGAATTTTGTGAACACAAGCCGTGTTACATTCAACACGTCAATGGACATAAAAAAAAAAAAAAAAAAAAAAAAAAAAAAAAAGCATTTTTCCGTGGAAATAAGAAAATGTTACATTCAACACGTTAATAGACACAAAAAAATGTTATTTCTTCAGAAGATGTTACATTCAACACGTTAAGAAAAGCAAATTGAATTTATGAACACAAGCCGTGTTACATTCAACACGTCAATGCACACAAAAGATGACGTTTTTCTGTGGAAATAAGATGTTACATTCAACACGTCATAGACAAAAAAAATGGTATTGTTCAGAAGATATTACATTCAACACGTTAATAAAAGCAAATTGACATTTTATGAACACAAATCGTGTTATATTCAACACGTTAATAGACACGAAAAATGGCGTTTTTCCGTGGAAATAAGAAGATGTTACATTCAACACGTTAATAGAAAAAAAAAATGGTGTTCTTTAGAAGATGTTACATTCAACACATTAAGAAAGCAAATTGAATTTGTGAACACAAGCCGTATTACATTCAACACGTCAATGGACACAAACAATGATATTTTTCTGTTGAAATAAGAAGATGTTACATTCAACACGTTAATAGACAAAAAAAATGGTGTTCTTCAGAAGATGTTACATTCAACACGTTAAGAATAGCAAATTCAATTTGTGAACACAAGCCGTGTTACATTCAACACGTCAATGGACACAAAAAATGATGTTTTTCTGGTGTTCTTCAGAAGATGTTACATTCAACACGTTAAGAAAAGCAAATTCAATTTGTGAACCCAAGTCGTGTTACATTCAACACGTCAATGGACACAAATTGACTTTGTGAACAGAAGATGTTACATTCAACATATAAAGAAACGCAAATTTAGGCCCCGTTTGGTAACCATTTCCTTCCCAGATTTTTGGGAATTCTGTTTGGGAATAGCGTTTGGTAATTTTTGTTTCCGTTTCCATTTTATTCCCATTTGAGAATTGTGCCCACTTTTTTCTTAAGAAATGAGAAACAAAAAAAAGTTGTTTCTCATTATTCCCATTCCATTCTCAAAACCCATGATCACTATTCACCTACCGGCCGACCACCGGCCGCCGCCGCCGACCGCCGCCGGTCCATCTCCGGCGACCGTCGCCGGTCACCATCCGCCGCCGGTCATCTCCGGCGACCGTCGCCGGTCACCGTCCGGCCGGAATTTTTCCGGTCACTTCCGGCAGTCGCCGGCGACGGCGCCACCACCGTCTCCGACGCCGGAGAACCGTCGCCGGCCGTTGCCGGCCGGCCGGCGACGGCGCCACCGCCGTCAGGCCAAAACTGAAAAGAGAAAAAAAAAAAAAAAAAAAAAAAAAAGATTTTAGGATAAAATCGTTACCAAACACAATTCCCTTCTCAAAACAAAAAAAAAAATTATCGTTACCAAACGCAATTCTACTCCCAAAAAGAAAACAAAATTCCCATCCCATCCCATCCCATTCCCATCCCACTGCTGGAATTGAAACAGAAACGGTTACCAAACGCCACCTTACTTTGTAGATCTTACAGGTTAGATATTATAGATCATTTTTTAGAAATCAGAACAAAGATTTTTTCATTAGCGTTTGGCATGATTAAGTTGCGCGAATTAAGTTGCATCAGAACAAAGATTTTTCATCAGCGTTTTAGCGGAAGGATGAGCGCCTAATTAATGAAAGGTAAAATCGTTCAACGTGGACAAAAGTCCTGATCGATACATGAAAAAGCGGCTGGATTTATTCGGTAATTAGCGGCGCTTTTTAGGACTAATCGGTGCGCGCTCCATAAGTTATTCTAGTCACCATTTTTTACCTCCATTCTTGTATAGTGATCTCAAAACCCTAAAAATTTGGCTATATTCCTTGAGCCCTTTACTGTAGTGCCCAGTTCAAATTCATCTCGCACCTGAACAAGCTTATGATTATACTCTTAAAGTAATAAAATATAGGCGATCAAGAACACTTATCTTTACCGAGTTGATTGAGGATAAGGAATTGGGATCAAGTAGAGGTCATTTTTTCTTCTAACCGTCACTCCGAATGCCTCCGCCCTGTCCAGATCTTCAGGTTTCATTCCAATCGGGAGTGTCCGATCAAAATGGTACAATAGCTGAGCA
Source organism: Eucommia ulmoides (assembly GCA_016647705.1). NCBI lineage: Eukaryota > Viridiplantae > Streptophyta > Magnoliopsida > Garryales > Eucommiaceae > Eucommia > Eucommia ulmoides. Next base: position 537,232 of record JAENRU010000490.1, on the reverse strand, counting down.
AGTCGGAAACCTAAAACTAGTCAAATCGAAGTTCATGCCGGGGTATATCCTACTTCCGGTGCTGGACGGAATATACTCCAAATGATTCCCCTGGTAAATCGATGAATCTCTCCAGCATGTAGCTTTCGTCGATCCAATACCTAGAGTCTCTTCCGATCGCCCAAGCGTTCACGATAACTTTGGTTTTGGCTGGAATTTCTCAGCCGTCGATCTCGCATTTCTCGCCTCACTCTCTGACTAGGAGTTCGAACATTATATGTTCAGTCTCGTTAAGGTTAACAACAATTCAAATAATACAAAATTAAAATAATTTATTATATTTTTAATATAAAAAAATAGTAAAACAATACAATATTATATATATTAAATCGTTGTAACAATTAATTCAATTAAATTTTATAAAAATCCCATTTAATTTATTTAAGTACATTAATAGATTAATTTTTTAAATTTACATTGATTCTTTATAATTGTTCTATTTTGGTTCACTCGAAATTTAAATATTTGAATTTTTATATAAATTTTCAAAAAATAATTAATTTTATTAAAAAAAATAAATTACGACATTTAATTAATAAATATTTTAAAAAAATAAAAAAACCTCACAAACAGTTTGATTATTAAATGAACCAAGTTTAAACATAATATTTTAAACTCGACTCGAACTTGAATAGAATGAAAAATAAACGAACCAAACTTGAACACTCAATACTCGGCTCGTTTACAGCTTTACTCTCTTGACATTAGAAGCGGCGGAGCCGAGGGATGTAATCGAGGAATAGTTTGTGAAATTCTGATTCATTGATTTCTCATTTGTTATTGAAAACTTCTCTCACCTCGTCTAGTCTTGTGCCTTCTTCGTGATTCTAAGGCTTCTCAAAAGTTCCGCCATTGTCCACTCCACTGTTGTTGTTCATGTCTCACCACCGGCGCTAAAAATATCTTAATTGAGACGATGAGAAATTCAAGTTAAAACATTGGGTAAATTACACTTTGTATCCCTGATGTTTTAGTGTGATCTCAATAATACCCTTCAATATTTTCATCTATGCAATGTACTCTTCAAGGATGAAATTTTGTCTCTAATTGATCCAATTGACAACCTTTTGGTATCTTGATTGCCATAGTAATAACACATGCATCATATTTGAGGAAGAATTAGCGTATGTAGTGCATGTGCTACTGCTCGAGGTTGGAAAATTAGCAAAAACTATGGAAGACAAGATTCGAAAGATTTCAAAGCTTTGAGCGTCTATGTGTTTGAGCTAAAAGAGATAACAAACATCTTCAGTCTTACAGAGATAGCAGAGGAATTGCATAGTGAAAAAACAACGGCAGTCGCTGATTTAGGAGAAACTCCCACTCATAAGTAGTTTTATTATAAGCCTAAAAGGCTTCTATGGGTCAGGTCAGGCTGATACGACCGACCCGAGAGAAAAGGCCTTGTGGTCTCCTCGGGCAGAGTACGTCGCCCCAAGACTAGAACAGAGGCTCGCTCATGAGAGCAAACCTTTACATGAATAAAAGAAGGCCCAGTAAGGAGGCCCAATTGGGAATGAAAAAACACACGGTGGAAGGTCAGAAGAAGATCAACCAAAAACCCCACAATCCCATACAAAAGGAGAACCGTAACTAACTCACCGCATGCAGTGTGATCATCCGCAAATCCCTTGCAGATAGAAGTGGATCGTGGAGGGTCCGATTTCACCAACAAACAGCATGAACTAAGAAGTCTATAAATAAGTAAATGTACCAATAAACCCAACTACTTGAGCTTTCACCCATAAATAGACTAACTTATTCTCACACTGGAGGTTTTTTGACTAACACCATACCGGTGTCCCTCCCTTGAGCTTTTTGGTTTTGCAGATCACTTATTTACAGGTTGAATAGGTTTTTGGCAAGTGGAAATTTTTTTTTTTTATGTACTAGATATTTTTGACAACATCAGACACATATGACAAAAATGAAGTACCCATTGATTTATGAGCTTTGAGCATAAGTTATCTAAATGTATAAGAAGATAGGGATTCTCCATGGCTTTAAAAAACTATAATTTTTAGATTTATAAATATAAAAAAAAAAATGAAAAATTAACTAATAGTGTGTATATATATATAATTTAAGGGGTACAAAATAGAATTTAACTCAACCGCTTTATAAGGGGGAAATAATATTTTTAGGTGAGAATTCTCCCTCCAAAAATTTATAATTAGATGCCATCTATTCATTCTTCTCGACCCTTTTTTTTTTTGGTTAACTATTTCAATTTCTAAAAATATGAGTGTTTGGTTGTATTGAATTGGAACCTTGGAATTGGAATTAAAAATAAAATATTTAAATTGTTAATTATTACATACGTTCATTTCTAATTCCAATCCTAAAGTCTCGATTTCATATTTCCAATCCTAAAGTCGGGCGTCGGGTTATGCTACTTAGAACCCCCAAACTTTATGGGCTCCCATTATATACATATATATATATATATTAGAAATAATTTCGAAAAAAGAAAAAAAGAGAAAAACCATTGTGGGTTGTTCACTGTAACTACTTTTTCCAAAGGACATTTATATTTTAATATAATAAAAAAATTCTTTTCAAACTTTGTCTAGGGCCTCAGATTTTCCACGACTGACTCCGTTCCAATCGCTACTTTAATATTTGAAAAATAAAAATCTCTATTTCTAATGACAAATAAGACTTTGTATTTTTAAGTTTTTTTCAAACAAAAAATGGGAAAAAGTGGAATTCAACAAACATAGTGTGTGTCTGTATAGGATAAGATTCTCATTTTTCACATTTTAATTTTATATTATTACCTTTTGTAGCAAGTGTTTGATGGGTGAAAAATAGGTGGAAAAGAAGCTATGATGTAATAGCTAGTTATGCGTAAGAGGTGGAATGAAAAGAAAAAGTGAATATCAATTGTTTTGCATGATGTACAAGCATTCAATGCATGAATAATTATAGTGCAAAATCACCAACTCTATTTAATTTTTATATTTGGTTCACAACAATCATCATAAATTTGAAATCCATTCTATATTAGTCTCCCTATTGACTCTAATAATTAATTTTAAACCTTATTTTAGTTATGATTAATTAACCAATAATATAATTGAGGATGGGTATTTCAAGAAATCCTAACTAAAAGTATATGTGACAAACCAAAGTACGAAAAATTCAAGAAAATCATAGTCTAAGTACTCAGAGAGTCCTGAGGATATACTGCCTGAGAACCCGATCACATAAGGCAAAGGACTGAGGTCATAACCAACCACAAGACCTCAAACTCCGACCAGAATCTTGAATTACCCGAGAATTCAACTAGGGCTCATGCAAGATTGCTTAGCCTCAGGCTATCCAAGAGTGAGCATATACACCCCCCCGCTCGGGTCTTGAACCATTGCTAAAGACCTGTCGCCGAATCCCAGCACATAGGGGAGATTGAATGAATCATTCAACGGGCATAATCCACTCAATCTCAAGAATCTTGCGAGAATTAATGGGATTCCATAACTGTAAATTCAAGAGCAGACTGACGGGTTAAGGTAAACACAATTTACAAGGGAGATATCTGTCAAAATTCACTCAAACCTAAACTCTACTAATTCTCAAATCGGGAGTACAACGACATTAAACCTACCTGCGTGTACATTGTTTCGCAAGAACCCTGGTTGAAGGTCGTCCTCTAAATCAGAGGTGGATTTAGAAGTACACCACATCTGACGATGAAGTTTTTAATTTCACCAAATCCATTAGAAAACTGAACATACAAACTGTAATAAAAATTCATAGTAGTGAACCTCAAACATAAAATCTTCCTCATAAAAAGATTATAAAATACCCTGTAAAATACATTCATTTTTTTCAACTCACAGGGCTGTTAGTCTATATCACCTTCTCATTGGCATAAACTACGTAATTGTCTCTATGTTAGAGCTTCAAGAAGCACAATAAAATGTTACCTTTCTCACTCTAAAACTCTTTCTCTCTCTCTCTCTCTCTAAGCTAAGCAGAAGTGCAGGGAATGTCGTCTTTGTTTGGGCCAGAGGGTTCGACTATGGGTTGGGTGAATGGTTTCTTTTCAGGGAGTGGAAGGTTGGAAGGCCTGTTTGGATGAACTCGATTTACTTTCTCTCTAGGAATATCAAGCTGCGCCAAACCAAAAATAATTTCATCAAAAATAAATAAATAAATAAATACATGTATAGATACAGCAGGTGCCAGGTTAAAAATGAAAAATGCCGAGAATTTCTAGATTTGGAGGGAGAAAGAAAAGAATGGAAATATGGAAGAGTTGAGAATTTTTGGCGAAAAAACTTTGAAAACAATTTTCGGAAACAGTTTAGAAAATTGTGAAAACTTAGGTTTTAGAACAGAAATTTTTACTAGTGTTGAGAAATATTAAAGTAGAAGCGATGTGATGTGATTGAATGACTTTTTTTGAAAACAAAGAGATTATTGATGTGATTAATTCACGATGTATATATATGAGATGGAGAAATGTGAGTAGAGGGGAAAAAATATATTTTTTTAAAATAATTACAGAAAAATATATTAAAAAAAATGATGTGATTGATTTTAAATTGTGAAAATTCTTTTGTAAAATAGCTTTTGAGTTATGTGGTAAGGGCAAAACTAATTGATTTCATTTATTTTCTTTCCGAAAACAATAAAAATATAGCTAGAGTTGTTAACCAAACAAAAAAAATGGCAACTCAGTGCACAAAGATTCATGTCATTGAGGGATCGGGAGACGGTCAAATGTATGCAGCCTTATCCCTGTTTAAAAAGAAGTTGACTTCAAGATTTGAACCCGAGACCTCTAATTCACAATGGAATAACCCCTATTTTTTTATTTTTTTAACTTTTATCCCAGATAATGTCATACATCTAACTTTAACGGGTCACAAATTGCAGAAAAGCTAGTTTTCCTATCTTTCCCCACCCAAAAAAAAATAAAAATAAAGTTGTGTTTCTGTAAAAAAAAAAATATGTGAAATTAATCCAATATTTTAAAAACCGGACCAGACATTGAATCGGAAAAGTCACCGGGTCACGAGTCACTGGTTCAACCGGTAGGTAAACCGCGGTTGAACCGTGACATTATAATTTCGTGAACCGCGACGTTATAATTTCGTCATTAATATATATATATAAAATAAAAAATACAAAAAACCTAATACCCCTGCAATACCAAGTCCCAAAAGTCTCAACAACTCTAATTGCATGCAATAGGCATGGCCTACAATCCCAAGTCCCAACAAACTAATGCGTCCAATTTTCATTTTTTTTGAGAGAAAAGCATTGCCTTCAAAGTAAAATACCAAGTCCAAGACTCCAAAACTAGTCTATTGGCCTGCAATCCCAAGTCCCAACAAGCTAATGCCTCCAACCTTTCATTTTTTTGAGAGAAAATGATCATCAAAGCAAAAGGAAATCCCAAACCCTAATGGCTTGCAATCTTCCATTTTCCCCTGAAATTTCTCTCTTTCTCTCAAATTCTCACGCTCTGATCTCTATCTCCCTCTAAAATTTTCTCTGAATATTTTCCGACTTTAAAATACACATATTACATCTGTCGATCGTTCCTGTGCCATCGCCGTCGGAAGCTACCTTGAAGGCCTGGAGACTGAAATCGGACAAGAATTGGGATTTTAGGGTGAAATCAGAGATGGATTTGAGACGAGAGAGAGAGAGTGCAAAAGGGAGGCAGCCGATTGCAATTGTGGAGGACACTAGGGTTTTTCTTTGAGCAGTATTTATATGGATAGGAAATGGTGAAAACCCGGCCGGTTCGTCGAAAACCGGAATGGTTCAACGGGTCACGTTCGAACCGGCCGGTCCAATGATTTAACCGTATAAACGGTTTTTAGTGTATTTCCAGACCGGAAACAGAGTCAGTCGACGGTTCGACCAGTTCGACCGGCCAGTCCGGTATTTAAAACCTTGAATTAATCAAAAAACAATTTTATTTTATTTTTTAAAAGAAAAGGCTACGTATATCCAATATTTGCTTTTGCTTTGAGATGCAAGGTGTGAGAAAACAAAAGTGGAAGCTCAAAGCAATGAAAACACAACTCACCTTGTGACCGCATCCAGCTACACAAGCATGAAAGCATTCCTGAATACGAAAAAAAAAAAAAACTAATTTAAATTAACAGAAAAAAAAAATGCTCTTTTCTTTAGGGTTTGGGTGGAAAAAGGTTGAAAAAAAAAAAAAAAAATGTTTGGTATGGATGGAAAAAGGTAAGAAAAATGGAAATAGGAAGAAAAATGCACATTTTCGAAGCAATTTTTTTGATATCTCAGTATTTCGTCTCATGATTGAAGGAGAGTTCTTACACCTGCAATTTCAGGTAAGAATCAAGTGTATATGTAATGGTCGCCCCACAGTATTCCCTCTAGGAAAGGGCTGAAGACCGTTCTTTATGAGACCAATTTCAAGCCTCTGGAGACAGTGGCGGTAGATTCCGATGACAAGGTCTTTGTGTAGAATATAATACTTTGCCTTTTCTAAAAATATTTTATGGAGCTTTTTTGTTGCAAAGATTCTATTTAATAATTATATGCATAAATTTTTTTCTTTCTCTCGTGTTTGAGATATGTGTTTGAGATATATATTGTACACATTGCACTCTACTTATTTATGTTAGATTGTAAATTCTTATTTGAATTTTTATTGTGGACATTACTATTTTAGTCTTAAATTTACTATCACTTTTAATTTTACATAGAGTTAATATATTATTTTGGTTGGAAATAGTAGAATTTTTTTAAAATGATTGAGAATAAAATTTTTAAAAGAGGAAAAAATAGGAGACATTCTTAATTGAAAAAAAAAAAAAAAGAAAGATAATTAATGATGTCCGTAAGTTAAACGTTCAATATTTTGCAATCCAAACTTGGACACCACATTTTGGAGTGTCTTTATATTTTGAACTTTGTGGTACATTGTATAATTTAATTCAGAAGTCCAAATATAAACAAAAAGAATTCAAACTTGTCAGGGTGGTTTCGGCAAAAGAGTGTACAATTGCACACCATTTTTCGTGTTGCATTGCATAGAACAGAATGAGAAGTTTATCATCGGAAAAAACTCAATTATTGTCAAAAATCTCTGTTTTGCACAGATATTTTAGCTGGAAGATTGAGCATCCTAAAACATGCTAAGTGTTTCAATAAAAAATTTTATGTTTGAAAAATTCAGTCAGGCGCAAGCAATAAACATAAGATACATCAGCAGCAAGATTTTGTTTTTAATTTAAGTTAGTAAATACAATATTTTGTTTTTAATTTAAGTTAGTAAATACAATATTTTTTCCACATTACTATGTTACGTTTTTGTTGATGTTGTCACAACTACAAGTACACAACATTCAAATTAACAAATAATCATTTTTTTTTCAAAATAAATGATAATACTTATTATTAAAAAAAAAAAAAATCAATATTTTACCCATTAAATACAATAAACTTTTCTAACATTTTATAATAATATTAATTAAAAGTTAAGAAAAAATACTGCAATAACTCAATAACTCAACAAAAAAAAAAGAGAGATAAAAAACACATAAAAAGATAGATTAACATTAGTTTACTAATATGTTATTTTTTATTACGTTATGAATACAAAAATAAATTCGTAAAATTAAAATTATATTCAACTAAAATTTTGTCATTTCATCATTCCATTAAAAATTAATTGAAAACGAAATATTAACAAACCAAAAAATATTTTAAATATTTCCAACACTCTCAATGATACATAGTTCTACTCCAAAAAAAAAAAAAAAAAAACTTAACCAATACAAATATTTTTTCAAACACAACAAATATAAAATTAAATTTAAACAACAAAATAAAATACACATACAAATTACTCTAAAACCAACGCTTAGACCTGGGCTAAAATTAGTCACAAGAGTCATAACAATAGCACTGACAAATGAGAAACATCTAACTAAAAAAACTTTATTATTCTAAGCAAATAACTATTTCATTTTAAATCTCATCTATTAGAGTTTATATAAATACTAATATTTCAATTAAGGTTGAGTCACCAATACTTGCTCTATAGAAAATAAGAGAATGACTTGTGTATTATTATTGATTCAAACTCCACTACTTACACAAGATAAGAGATGAATTACAAAGGAAACACAATATTAAAATATTAAAACAATACAATGAAAATGAAACAACTTAAATACTAATTAAATAAGAAAATAATATTATGGAAAGCGGTAGTAGGTGCACTTGGTTCGGTGGGTGAACTCGGTGACTGGGGGTATACTCTAATATGCCCTCACAAGATAGAGCTCCGGTAGGAGAGTCGAATCTTATTTTTGAGTAGAAGAAAATGAGCCCCGAGCTAGAGGTTTGGTGTTGTCAGCATCTAGTTGATGGGAGGCTCATTGGAGCGTTTTCTTGGAACATCTGAAGGTTCGCTGTACGAGCAGTGATGTGCTGTAGCACGTAACAAGCGTTATCTCTCCAAACAAGTGTTTTACCGCAGGCACGAACCCCTGACTTGCAAAGACCCCTCAACTGCTGTATCTTATGAGTTGGAGGAACATTGTAGTTGGCCGGGGTTAGTTGCGATGTAGCAGAAATCACCATGGTTAAAATTTGTAGGAAGACGGATTTTTGATTTAGGAGAGAGAGAGAGATGGATCACAAATACAGTGAATCACAGATACTCAAGAGATCTGAGAAAGACTGATAGATATATCGTGTGTTCGTGCATGAGAGAGAGAGAAAGAGAGAGAGATTGGTTAACTTTAGTGAGAAAAGATTTTGACCGGAGTTACCCAAGAAAATAGGGGAGTTCATCCAATGACAAAAAACACTAAGGTAGTTGGGAAAAACAATGAATATTTTTAGACACCATAAAGATTTATTTATTTTTTATTTTTTTAAACCGGTGGTAAACATTGAAGAGTGTAAGACTCTAAGAAATTAGACCTTCATAAAACCTAAAGGAAAAAAAAAACGATTTGAAAAGCTAATTGGATGGCTTTAATACAGAAGGATGTAATCTCAATGAACACTAACAAAAGAAGATAAAATAAAATAAAGAAGCAGAAAATACAACCCTACTGTAAAAAGTTGTTTCTGAAGTCCCATTACTCGACACCTCAAAAATCAACAAATGCATTATTGGAGAGGCAGAAGTAGGAGGAAGACGCTAAAAGAAAGAAGTGGGTATTTCAAAAGCGAAAATAGTAGAAGAAAAAAAATTGAAATTGTGTAGGAGAATTTGTTTAATGGCAGTCGCCGTCGGAGTTCGTAGCCGGAGGCTATGAAGGCCGATGGTGGCAGTAAACTTTCTCTCTATAGGCGGTTAGGTTTTTTTTATTTTTTTTGGATTGAATGTTATGATACCATATAGAAAATAAGAGAATGATTGTGTATTATTATTGATTCGAACTTCACTACTTATACAAGAGGAGAGATACAAAGGAAGCACAATATTAAAATACGGAAACAATACAATGAAAAATAAACAACTTAAATACTAATTAAATCAGGAAATGATATTATGGAAAGCGGTGATAGGTGAACTTGGTTCGGTGGGTGAACTCTGTGACTTGGGGTATACTCTAACATGTTCCACCGTTGTTGGCGGCCGAAGTCTAGTAGCCAGATTCCGACCACCGCCAGTTGCCAAAACTCCAATCACCTGCCACGGGAGAACCTCTTGTACCATCAAAACTCGTCACACCCCATATATAGTATTATGTCAAGAGACACTAGTACTCCTATAACGAAAATGCAATGACTAAAAGTTAGAAAATATATATTATTTTTACACCACCACCACCACTATTGCTCCTATTTCCCTGGCCCTGTTCCGCCATGATGACCAATGAAACAAGGGCCAAGTTGTCCAAAATTCGTCATCTTAAAGATTTCTTTTTTATTGAAAGTGGAAAATTGAACATTGGAACAAACACACACTGTAAGTGTCTTATTGATAATTTTTGTTTTATTTGCCTAATTTCTCTGATAGGGTTCCGTGCTAATTTTTAAATTAAAAGTAGTGTCAGAGAAACATTAAAAAATAACAGGCGGTGTCTCGGGTAATTAAAAAACATACATTTATCTTTTGTTCTTCTTCCAGCGTTTATGTCCTTTACGATTAAATCGTCGATTTGTTCTTATAACATCGGCAAACCATCCATGATTTCTCCACAATAAGATGTATCCAATGCTCAATCCAGCCACCATTCCAGACCCATAACCCATCATAATCCACCTCCAATCAAACATTCTTACAGAGCCACTTGTGTCTTCTTCTCCAACACCTTTGCCAGAACTGTCGCATTTTCTTGACAATGGGGACCCGCAAAGGCGATCGTTTCCCTCATAGGATTTGTTAGAAAATGTGTCGAATTGTTTGCCACTAGGTATAGGCCCTTCGAGTTTGTTTCGTGCCAGGTTTAAGACGGATAGAAACGTTAAACTCTTGAGTTGCTGAGGAATCTTTCCCGAGAGGTTGTTGTCTGAAAGATCCAACGATTCGAGTTGTCTTAGGTTTTCAAGACAAAACGGTATTTGCTTGTCTAGATGGTTACAGGACAGGTTGAGCAAACGGAGCCACTTCAGCTCGCATATCGACCCTGGTATTCCCCCTTCGAACGCATTGTTCGAGAGATCAACCGACGTGAAAATGGTTAAGATCCTCAACATCAGCACCTCTTGACCTTTGATTGTGACCGTCACTGAATCGTGATAGTGTCTGACACCTAGGTAGTTAATTCGGTTGTTGATCTCATCTTCCGTTTTCATGGATTTGAAATTACGAAAATACCATGATGGCAATGGCCCGACGAATCTGTTGCGGGAGATGTCAATGACGTGAAGAGCGGGAAACTCGACCATGGCCCGTGGTTGTTGTCTAATTGGGCCGTGGAACATGTTCGAGTGCAAGACAAGAACTTGTAACTTACGCAAGTTTCCCAACCAGAACGGGAACGTGTCGTTTAACTCATTATTTCCAACGTCTAAAACTTCCAGCAGTTTGCAATTAGACAAAGAACTTGGTAATATTCCCTCCATATGGTTCCCGTTCAAGACAAGCGATCTTAGGTTACCTGAGTAAATCCCTGGCATGGTTCCCGACAATCTGTTCTTACCAAGATTCAATACCAACAAACCATTGCTAAACCCACCCAGACAATTAGGGACACTCCCACTGAATGCGTTGTCTGAGAGATCAAGGACTTGAAGATACTGAGATCTGCAAATGGATTCCGGGATTTCTCCGACGAGTTCGTTGCCTGAAACGGAGAAGAAAGTGGCATTGGAAAGGTACAAAGATACATCAGTTGGGATTATGCCCGAGAAGTTGTTCTGGGAATAATCCAAAAACAAAGCGTATTGGGACAGGAACGGGATTGAACCTTGTATCATGTTAGAATGAATGTCCAAATACGTCAAAGAAAGTGAGGAAGGGTCGGGAAGAGGTCGTTCTAGACCAGTTAGCAGGTTATGAGAAAGATTAAGGAAAGTCAAAGATCTCATCCAAATCCAATTGGGTATCACTTGATCCTTGATTTTGTTGTTGGACAGGTCCAGATAACTCAAATGAGAAAGATTTTTAAGGAATCCCGGGAATTCGTTTATGTTGCATGAATGCATATCCAACCACGAGAGATATGGCAAAGACAATTCGGTACTAGAAAATCCTGACCATGAATTATCGGACAGATCCTTGATTTTGTTGTTGGACAGGTCCAAATACTCCAAATGAGAAAGATTTCTAAGGAATCCCGGGAATTCGTTTATGTTGCATGAACACAAATACAACTCCTCGAGATATGGCAAAGACAACTCGGTACGAGAAAATCCTGACCATGAATTATCAGAGAGAGCGAGAAAACGGAGGTTTGTCAATTTACTGAACTCTTCCATTTTCACAATCCCGGTGAGATTGTTCGAAGAAATGTCGAGAAATTCTAGGGATTTGAGCTTCGAGATAAGAGTTGGAAAACGACCCTGCAGCTTATTGTTACCGATAGAAAGAGTAGTCAAACTTGGGGAGATCTTGTTGGGGACCTCACTGGGTAAACCATGAAACTGGTTTTGATCAAGAAGTAAGTACTTCAGTGATGGGAGTGAGAAAAGAGAATGGTGGACAAAACCCGTAAACGAGTTATTGCGCAAATTGAGGACTAACAGTTTCGACAACAACAAAGGTGGGATTGGACCACATAGAAGATTCGATGAGAGGGAGAGAGAAACGAGTCGGGTGAGATTCGAAATTGAATTCGGGATTATGCCCGAGAAATTGCAATTATCGAGGGACAAATAGCCTAAGTACTCGAGGTTTCCGATCGACTCAGGCAGTGCTCCGTAGAATCTCGTTTGCGAGAGCCACAAGAATTCAATAGAACTATTTTTGGGGAAATAATCCGGGAATGAGCCGAGGAGGTCTGGATTGGATGAAATATCAAGTTCGTTTAGTTTCGGTAGATTGAAAATGCTTTTGGGAAACTCGCCTTGTAGCGTACTGTTTCCAAGAAGAATGGAGATCAAAGAAGAGAGGCTTCCAAAGGATTCAGGAACTTGGGTGGAGAGATTGTTGAAAGAGAGATCGATATAAGAAAGATTTGACAGGGAAAAATCGAGTGGACCCGAAATCGAACAACCTTGTAAGCTTAGGACGCGAAGGCTGGGGACAGACAAAGACAAGGCTGCAGCCCAGTCTCTGTTCCCTGAGGACATGTTGACTCCATCCAGTTTAAGCTCTTGCAAGTCGGGCATGTCTCGAATGATCGTTTCCAGGTTCGGTTTCTCTAGTTTTAGCTCGTTTCCCGATAGATCGATCGATACCAATTTCGTGAGGAGGGACAATTCCGGCGGGATTTGGCCTGAAAAACCCGCGTCAGCGAGATTAATATGTGTGAGATTTACAAACTCTTTAATACCAGAGGGAATAAAAAAATGGGGAATCTCAGTTCCGGTACTATCCGAGATAGTTGATGATCTGTGAGTGGAAAGAGAAACAAAGTTGCCTGAGAGGTCGAGTTTTTGGAGGGCACGAAGCTTGAAAAGGCTACTGTTCGAATCGATTGAACCGGAAAGTTCAGCATTTTTAAGGTTCAGACCAATCACATGACCGGTGGCGTGGTCGCAAGTAATACCTTTCCATGAACAACAATCGGTGTTTGGGTTCCAAGTGGATAACTTTGATGAGGACGAAGAAGACGACTCAGCCTTGAATTGCAACAAAGCTGATTGTTCATTCTTGAGGCATTTGTGAGATTGAGATGATGTGAAGTGGAAGAAGAAGAAGAAGAAGATGATGATCAGGTAGAATTTTTTTGCTTCCATTGTTATGGAATGGCTGATCACCGATGCAGGGAAGTCATCGATGAGCATCTGGTATATAAATAAAGACAGGAACCAAGTATGCTGTCTTTTGTTGTTTTTAATGATTCAAAGTCAAGCCTTCTCTATATTTTATTGGATGGGGAGCTGAATCCGTTATTTGTGTTAGAAATATTACTGTATTTTGTAACAATAATTTTTTTTTTTAACATGTAACAACTTACATTTGTGTATAAAACTTTGTTAGATGTAATAAAAATCACACAAAATACATATAATTAGTTACAAATAACTAAATGTACACAAATACATGTAACTAATATTAAACTAATTTTTGTATTCATTATTTATTAAATGTCATAAATATTACACAGATATATGTAATTGTAACATGTAACTACTATTATATAAATAGATGTAACCAAAAAAACATAGATATATGTAAAAAAAAAATAACAATTATGAAATTGTAACTACAATGCGTTACATCTAATTAGTATTCACTATAAAATCGAATTTACTCACTAAAGTCTCTCTACAATTCCTGTAATATCCTTACAATCCCTACAATGAGAGATTAAAATACAAGTGAAATCTAATAAGTGACTTTATCGAACCTAATAACAAAAAATGACTAATCACAAATTAAACCCCAGAAAAAAAGACTAATCACCGATTTTTCCTATTTTTTTTTTCAAAGTCTCCATTTTTTACCTCCATTCTCACTTCGAAAGACTTGACTTATGGTATCAGATTTGTTGTTTCTGTTCAACAAAAGCTTGAAACAGAAATAGAAAGGGAAAATTACATCTTTTACCCCTAAAGTATGGGTGGGCATCTTTGTGGATCTTGAGGTTTGCTAAATTGTACATTGGGTCCCTCAACTTTCCCATATCTTTCAATCCTATGAAATTAAAAACGTTATTAATGATGAAAATGGTTTGCACTCAACGTGTCCTTCAAATGAAAATATTTCGTTATTTTATCTCTCCATTAAACATAAAACATTCTTCCCCAATCTTTTTTCTAACATCAATTTGTTTGAAAAATTAAGGAGAGTAGCGCAAATTGTTATTTGGGAAAAAAATCTTAGATCTAGTGGAGTGATTAAATGATAAAAAATATACCCACAAAAAGACAACGTAGTGAGCACAACCCATTTTTTGTACAAAATCATTAACAACGTTTTTAATTTTGTGGGATTGAAACAAATGTAAAACTTGAGGGATAAAATGTACAATTTGACTCAAGGTCCACATAGACACCCACCCCATATTTTAGGGACAAGAATGTAATTTCCTGAAACAAAAATCAGGGAATAATACTGTTCTGTTGCCAGAAATTTGTTCTAACAATCTGGGTGCAGAACAAATTTTGATTTTCTTTATTTTAAAATCCTACATTTCTGTTTTTGTTCCCATTTTTGGGGGGACAGAAACAGAAATATGAGAATAGAAACACTAAACATGCAAATTCTTGTTTAGTGTTCTCAAAACCCTACTTATTGCTATATTCCTTGAGCCCTTTACTGTAGCGCCCAGTTCAAGTTCATTTTGCACCCGAAAAAGCTTATGATTATACTCTTAACAATGAATTATTGGTGATCAAGAACACTGATCAATAATATATATATATATATATATATATATATTAATGATATAAAGTCAAGTCTTCCTAGAATTTTTGGCCTATTTTATTGGATGAGGACCTGAATAAGTTATGGGAAAATTACCGTTTACTCCCAAAAAAAAATAATTATCTACCGTCTGCACCCCGCCTATTTTCCTTGCACCGATCAATCCCATCTGATAGTTTTTCTTGCACCGGTTAGTCCCATCGGCAGTAAACATAGAACGGAAAACTCCCGTTTCCAAAAACGGCGATGAGGAGATTACCGAAAATGCCCTTCCGTGTTTCGCGCCAACGACGATTATCTTATTTAGCTTATGAGTTTCCTAATTTTGCAACAGTACATTCATTCGGAAATCAGAACAGGGTGCAGTCGTTAAGTTGTTCAAGATTCCGATTTCAAGATCGAGAATATTCATCGTCGGCGCAAATTGAGTTTTTTGTGATCATCAAACTGACACAGGTAAGAATAAATGCTAGATTTGTGGTTCGAATTTACTAAATTAACGCATCAATTGATTTCTACATATTCGATCAAATGCATTAAGTTATATATTTTCCCCGGAATTCTTGTTTTCTTACACACAACGAGCGTAGTCCATGAAGGAATTCATACTTTGATTTGGTACATCATGTATTTTGATTAAATATGCACGCCGAATTGATGAATCAATATCGATAATGTATGTTTTGTATGCGAATGTGTACGATTTGTATCGATCTAATTTAGCTGACGCTTTTAACATGTTATATTTAACATCTGAACGAGTTTTCTTTTTGTTTTTAGACAATTAGTATGTGTTTTCTAATGATGACAGTAATGTTACATTCAACATCAGTACGAGTTTTTGTTTTTAGACAATAAGTATGTATTTTTTTTTTATACAATAAGATGTTGAATATAACATGTTAAACCAGTGCCCTTTTTTATCAAACAAAAAGTATTACATTCAACATGACCACATCTAAATCAATAATTAGATGATGAACAATAATGTTACGTTCAACATCCACTTAATCATATCATATAGTTGGTTATATTTCACATGAACATAACACAACTAACATTTAATGTGAATGATATTTCACAGAAATGGCATCATCAATTGCATTAATGTGCAAATATGAGAATGTGACAACGGTTTTGAGGATGATAAGCGGCACCAATTTGGTTGAATTGAGTGAAAAAATAATAAATAAATGGTCAGATCTATTCATTGCTAACTTTGCGTTGTCATACTCACTCCTGGGACATCCAAAGTGTACACTTGATGATCAGAATGATTATGAAGAAATATTTTTGGTGGCTGCCCACATAAACATTGATTTTTAGAAGTCTATGTCCAAAAAAAGGTGAGTGAATCAAGTGCATCTACTGGTGCTTCTTCATGTGCAACTTTACCCCCAAACAATTGTGTCAATGGTGACAGCGACGGGGAAATGGATTATATAGGCAACTATGGTAATATGTTACAGTTAAGCAATGACAAATTGTTACTTTCCTCAAGTTGGGCTGATGGTATTTAAGGGTGGGGCAGAAATTCAGGGGAGGAACAAATGAATTTCGTATGGCTTTGAAGAAATTTGTTGTAGAAGTTGGGTTTAATTTTCTCTATATCAAGAATGATAAAACACGCGTGACAGCTGAATGCTCACTACGGGAGGATAGAAAATGCCCATGGTTCGTGCATGGAAGGGTAAGGAGCAAAAACGATTTTTTTTTTATATTCAAACTCTTGTAAAAGAACACACATATGGAGCTGCATTTCACACCAGTAAGAACAAAAAATTGACTTCAGAAGTTATTTCATCATGTTTGGCTGATGAGGTTCGTTCCAACCCCAAAACTCGCCCGATTGATGTTGTTTACACTTTTAGGAAACAATATGGGCTAGAAATAACATACCGAAATGCATGGATAGGGGTAGAAAAGGCCAGGAATAATGTCTTTGGCGATTACTCGTCATCCTATGATCAATTGAGATGGTACGTTGATAAATGTAAGGAGACAAATCCTGGCAGTCACATTGCATTAGAATACAATTTGGAGACAGGACATTTCATGAGAATATTCATTGCGTTTCAAGCGTGTATACATGGGTTTAGGTTCTGTCGGCCAATGTTGTTTCTTGACTGCACATTCCTAACTGGTCGTTACAAAGGCAATTTATTAGCAGCAACAGCGAACGATGGGAATCAAGGTACGTTTTTGTAAGTTTTTTGTTTGTTACATGTAAGAATGTTACTTTTAACATGAAAATGATGAGAACATTTGATGTTACATTCAACATCCATTGGTGTTGAATGACAATTGAACAATTGATGTTACATTTTTTAATATGCACAGTGTTGAATGTAACATTTTATGGATTTTACTCTGCATACATACATCAATAGAACACTTGATGTTACATTCAACATCCATAAGTTGTTGAATGTAACACTTTATGGATTAACAATTTTCTGTTTTTCCGATCATGCAGGGATGTTTCCACTTGCATTTTTCTATTGTTGATGCAGAGAATGATGATAACTGGGCTTGATTTTTATTGGAAGTTAGAAAGATTGTTGAGCCAGAGCTTGTCATAACATTCATCTCTGACCGGCATAACGGAATTTTGGAAGGGGTACGTGAAGTGTTTCCACATTGTCACCATGCTTATTGTTTGCATCATTTGAAGACGAATTTAAGAGCTGCGATGACTGGTACAACTACAGCATTTAAAGATATAATAGTTCAGAAATTGAATGGTTTGGCATATGCACATTCACCAGAAATGTTTAAATTTTTATTTGATCAAATGATTAATAAATTATGTACAAATATGCATAACTTCATTCAAGAATTATCACCACAAAAATTTAGTAATGCTTTTTTTAGAGGCAAGCGATATGGTGAGATGACGTCTAACTTGCGGAGTGCTTCAATTCATGGATAAGTGAATATCGTCATCTACTGGCAATTTTGTTGATTGACAAAATAAGGATACGATGGATGGACTTAATGGCGGAGAGGAGAAATGAAGCGAACAAACTACAATCTGAGATCATGCCAAATTGGCAGAATAGGATGTGTGAATTAATGAACGAAGGATGAACATGGAATATCGGTTCTTCAAGAAATGGTGTATTTGAGGTTCATTCTAACCCTTCCGTTCTAGTTGATACTGAAGGACACACATGCTCATGCCGACAATGGAAAATAAAGGGATTCACATGTGTTCATGCTTTTGCAGCTATATATAAGAGTGGATTACCTACATTCAATTACATAGAGGACTATTTCTGAAGCTGTTTTTATCGTGAGACATACTCAAGAGGTATATATACAATTCCAACAATGGAACGACCAATTTTGGGTGAGAGCGAATCAATGATATTGCCTCCGTTGTCAAAGAAACAACTCAGACGGCCGAAGAAAGTAAGAATCCCATCTAGAGGAGAGGTAAAAGAAAGACGGTGTGGTAGATGTGGGAAAATGGGTAGACACAATAGGAAAACATGTAAGGCACCTCTAAATGAAAAATCATGAGGTGGATCTTGATTTTTTTTGTCAATTTTTTTTCAAATAATAATGTTTTATTTGTCATAAATTTTTTTAAAACAATATTGAATAAAAAAGCAGTGCATTTTTTGTTCAGATTATGTTTTGCATTCAACATTTTTGTCATAGGCTTCTTTGTGTTACATTCAACACTGTCATAGGCTTGTTCATGTTACATTCAACACTGCCTATTGAATGTAACACGTCAATAGACACAGTCATTTTGCATTTTTTTAACGTGTTGAATGTAACATCTTCTGAAACACGCCATTTTTTGTGTCCTACAATTGAAAATCTTGTGTAACATCTTATTAGTTCCACGGAAAAACGCCATTTTCCGTGTCTATTAACGTGTTGAATGTAACATCGTCTGAAAAATATTTTTTTCATGTCTGTTAACGTGTTGAATGTAATATCTTCTTATTTCCACGGAAAAACGTCATTTTTTGTGTCTTTTAACGTGTTGAATGTAACACGGCTTGTGTTCATTATATAAGTTTTTATATTAATGTGTTGAATGTAACACGGCTTGTGCTCATTTTATTTGACCTTTTTAATGTATCACTCATGTTCCGTGATACACCATATTATTTTCCTCCAAAACTGCGCATTTTGTACCTTCTACAGAGATATTGCGCCGGCAACGTTTTTTTTTGAAAACGTGCCCTCACTCAAATATCATTTTTGTACCGATTCATTTCATTTCTCAAACTTTTCATCTTCTCGCATACACAACCAAAAAACACATTTTTTCTCTGTTCTCTCCCGTCGTTCTCATCCTCAAATCGGCGAAAAAATGGTGCACACAAGAAGAAAATGGTGACTAAGAATCCTAACAGGGCTGATGATCCTGTAAATCTGTCTGATTCAGGTATTATGTTCTTGTCTTATCTTTGATAATGCTCTTTACATGCACACAAAACATATATGTTGAAAAGTTCAATTATGTTGAACGTAACATTCATTATATATGTAACACTGTTTGTTGTTTTTTGAAAAAAAATGTGACATCGTAATGATTGTTCAGAAGATGTCCCGTTCCTTCATGTAACGCAACAAACGAACTCATCCACTGAATCTGATGAGATCATAGGTAAGTAATTTTTCTTCTTCCATTAACTGTTGATTGGTCTTCCTACCAAATCATCTATAAATGTGTAGTATGTACTTTTAAGCTTGACTGCATTGCATTTGTTTTTTGGTAGTTTCAGAGCCAGAGAAGACTGTGCAACCAATAAAATACCGTTCAAATCTATCGCAATTTCATTCGTTAATCAAGTCTATTCATCTTCAACGTGAACACTTTCAAATTCTGCGGACAATTCCATTTTGGAACACAATAAATGCTCTCCTGCGATGGGAGAGTGGAATCAGTTCATTCCACAAAATAGATTCCCTCATCGCCAATATCATTCGCTCATATGAACCACATAAAAAAGCGTTCAGGCTTGGATCAAAACTGGTTACATTTACAAGCAATGATGTCCAGTTGATTTTTGGATTACCACTAGGGAATGAACAACTACCTGGTCGTTATGCAAAAAAAAAAAAATGGGTTCTAAATTCTTAGCAAGGAGGCGCTTGTCTAAAAACAAGTTGAGTGCTGTTGAGATAAAGAATGAAATTGTCAAAATATTGGCCAGTAATAACCATGAAGATGTACAAGATGTTGCTCGTCTGCTATGCTTGCATCTCATAGCAACTTGTTTTTTTTCAAACAAGGGTCAATCTGCTGATGTCTCTGATATCATGAATGTTGAGGATTTAGGAATGATGGTGACTTATAACTGGGCTGAAGCAATTCATTCAAACTTGATGTCATCGATTGCCTCAGGTTACCGCAGACCAGAAACTGTTACTGGATGTGTTATCGCATTACATGTTATATAATTCTCTTTTTTTTACATTATTCTCTAACACATATCATTTTTCCCCTTATGTTTTACGTTCCAAATTTAATGATGTGGTGCATTTTTTATTCAGTTTTGGTTATGCGAGCACACATATTTGCTCAAAGAAGTTGAAGGGCGGCAATATTCTATTCCACGCTGGGAAAAATGGAACATGATGGAACTTATGGAAGTTGCATCTGGTTTGCAATTGTCCCAATTGTCTGATAATCAGGTATGCATGTTATATGCAAACATGTTCTCTGTTATGTATCATCACCTTGTGAATGTAACATCAATTGGTCACTTGTATTTATATATGTAAATAATAAAATTCTTAAGATGTTACATTCAATACCAGTGAATGTTGAATATAACACCAAAATATTCACATCATTTTCATGTTGAAAGTAACATTCTTACATGTATTGTTGTCTAGATTAAGCGGGCTGAAATTAAGGAAACAATTGTTGAAATGCAAATGGGTATTGTGCTTCCAAGTCATACTGATATTGAATCGTCTAGTCGGGATAAGAAGCACAAGGGCAAGAAGAAGGTCGATTCGTCAGAATTTCCTTCTTTTGACCTCAAGATTTCGCAAGAGTTCACTACTGATGTCGCTGAATTCTGTGGGGGGTCCCAAAACTTGGCTCAGCTTGTTTAAAGAAATGAAAAACTTGCTGGTGATTATGATCGTCTGAAGGGGGAACGCAAAGAGTTGAAGAAGAAATATAAAAAATAAAATAAAAAAATTGAAGAAAGAGATTGAAATTTTAAAAGACCAATTCACTGGTTGAAACAGAGGTACACGTTGTTACGCAAACGGAAAAACTTGTTACTGAAAAAACAGTACTCCAGGAACATCTAGAAGAGGCTGTGGTGCATTCTGTTACACAGTCCATTCAAAAATAGCAAGAATTCAAATAACAGGTTGTGGAGATCGCAAAGTTTTATAATTCGGCATTAGAAGAGCGTGAATCTGTTATTGCCCAACAAGCATGTGAGATTGCCAAACGTGATCATGAACCAGTAGTCAAATGTCCAAATCTGCCAACAAAATGGTTACACGAATAAGTACACATCAAAAAACACATATGAAAACTCCCACATCACTTGTAAAAAATGTTAAAAGCCGCGTGAGGACACGGAAAACTGGTGAGGGGTCGGTCCATAAATATCACATTCCTGCAAAACGATCGAAGAGGCTTATAAAAGCTACTGAGAAAGAAAAGCTAGTGACAACCAATCAATCAAAGGGCACTACAGTATATCAAGGAGAATCCAGCAAAATGACTGTTAAGTTGGATGAGTCATGTATGTTGCCTTCCCGAGATAGTATTGTGGCTATGATGTTAACTGAAGACGAATGGAAACTCCTAGAGCTTATTATGCAAACAGAGGGTTATACGTAAGTCTCATTCTTCCATCTTTATTATTTTTCCTTTTCATCTATGTCTCGATTGTTATGTGCTGATTCAATGAAAAATATTTTCTTCTTTATACAATTAGAGCATTCGTTTGGGGGTGGAGAATGGACTTTTGCACAGGTCTCCTTTGTTGACATTCTTGATCTACTATAGGAAAAACAACTGACAAATTTTGTGAGTTACCCTTTATATTGTTTTTTTTTTTTTTTTTTGTTTAATATATATGATGTTACATTCAATATCTATGGATGTTAAGTATAATATGTATTGGCATTATAAAACTCTGATGTATATTCTAAACGTATTGATGCTTATTTAATCAGGTCATCAATGGTGTTATGGAGCTCTTGTGCCTCGAACAAATAAATATGGCAAATGATTTAAAACAGCTTGGCGACATTCTTGCTGATCAATCATTTTTCGTAAATAGTACATGTTGGGTGAGTACATTTTGCTTATTTTCCATTTGACTGTTATACATCTACAAAATTTATTCACACATACGTTAAAAATGTTTTCTACAATCATGGATTCTTGAAAGGGATGAACTCACACTTAACAAATTTTTGAACGCTGACATAATCCGTGTCTTCACATCTGAGTGTCGTTATGTTCATTTTCCCATAAACACTACTGGCCCTACTCCAACAACTGGGCATTGGACCTTAGTTGTGTGCGATAAGCAAGAGTCAACATGGCATCATTATAATTCTGTTAATCTGAGACGAAGAGACATAGTTGACCATTTTTTCGAAAATGCGAAAAAACTTGTAAGCTTGTATTTTCATAAAATCATTTTTTGTTGCTGTTATAACCAACAATAATTGACAGTTTTTGTCCACCTATAGATTGCATACATAGATCAACTACTCAGCAAAAATAGTGTGGAGCATGAGTGGGCTAATCCTTCAAAAGATAAGATGTTGAATGTTGGTGATGTACCAGATCAAGATTCATCAGCGTAAGTACCGCATATATAACTTAATAATTTAAGTCATACATCATTCAATAAAATAAAATAAAAAAGGAACAGTTGTTTGAATGTTGATTATATTGAATTTACAGGATTGATTGTGGAGTATGCATCATCCATGTAATGAAGAAGATCTTTAGGAAGGAGAAAATCCTTACCAATATGGGCTTACATGGTTTTCGCATGGAACGTGCTGCTATCATTCATGACTTCTTAAATGATGCACCAAGAAGATGGACGCTTGACTCATATCATATTCGCACAGCAAATGAACCCAAACCTAACTGAAAAATGGACAAATGTTACTGAACTTCTAGATTTCCACAATTTTTTTTTGAAAACTGTTTTTCCAAAGTTATTTTTTGTATGTAATCCATCGTATATACACAATGTCATACACATTTGTTACTTTCCTTTTTTATATGTGCTGAATGTGTGCCTATGACTGTTGAATGCAAAAAAGAACATATGATAGTGTTGAATGTAACACAAAGAAGCCTATGGACAAAAATTGTTGAATTAGTGACAAAAAAACATATGACAGTGTTTAATGTAACACAGTCCTAACAAATTAAATGACAAAAACAAAATAGACAAATAATTGCGTTTTTCAAAAGATGTTACATTCAACACGTTAATAAAAACAAATTGAATTTTGTGAACACAAGCCATGTTACATTCAACACGTCAATGGACATAAAAAAAAAAAAAAAAAGGCATTTTTCCGTGGAAATAAGAAAATGTTACATTCAACACGTTAATAGACACAAAAAAATGTTATTTCTTCAGAAGATGTTACATTCAACACGTTAAGAAAAGCAAATTGAATTTATGAACACAAGCCGTGTTACATTCAACACGTCAATGCACACAAAAGATGACGTTTTTCTGTGGAAATAAGATGTTACATTCAACACGTCATAGACAAAAAAAATGGTATTGTTCAGAAGATATTACATTCAACACGTTAATAAAAGCAAATTGACATTTTATGAACACAAATCGTGTTATATTCAACACGTTAATAGACACGAAAAATGGCGTTTTTCCGTGGAAATAAGAAGATGTTACATTCAACACGTTAATAGAAAAAAAAAATGGTGTTCTTTAGAAGATGTTACATTCAACACATTAAGAAAGCAAATTGAATTTGTGAACACAAGCCGTATTACATTCAACACGTCAATGGACACAAACAATGATATTTTTCTGTTGAAATAAGAAGATGTTACATTCAACACGTTAATAGACAAAAAAAATGGTGTTCTTCAGAAGATGTTACATTCAACACGTTAAGAATAGCAAATTCAATTTGTGAACACAAGCCGTGTTACATTCAACACGTCAATGGACACAAAAAATGATGTTTTTCTGGTGTTCTTCAGAAGATGTTACATTCAACACGTTAAGAAAAGCAAATTCAATTTGTGAACCCAAGTCGTGTTACATTCAACACGTCAATGGACACAAATTGACTTTGTGAACAGAAGATGTTACATTCAACATATAAAGAAACGCAAATTTAGGCCCCGTTTGGTAACCATTTCCTTCCCAGATTTTTGGGAATTCTGTTTGGGAATAGCGTTTGGTAATTTTTGTTTCCGTTTCCATTTTATTCCCATTTGAGAATTGTGCCCACTTTTTTCTTAAGAAATGAGAAACAAAAAAAAGTTGTTTCTCATTATTCCCATTCCATTCTCAAAACCCATGATCACTATTCACCTACCGGCCGACCACCGGCCGCCGCCGCCGACCGCCGCCGGTCCATCTCCGGCGACCGTCGCCGGTCACCATCCGCCGCCGGTCATCTCCGGCGACCGTCGCCGGTCACCGTCCGGCCGGAATTTTTCCGGTCACTTCCGGCAGTCGCCGGCGACGGCGCCACCACCGTCTCCGACGCCGGAGAACCGTCGCCGGCCGTTGCCGGCCGGCCGGCGACGGCGCCACCGCCGTCAGGCCAAAACTGAAAAGAGAAAAAAAAAAAAAAAAAAAAAAAAAGATTTTAGGATAAAATCGTTACCAAACACAATTCCCTTCTCAAAACAAAAAAAAAAATTATCGTTACCAAACGCAATTCTACTCCCAAAAAGAAAACAAAATTCCCATCCCATCCCATCCCATTCCCATCCCACTGCTGGAATTGAAACAGAAACGGTTACCAAACGCCACCTTACTTTGTAGATCTTACAGGTTAGATATTATAGATCATTTTTTAGAAATCAGAACAAAGATTTTTTCATTAGCGTTTGGCATGATTAAGTTGCGCGAATTAAGTTGCATCAGAACAAAGATTTTTCATCAGCGTTTTAGCGGAAGGATGAGCGCCTAATTAATGAAAGGTAAAATCGTTCAACGTGGACAAAAGTCCTGATCGATACATGAAAAAGCGGCTGGATTTATTCGGTAATTAGCGGCGCTTTTTAGGACTAATCGGTGCGCGCTCCATAAGTTATTCTAGTCACCATTTTTTACCTCCATTCTTGTATAGTGATCTCAAAACCCTAAAAATTTGGCTATATTCCTTGAGCCCTTTACTGTAGTGCCCAGTTCAAATTCATCTCGCACCTGAACAAGCTTATGATTATACTCTTAAAGTAATAAAATATAGGCGATCAAGAACACTTATCTTTACCGAGTTGATTGAGGATAAGGAATTGGGATCAAGTAGAGGTCATTTTTTCTTCTAACCGTCACTCCGAATGCCTCCGCCCTGTCCAGATCTTCAGGTTTCATTCCAATCGGGAGTGTCCGATCAAAATGGTACAATAGCTGAGCAAGTCGGAAACCTAAAACTAGTCAAATCGAAGTTCATGCCGGGGTATATCCTACTTCCGGTGCTGGACGGAATATACTCCAAATGATTCCCCTGGTAAATCGATGAATCTCTCCAGCATGTAGCTTTCGTCGATCCAATACCTAGAGTCTCTTCCGATCGCCCAAGCGTTCACGATAACTTTGGTTTTGGCTGGAATTTCTCAGCCGTCGATCTCGCATTTCTCGCCTCACTCTCTGACTAGGAGTTCGAACATTATATGTTCAGTCTCGTTAAGGTTAACAACAATTCAAATAATACAAAATTAAAATAATTTATTATATTTTTAATATAAAAAAATAGTAAAACAATACAATATTATATATATTAAATCGTTGTAACAATTAATTCAATTAAATTTTATAAAAATCCCATTTAATTTATTTAAGTACATTAATAGATTAATTTTTTAAATTTACATTGATTCTTTATAATTGTTCTATTTTGGTTCACTCGAAATTTAAATATTTGAATTTTTATATAAATTTTCAAAAAATAATTAATTTTATTAAAAAAAATAAATTACGACATTTAATTAATAAATATTTTAAAAAAATAAAAAAACCTCACAAACAGTTTGATTATTAAATGAACCAAGTTTAAACATAATATTTTAAACTCGACTCGAACTTGAATAGAATGAAAAATAAACGAACCAAACTTGAACACTCAATACTCGGCTCGTTTACAGCTTTACTCTCTTGACATTAGAAGCGGCGGAGCCGAGGGATGTAATCGAGGAATAGTTTGTGAAATTCTGATTCATTGATTTCTCATTTGTTATTGAAAACTTCTCTCACCTCGTCTAGTCTTGTGCCTTCTTCGTGATTCTAAGGCTTCTCAAAAGTTCCGCCATTGTCCACTCCACTGTTGTTGTTCATGTCTCACCACCGGCGCTAAAAATATCTTAATTGAGACGATGAGAAATTCAAGTTAAAACATTGGGTAAATTACACTTTGTATCCCTGATGTTTTAGTGTGATCTCAATAATACCCTTCAATATTTTCATCTATGCAATGTACTCTTCAAGGATGAAATTTTGTCTCTAATTGATCCAATTGACAACCTTTTGGTATCTTGATTGCCATAGTAATAACACATGCATCATATTTGAGGAAGAATTAGCGTATGTAGTGCATGTGCTACTGCTCGAGGTTGGAAAATTAGCAAAAACTATGGAAGACAAGATTCGAAAGATTTCAAAGCTTTGAGCGTCTATGTGTTTGAGCTAAAAGAGATAACAAACATCTTCAGTCTTACAGAGATAGCAGAGGAATTGCATAGTGAAAAAACAACGGCAGTCGCTGATTTAGGAGAAACTCCCACTCATAAGTAGTTTTATTATAAGCCTAAAAGGCTTCTATGGGTCAGGTCAGGCTGATACGACCGACCCGAGAGAAAAGGCCTTGTGGTCTCCTCGGGCAGAGTACGTCGCCCCAAGACTAGAACAGAGGCTCGCTCATGAGAGCAAACCTTTACATGAATAAAAGAAGGCCCAGTAAGGAGGCCCAATTGGGAATGAAAAAACACACGGTGGAAGGTCAGAAGAAGATCAACCAAAAACCCCACAATCCCATACAAAAGGAGAACCGTAACTAACTCACCGCATGCAGTGTGATCATCCGCAAATCCCTTGCAGATAGAAGTGGATCGTGGAGGGTCCGATTTCACCAACAAACAGCATGAACTAAGAAGTCTATAAATAAGTAAATGTACCAATAAACCCAACTACTTGAGCTTTCACCCATAAATAGACTAACTTATTCTCACACTGGAGGTTTTTTGACTAACACCATACCGGTGTCCCTCCCTTGAGCTTTTTGGTTTTGCAGATCACTTATTTACAGGTTGAATAGGTTTTTGGCAAGTGGAAATTTTTTTTTTTTATGTACTAGATATTTTTGACAACATCAGACACATATGACAAAAATGAAGTACCCATTGATTTATGAGCTTTGAGCATAAGTTATCTAAATGTATAAGAAGATAGGGATTCTCCATGGCTTTAAAAAACTATAATTTTTAGATTTATAAATATAAAAAAAAAATGAAAAATTAACTAATAGTGTGTATATATATATAATTTAAGGGGTACAAAATAGAATTTAACTCAACCGCTTTATAAGGGGGAAATAATATTTTTAGGTGAGAATTCTCCCTCCAAAAATTTATAATTAGATGCCATCTATTCATTCTTCTCGACCCTTTTTTTTTTTGGTTAACTATTTCAATTTCTAAAAATATGAGTGTTTGGTTGTATTGAATTGGAACCTTGGAATTGGAATTAAAAATAAAATATTTAAATTGTTAATTATTACATACGTTCATTTCTAATTCCAATCCTAAAGTCTCGATTTCATATTTCCAATCCTAAAGTCGGGCGTCGGGTTATGCTACTTAGAACCCCCAAACTTTATGGGCTCCCATTATATACATATATATATATATATTAGAAATAATTTCGAAAAAAGAAAAAAAGAGAAAAACCATTGTGGGTTGTTCACTGTAACTACTTTTTCCAAAGGACATTTATATTTTAATATAATAAAAAAATTCTTTTCAAACTTTGTCTAGGGCCTCAGATTTTCCACGACTGACTCCGTTCCAATCGCTACTTTAATATTTGAAAAATAAAAATCTCTATTTCTAATGACAAATAAGACTTTGTATTTTTAAGTTTTTTTCAAACAAAAAATGGGAAAAAGTGGAATTCAACAAACATAGTGTGTGTCTGTATAGGATAAGATTCTCATTTTTCACATTTTAATTTTATATTATTACCTTTTGTAGCAAGTGTTTGATGGGTGAAAAATAGGTGGAAAAGAAGCTATGATGTAATAGCTAGTTATGCGTAAGAGGTGGAATGAAAAGAAAAAGTGAATATCAATTGTTTTGCATGATGTACAAGCATTCAATGCATGAATAATTATAGTGCAAAATCACCAACTCTATTTAATTTTTATATTTGGTTCACAACAATCATCATAAATTTGAAATCCATTCTATATTAGTCTCCCTATTGACTCTAATAATTAATTTTAAACCTTATTTTAGTTATGATTAATTAACCAATAATATAATTGAGGATGGGT
Source organism: Eucommia ulmoides (assembly GCA_016647705.1). Classification (NCBI taxonomy): domain Eukaryota; kingdom Viridiplantae; phylum Streptophyta; class Magnoliopsida; order Garryales; family Eucommiaceae; genus Eucommia; species Eucommia ulmoides. The sequence continues at coordinate 508,524 of JAENRU010000490.1, read as the reverse complement.
ATTTCAAGAAATCCTAACTAAAAGTATATGTGACAAACCAAAGTACGAAAAATTCAAGAAAATCATAGTCTAAGTACTCAGAGAGTCCTGAGGATATACTGCCTGAGAACCCGATCACATAAGGCAAAGGACTGAGGTCATAACCAACCACAAGACCTCAAACTCCGACCAGAATCTTGAATTACCCGAGAATTCAACTAGGGCTCATGCAAGATTGCTTAGCCTCAGGCTATCCAAGAGTGAGCATATACACCCCCCCGCTCGGGTCTTGAACCATTGCTAAAGACCTGTCGCCGAATCCCAGCACATAGGGGAGATTGAATGAATCATTCAACGGGCATAATCCACTCAATCTCAAGAATCTTGCGAGAATTAATGGGATTCCATAACTGTAAATTCAAGAGCAGACTGACGGGTTAAGGTAAACACAATTTACAAGGGAGATATCTGTCAAAATTCACTCAAACCTAAACTCTACTAATTCTCAAATCGGGAGTACAACGACATTAAACCTACCTGCGTGTACATTGTTTCGCAAGAACCCTGGTTGAAGGTCGTCCTCTAAATCAGAGGTGGATTTAGAAGTACACCACATCTGACGATGAAGTTTTTAATTTCACCAAATCCATTAGAAAACTGAACATACAAACTGTAATAAAAATTCATAGTAGTGAACCTCAAACATAAAATCTTCCTCATAAAAAGATTATAAAATACCCTGTAAAATACATTCATTTTTTTCAACTCACAGGGCTGTTAGTCTATATCACCTTCTCATTGGCATAAACTACGTAATTGTCTCTATGTTAGAGCTTCAAGAAGCACAATAAATGTTACCTTTCTCACTCTAAAACTCTTTCTCTCTCTCTCTCTAAGCTAAGTAGAAGTGCAGGGAATGTCGTCTTTGTTTGGGCCAGAGGGTTCGACTATGGGTTGGGTGAATGGTTTCTTTTCAGGGAGTGGAAGGTTGGAAGGCCTGTTTGGATGAACTCGATTTACTTTCTCTCTAGGAATATCAAGCTGCGCCAAACCAAAAATAATTTCATCAAAAATAAATAAATAAATACATGTATAGATACAGCAGGTGCCAGGTTAAAAATGAAAAATGCCGAGAATTTCTAGATTTGGAGGGAGAAAGAAAAGAATGGAAATATGGAAGAGTTAAGAGAATTTTTGGCGAAAAAACTTTGAAAACAATTTTCGGAAACAGTTTAGAAAATTGTGAAAACTTAGGTTTTAGAACAGAAATTTTTACTAGTGTTGAGAAATATTAAAGTAGAAGCGATGTGATGTGATTGAATGACTTTTTTTGAAAACAAAGAGATTATTGATGTGATTAATTGACGATGTATATATATGAGATGGAGAAATGTGAGTAGAGGGGAAAAAATATATTTTTTTAAAATAATTACAGAAAAATATATTAAAAAAAATGATGTGATTGATTTTAAATTGTGAAAATTCTTTTGTAAAATAGCTTTTGAGTTATGTGGTAAGGGCAAAACTAATTGATTTCATTTATTTTCTTTCCGAAAACAATAAAAATATAGCTAGAGTTGTTAACCAAACAAAAAAAATGGCAACTCAGTGCACAAAGATTCATGTCATTGAGGGATCGGGAGACGGTCAAATGTATGCAGCCTTATCCCTGTTTAAAAAGAAGTTGACTTCAAGATTTGAACCCGAGACCTCTAATTCACAATGGAATAACTCCTATTTTTTTATTTTTTTAACTTTTATCCCAGATAATGTCATACATCTAACTTTAACGGGTCACAAATTGCAGAAAAGCTAGTTTTCCTATCTTCCCCCACCCAAAAAAAAATAAAAATAAAGTTGTGTTTCTGTAAAAAAAATATGTGAAATTAATCCAATATTTTAAAAACCGGACCAGACATTGAATCGGAAAAGTCACCGGGTCACAAGTCACTGGTTCAACCGGTAGGTAAACCGCGGTTGAACCGTGACATTATAATTTCGTGAACCGCGACGTTATAATTTCGTCATTAATATATATATATATATAAAATAAAAAATACAAAAAACCTAATACCCCTGCAATACCAAGTCCCAAAAGTCTCAACAAGTCTAATTGCATGCAATAGGCATGGCCTACAATCCCAAGTCCCAACAAACTAATGCGTCCAATTTTCATTTTTTTTGAGAGAAAAGCATTGCCATCAAAGTAAAATACCAAGTCCAAGACTCCAAAACAAGTCTATTGGCCTGCAATCCCAAGTCCCAACAAGCTAATGCCTCCAACCTTTTATTTTTTTGAGAGAAAATGATCATCAAAGCAAAAGGAAATCCCAAACCCTAATGGCTTGCAATCTTCCATTTTCCCCTGAAATTTCTCTCTCTTTCTCTCAAATTCTCACGCTCTGATCTCTATCTCCCTCTAAAATTTTCTCTGAATATTTTCCGACTTTAAAATACACATATTACATCTGTCGATCGTTCCTGTGCCATCGCCGTCGGAAGCTACCTTGAAGGCCTGGAGACTGAAATCGGACAAGAATTGGGATTTGAGGGTGAAATCAGAGATGGATTTGAGACGAGAGAGAGAGAGTGCAAAAGGGAGGCAGCCGATTGCAATTGTGGAGGACACTAGGGTTTTTCTTTGAGCAGTATTTATATGGATAGGAAATGGTGAAAACCCGGCCGGTTCGTCGAAAACCGGAATGGTTCAACGGGTCACGTTCGAACCGGCCGGTCCAATGATTTAACCGTATAAACGGTTTTTAGTGTATTTCCAGACCGGAAACAGAGTCAGTCGACGGTTCGACCAGTTCGACTGGCCAGTCCGGTATTTAAAACCTTGAATTAATCAAAAAACAATTTTATTTTATTTTTTAAAAGAAAAGGCTACGTATATCCAATATTTGCTTTTGCTTTGAGATGCAAGGTGTGAGAAAACAAAAGTGGAAGCTCAAAGCAATGAAAACACAACTCACCTTGTGACCGCATCCAGCTACACAAGCATGAAAGCATTCCTGAATACGAAAAAAAAAAAAAACTAATTTAAATTAACAGAAAAAAAAAAAAAAAAAAGCTCTTTTCTTTAGGGTTTGGGTGGAAAAAGGTTGACAAAAAAAAAAAAAAACTGTTTGGTATGGGTGGAAAAAGGTAAGAAAAATGGAAATAGGAAGAAAAACGCACATTTTCGAAGCAATTTTTTTGATATCTCAGTATTTCGTCTCATGATTGAAGGAGAGTTCTTACACCTGCAATTTCAGGTAAGAATCAAGTGTATATGTAATGGTCGCCCCACAGTATTCCCTCTAGGAAAGGGCTGAAGACCGTTCTTTATGAGACCAATTTCAAGCCTCTGGAGATAGTGGCGGTAGATTCCGATGACAAGGTCTTTGTGTAGAATATAATACTTTGCCTTTTCTAAAAATATTTTATGGAGATTTTTTTGTTGCAAAGATTCTATTTAATAATTATATGCATAAATTTTTTTCTTTCTCTCGTGTTTGAGATATGTGTTTGAGATATATATTGTACACATTGCACTCTACTTATTTATGTTAGATTGTAAATTCTTATTTGAATTTTTATTGTGGACATTACTATTTTAGTCTTAAATTTACTATCACTTTTAATTTTACATAGAGTTAATATATTATTTTGGTTGGAAATAGTAGAATTTTTTTAAAATGATTGAGAATAAAATTTTTAAAAGAGGAAAAAATACGAGACATTCTTAATTGAAAAAAAAAAAGAAAGATAATTAATGATGTCCGTAAGTTAAACGTTCAATATTTTGCAATCCAAACTTGGACACCACATTTTGGAGTGTCTTTATATTTTGAACTTTGTGGTACATTGTATAATTTAATTCAGAAGTCCAAATATAAACAAAAAAAATTCAAACTTGTCAGGGTGGTTTCGGCAAAAGAGTGTACAATTGCACACCATTTTTCGTGTTGCATTGCATAGAACAGAATGAGAAGTTTATCATCGGAAAAAACTCAATTATTGTCAAAAATCTCTGTTTTGCACAGATATTTTAGCTGGAAGATTGAGCATCCTAAAACATGCCAAGTGTTTCAATAAAAAAATTTATGTTTCAAAAATTCAGTCAGGCACAAGCAATAAACATAAGATACATCAGCAAGATTTTGTTTTTAATTTAAGTTAGTAAATACAATATTTTGTTTTTAATTTAAGTTAGTAAATACAATATTTTTTCCACATTACTATGTTACGTTTTTGTTGATGTTGTCACAACTACAAGTACACAACATTCAAATTAACAAATAATCATTTTTTTTTTCAAAATAAATGGTAATACTTATTATTAAAAAAAAAAAATTCAATATTTTACCCATTAAATACAATAAACTTTTCTAACATTTTATAATAATATTAATTAAAAATTAAGAAAAAATATTGCAATAACTCAATAACTCAACAAAAAAAAAAAAAAAAAGAGAAAAAACACATAAAAAGATAGATTAACATTAGTTTACTAATATGTTATTTTTTATTACGTTATGAATACAAAAATAAATTCGTAAAATTAAAATTATATTCAACTAAAATTTTGTCATTTCATCATTTCATTAAAAATTAATAAAATTATATTCAACTAAAATTTTGTCATTTCATCATTCCATTAAAAATTAATTGAAAACGAAATATTAACAAACCACAAACTATTTTAAATATTTCCAACACTCTCAATGATACATAGTTCTACTCCAAAAATAAAAAAAAAAAACTTAACCAATACAAATATTTTTTCAGACACAACAAATATAAAATTAAATTTAACCAACAAAATAAAATACACATACAAATTACTCTAAAACTAGCGCTTAGACCTGGTCTAAAATTAGTCACAAGAGTCATAACAATAGCATTGACAAATGAGAAACATCTAACTAAAAAAATTTATTATTCTAAGCAAATAACTATTTTATTTTAAATCTCATCTATTAGAGTTTATATAAATACTAATATTTCAATTAAGGTTGCGTCACCAATAGTTGCTCTATAGAAAATAAGAGAATGACTTGTGTATTATTATTGATTCAAATTCCACTACTTATACAAGATAAGAGATGAATTACAAAAGAAACACAATATGAAAATATGAAAACAATACAATGAAAATGAAACAACTTAAATACTAATTAAATAAGAAAATAATATTATGGAAAGCGGTAGTAGGTGAACTTGGTTCGGTGAGTGAACTCGGTGACTGGGGGTATACTCTAATATGCCCCCACAAGATAGAGCTCCGGTAGGAGAGTCGAATCTTATTTTTGAGTAGAAGAAAATGAGCCCCGAGCTAGAGGTTTGGTGTTGTCAGCATCTAGTTGATGGGAGGCTCATTGGAGCATTTTCTTGGAACATCTAGAGGCTCGTTGTACGAGCGGTGGTGTGCTGTAGCACGTAACAAGCGTTATCTCTCCAAACAAGTGTTTTGCCGCAGGCACGAACTCCTGACTTACAGAGGCCCCTCAACTACTGCATCTTATGAGTCGGAGGAGCGTTATAGTTGGCCGGGGTTATTTGTGATGTAACAGAAATCACCATGGTTGAAATTTGTAGGGAGACGGATTTTTGATTTAGGAGAGCGAGAGAGAGATGAACCACAAATACAGTGAATCACAGATACTCAAGAGATCTGAGAAAGACTGATAGATATATCGTGTGTTCGTGCATGAGAGAGAGAGAGAGATTGGTTCACTTTAGTGAGAAAAGATTTTGACCAGAGTTATCCAAGAAAACAGGGGAGTTCATCCAATGACAAAAAACACTAAGGTAGTTGGGAAAAACAATGAATATTTTTAGAAACCATAAAGATTTTTTTTTTTTTGTTTTTTTTAACCAGTGGTAAACATTGAAGAGTGTAAGACTCTAAGAAATTAGACCTTCATAAAACCTAAAGAAAAAAAAAAGATTTGAAGCTAATTGGATGGCTTTAATACAGAAGGATGTATTCTCAATGAACACTAACAAAAGAAAATAAAATAAAGAAGCAGAAAATACAACCCTACTGTAAAAAGTTGTTTCTGAAGTCCCATTACTCGACACCTCAAAAATCAACAAATGCATTATTGGAGAGGCAGAAGTAGGAGGAAGATGCTGAAAGAAAGAAGTGGGTATTTCAAAAGCGAAAATAGTAGAAGAAAAAAAATTGAAATTGTGTAGGAGAATTTGTTTAATGGCAGTCGCCGTCGAAGTTCGTAGCCGGAGGCTATGAAGGCCGACGGTGGCAGTAAACTTTCTCTCTATAGGCGGCTAGGTTTTTTTTTTCTTTTTTGGATTGAATGCTATGATACCATATAGAAAATAAGAGAATGATTGTGTATTATTTCACTACTTATACAAGAGGAGAGATACAAAGGAAACACAATATTAAAATATGGAAACAATACAATGAAAAAGAAACAACTTAAATACTAATTAAATCAGGAAATGATATTATGGAAAGCGGTGATAGGTGAACTTGGTTCGGTGGGTGAACTCTGTGACTTGGGGTATACTTTAACATGCTCCACCGTTGTTGGCGGCCGAAATCTAGTAGCCGGATTCCAACCACCGTCGGTTGCCAAAACTCCAATCACCTGCCATGGGAGAACCTCTTATACTATCAAAACTCGTCGCACCCCATATATAGTATTATGTCAAGAGACACTAGTACTCCTATGACAAAAATGCAATGACTAAAAGTTAGAAAATATATATTCTTTTTACACCATCACTACCACTGTTGCTTCTATTCCACTGGCCCTGTTCCGCCATGATGACCAATGAAACAAGGGCCAAGTTGTCCAAAATTCGTCATCTTAAAGATTTCTTTTTTATTGAAAGTGGAAAATTGAACATTGGATCAAACACACACTGTAAGTGTCTTATTTATAATTTTTGTTTTATTCGCCTTAAAAGGAGTGTCAGAGAAACATTAAAAAATAACAGGCGGTGTCTCGGGTAATTAAAAAACATACATTTATCTTTTGTTCTTCTTCCAGCGTTTACGTCCTTTACCATTGAATCGTCGATTTGTTCTTATAACATCGGCAAACCATCCATGATTTCTCCAAAATAAGATGTATCCAATGCTCAATCCAGCCACCATTCCAGATCCATAACCCATCATTATCCACCTCCAATCAAACATTCTTATAGAGCCACTTGTGTCTTCTTCTCCAACACCTGTCATTGCTTTGCCAGAACCGTCGCATTTTCTTGACAACGGGGACCCGCAAAGGCGATCATTTCCCTCATAGGATTCGTTAGAAAATGTGTCGAATTGTTCACCACTAGGTATAGGCCCTTCGAGTTTGTTACGTGCCAGGTTTAAGACGGATAGAAACGTTAAACTCGAGTTGTTGAGGAATCTTTCCAGACAGATTGTTGTCTGAAAGATCCAACGATTCAAGTTGTCTTAGGTTTTCAAGACAAAACGGTATTTGGTTGTCTAGATGGTTACGGGACAGGTTGAGCAAATGGAGTGACTTCAGCTCGCATATCGACCCTGGTATTCCCCCTTCGAACGCATTGTTCGAGAGATCAACCGACGTGAAAATAGTTAAGATCCTCGACATCAGCACCTCTTGACCTTTGATTGTGACCGTCACTGAATCGTGGTAGTGGTTGTCCCCTAGGTAGTTAATTCGGTTGTTGACCTCGTCCTCGGTTTTCATGGATTTGAAATTACCAAAATACCCTGATGGCAATGAGCCGACGAATCTGTTGTGAGAGATGTCAATGAGGTGAAGAGCGGGAAACGCGGCCGTGGTCCGAGATTGTTGTCTGATTGGGCCGTGGAACAAGTTTGCAATCAGACAAAGCACTTGGCAATGTTCCCTCCATATGGTTCCCGTTCAAGACTAGCGATCTTAGGCTGCCTGAGTAAATCTCCGGAATGGTTCCCGACAATCTGTTCTTACCAAGATTCAATACCGACAGAACACTGCTAAACCCACCCAGACAACCTGGGACACTCCCACTGAATGCGTTGTCTGAGAGATCAAGGAGTTGAAGATACCGAGATTCGCAAATGGATTTCGGGATTTCTCCAATGAGTTTGTTGCCTGAAATCGAGAAGAAACTGGCATTGTAAAGGTACAAAGATACGTCAGTTGGGATTATACCCGAGAAGTTATTCTGGGAATAATCCAAAAACGAAGCGTATTCAGACAGGAATGGGATTGAGCCTTGTACCATGTTAGAATGAATGTCCAAATAGATCAAGCTAAGCGAGGAAGGGTCAGGAAGTGGTTGTTCTAGACCGGTTAGCAGGTTATGAGAAAGATTAAGGTAAGTCAAAGAACTCATCCAAATCCAATTGGGTATCACTCGATTCTCAATTTTGTTGTTGGACATGTCCAGATAATCCAACACATGAAGATTTCTAAGGAATCCCGGGAATTCGTTTATGTTGCATGAATGCAAATCCAATTTCCAGAGCTTTGACAAAGACAACTCGGTACTAGAAAATCCTGACCATGAATTATCGGACAGATCAAGAATGGAAAGGTTTGTCAATTTACTGAACATTTCCATTTTCACAATCCCGGTCAAATTGTTCGAAGAAATATCAAGTTCTTCTAAGGATTTGAGCTCAAAGACAAGAGTTGGAAAACGACCCTGCAGCATATTGTTACCGATAAAAAAACGAGTCAAACGTGAGGAGATCTTGTTGGGGACCTCACCGGGTAAACCATGAAACTGGTTTTGACCAAGATCTAAGTACTCCAGTGATGGGAGTGTGAAGAGGGAATGGTTGATAAAGCCTGTAAACGAGTTATTGTGCAAATCGAGGTAAACGAGTTTCGAGAACACCAAAGGTTGGATTGGACCACTTAGACGATTCGACGAGAGGGAGAGAGAAACAAGTCGGGTTAGATTCGAAATCGAATTCGGGATTATACCCTAGAAATTGCAATTATCAAGGAATAAATCGACTAAGTACTCGAGGTTTCCGATCGACTCAGGTAGTTCTCCGTAGAATCTGGTTTGCGAGAGCGACAAGTGTTGAATAGAACTATTTTTGGGGAAATAATCTGGGAATGAGCCGAGGAGCTCTGGATTGAATGAAATATCGAGTTCCTTTAATTTCGGTAGTTTGAAGATGTTTTTGGGAAACTCGCCTTGTAACGCACCGTAGCCAAGATGAATGGAGATCAAAGAAGAGAGGTTTCCAAAGGATTCAGGAACTTGGGTGGAGAGATTGTTGCTGGACAGATTGATAACAGAGAGATTTGACAGGGAAATATCGAGTGGACCGGAAATCGAACAACCTTGTAAGCTTAGGACGCGAAGGCTGGGGATGGACGAAGACAAGGCTGCAGCCCAGTCGCTGTTCCCTGAGGACATGTTGACTCCATCCAGTATAAGCTCTTGCAAGTCGGACATGTCTCGAATGATCGTTTCCAGGTTCGGTTTCTCGAGTTTTAGCTCGTTTCCCGATAGATCGATCGATACCAATTTCGTGAGGAGGGACATTTCCGGCGGGATTTGGCCGGACAAACCCGTTTCAGCGAGATTGATATGTGTGAGATTTACAAACTCTTTAATACCAGAGGGAATCAAAAAACGGGGAATCTCAGTTCCGGTACCATCCGAGATAGTTGATGATCCCTGAGTGGAAAGAGAAACAAAGTTGCCTGAGAGGTCGAGTTTTTGGAGGGCACGAAGCTTGAAAAGGCTACTGTTGGAATCGATTGTACCGGAAAGTTCAGCATTTTTAAGGTTCAGACCAATCACATGACCGGTGGCGTGGTCGCAAGTAATGCCTTTCCATGAACAACAATCGGTGTTTGGGTTCCAAGTGGATAACTTTGATGAGGACGAAGAAGACGACTCAGCCTTGAATTGCAACAAAGCTGATTGTTCATTCTTGAGGCATTTGTGAGATTGAGATGATGTGAAGTGGAAGAAGAAGAAGAAGAAGAAGATGATGATGATCAGGTAGAGTTTTTTTGCTTCCATTGTTATGGAATGGCTGATCACCGATGCAGGGAAGTCATCGATGAGCATCTGGTATATAAATAAAGACAGGAACCAAAGTATGCTGTTTTTAGTAGTTTTTTTTTAATGATTCAAAGTCAAGCCTTCCCTATATTTTATTGGTATAGGTCCCTTATTTTCCTTAATTGGTAAAAATTGTTAACGGAGGAATAAACTTTAGTTTTAGTCCTGCGCATAGGCTCGGTTATATGTAACAATTTTGAATGTAAAATTTTGTTACATGTTATAAATATTACTATATTTTGTAACATATAACAATTTTTTATTTTAACATGTAACAACTTTGTATGTAAAATTTTGTTAGATGTAACAATGTGCAATTTGACTCAAGTTCCACATAAACACCCACCTCATATTTTAGGACAAGAATGTAAGGTGGCGTTTGGTTAGTATTCCTACTTTTCTGAACTCAACTGAAATGGGTTGGGTTGAGTTGAATTGGGTTGGGTTGAGAATTTTTGGAACAGAATTGCGTTTGGTAACGACAATTTTTGTTTTATGCTGAAAACAGAATGTGTTTGGTAACGATTTTATCCTAAAACTAATTTTTCTTTTTTTAATTTTTTTTTTTTTTTTTTGTGTTTGGCGGCGGCAGTGGCAGTGGGCAGACGGCTGGCGGGGCGACTGAGGGGGCTGGCGACAGTCCCCGGCAGGTGGCGACGGCCGCTGGAGATGGACGCCAGCAGCGCGGACGGTCGCCGGAGGTGGCCGGCGACAGCGGAAGGTTGCCAAAAGTGGCCGGAGACGGCGGTCGGTCGCCGGACGGTGGCCGACGGCAGCGGACAGCGACGGGTGGTGGTGGTCAACCGGCAGATGAAGACGAAAGTTGAGAACTTTGGGTTGAGTTTTTTGGGCACAAAAAGAAACAACTTTTTTTTTGTTTCTGATTTCTTTAGGATTTTGAGAATCAATTCCTATTTTTTGAGTTGGATTGGGTTGAGTTTTGTGTTTGCCAAATGCGTTCCCAAAAATCAAACCCAAAATTTTTGAGTTGGGTTGGGTTGAGTTTGGTTAGGAACACTAACCAAACAGGGCCTAATTTTCTGAAATAAAAATCTGGGAATAATACTGTTCTGTTGCCAGAAATTTGTTCTAACAATCTGGGTGCAGAACAAATTTTGATTTTCTTTATTTTAAAGTCCTACATTTCTGTTTTTGTTCCCATTTTTGGGGGGACAGAAACATAAATATGAGAATAGAAGCCCATTTGGTTAGTGTTTCAATTCCATTCCAACCCAACCCAACCCAAAAATTTTGAGTTTGATTTTTGGGAACGCGTTTGGTAAACACAAAACTCAACTCAACCTAACCCAAAAAATAAGAATTGATTCTCAAAATTCTAAAGAAATTAGAAACAAAAAAAAATTATTTTTTTTTTGCCCAAAAAACTCAACCCAAAGTTTTCAACTTCCGTCTTCATCTGCCGGCCGACCACCACCACCAGCCGCCGGCCACCGCCCGGCGACCATCCGCCGTCACCGCCAAAACAAAAAAAAAATCTCAAAAAAAAAAAAATATTTTTAGGATAAAATATTTACCAAACACGATTTTGTTCTCGGCACAAAACAAAAATTGTCGTTACCAAACGCAATTATGTTCTAAAAAATAAACAAAATTCACAACCCAACCCATCCCAGTTGGATTGAAAAAAGTGGGAACACTAACCAAACACCACCTAAACATGCAAATTCTTGTTTAGTGTTCTCAAAACCCTACATATTGCTATATTCCTTGAGCCCTTTACAGTAGCACCCAGATCAAGTCCATCTTGCACCTGAAAAAGCTTATGATTATACTCTTAACAATGAATTATTGGTGATCAAGAACACTGATCAATAAAATATATATATATATATATATATATATATATATATTAATGATATAAAGTCAAGTCTTCCTAGAATTTTTTCCCTATATTTATTGGATGAGGACCTAACTAAGTTATTCTAGTCGCCATATATATATATATATATATTAATGATATAAAGTCAAGTCTTCCTAGAATTTTTTCCCTATATTTATTGGATGAGGACCTAACTAAGTTATTCTAGTCGCCATTTTTGACCTCCATTCTCCCTTTGAAAGACATTGGGTCTCTCTGAGTTTCCCATTTGTTTCCTGTCCTACAAAAATAAAATGTTATTAATGATTTTAATTGAAAATGGATTACACTCAACATGTGACCTTCTAATGAGAATATTTCGTCATTTCATGTCTCCACTAACGCAGAAATATTTTTCCCTAATATCTTTCTAACAACAATTCGTATGAAGAATGAGAAAGACAAGTGTTGGAATATTTTTATGGGCTAACATTAATTGAATTAATTGTTTTACAAAAACTGGTTAATGAATAGTTTATTATTTAAGCAGCCCAAACAATCAGTGATCATATTTTGATTCGGGTTGTGACGTCTTTTATGTAGAAGCCCAGTTAAGTGACAAATGTAGGTTTAGGATTTCGTTGAAACCCGTTATGGGAGGGTCCAATGAGAAACTCTAGTATATATAATTAGGTCATCTCCCTAATCTAGATTAAGGGGTTTCTTCTCATTGAGAGTCGCCACCATAATAATCTAGATCATAGGAAGGAAAACCTGGTTAGTAATCCGTTGCGACAGATTCAATCTCCTGCAATGGCTGAAACAGGCACCCTTTCGATTACTGTTCTTCATTATTGTATCTTAATAATCATATATGCTTTAAATTATTATTTAATTTCATATTATTTTGATTATGGGAAATAATCAACAAAAAACACAAATCATTATTAAGAGAAACATCTTGGATCTAGTGAAGCGATGAAATGACAAAAATATATCCATTAAAAAGCAATGTGGTGAGCACAACCTATTTTTTGTCTAAAATCATTAACAACATTTTCAATTTTGTAGGATTGAAACAAATATGGAACTTGAGGGATCAAATGTGCAATTTGACTAACTTCAGGGTCCACATAGACACCCACCCTCATACTTTAGGGACCAAAAATAATTTTCCTAAGTCAAAATTTGGGTACCAGAAATTTGTTCTAAAAATCTAGGTGTAGAACAAAGTTTGATTTTCTTTATCTTAAATTCCTGCATTGCTCTTTATGTTCCCATTTTTGGGGGATAGAAACAGAAATATGAGAATAGAGTTAGTTCTCATCCCATTCTGTCCCCAAATTTTTGGGAATGATATTTGGGAGTGCGTTTGTTAAACTCATTTTCGTTCCCATCCCATTCCAAAATTTAGGAATTGATTCCTACATTTCTTAAGGAGATGAGAAAAAATTAAATATTAAAAAAAATATATACATATTCCTTCCCAAAAATCTCATCCCATAATTTAGGACACGTTGAGAATATTTTGAATTGTTAATGAGTCCCTTGTTCAACCTTTGGTAACCTCAATCGCACAGACTCTATTGTCATATTTCTTTCTTCATTCTTCAATCATTCTTCATCTCCATGTTAAAACCATTTTTGAAGCTTAATTGAATAAGGCTACACCCAAAAAAGAAAAAAAAAAGTAAATACAAGAAGAAAATTTTCATGAATACCAATCTAAGATATTTGTAGTACGACTGTATTAATAATTCCAAATTTTAACGAATTTTGGAATCAAACATTGATATAGTTATTGATCCAATTTGTATTATTGTGTTCTTGATGATTGTATTAGATTTCATATCTGGTTTAGTTATTGCTTTAGTTATTGCTTTGATTTGTAAGGGCCGCATTTAAATTGAGTCATCTCCTCCGAAGTTCAATCATTATTTTATTTATGCTTTGATTTATTTATTTTTGTTTTCCTAATTGTGCTGAGCATTTCTTGAAAACCAGGCGATGATGGTGCGAAGAAGGCCGAGTTGTTGGTGCAAAGAAGGCCAAATTGTGCTGAGCATTTATTGGCTTCGTCATGATGTTGATGACGAAGAGAAGGGCATTCATTTTTGTTTTAAGCGATGTTATTTTTGTCTGACATTTAATAGTTTCAGGGTAAATCTTTTGACTCTGCTGTGTAGGGTTAGTCTATGAATTTTAATTGAATTTTGTTTATATTGAATTAAGAGTTTTTTACCGATTAAGAATTATTTTTGTCTGGCATTTAATGTTTAAAAGTTGGTTGTAATCAAGTATATTGATATCTTAGGATAAGAGTTTAACGATGTCGTGTAGAGTTACTTGATTATTTTTAATAGAGTTGTATAATTTGAGAAATAAATTGCTTATGTTTTTTATTTGTTGATTATTTTACACTTTTAGTTTTAAAAACATGCACAAATATAAATTTATTAGTATATAGAGAGAATGTGCATTTTTTTTTTCCAAATTGGACATCTATTGTAAAATATGTATTATGTTTATATTTAATATGTCAATATTTTTAGATATCTATTTTTAGTTAATGTTTATTTTTTCAAATTTGGTATAATTTGATATTTAAAAGAATAATTATTGAAATAAATAAAGAACAAACAATTGCTTTGAGAAAACAATTCCAGAATAATTAGTTACTAGACGCAATTCCGTTCCATGAATTAACAGAATTATGTCGTTACCAAACGCAATTTTATTCTCAGAAAAAAACAGAATTCTCATCCCATCCTATCCCATTCCATCTCAAGTGAGATGGGAAAAGTGAGAACACAGGCCCCATTTAATAACCATTTCCATTCCAAAAATTCTCATTCCATTCCCAGATTTTTGGGAATTCTGTTTGGGAATAACGTTTGGTAATTTTTGTTTCCGTTTCCATTTCATTCCCATTTGAGAATTGTGCCCACTTTTTTCTTAAGAAATGAGAAACAAAAAAAAGTTGTTTCTCATTATTCCCATTCCATTCCCAAAACACATGGTCACTATTCACCTACTGGCCGACCACCGTCCGCCGTCCGCCATCGCCATCTCAGGCGACGGCGCCATTGCCTTCCGGCTGGCGTCGCCGGCGCCACCGCCGTCAAGCCAAAACAGAATAAAAAATAAAAAATAAAAATTAGGATAAAATCGTTATCAAACACAATTCCCTTCACATTTTATCAAACACAATTCCCGTCAGGCCAAAACAAAAAAAAAATATCGTTACCAAACGCGATTCTATTCTCAAAAAGAAAACAAAATTTTCATCCCATCCCATCCCATTCCCATCTCACTGTTGGAATGGAAACAGAAACGGTTACCAAATGCCACCTAACTGAACGCCGCCTAAACATGCAAATTCATGTATAGTGTTCTCAAAACCCTACTTATTGCTACATTCCTTGAGCCCTTTACTGTAGTGCCCAGTTCAAGTTCATCTTGCACCTGAAAAAGCTTATGATTATACTCTTAAAGCAATAAAATACAGGTGATCAAGAGCACTTATCTTTACCGAGTTGATTGATGATTAGGAATAGGGATCAAGTAGAGATCATTTTTCACATTTTAACTTTATGTTATTACCTTTTTGTAGCAAGTGTTTGATAGGTGAAAAATAGGTGGCAAAGAAGCTCATGGTGAAATAGCTAGTTATGCATAAGATGTGGAATGAAAAGAAAAAGTGAATATCAATTGTTTTGCATGATGTACAAGCATTCAATGCATGAATAATTATAGTGCAAAATCACCAACTCTATTTAATTTTTATATTTGGTTCACATTA
Source organism: Eucommia ulmoides (assembly GCA_016647705.1). Lineage (NCBI taxonomy): Eukaryota > Viridiplantae > Streptophyta > Magnoliopsida > Garryales > Eucommiaceae > Eucommia > Eucommia ulmoides. The sequence continues at coordinate 492,910 of JAENRU010000490.1, read as the reverse complement.
ATCATCATAAATTTGAAATCCATTCTATATTAGTCTCCCTATTGACTCTAATAATTAATTTTAAACCTTATTTTAGTTATGATTAATTAACCAATAATATCATTGAGGATGGGTATTTCAAGAAATCCTAACTAAAAGTATATGTAATAAACCAAAGTACCACAGTTCAAGTACTCAGAGAGTCCTGAGGATATACTGCCTGAGAACCTGATCACATAAGGCAAAGGACTGAGGTTATAAGCAACCTCGAGACCTCAAACTCCGACCAGAATCTTGAATTACCCGAGAATTCAACTAGGGCTCATGCAAGATTGCTTAGCCTCAGGCTATCCAAGAGTGAGCATATGCACCCCCTGCTCGGGTCTTGAACCATTGCTAAAGACTTGTCGCCGAATCCCAGCACATAGGGGGGATTGAATGACTCATTCAATGGACATAATCCACTCAATCTCAAGAATCTTGCGAGAATTAATGGAATTCCATACCTGTAAATTCAAGAGCAGACTGACGGGCTAAGGTAAACACAATTTACTGGGGAGATATCTGTCAAAATTCACTCAAACCTAAACTCTACTAATTCTCAAATCAGGAGTGCAACGACATTAAACCTACCCGCGTGTACATTGTTTCACAAGAACCCTGGTTGAAGGTCGTCCTCCAAATCAAAGGTGGATTGAGAAGTGCACCATATCTGACGATCAAGTTTTTAGTTTCACCAAGTCCATTAGAAAACTAAACATACAAACTGTAATAAAAATTCACAGTAGTAAACCTCAAACAAAAAATCTTCCTCATAAAAAGATCAGAAAATACCCTGTAAAACACATTCATTTTTTTCAACTCACAGGGCTGTTAGTCTATATCACCTTCTCATTGGCATAAACTACGTAATTGTCTCTATGTTAGAGCTTCAAGAAGCACAATAAAATGTTACCTTTCTCTCTCTAAAACTCTCTCTCTCTCTCTAAGCTAAGCAGAAGTGCAGGGAATGTCGTCTTTGTTGGGGCCAGAGGGTTCGACTATGGGTTGGGTGGGCGGTTTCTTTTCAGGGGGTGGAGGCTTGGAAGGCCTGTTTGGATGAACTTGATTTACTTTCTCTCCAGGAATATCAAGCTGTGCCAAACCGAAAATAATATCATCAAAAATAAATAAATAAATACATGTATAGACATGGCAGGTGTTAGGTTAAAAATGAAAAATGCCGAGAATTTCTAGATTTGGAAGGAGAAAGAAAAGAATGGAAATATGGAAGAGTTAAGAGAATGTTTGGCGAAAAACTTTGAAAACGATTTTCTAAAAGTTTGAAAACAGTTTTTGGAAACAGTTTCGAAAATTGTGAAAACTTAGGTCCCGTTTGGTAACTGTTTCCATTCCAAAAATTCTCATTCCATTCTCAGATTTTTGGGAATTCTGTTTGGGAATAGCGTTTGGTAATTTTTGTTTTCGTTCCTATTCCATTTCCATTTGAGAATTGTGCCCATTTTTTTCTTAAGAAATGAGAAACAAAAAAAAAATGTTTCTTATTATTCCCATTTCATTCCCAATATATGTTACTGTTCATCCGCTACGGCCGTCACCCACCCGCCGGTCACCGTCGCCATCACCCACCCGCCGCCGCCACCGTAACCCACCCGTTGCCGCCGCCATCCGGCCAAAAAAAAAAAAAAAAATTGATTTTAGGATAAAATCGTTACCAAACGCGATTCTCCTCCCAAAAATAAATAAATAAATAAATAAAAATTATCGTTACCAAACACGATTCTACTCCCAAGAAGGAAACAACATTCTCATCTCATTTCATCTTATTCTCATCCCACTGCTGGAATGGAAACAGAAACGGTTACTAAACGCCACCTTATTTATTTGGGTTCCAGAACAGAAATTTTTACTAGTGTTGAAAAATATTAAAGTAGAAGTGATGTGATGGGATTGAATAATTTTTTGTTAAAACAAAGAGATTATTAATGTGATTAATTAACGATGTATGTACACGAGATGGAGAAATGTGAGTAGACAGGGGAAAAATATATATTTTTAAATAACTACAATAAAATATATAAAAAAATGATGTGATCGATTTTAAATTGTGAAAATTCATTTGTAAAATAGCTTTTTGAGTTATTTGGTTAGAACAAAACTAATTGATTTTACTTATTTTCTTTCCAAAAACAAAAAATATAGCTAGAGTTGTTAACCACTCAGTGCACGAAGGCTCCTGCCATTGAAGGGTCTGGAGACGGTCAAATGTATGCAGAATTACACCTGTTTACAAAGAAGTTGACTTCAAGATTTGAATCCGAGACCTCCAGGTCACAATAGAACTACCTCTATTTTTATTTTTATTTTAACTTTTATCCCAGATAATGTCATACGTCCAACCTTAACGGGTCACAAATTGCAGAAAAGCTGGTTTTCCTATCCCCACCCCAACCAAAAAAAAAAAGGTAAAAATAGAGTTGTGTTTGTGTAAAAAAAATATGTGAAATTAATCAAACACCAATTTTATTTTATTTTTTAAAAGAAAAGGCAATGAAGCATAAATCCAATATTCGCTTTTGCTTTGAGATGCCAGGTGTGAGACAACAAAAGTAGAAGCTCAAATCAATGAAAACACAACTCACCTTGTAACCGCATCCAGCTACACAAGCATGAAAGCATTCCTGAATACGAAAAAAAAAACAATTAATTTAAATTAACAGAAGAAAAAAAATGCTCTTTTTCTTTAGGGTGCGTTTGGTTGGGTGGAAAAAAGATGGATAAAAAAAACATTGCTTGTTTAGTATGGATGGAAAATGGGAGGAAAATGAAAATCAGAAGGGTTTTGAAACAATTTTTTTTCTACACAAATTTGGGAGAAAAATGAGAGAGAATAAGAAATATTACAATTATACCCTTGATAATAGAACTTGTGATTTATCTTTGTAATATATGAGAGTAAAATAGTAAATTACATTAAAGTGAATTATTTTCCCTCTTTCATTTTTCTTTCCTAACTAAAAAAAATAATTTTCTTTTCACAATGAATAAAAATATTATTCTCTCTTTTTTTTTTTCCCTTTCTCTTTTCCATCTTTCGAGCCAAAGGTACCCTTAATAACTTATGAATTTCACCCAAAGATATAGGCCCTTTTCCATTTAAAATTAGAAAACAGCTGTCAAAAAGTTAGAAAAAAGTCACCAAAAATTTCCTATCCATCTGATGAGACACATAAATGTGGGAACAGTTAAGTCAGGTTTCCAGAAATCTGTTCTGAAAATCTGGATGTTTAACAGAACCATACTTTTTTTGCTCCCAGTTTTGTGGGGGACATTAGCAAAAATGTGGGTAAGGAAACACTAAAATAAACAAGGTCTGAGGTCAGCCTTTAACAAGCTAACATTTACATGTGAGGATTCATGTTTCTAAGTGAGGCTTTCCAAGTGCGTGAACTGTAGCTAGCCTTTCTTTATGTTTATTTAATTTATTTTTTGGGGGGTATCAAAATATAAAATATGTATAATACCCTCATTACGAAAATTGTCTAAATATCTCTGTAGAAATCCAATGGGGCCTAACACACTCTCAAAAGACGCATTGGAAGAGGAGGATGACCACTAGACTTATATATAGCTCAGGATCAAGTAACACGCGCAATGCGGAATTCAACACACCCCCTCATGCACAGGGTGGACTTTGACAAACCACTGCGAATAGATATTGAGGAGTTCAACATCAACATGGGACTTAACACACCCCTCACGCACAGTGCAGACTTCAACAACAAACTACTGCAAACTAATATCGGGGGGCCAACATTGATTTGGGATTCAACACACACAACATTAGACAAGTGGTCTGACTCTAATACCACGTAGAAATCCAATAGGGCCTTACTCAATCTCAAAAGACACATTGGAAGAGGAGGATTACCCCTAGACTTATATATAGCTCAGGATCAGGTAACACAAGAGACGCGGGTTTCAACAATCACTTTTATTTATTTGACAATTTTTTGGAAGTTGCGCATGGTTGAGTGTGCTAAGTTGTTCGTATGTATCTACACTATACATTAATGGAGAGGAAGGAGTGGTAATTATTTTTAGCGTAACAATATATGAACTACCAATACCACCCTTAATATGTATTTTTTTAAATATCTCTTTAATAATTTATTCTGTTAAATATAGAAATTGTAACTCATTGTGTCGCACTCAAATCGCTTGTTTATTTGAAAGCCGTGTGCAATAGAAATAGTATTAACGAGCAAAGAATATAAATACATGTACATTTATAGACCTCGGAGTAGCTAGCTGAACCAGGAGATCGGTCAATATAAGCACTCCATTGTTGGTCCTTTAAAACTGGATCCTTGTAGCAGATCTCATCACACTCTCCCACACCTGCATATTAACAATACCATACCCCTTTGACTTAAAGTTGATGATAACTATAGAATTATCAAACGCTTCATCAACGAATAATATTATAAATCACGCTTCAAGCCGTTAACTCTATTCTAAAAGATTAATTGTTCAAAATCAACACCAAAACAAAATGGAGTTGCAGAATTAATCAAACAAAATGATCTGATTTTTCAGAAACTCTTCACTACTTTTGGGACAATTTTTCTGTTTTCATAGTTCAGTCACTTATAGAAGCCCCTGATTTATGTTTCCGCTCCCAAAATTTTGGGATTAATGTACAACAACGCGTTTGGTAAGGAGTAATTGGGAGCAATTCCTAAATTCCTTAAGAATCTGAGAAACAAAAAAATGTTGACTCCTATTCACTCCTACAAAACTATTCCCACTACCACCTCGCTGGCCACCACACATTTAAAGAAAAAAAAATGTTTCAACCAAACGCGTTTCTTGTTTCTATTCTCATAAATTAAAATAAACAATTTCAAGATAATGGCCGTTACGAAATATGTTTCTATTCTCGGAATACTTCAGAACGAAAACAAAATTTTCGTCCTAATTTACTAGAAGTAGAAACAGAAAAGCAGAAACACTAGCCAAACACCACCTAAAATACTTTTACACCTTTCACATCAAGGGCATTATAGTAAGGTTAAAAATATTTGCATGCCACGTGAAACTTTGAGCAAAATCAAATACAACAATAATATCAGGAAAGAGGAGTGGGATTTATCATTTAATTTTTAAAACCACAGAAAGACGCAAGGAAGCAAAACTTACATTCTTCCCATGTCTCGCTATCAGAGTCACAACCTTTTTTGCAAAATACTCTCCCTGCAAAGTGCAAGGTTTTTACAAACACATAGATCGCCTTTGGGCATAGCCAATTGTGGAAGTTCAAAAATACTAAATATATGAAAGAAATCAGATGGAATTCAAGAAAAAAAAAGACAAAAAAGAATGGGAAAAAAGAGGATAAAAAGAAAAATGGAAAAAAAAAAAAACAATGTTCAAGTGACATTGCCCGAGTTCCCTCTGTTTCTAATTAAGTAAACCTCATACCCCCCCACCCACCCCCGCCCCGCCCCGCCCCGGGGGGCCATATAAAAATTTCTTTGAACCAAACATATGGTTTGCTTCTATCCCTTTCCAAAGGTTTCAGTGCAAGATTTAAAAACAAAATTTTCCAATTAAATGTTTTAGACATGCAATTTCCTCTTATTCCATTGTTTCCATCCATAAAAAGTTTCTCAAGACCATTAACCTCAGCTTCCAGAAACTAAAGAGTTAAAAGTCTAGCCCCCTGCCTCTTTCAAAAATATATTGATGCATCCACGAAATAGAAAAGATGATGGTGGCAATGTGCAAGTTCTAAAAAACGTAAGGAACTGAAGAAAATCCAGCAACTGTTGAATCCCACAACGCTTGTCCTAATCCTCCTCTTTCAAGGCGTCTTTTGAGAGTGAGCCAGGCCCATTGGATTTCTATCAGACCCAATAGATGTCAAACTCTGAGGGTGGACTTTTGACAAATCATTACAAACGGATATAAGGGGAAAGGCCCAATATCGATGTGGAATTCAACATGCCCCCTCACGTGCAGGATAGACTTTTTGACAAACCACTGCGAACGGATATTAGGGGAAAGACCCAACATCGATGTTGGATTCAATACATATTCCAGCATCAAACAAGAGTCCTAACTCTGATACCATGTAGAAATCCAATGGACCTAACTCACTCTCAAAAGACACCTTGAAAGATGAGGATTACCTTAGACTTATATATAGCTCAAGATCATGTAGGACAAGGGTTGTGGGATTCAACAGTAACAGCTAACAACACATTATTCTACCAACAATGTAATGTAAGGAATCTATTCACATACATAATCACTTTCAATTGATAATAGAATAGAGTATAGCATAGGACTGACACTCTTTGAGCTGTCCTGGGATTCAACAGTAACAGCTAACAACACATTATTCTATCAACAATGTGATGTAAGGAATCTATTCACATATGTAATCACTTTCAATTGATAATAGAATAGTGTATGGCACAGGACTGACACTCTTCGAGTAATTTGCTAAATATACCACTGTTCTCTAAGATTTTACAGCTGCAATAAACAGAGATAGACAGAACCAGCACAATTCTTAGAGAAGCTAGAATGGAGCATGCACTCTAAAGCCCAAAATGCATACTCAAATTCAAATGAATTTTATCATTTTGAATACCCAAAATGCAGGCCATGGCTGGAGCCTGGAGCTGCTCTTAGCCAACTCTTTCAGTCATTATTTCTTGTATCTTTTCCAAAGAAATATAATAAATTGAAGAATTTACCAGTAATTCATTACTGTAATTGAAGATTACATTTGGAGAAAAACCCTAATTACACTTCACGGCCATTTTCACTAATCAACACAGTTTTGGGCTACTACTCATTTGAAAAAGGAAAGTTCAACCATAACCACACTCTTATACTCCCAAGACGCCACCAATCTTCATAATGCCAATTTCCCCACCACAAACAGAACAAAAAATGGGGTTTTATCAGTAGAATTCCAATTTAGAATTGAGACAAACGGATTCTAAAATTCAAAAAAATATGTTGAATAACAGAGATTTCTGTAAGACAATAGACCGAACATGTAAAATGCACAATTCGAGTGCGAGCGCGAGAGAGAGAGTGAAAGAGGTTTTACATGGAATCTGCATTAGAGCTGCGTACTTGAGAGTGCACCGATTGTTACATGGCGGAGCCCATTCCTGTGGAATCATACTATTTCCTCTCTCTGAATGAATGATTAGCCTGCAATTTTCTCTATCCCCCCCCTCTCTCACTCTCTCTCTGCGAAAATCGCAATGGAAGAAGGGAGGGACGGAGGGCGAGAGAGGGTTGTCTGATAACGGGAGGTTTGGAATTAACTGGATCAGGGCATTTTGGTGATTTTATTTTTTTGCGGTTTTACGGTAGTCCGAGCAACCTTACGCGCACATTGACTAATCACCTCTTCGTATAATTTTGAAGACACGCTCTTACATATCGACCTAGTACATTCATAATAAAATTTAAGAATTAATGTCTAAAGTGTTCTCCAAAAAAATCAAACCCTAATTGACAAATTAACAATGAAATGAGACACTTCTAGTAATAACGGACGTCTCATTGGGTATTTGTTTTTCCTTACAAAGTTATTCATTTATTGTAGATCAAATTGTCACTATCCCTCGGATAATTTTGAGAACGCACTCTTCCACATCGACCTAGTACATTCACGATAAAATTTAAGAATTAATGTGTGAAATGCTCTCCAAGATAATCGAACTCAAATTGACAATGAAATGAGACATTTCTGGTGAGTATGTCTCATTTGGCATTTGCTTTTCCTTTCAAATTTATTCATTTATTTTAGTAAATAAAATGATATATGACATTGACCTCCCTTATCATTTTACACTATATCAGATACATTCTCTGCCATTTTACAAATTGTAAGACCCCGATTTTTCATATATGAATAATTTAAGTTGCGTTTTAAACATATTTTAAAAATATCGGGGTGGATTACGATATTAATTTTGTGAATTAAAATTTTAGGGGTTAAATTATAATTTACATAAACATTAAAACTTAAGATGGGGTTTAATTACTATCCTAACTAAAAATGAAGGGGGTTTAGTGCAAATTATATATATATAGTATATATAGAGAGAGTTGATGAAATGAATGGAGGAGAGAGAGGCCACTTGGCCGGCCGTTGATCTCATACACTTTTTGATATATATATATATATATACACACATACGGGAGAAGGATAGAGAAGCGAGGAGAGAAATTGGAGAAAGAGAGAGGATCGGCGATGGAGCTCCGGCGAGGAAGGAAGGGTTGTCCGTCAAGCATGGGTTCAGTTCGTCATATGCGTGAGTGTGTTGTTCCGTCGTCCGGCCGTTGTCGTCGTTGCTGTGCATGTGTGAACGGCGTCGTTTCGGTGTCGGCACGAGTGTACGTAGGTATGGTCGTCCGGCAGAGTTGGGTAAGTCGAGGGTGTTTGTGTGGGTGTGCTCTGTTATTGTGTGTTGTGTGTGTTCCGTTCGGTTTAAGCCGGCGATCGTGTGCGTGCGTGGGTTTGATCAAAATGTGTGGGTGTGTTCTGCTCCTCCAGCAGTGTATGTGCGTGTTCTGATCGTCGGAGTGTGTATGTTTGTGATCAGTGTGTGTGTGTGTGCAGAACGGTATGGGGTGGCCGGGGGGCAATGGCGTGATCGGAGCTCCTCGTTGGTCGGCGGCTGGTTCAAATAGAAACAGGAAACAGAAGCAGAAATCAGAAGAAGAAGAGAGAGAGGGAGAAGCCATTGGGGGGGGGGGGTGTGTGTAAAGTCCACTGCTGTGTGTGTTTGTTTCTGATGTGTGTGTTGTGTATGCTGTGGGAGTGTGGTTGTGAGGTTTGGGTGTGTTGTATTGTGTGGGTGTGAGCCGACGGTGAGAAGAGAGGGAGAAAGATGGCTGAGATCTCAAACAGAGCAGGAGGAGGAAGACGATTACTACCTAAGCGGTGGATTTTCGCTCAGGCAGTAAAACTGCAGTGCAGTTGAGAGAAAGGGAGAAGCAGTCACTCATTCGCCTAAGCGGTGGGACGTCGCTTAGGCGGTGGGGAGTAGAATCAAAAACACATGGAATTTAGGGAGATCCACGATCGGTTCGGAACGGGTAACATTTTCTAATTTATTTTATGAATTCTAAATTTAGTTTCTAACCTTAGAATATCAAAATGAGAATAGTAAACAATAAGATCGTTTATATGAATTAGGTATAAATCGTAAATTTTAACGACACTAAACTAGTCGAATAACATCTTCATATATCAAAACGTGGGGGATGGAAAATTTAGGAACGTAGGGCTTGCATTGTACGATTAAGTTATTTTCTTTATAATATTAATTTAGGCCTTGTTACAAATAGGTTCAAAATTGTCGAAAGTTCAGTAGCGGATATTTGGTGGAGCTCTTGAGAGCAGAATATCAGGTGAGTGTACTGTCTTCTTGCCAAACTGTTTTTATATATACATATGATGAAATCTGTATTTACTTCCACTGTATGATTTCAAAATGATAATGGATCAAGCAGGTTTTTGGAGTGAGTTGGTAAAACGAATTTTTAGGGAATTGTATTGGTTTCTGAAAAGAATGATATTTAATAACTTTCGTTGAATTTTGGGTGAGTTGGCGGAAATGGATTTTCGTTAAAATATGGTAGTTTTAAAAGAAAGTTGAAAAATGAGTTTTGTTAAATTTGGTGGTTTTAAAAGAGGATAGAAAATATTTGATTTTCATAAAAATAGAGAGGGGGAAAATGGTTCTGTTAAAATTAGACGGTTTTCAATCAAAAGTGAAAAATATGATTTTCGGATTTAAAAGTTGGTTTTGCGAAAAAGAGGTGGATGTTGGTGATTTTGACGGTATTGATGAGATGGTGATTTATATTATGGTCTGTCCGGATGATGGTCCGGCAGATGGATATTTATTTGTGATTTGATGATGATATTATTCAATTGACTATGCCATAATTTATGATGTCATGTCCGGAGGGTAGTCCGGCAGGTGGTGATTCATATTATGGTCTGTCCGGAGGGTGGTCCGGAAGATGGATATTTATTATGGTGATTGATATTATGTGATGATTTATATTATTGGCCTCCAGAGACGTCCGGTAGGCTGTGATCTGCGCAGTTAGGTCCGCTAGGAAGGCATATCCTACAGATAGTTACGGTACCATTACAACTCCTGATCGTGAGGTTAAAACGATCACTATGGTTTAGCCGGTGGGTATGGGATTGAGATGTGTGGTTGAGTTGTGGTGTTTTATATATATTGGGTGATTTATTTTTTATTATAGCAATTGGTCTTATTTAATACTAGAAATTTTACCAACTCTATGTGGTGTTTATATATTTACACTTGATCCATTTAAATGTTGTATTACTTATAATGTATTATTATTATGTTAAAAATGATTTTTACTAAGAAGGCAGTACACTCGCAGGTGAATCTTTTAGGAGACGGTCCCCTACTGGCTTTAAGTGGAGTCATCTGGGAATTTTTGAATTCAGCTGTCAGAGGTGAACCATAATAAGGAAAAAGATTATGTTGTCTTGTATAATGAATTGTATAGTAATGTATACATTTTTTTTTTAATGTATAAGAAGTAAAAATAAAATAGGTGATGTCATATTATCGTCACGCCGGCCCTGAGATGACGGGTGTCCGGGTCGGGTCGTGACACAAATACCAGAGACATCCCCTATCTTTTTACTCAAACACCACTTACCTCTCTTTGGATAAAATTGCTCTTATTATTTTTTTTAAAATCATTAGCACCCCTATATTTTTAAAATTATATTTTTTATCCTTAATTTTTTAAATAATTATATTTAATTCTCACCACCACCCAAATCCCACCACCCACCGCCGCCGCCGCCGCCACCCACCACTCTCTGCCACCTCCCACTGCAGCCACCCAACACAATCTCCCAAATCCATCGCTTAACTCCCACCGCCACCTCCCACCACCCATCGCCCAACTCCCCCGCCACCACCCATTGTCGCCAACACTACCCACCGCTGCCACCACCAACCCCCACCACCACCGGAGAGAGAGAAAGGGGTTAATGAAATGGTTAATTTTTTTTATTTATTTTTTTAATGAAATGGTTAAAAATATATATATTTTTTAAAATGGGGGTGGCTCATGGGGGTGGAAGGTGGTGGGTGGCAGAGGGTGGTAGGAAGTGGCGGTAGGAGGTGGTGGAGGGTGGCGGCGGCAGCGGTAGGAGATGATGGTGGCGGTGGGTGCAGTGGTAGGAGATGGCGATGAATATATATAAATTAAAGGGTTATTTATGTCTTTTAATTTTTTATTATTTAATTATTTTTTAAATAATCAAGAATAAAATTGGTATTATAATAAAAAATTTATTATTTTTTAATCAATAAGGAAGGTAAGTAGCGTTTGAGCAAAAAGATAAGAAAAATCTCTGGTATTTATAAAATGACATGAGAGGTATTTGGTATAGTGCAAAATTCCAAGGGAGGTCAATGGAATATACCCGTAAATAAAATGTTAAGGATAATTACATTGTTTACCCCTATAATATTTAGGATAGTGACAATTTGATCTACAATATTTAATATTTTTCAATTAAATCCTTAAAATTTAAAACTGATATAATTTGGTTTATGAGACTAAGGGCCAGTTGGGCCAAGGGATGTAACCGCAGTTAGTTGCAATGGAAACACAATCGTGCCTTACTCGAGTTAGGGTTTTAAATTTTAAACCCCTTAAAATTTAGAGTCGAGATGGAATTCAAACTATTTTAGAACGGTATTCAAAAAATTTATATTATATTGTGTTAATGTGTATTATCTGCATGAATATTTATTATAAGTATCTAAACATATTATGTTATTAATATCTATGAACATATATGTTTTAAAACAATTTATTTTCTTTTTTTTATATGAAAATATATGAATAAAAAAATAATATTGATGAGGGGGCTCTCCTGCTCAACTTGAACAATGGACACGTGACACATCGAATATATGGCTCTAAATATTGAATACAAGACGCACGTGCCTGGCGCATGATTTTAAACCAACCTACTGGGAACTAGGAATCATGCACGGTGCCAAAAGAACCGTCGAACGTGTTGCCTCATCTAGCACGCGATAATCCCGACCATGACTACCATTCGAGCTCCTTGCAAGTCTATCCTCAAGAGAACCGACCAAGACATATATCTAACCTTCAAAGTCGATTCGTATCCTGTACTCGGGAACATTACTACTGCTCACTATATAAGGAACGTGCAGTTATCATACAAGGGGTAACGGTCCATTAAACCCATGTCCCTCTAAATCCGAGGGATTAAGAGAAGTTGGTGACAAATTAAAGAATAATTGCTCAACAAGTCCTCCCAAGCCAGGTACGCATATTTACCTACACTTTCTCACTCACTCTCCCAATTCGGAGGTGCAATGCTGATAAATCCATCCACGGTGCATTATTTTGTAGGAATCCCAACTAAAGGAAGATGGATATTCTGGATCTCTAGAATCATATCCGATGATCCAGTTTTGGCATCATCAAATTGGTGTCATCTATGGAAAACGATTAATTATCTTTCTCATATTTTAGAAAGATTTTGTGATTACTCTAAGATCAGAAAACATGGCCAACGAACAAGAGAATGATAGACAATCTATCCATATAGTGGACTTAGGGATTAGCCCTTCCGATGAATCCTTGTTGCTACTGATGCACCTAATGAGAGAGGTTCATGACCTCTCTCAAAACATGCAAAGAATGGGTGGCCAGATTCAATTATGGCCACTGGTGCCCCCACTGTTTTGTGCCTCCTGTTGAATTGTATACAGTTGTCATTATATATATTTAGTTAGGAAAATTATTTAGTTTCGTTAAATCAAGGGATTTGTAACGTTAGACTTAATTTCCTAATTTAGGTAGATTAGTTTCCTTTTTTCCTTTCTAGAATAGTCTATATATTTGTTGTATACCAATAATTCTGGTGTATAAGAAGTTAATCATTTAAAACCTTTTTCTTCGTTATGGTACCAGAGCTGTAAGGCTCGATCCTCTGTTTTCTCTTGACCTTAATCGCCATCTTCAATCGGCTTTCATTGCCAAAAAATTTATGGGTCTCTGGATCTTCAATCAGCCCTCATTGTCGAGAAATTTTTTGAATTTGGCTATCACTACTGCTGCCAAAATCGCATCAAATCAGGTTTCCCATCGCAGCCAGATCTGTTGCGAAATCCATTTGTGCTCTAGCCACCGCTACCGCTGTCGGATCTGTTGCCGAAACCAGAAAGTGCCCTAACCTCCGTCACCACCACCAGATCCTTCACTGAATCAGTCTGCATCATTCGATTCCAACTTCGTCGCCACCAAATCCTTCGTTGAATCAGTCTACGAAGCCCTCCGTCATCGCTTCCATCTTCGATTCGCTTTCGCTTTTACATCGACGAAGCCCTCCGTCGTCAATTCCAGCTTCCATCTCTGATTCACCTTCAGTTTTATGTCACAACCCATTTTCTCTCTCTAGCCTTGAATCGCCTTTGAAGGCTTGGTGTGAGCAGTCCGATCAGTTGCTATATACTTAAAACCCCACCTATAAATTACAGAAACCACCCTACGGTTTTTTAAAATTCCTCAGCTTTCCCAAAAGTTATCAAAATAGAAACCTCCTGCATATTTTCCAGAAATTACAAAAACCACCCATTTTACCAGCCTTCATAGTTGGATTTTTTTTCCTCTATTGCTTAGCCTTCATTGTCGATCACCATGGCCACTAAAACTATCATTGCTTCAAATACCTTTGTTCCATCTGATGAGGTCAACTCGAATCCGATGACTAGAGAGTTGCAGAGTGCTCGGGCTACATATAGTTTAACTGAAAAAAATTATCTCAAGTGGTCTCAGTTTGTTAAAAACGCATCTGAAGGGGTAAAGGGAGGTTGAGCCATCTTCTCGGGACATGACCAGAATAAGAAGATCAGACGTTTAATGCATGGGACGAAACTGATTCCATGATCATGTCATGGTTATGGGACTTAATGGATCCTGCAATTAGTGATACTTGTATGTTTCTGACAATTGCAAAGGAGATTTGGGATTCCATTCGGCAATCCCACTCAAAAGCTTATGATGTAGCCTAAGTGTATGAGATTAAAGTGAAGACAAGTGTTGCCAAACAGGGAGGCAAAATAGTGACAGAATATGCCAATTTATTGAAAAATCTATGGCAAGAACTTTATCACTACCGGGTATTTGAGATGAAGTGCTCAGAAGATGCTACCACCTTGAAGAACTTTATCGAGAAAGACCGAGTATATGATTTCTTAGCTGGACTCAATCCAGAATTTGATTAGGTTAGGGTTCAAATACTCTGCACGGAGGAGACACCTTCCTTGGATGAGACGATTTCTCTAATCCATGAAGAAGAAAGTCGAAGGGGTATAATGCTCGAGCCTCAAGCTTTAGACGGTTTAGCTTTGGCAACTAAAACTGAACAACCTCTAGGATAAGAAAGAGGGAAAGCGGCCCTATCAAGGCCCTTGGGTAGAAATAACAAAACCAATCAGTGAAGGGACAACAAAGATAATTTGTGGTATATCTACCGTAAAAAACCAAGGCATGCGAAGGAGAACTATTGGAAATTGAATGGTAAACCACCTAGTTGAGATTAGGAAAATCGTGGAGGTCAGTAGAAAACTCAATCTCAGGCTCATTTGACAAAACAAATCAACCAGAACGAGGAATAGGAGAAAGGAGGACTCAATAGTAAAGAGATTGAAAAACTCATAGGCTTAATAGGATCTCTTCCTTCTGGTGCTTGCTTATTGGCATTCTCAGGTAAGTCTTCACTTTCTTTTGGATTACATGTCTTAGAAAAATGTTTAACCAATTCTTAGGTAATTGACTCGGGAGCCACAGATCACATGACTTATACCTCACAGTGTTTCAAAACTTATACTATGTGTCCTAGTAGTAAGAAAATTATTGTTGCCAATGGTTCCCTTACTACAATTGTAGGGTTAGGAGATATCCATGTGACACCTTCCCTTGTCCTTAAAAATGTTTTCCATGTACCCAAATTGTCAGCAAATTTTGTCTCAATTAAAAAATTCACAAAAGACCTAAAATGTTATGCAATTTTTCATCACTCTTACTGTGTTTTTCAGGACCAAGGCTCGGGGAGGAAGATTGGACTTGCTAAGGAAAAGAACGGCCTCTACTATCTTGAAACACCTAGAAGAGTCATGAATAATTTGTCCTTATCTTTTCTTAGTTCTTCAAATAAAGATGTTATTGGCTTCATCATTTTCACCTGGATCATCCATCATTTAGAGTCTTATATATCATGTTTCCCACATTGTTTAAAGAACTTAATGTTACCAATTTTCATTGTGATGTTTGTGAACTTACAAAGCATACTCGTGTATCATTTCCCATTAGCAATACTAGAAGTTCTCATCCTTTTGAATTGATTCACAGTGACATTTGAGGACCATCCACAATTCCAAATATTTCAGGGTCTAGATGGTTTATTTCTCTAATTGATGATTGTACTAGGGTTACATGGATATTTTTGCTCAAACAAAAATCTGATGTTAGTAGCGTTGTCCCTAATTTTCACTCCATGATTCAAAACCAATTTGGGGTAAAAATTAAAAAATTTAGGACTAACAATGCAAGGGATTACTTTAACTAAATTTTGACACCCTACTTCCAAAAAGTAGGCATTATTCATGAATCATCATGTGTCAACACACCACAACAAAACGAGGTAGCTGAAAGAAAAAATGGTAATTTACTAAATACTACTCGGGCGTCATTATTTCAGGGGAATGTTCCTAAATCTTATTGGGGGGAGGTTGTTCTTACTGCCATATATATGATCAATAGACTACCCTCGCGAACATTAGATTACAAAACTCCCTTAGAAACCTTGCAAAATCTTATCCTCATGTCAGAACATCAAATGGTCTTGTACCTAGAGTCTTTGGTTGTACCTCTTTTGTCCATATTTATAGCCCAAATAGAGAAAAATTGGACCTAGAGCAATCAAATGTGTGTTTCTTGGCTACTCATCTACGTAAAAAGGGTATAAATGTTATCATCTTCCTTCTAGAAAAATTTACATATCTGCAGATGTCACCTTTGCTGAGAACAAACCATATTTCACAGAGTCTTATCTTCAAGGGGGATTTCACTTATGGAAGATAAGGACTATTGTGGTGATCTTGGTTCTTTTGGGTCTCTTGATCTATCGTCGATTTCATCTCCACCCACTCAAAAATAAAATGTTCCAACCTCCACCGAGTCCGAATTTGTCTCAATTCCTGAGTCCGTGTCATTCCTAGAAATTGCGCCCACTCCAATACCTATTCATATTCCAACGCCTATTCGTATTTATGACTCTCATAGATTTCCTAAGGTGTACTCAAGAAAAATAGATGTTCCAAACCTGGCAAAAGTCCAAAATGACATCCCGTGCCCTACTAATGAAGACATGGTGAGTTCTGATTCACCCTTGCATATATTATCTGTTGAAACATCACAAAAGGATTCTAATCTTCCTATTGCTGTTAGAAAATGTACTAGAGAATGCACTAAACATCTTTTATATCCATTATCTCACTACGTATTACTTAAACGTTTCTCACCACTCCATAAAAAAATTATTGTGAGTTTATACACAATTTTTGTTCCAAACACTTCATCTGAGGCATTGTCGAAAACGGAGTGGAAGAATTCTATGAGAGAGAAAATGGATGCATTGGAAAAAAACAATACTTGGGAGATTGTTGATAAGCCAAAAGGGAAGAATTTAGTGGGTTGCAAATGGGTTTTCACTTTAAAATACAAGGCCGATGGTTCTCTGGAGAGATATAAAGTAAGAGTGGTTGCTAAGGACTATACTCAGACTTATGGAATTGATTATCAGGAGACATTTGCTCCTATGAAAAAAAATGAACACTGTGAGAATTTTATTGTCCTCGGTAGCTCATTTCAATGGCCACTTCAACAATATGATGTGAATAATGCCTTTCTGCATGGTGACCTAGAAGAAAAAAATTACATGAGTATTCCGCTAGGATTTGAAGAAAAGGGAACGACTAACAAGGTGTGTAGATTGAAAAAAAAAAACCTATATGGACTGAAGCAATCGCTTAGAGTTAGGTTTGGGAGATTTGCTAGAGTAATGGAAGCAACAGGATATAGACAGTGTCAATGAGATCATACTCTCTTCATCAAACATTCAACAACAAAGAGAGTAACAGCCCTCCTGGTATATCTTGATGATATTATTGTCACAGGAAATGATGAGGGAGAGAAACAACATCTGAAACAGTGTTTGATCCAGGAATTTGAGATAAAAGAGCTTGGAAGGCTTAAGTATTTCCTTGGAATTGAAGTTTCATACTTAAGACAAGGAATTTTTATCTCACAGCAAAAGTATGTGACGGATCTCTTGAAAGAAACAGAGAAACTCGGTTGTAAACCAATTAGTACACCTATTGAACAAACCAGAAGTTAGGGGAAGTAAAAGAAGAACCAATTGTTGATAGAGAGATATACCAACTTTTGGTAGGAAAACTTATCTACTTTACTCATACTCGACCAGACATTGCATTCGCAGTAAGTGTCATTAGTCAGTTTATGCATAATCCGAGAGAAAGTCATCTACAAGCTACCTACCGTGCGTTATACTACTTGAAAGGCAGCCCAGGAAAAGGAGTTTAATTCAAAAAGAATAATGAACTCACATTGGAAGTCTACACAGATGCAGACTATACAGGTTCATCAATAGATAAGAGATCGACATTTGGCTATTGCATGTTTCTTGGTGGAAATTTGGTAACATGGAGGAGTAAAAAACAGAATATAGTGGCAAGGTCTAGTGCTGAATTAGAGTTCAGAGCAATGGACCAAGAAGTGTGTGAATTGTTGTGGCTAAAGATCATCTTGGATGATATGAGAATCAAGTGGAAAAGTCCTATAAAGTTGTGTTGTGACAATAAGTCGGCAATAAACATTGCTCACAATTCAATACAACATGACAGGATGAAACATATTGAGATTGACAGACACTTTATCAAAGAAAAGTTGGAAGCAAGTTTGATTTGCATGTCTTATGTGCCTTCAGGGAACCAACTCTCAGACATCTTGACCAAAGGACTCAACAGTGCAACTTTTCATGGAATTATTCACAAGATGGGAATGGAAGACATCTATTCTCCAGCTTGAGGGAAAGTGTTGAATTGTATATAGTTGTCATTGTATATATTTAGTTAGGAAAATTATTCAGATCCCTTAAATCAAGGGATTTGTAACGTTAGGCATAATTCCTAATTTAGGTAGATTAGTTTCCTTTTTTCTTTCTAGAATAGTCTATATATTTGTTGTATACCAATAATTCTGGTGTATGAGAAGTTAATCATTCAAAACATTTTTTTTCGTTACCTCCCTATAATGAAGCATAAGCCATCGCTAATAAGAAGAGAAGAACTCGACGAGAAAGTAGCCAAAAAAATAGATCTAGAGAAAACGACATGAACACCGGAGGGAGTTGGAGCAACTTCGTCATGAAAGAGATGAGCTATGAAGGGCAGTCCTTCCCCCTGAACCCACACCCAACGTTCATTACAGGCTTGCCCTAAGGTACCACCAATGCAACCAATAGAAAGGAGGAACGGCCAGCCAAATCATAGGGATGAAGAAAATTATATATATGTGAACACAATGGAATTCAAAAAAAAAAAAATTACTTTCACAAATAATTTCCATACCCCGAATCAGTATGCAATAATATGAAAAAATAAATAAAGCATAAAATCATATTTCAACTTTATACTTTTTTCGGTGTTTCAACCTCATGATCAGTAGTTTCCGAGTTGTGATTTAAAAAGGTTCTTCCGAGAGCCACAAGATCAAATCTCTGAAAGAGTAGTAATCGCCAAATAGCGGCACCAATCCCCCCACATCAATCTAATGATATCCATAAGAGAATCTCAAAAAGAAAAGTATTATTGGGATTTCTAAGATCAAATATAATCCCAAAGTTCTAGTATAGTTCTGATTTGAATTTAGATAGTAGTAAGATTCAAATCAGTGGTACAATCCAAAAAACGCAATCTCACAGCCACAGAAACCTGAGAGAGAGTAGGGAGAGGCCAAATACCTTATGGATGAATCTACTAATGAGCGGCTATCTAGTGCTATTGTATTTTATAGATATAGTCTAGGGTTCAAAACCTTGGAGCCCTTATTTTTTTTAATTGCACTTTGATCCCTAAACTTCTTAAGTTTAGAATTACTACCTATTTTTTTTCAAGGACTCTTCTAACATCATTTTTTATTGTGTATGACCCAACATGTTCGTATAAAAACCTAGATGATTACAAATAAATGATTAATAATGTTTACTAATTAATTAATCAAGTAAAATTAAAACAATTTCAATTTTTCCCTAATGTAAAGAACACTTTTTTGCAGCATCTCCACCAACTATGAGTCACGTCTACGCACATATTATATAGTTATATTCAGTTGATAAGAATTTAATTAGAGAAAACTTTGATCTCTCTATCTCTATGTCTCAAAAGAACCAACAAGACTGGATAGAGTCAAAACCCCTAGTTCGATCATATGTTTTAGGTCACTGATTTACTTTATGATACTAATTAGAATCTCATTCTAATCATCATACTGCTTTGGTCAAAGACTTTTAAGTAAATCAAGATTGATCACATAGGACGATTTTCTTTTTGCTAAAGGGTGATAAATCATATATTACATACTCGAATAATCACATGTATGTCCCACTATACCAAAAAAATAACTTTAAAGTCTCATGGATAGAGTACGACACTTATTATTATCGAAGTATAGGAGCTCATACATATGAAAACATTACCTCAAGTCAAAATATCACATATACTATTACAACTTAGACATTTTATTTAGACCTTAAGTAATATTGTCCACATAGAATATCAAGTTATAGTCACGTTCAGGCGCTTGTTACCACTTAGCAAGCCCCCTTATTGTTGTTCAAGTATCTTATACTGATGGATTTGAGATTCATGATTTTCAATAGAGAAAATAATACACAAGCTAATATACCTAGATTATTATGTACCAATTAGTAATCCTATGACTAGGAAGATTTTAGGATATTCAGTTACCAAGCGTCTTTGATCTTATTCCTTTTAATCTCATTAAAAAACTAAAATACTTCAATCGAATAGCTAAGGAATCTTGACAGTTATATAATGCATACATAATGATATGTATGCATACCATATCAAGATATCATATACTAAAACTATCAGGTTTATGCAGCGGAATAAAAAAATTCAAATCATAATTTAATATCTAATTCTTTAAGCCGGATCTATCTGTATCAACATTAAAATAAAGATACAGGTAATATTAAAACTCTTTTAACATAAACATATCTTTTCTGGTGCTTCAATCTCAAAGCCGATAGTTCCTGAGGCATGATCTGAGCAGACACTTCTAAGAGCGTTTGTACATGAATAAAAAACGTTATAGTAGATTCATTCTCTTAAAAGTGACACAAATGTCTCACCTTTAATAGTATGTACACAAAGAACCTCATAAAGAAAATTGCTCTTGGGATTTCTAAGATTTAGATCTAATCTCAAGACTCTAAGGTAGTTCTTGAATCTAGGAGATAGAAGGATTCAAATCAATGGCGGGGTGCCACCGTGGATGGCGACGCGCGACGGTTGCCCTACCGTCGCTGTCTTCTAGAGGCCTAGGCTCCCATTGGCATCATGGTTTTTATCATGACATCGGTTTCTTATTTTTCAAAATATTTTATTTTTTTATAAATTTAATTTTGAGAAACTCTTTCAAATTTACACGAAATCGAAAACATCAATATTCCTATGATCCAACAATTCATAAAACATAACCAAAATTGATTTAAGTTAATGTTAGAGGTGGCACTGATACCACTTGAAGGGGATTGGACATTAAAACTATCAGATCTATGCAACATAATATTAAAAATTAAATCTAAACATAACATTCGATTTCTTTAGGTAGATCTAACCGTATTAATATTAAAACAATAATGGCATGTAAGATTAAAATTCTTTTAAATATATACCTCTTTCGATACTTTAACCTCAAAGCAGGTAGTTCCCGAGATTTGATTTGAGTAGTCTCTTCCTAGACTGTCTCAACACAAGCAATTACAAGAGGTTGATTCTTTTACAAGTGACACTCATGTTGCACCTGTAACTGTATCCCCACTGAGAATCTCTAGAAAATCATAATGTTCTTGAGATACCTAAGATCTAATCTAATCTCAAAAATCTAAAACAACTCTGATTTTGAATCTAGGAGTTAGTCGGATTCAAAATTAATAGTTTAGCCTAGAAAATAGATCTCGCAGACAAAGGAATTGAGATAACTAGACAGGAAAGAGGGCGGCCACTTTCTTGGCCTATTCTGTGAACAGTGAGCGGACAAGTGGCTTTGTTCTCCTTCTAAATAATGTCCACGATTCAACATTGAACCTTATCTTTCTTAGTTTTCACTTTAGCCCCTAAACTTCTCAAGTTCAACATTAGCCTATTTATTTTTCAAGAACTCTTCTAACCTCAATTCTCCATTTGTGTGTGACCCATTAAGTTCATACCAAAAGTTAAATGGTAAAATTAATTAATTATTTTATTAATCAAATAATTATTAAAATTAGAATAATTCTAATTTTGTCCTTCTTGAAGAAAATTATTTTTCCCTTAAGGTTTTTCTCCGATTGTGAGTAACACCATCTCCCATATCGCCATCATGTCTAGTTGGCAGAAATTTAACCAAGAGAATCCCCTTAGGAGTGATATGTGTATTCCCCAATCTCTATGTCTATGTACTCGAAATGAACCCTAGTCTAATCATATGTATTTAATTGATAATATAATTCATTGTGATACCATATTGGAATCTCATCCCAATCATCATACTACTTTGACCAGAGGTTTGGGAGAATTATATTAAATTGAATCACATGAGTCACATCTTTTTTTGCTAAGAGTGATAAATCCCTTCTTGCATACTTGTATATTACCATGCATACCGCATTATATTCAATAAATACCTTAGAAATCTTGTGATTAGAAATAACACTCAGTATTATCAAGGTACAACAATCCATACATGTAGGGGTGTGCAATGGGCAGTTTGAGGCTGTTTGAACCAAAACTGCGGACCAAACCAATATTAGGTAGGTTGGGTTAGTTTGAACCGTGGACTGCCCAATGACGTGCGGGTTGGGGCGGGTTGGAGTGGGTTGGTTGGCTAGTTTAAACCGTAGGCTACCCAATAGTGTGCGGCTTGAGCCTATTTTTGGGTTGGGCTAACTAGAACCGTGGATTGCCCAAGGTGATGAATGGATTTAGGAACAATTTTTACAAAGGCGGAGAATGAATTAGAATTTAAGAAGAACAAAGAGAACAAGATGCAAAGATGAATGATCAATAGTGGTTGGAACAAATAGAAACCATAGGCAACAACTTAGATATTTTTTATATCATCACAAAATGACGTCATTTTGTGTTCTATTTGGCGGGCGGATTGAACGCGTAAGAAAATGAACCAAACCATAACCCGCTCATTCATGTGCGATTTTGAGGTTTATGACCCGTGCAAAATGCGGGTTAGTATTGGGCGGGTTTTTACAGTGCGGTTTTGACTGTTTGGACGGTTTTGGCGGGTTGAAGTGATTTGTTGCACACCTCTACATACATGCAATACATAATACCTCAGGTACAAAAGTTTATAGAACACATCACAACTCAAATGTTGTATTTTGGTTTAAACAAAAATACTGCGTAAGATATCAAATATGATCACATTCGGTTTCTTACTATCAGTTAGTAATTCTCCTTGCAAATGTCCATAATCTAACAATTTAAATCCTAAATTCTTCATCTTTTGTTTATGAATTATAAACTTTAGGATTTTCTCTTTGTCTGTGTATGAATTGGCAATTATTTTGTCTTTTGGTGTACGTTGTGAATGCAAAGAAATTTATGAATCTAATTTGGTTCGCTTGATTCTAGTTTTAGTTGGTGTTTATAGTGATATGCTCTTCTTAGATTCCATGTCGCGTGGCTTGAAATTTTTCTATTAGATCAACTACATGTAAAACGGTTTTGGTTTTGCAAAATAGCTATAAGATATGTTTGTTATATCATGAGTTTGGGTTTATAATTTTTTTTAGGCATGGCAACGGTTCGATTTTGGGCCAGTTTCACTAGAAACCAAAACTAAAACTGTTAGATATATATCAAACCCAAAACCAAAATTACCGATTTTTTAGAAAATGGCTTTAAAACCGAATCATTAAATTTTATGAAAAATCAAAATCACGAAACCACGAAACTATTAAGGTTTTTTTAATTTATATAAAACCAAAACCAAAACCAAAATCGAAGCCGCGAAACGTTATTGTTTTATATATAGATAAATTAACCTTACAACACGGTATATATATGTATATAAGGGGTCAACATATAAATTAAAAAAAAAAAAGTGAAGGTAATGTATATAATAAAAATACATCTAAAATACCGGTTATGCGGTTCAGTTTCATAGTTACTATCCCGAAACTAAAACCAAAACGGCTTCGGTTTTTAATTCTAAAATCAAAACCGTAACCAAAACTATTTAATTGGTTTCAAACCGAACCGTTCAATTTAATTTTGGTTACCTGTAAGACCCTGGCTTTTATTGCAGTCGTATTTTTATAATATTTCAAAAATAACGGGGTGAATGGCGTTATTTATTATTTGATTTAAAATTTTAAGGGTTAATTTGTAATGTTCAAACTAGTAAAATTAGAAATTTGGGTTTAATTAATAACTTAACAAAAATTGAGGGGGGACTTAGGTAATTTAAATAAAATAATATCAATGAAGAGATGACATCATCTTACCTCAGGATCCATGTTTATGTGAAGGTGTAGATGGATCGGTAGACGACGTGTAATCAAATGGAGAGACACGCGGCTGATCTTTCGTGTATATATAAATACACTCATGCACACACACGGGGAGGAGAGGTGGAGCAAAAAAAAAAAAAAAAAAAAAAAAACCGTAGAGAGAGAGAGATCGTCGGTACGGGAAAAAACGAAGAAAGAGAGAGATCGCCAGTGGGTGCTCCTTCGATTGGCCGATCAATCGTCTCCGGTGCATGTAAATTGCGTTTGTGTGTTTTTTTGTGCCGTTGGTATGTGTGTGTGCACGCAGACGGTGGAGATGATCAGCGATCGTCACGGTGTCGTCGTCGATGAGTGGAAGTATGAGTTTCGGTTGTGTATGTAAGTATTTAGTCGTGGGTACGTGATCAGGGGTGTGTGTGTGTGTTTTTTGTATGTATATAGTCATTATAGGTGATCGTCTACGGAGTTGAGAGTGGAGAGAGAAAGGGGGTGCCGTCGACTTCGCGGGGTGAGCGTGATTGTGTGTGTTTTGTTCAGAGGTCCGGTGGTGTGTGTGTATGGTTGTTCTTCAGTCTTGACGGGGTGTATATGTTGTTCTTGTTAGTTGTTCAGTCGTCGCCACTACGGCATTGTGTGTGTGTGTGTATGTGTGACTAAGTGTTATGTGTATGTGTGTGTTGTGGGTGTGTGGGTGTAGGCGGCGGCGTGAATTTGGCCGACGGTGGTGGCGGTGATCGTGAGTTTGTGTGTGTGTGTTATTTTCAAAGGTCCGGTGGTGTGAGGTTGCGGGAGTTCGGTGGTCAGAGCAGTGATCGGCGGCTAATCCCCAAAACCGGACACAGACGCAGACAAGGAAGAAGAAGCGGGAAGAGAAAAAAAAAAAAATTGCACAAACCATCCCAATAGAAATAAAAATCCAATCTCGCGGCCATTGGAAAATCCGGGAAATGTAGAATTTCGAACTTCTTTAATATATGTATTTAATTGTTTAAATTGAAATGACGATAGGAAATAGTGAGACCGTTCACATGAATAAATTTGATATAATAAACTGTAACGAAGTAATATTAGTTGAATAATAATATTTCATAATAAAATGCAGAAAATAAAAGATCACGGAAATTAGGGTCTGCATTTCATAGTTATGTTATTTTTACATAAAATATTAATTTAGGCCATGTCACTATTAGGTTCGCAGGCATCAGAGTACTGGTAGAGAATATGCGGTTAAAGTCTTCGAAAACGGATAATCAAGTGAGTGTACTGTCTTCTTGCCAAACTATTTTTATATCTATATATGATAGAATATAGTTATATTTACATTAGATATTTTTAAAATTTCGTGGATCAAGCAAGTTTCTGGGTGAGTTGAGAAAATGGATTTTTCGATGAATTGTGTTGGTTTCGAAAGGAAGTTGAAAATGGTTTTTCACTTAAATTTGGTGGTTTTAAAGAGAGTGAAAAATATCTGGTTTTCTAAAAATAAAGGGTGAAAAAATAGTTTTGATGAAATTAGACGTTTTTTTAAAAGTAAAATGAGAAATATGATTTTGGATTAAAAATCAGTTTTGGAAATAGAGGGTGATGTTTGAGATATGATGACGTTATTGATTTGACGATACTATAGCATTTAACTGCTTCGGCAGAATGATGATTATCTACTTCGGCAGAATGATGATATTGATTTGACGATGTTATTAATTTGACGATGCCATAATATTTATCTATTTCGGTAGAGTGAGGTTATCCGCTTCGGCAGAGTGATGTTATCCGCTTCGGCGGAGTGATGTTTATCTGCTTCGGCAGAGTGATGTTAGACATTTATACTGCGCAGTGATTTTCCGCTTCGGCGGAATGATGGGTGTTCGTAGGAAGGCATATCATACGGATGGTACGGTACCGTTGCAAACTCCCGATCGTGAGGTTAAAACAATCACTATGGCTAGCTAGTGTATGTTTGTGGTGGAATGGTGGTTTGAGATGTGGTGTTTTACTTATATTGGGTGATTTATTATTTATTATGGTAATTGGTATGATTTTATACTAGATGGATTTTGATGGAACTTATCTATATCGCTTTATTTTCATTACTTATATATTGGAGATTTTACCAGCTATGTGGTGTTGATATACTTATGCTTGATCCATATTTAATTGTGGTAAAATTTAGAATATATTATTATTTTAAAAATATTTTACTAAGAAGGCAGTATACTCGCAGATACAACAGCTAGGAGTCGGTCCCCTACTGGCACTAGGTAGAGTCCGGCGAGGGTGTAGTATGGAAATATTTTGGGAGGAGCTGTCTAAGGCGAACCTGTAAGAGTTTCATTGTTGTTATACTTTTGTTGTCATTATAATTCAGGGACGGGTGTGTCCCTAGTTAGAGATGTTGTATATGGTCAGAATTTGTGGTCGTATATTTTTGTATACACTTTGTCGTTTACTAGTGGGTTTGACGTTAAGATGAGGTCGTGTCGACGTCACGCTGGCCCCACAGTGACGAGTGTCCGGGGTGGGGTGTGACATTATCCGTCAGTTCGGGTTGAATTGTCATTCCTGTTTTTTTGTCTCATGATATTTATGCTTCTAATTTTACTTACATTGAATTTGTAATTATTTGTGAGTAACATTGATTTCACTATAAGGTAGTTTATTGTTCAATGCATCTTTGCATTTGTTTTTTGTTTTTTATTTTTTTTTTCGTTATACAATAAAATGTGTCCAGACCAATTTACGTGCACCTCGACTAATCATCTCACCGGACGATCTTAAGGGCACGCTCCCCTGCATCGGTTTGATGAATTCAGTATTAAATTCAAAATTTAATTCCTAGAGTGCTCTCCAGAAGAGTCGAACCTGAGTTGACAACGAAATGGGGTACTTCCCTTTGTCAGTCAGACTAACACTTCTTAGGTTCATCTTTCCATTTGTGTCGTTCCTATTTGACTTTCATATTGTAAGCTTTACTTTCCTCCTATAATTAACCATGGATGTTTTTGAAATATTTCTTCTAAGAAAATTGGTATATAATATGCACCTATGGTCAATCCATATTTTAATAGACATCATATGTATCTTTAAAGTCAGGTTTCTCAAGGTTCACCTTGTAATTGTTTTTTTGTTTTTTGTTTTTTTTTTGGGGGGGGGGATGACGCCTTTTATAGTGATTTTGTTGTATTTTACATTTTTCAATTTAAAATAGTGTCTTTAAATACACGTAAGTGCTAGTATATTTATGATTGTGAAGTATTACCTAACAAAAATTGACACGTCTAAAAATTCGGCCTCACTTTATTTTTGGACAATAAAATGAAAACGCGTGACTAATATTTAAGTTTAAAACATAAATGGTAATGACATTTTGGGAATATTACATTTTTGGTTCCTAAAGCATAAGGTGGATGTCATTTGTTAAATTGCACATTTAATTTCTCAAATTCAAATTTGTTTCAATCTTACAAAATTGAAAATGTTGTTAATAATTTTGGACGAAAAACGGGTTATGATCAACAAATAACCTTCTAATTGATATAATTTTTTTTATCATTGTATCACCCCCACTAAACATTAGATTTTTTCAAAAAAACGATTTAGATTTCTATATCTCATTCTTCCAACAACTCATTATTAGGAAAAAATGTCTTACTTTTAGTGGATTGATGCAACAACGAAATATCCCTATTAAAAAATCAAGTGCTGAGCATAATTCGTTTTTATTCAAAATCAATAACAATATTTTTTTATTTTGCGAGATTGAAACAAATATAAATTTACAGGAACAAATGTGTAGTTTAACAAACCTCATTGGCTACATAGACACCCATCCCATATTTTAGTGGCCAAAAATATAATTTTCCCAAAAAATTTAATCAAATTCAGCAAAAATTAATCGAAAATTACCAGTGATATCTCTTGTATTTAAGACAATACCATGATAATCCCTCATTTTTTTTATTAAATATCACGAAGCCCCCCTAATGGAGAAAAATAATAGTAGTCTATTATTTATTTACCCTTATCTTTTGGCGAAAAAATAAAATAAAGACAATTACAATGTTACCTTATATATAATTAAGTTCTTTTTTTTCTTCCCATTTTCTCTCTCTCACCCGCACACCTGCATCATTACTGCCACCATCACACCTTTTGTCGTTGCCGTTGCCGCCACCTCCTCCTCCTTTTCCTCTCTCTATCTCTCTTCTCCTCATTGGATCTATCTAGATCCGACGATTCGCCGTCCTCGTCGAATTTGGACAGACCGGGCAAGGAGAAGAAGAAAAAGAAAAAGATGGTCGTCGATGGAAATCGCTGGAGAAGATGGTGTTGGGAGATTGAAGAATGAGAGAGAGAGAAAAAAAAAAGGAAAAAAATAAAATAAAATTAATGAATGATAATTATGTCATTTTACACCTGAGTAAAGGACAATTTAATAATTTTAAAAATAATTTTTATATTGTAAGAATAAAATTAAAATTAAAATATCTATATCTATAAATAAAACAAAGCTTAAACTTGAGAATAAGTGAGATGCCAAAAAACCATTTTTCTTTATTCTCCTTAATTTCTCTATTTATTATTTTATTTAAATGGGTTTAAATATTATACTTATTCTTAAATATAGGAATTTGAGTGAATTTAATTGTTATTTATAATTAATACAGTGAGTTTAATGAGATTTTTTATTTTTTATTTTTATATTTGAAATAATGAGATTTTCCTTTTAAATAAAAGTCAATTTTTAAAATAAATAATAAAAAATCATACTTGATTTTTTTAATGTAAAAATAAAAAAAAAAAATTTATCTTCTTTTAACTTTCAATATTTTTTATTGCTCATATATCTGTTTACCGAAATAATGAAAAAAAATGATTTCCTTTTTATTCAATATTTCATATATATGAGTTAAAAATAACATTTATATGTAAAACCTAAAATTATAAGCCTAAACTTGAGAATGAATGAGAGTCCCTAAAACCATTTTTCATATTTCTCCATAATTTCTCTATTTATTATTTTATTTAAATAAGTTTAAATATTATAGTTATTCTTAAATATAGGAATTTAAGTGAATTTAATTGTTATTTATCATTAATATAGTGGGTTCAATGAATTTAAAATATTTTTTTTTATATTTGAAATAATGAGATTTCACTTTTAAATAAAAGATAAATTTTAAAATAAATAATAAAAAATCATACTAGATTTTTTAAAGCAAAAAATATATTTGTCTTTTTTCAACTTTTTATATTTTTATTTCTCATATAACTATTTATAAAAATAATGAAAAAAAAATAGATATACTTTTTGTGCAATAGTTCAAATACATGAGTTAAAAATAACATCTATATGTAAAACCTAAACTTGAGAATGATTGAGAGCCCATAAAATCATTTTTCTTGATTCTCCTTCATTTAAATATTTATTATTTTATTTAAATGAGTTTAAATATTATACTTATTCTTAAATATAGGAATTTGAGTGAATTTAATTGCTATTTATAATTAATATAGTAGGCTTAATAAATTTAAAATATTTTTTTATATTTGAAATAATGAGATTTCCCTTTTGGAAACAAGACAAATTTTAAAATAAATAATGAAAAATCATACTAGATTTTTAAATTTTAAAAAAAAAATATTTTTCTTTTTTGAACTTTTATAGTTTTTATTTCTTATATAAGTGTTTATAAAAATAATGAAAAAAAAATAGATTTTCTTTTTATGCAATATTTCATATACATGAGTTAAAAATGACATCTATATGTAAAACCTAGAATTGGAAGCCTAAACTTGAGAATGAATGAGAGCCCATAAAACCATTTTTCTTATTTTTCCATAATTTCTCTATTTAGTATTTTATTTAAATGAGTTTAAATATTACACTTATTCTTAAACATTGGAATTTGATTGAATTTAATTGTTATTTATAATTAATATAGAGGGTTTAATGAATTTAAAATATTCTTTTATATTTGAAATAATGAGATTTTCCTTTTAAATAAAAAACAATTTAAAAAAAAACAAAAACAATCATACTAGATTTTTCAGTGTAAAAAAAAATATTTTTCTTGTTTTGACTTTTTATATTTTTTATTTCCCATATAAATGTTTATAAAAATAATGAAAAAAATAGATTTTCCTTTTATGCAATATTTCATATACACATGAGTGAAAAATGACATTTATATGTAAACCTAAAATTAGAAGCCTAAACTTGAGAATGAATGAGAGCCCATGAAATCATTTTTCTTGATTCTCCTTAATTTCTCTATTTATTTAAATGAGTTTAAATATCAAACTTATTCTTAGATATGGGAATTTGAGTTAATTTAATTGTTATTTATAATTAATATAGCGGGCTCAATGAATTTAAAATATATATTTTTTTATATTTGAATTAATTAGATTTCCCTTTTAAATAAAAGACAATTTTTTTAAGAAAAAAAAAATCATACTAGAGTTTTTAATGTAAAAAAAATATTTTTCTTTTTTTAACTTTTTATATTTTTTATTTCCCATATAAATGTTTATAAAAATAATGAAAAAAAAAATAGATTTTCCTTTTATCCAATATTTCATATACACATGAGTTAAAAATGACATCTATATGTAAAACCTAAAATTGAAAGTCTAAACTTGAGAATGAATGAGAGTTCACAAAATTATTTTTCTTGATTCTCCTTAATTTTTCTATTTATTATTTTATTTAAATGAGTTTAAATACTATGCTTGTTCTTAAATATATGAATTTGAGTGAATTTAATTGTTATTTATAATTAATATAGCGAGTTTAATGAAATTAAAATATTTTTTTATATTTAAAATAATGAGATTTGCCTTTTAAATAAAAGACAATTTTCAGAATAAATAATAAAAAATCATACTTGAGTTTTTTTAATGTAAAAAGTTATATTTCTTTTTTTAACTTTTTATATTTTTTATTTTTCATATAAGTGTTTATAAAAATGCCAAAAAAAAAAAAAATCGCTTTCCATTTTTTTAGTGTAATTTTTTTTTTTTTAACTTTTTATATTTTTTATTTCTCATATAAGGGTATATAAAAATACTGAAAAAAACAAAATAAATTTTCTTTTTATGCAATATTTCATATACATGAGTTAAAAATGACATATATAAGTAAAACCTAAAATTGAAACCCTAAAAAAAATGGATTTCCTTTCTAACAATATTTCATATACATGAATTGAAAATGACATTTATATATCATATCATATCATATAATAAAAACAAAAAGTGAAAGTCTAAACTTTCGAATGAAGGAGAGTTCACCAATTCTACTTTATTTATTTCTCATAATTTTGAGTATATTCTAATTACTAGAAGTATTTTTCAATTGATTTTATTATCATAATTCTACCAATTTAATGCTTTTAAAGTGTGAATATGTCAAAAGTTTTCAATTATTTTATTGTCATAATTCCATTAAAAGCACATAATACCACTAATGATTAGAATTTGAGAGGACTCCAAAATATAAGGATTCTTTTCTTTTCACCTCATAATTGGACACACTTTAAAATTGTCTAAATTTTTATATATTCTTTTGCTTATTCTTTAATTTTTTTGCTATTATCAATACCTTGCCAATATTTATGCCAACATCTTGTCATTTAATTGTAGAACAATTAGTTCGGGTTATGTGCAATTCTTTATACGAGAGCTTCGAGATTGAGATCGACGTCGACTGAAAGAACCGGATCATTAGTTGATATGTCAAACTAAAAGTAAGAAATCTATTCATTGTTTTTATTTTTATTTTTTTTGCATGAAATTTGGATCCGATTTATGTGTGAAAATATAGGGTTTTCTTTGTGTGTATTTCATTTGTTGATTTTAAGATTTTATTAATATTGTCATTTTATTTTGTTTTAGATGATGGATAAATGATATTATCCAACATCTTATCATTCATGAAATTTGGGTCCCATTTGTTTATGAGAAATCTATTCACTGTTTTTATTTTATAAGTAAATGTACATTTAAAATTTGTACACTTTATTAAAATACATAAATCATGAAGTAAGCCATATTTCTTGGGATTTTCATATATTAGTAACTTAATAATGAAATCCGAAATGATGACGTCTGTTTGATATTATTTCAGTGCAATTTTTAGGGACTCATACTGTCTCTTCCTCTTCTTTCTATAACATCCAAACTTTTTGAGAGCTCAATAACACTATATTAATTATTTCTCAACATTTTGAGTATTTAAATTATTAAGAGTATTTATTAATTAATTTTATTTTAAATAATTTGAACATGCATATTTCTTTTAAAATTAAAAATTATGTTAAACTAAAATTTTATCATTTATCAAACATTAAACAACACTATTAATTTCAACACTCAAAAGTAAAATATTAATAATACTAATTAAAAATAAATAATATAAAATAGAAAAAATAAATATTTCAAACACTGCAAAATAATACATAGTTCACTCATTGAAATAAAAAAAAAATAATACAAACCCCACTAACTAATATAAAATATTTTTAAAAAAATAACAAATATAAATTATATTTAAATAATTAAATAAAATAAATAAAAAAATTATTTCAAAATCCGTACTTGACGTGGGAGTAAAATTAATTTATATTATTTTGCTAACACTGATTTACAGTTTAACTGTAGGAATATACGTGATATTTATTAAGTCACTTACAATTTTTCAAAATTAATTTTGTAAAATTTTTTAGAGTTTCTAGCAAGTTCTTTTGTTTGGATACATCATAAAAAGTATGAATATTCTACCCCACCCACTTGTAAATGGAATCCTTGATACAAACTACTCCCACGCGCCATTAGACAAACGTGCAATGCATACCAAAAGTTGGGTTAATTGCACTTACTCCCCTATCATATTCTAATCCCACATTAAACATCACTTTAATTTGAAAAGTAATATTGAGAACCCTTAAGATAAGATGGTACGGTATTATAAAACATCACTTCAATATGGTTTGACCGAATTATACTTTGTATTTTTGTGGTATTTTCGTTATCATTTATCTCCTGTGTAGATTTAAGTACACTGTTTAAATAATTAACATAATTTTATGAAATGATAAATTCATCCTCATATTTGATCCTGATTTGACTCAGAAAAAAGGACAAATGGCCCAAGCAAACATGGGTACAGAAGTGCAATTCGACCAAATTCCAGATGATAAAGTGCCGTTAACCATGAATACAATTAATGTTTTCATTCACCAAAATAAGCATCTAAGACCATATTCACATTCAATCTCCCCTCCCCTCGTCCCCACCACAATGAGTTACACTAGACCACTAAAAATATATTGATACTTACGAAAACGATATTGAAGAGATGTATAGAAGAGTATATATAAGCAAGAATTAGGATTTGATCTACATTCACTTCCAGATAACTTAGTGCATCAATACCTACTGATATTCAAATTATTTACTAATATACGAAAAGAGTTGATAGTAAGAGTTTTAATATTAAACAAAATTCGGGGTCTTATTTAAAATTAACAATAGTTGTGGGGAGCACATTTTACATTTGACGCCTCTTATTTTCATCCATCATATAATATCATATTATATACGATATATTAAAAGTAAAATTCAAAACTAAAAATGAACTATAATTCAAAATAAAATATTTCTCTATTTTCTTTATTTCTATCAAATTAATGACCCAAATTTTCTTTCTCACTATTAATATTCTGATCCTAAATCTTCTATAAACTAGTCACCCCTAAATTTATTAGAATATTAATTTTTATCTTTTTAGTTTTAGGAAAAATCAATTATAATCGTATATAAATTTCAAGTGAACCTCTAAAAAAAAATTATCTCTTAAAAATTGTTATATGTAAATGAATTAAAATTATAATATCAAAGTATTTAAATTAAAAATATATATTAATATATTTTTTTCTAGGCAATTGTTCTAAAACTATTTTTTTTTTTGGAAATTTGTGTCACTCTCACTTACCCGCGTGTGGGATCCAATCTCACACCTTTACAAATTGCTCCTCGGTACCACAAAATTCGAAGAACGCGCTAAAAGATTTGTCAAATCTTTTATCCAAATATAACTTAACTTTTCCACATAAAGAAAAAGGGTTTATACCAAAGACCTTCCCTGTCTTTTGGCCTTATACCAGAGACCTTCCCTGTCATTTAACAAATACCAATCACCCTCTTATAATTTTACAATTTCAACCACTTACCTCCCCCTGTCAGTGAATAGTAGCTGACCCAACATTATTAATGACAAAAATACCCTTAAAATCATTTAACTTCTATAAAATGACATAAATGCCCTTTTCAAAATTTAATTTATTGGCATATATACCCCTTTCTCTTCCACCTATTCTCTACATTTTTCAGTTTCCTTTCAACAGTTTTTTGCATTTTGCCGGCAGTTTCGCGGCGGCGGTGGAGGTGGGATTGCTATAGTTCCTCAGTTGAACACGGCGAATCTGAACCACATGAAATTGGATGCCGGCGACCTTAAGACGACGACTAGAATGTAATGACTTCATTTTTTTCATATTCTCTCTCTCTCTCTCTGTATTCTCTCTCTAAAATAATGAAATGTGGGAATGATTTTGTTCGAACATCTCCTACCATTATCAAGAAACCTGCTTTAATTTGTTCGATTTGCAGGAAAAGAAACGTACTCTAATGAGTACTCTCATATCGCTCCGGAGACGACCCCCTCAGAGAAACCGTCGAAAAAGGATCAGGTCTGAAATTACAGATCCGGCGAGGAGAGAAATAGTGGATAGTTGGTGGCGGGCGGTTTGTCCGATGGAGATGTAATGTTTTGACGATGAGATGCGACGCCAAAACTCAGATCATGTCAGAAATCAATGGCGATGCTCTTCGCATATAATGCACCGGTCATCGATGCTCTTCGCTCACTGTAAAAATTAGCCATTTCCAAGCGATTTTTCATTTAGGGGTCCATAAAGAGAGAGAGAGAGAGAGAGAGAAGCACCGGCCATCGAGCTCGACCTGAATTTCTGATGAGCTATTCACCCACTCCAACGTTCACTCAGAATTTTATAGAGAACCCGAAACCCGCACCAATTGCCGATGTTCAATCCCCAATCTGACCTAGCAAAGAGAGAGAAGAGTCGTCTCAGGTCCGTGAACACCGCCGTCCATTTCATCCCAATTGTGCTCGTTCTCTGTGCAATCGTCCTCTAGTATTTATCAAACCCAGGTAATAATTCATAAATAAATAGTTACATATCTACAATTTCATTCATCATGTGAATTTACCTGCCATAATCACCGATTAATTAGAGATTTGACGAAGAAATTCTTCAAGAGCTTCACAATCGAACAACTTGTTCTCCGACGAACGACTGAACAGAGGGATTTCTCTCTCTCTCGACGAATCGGCTAAACAGGGCCCCTTTTTCTTCCAAGGAATGGCTTCTTCGACGATCGAACTACCTTCCTTCTCCGATGAGCTTCAAAGTCCGCAACCAAGCAGCCTCCTTCGACGAGCTTTCTCCGATGACCCCAATGATGTTTCCACTCTTCGACGACGATGACGACGATAAAACCGAGCAACCTCCGACGACCTTTAACGGCTCCGGCGGTCCCTCTTCCCCCCTCTCTCTCTAACGCAATGCACAGACGATGGAAATGGAAATAGAAATAAAAGTGAGATGAAGAATTGATTTGTGCACCATTGGTTTCTGGGGAAAAAAAATAAGAGGGTAAATCAGTAATTGTACTTGGAATTTTTTTAATTGTATAATATCTAAACAGAAGTTAAGAGTAAAATGGTCTTTTCACACAAAATATTAGTAAATGGAGTTGGTTGGCATTTGTTAAATGACAGGGGAGATTTCTAGTATAAGGCCAAATGACAGGGGAGATTTTTGGTATAAACCCTAAAGAAAATTCAACCTGTCTTTCACTGCTAGTCTCACCCGCGGAAATACGGCTTGTTCGCTCTAAACCGACGGATGTCGTCTCTTTACTAGTTGGTGAATTCTGTCTCTCACCCGCGGGTAACATATCGCTGTTTTCACTGGTAAATTCATGAACCATTCGAAACACACTCCCTGCACAGTACATTTGGCCTCTGTTTTCCTTCCACATGAGATGGAAATTGCAGTGGCTTCCCTTGGCTCACTTTTCCTTCCATATATAAGAGGGAGGGAGGGAGAGAGAGAGAAAAAGTAGAGAGAGAAGGGGAGGAGGGTTGATTGTAGAGAGAGAAGCAAAGATGAATCCTGGAACATGGAGATTTTTGTCTTTGCTACCGCTGCTTGCATCT
The DNA here is from genome assembly GCA_016647705.1 of Eucommia ulmoides. NCBI lineage: Eukaryota > Viridiplantae > Streptophyta > Magnoliopsida > Garryales > Eucommiaceae > Eucommia > Eucommia ulmoides. The sequence goes on along the minus strand of JAENRU010000490.1, from coordinate 456,641 downwards.
CTTTTGCTTCTCTATTTCAAGAGCCCTCCAAAGGTTTGATTCTGATCCTTCTTATCTCCATTTCACTTTTTCCCCCTTTATTTTTCTTTATTTTCTTTGATTAATTCTGTTGTAACTATGATTTTTATAATCTTTTATTGAATACCCATTTCTTGTAATGCAACACAGAGGCTTAATTTTTCTGTTTTGATTCCCTAATTTTTCACACAGAAGCACACATTAAAATGTGAATTTGTATGCGAAATTGTGAATGCATGTATGTATAAATGTTGTTTCTTAATTTGATTTGTCTATTTTGGGGACAATTTTTAAGGTTTTAAGCTGAAAAACTGCTACTAATGGAACGCTAATTTAGGAGAACTTTATTTTATCTTATTTTTGTCTGGACTCTGGGCTGATTTTATCAGCTTCTACAGCTGGAGGAACCAAGGCATGCAAAATGCCAAATGGCACTACTTCCCATGCATTCTCTCATCAAGGAACAATGAATCTTTTCAATGCATTCCTCATGTTTATATGTATATATATATATCTTATTTGATATCAAAAATAATTTTGTTTTCATTCCCATTGGGAGAAGATGATTAGACTTTAATCTAATTTGTTTAATGAATTGTTTGAAGAGAGTAGTGTTGGGATTATCTCATGTGGAAGGGGTTGGTAGTGTGAGGTAAAATCTCATTTCATGAGCTAGCTTTTGAGATCAAGAAAAGTCCAAGACAACCCTACACTGGTATCAGAGTCCAACTTTCAACAACTTTCGCCCAATATCCCACAAAGGAAGAGATTGGTTGAAGATTAGCTTACCAAAGGCTCATTGTGTGAGGGAGAGATTGTTGAGTTTATCCCACATCGGATGTGGAAAGGATTGGTGATCAGGTTATAAGTGTTAGGGAAAACCTCACCTCATGAACTAGTTTTTAGGGTCAAAAGAGGCCCAAGACCACCCTACATATAGAGTATCAAAAGGATAAAAAAAAGGAGTTGGATTGATGAAGTTTTACAATCATTATGAACGCTAAATCACGTTATGAGCTCCTATACTCTCTCTTCTTTATATGAGATTTTTTGTTTTTTTCAACTTCTTCATTGACATCGTTGTAATTTGTATAATTGTTCTATAAATGAGCTTATAATTCTTGAAAATGAACTTGTTTTATGTTTTTATGATGATTGATGTGCTTGATTGCTATCTATTTTCGGGGCTAGGAACTTAAATCTAATTGTATAGAGAATTATTTCAAGAGTAGCATGTCAAAAGATAAAATTGATTGGATTGATGAAGTTAGAATCGTTATGAGCGTCTGGGCGGTGTAATAATATTAATCCTTAATAATTCCTAAATTTACCTCAAATTATTCAAAAATATTTATTTTTAACATTTTTAAAATTGCACTTTAACCCCATTTCTGAGTTTTCTTGATTAAGCCGAAGTATTTAAACACTTTTCCTCTCCCTTGTTTATATTATATATTTTACGCTTTTTGTGGAGGAAGCATGATCTAAAAGATCAATTGCTTAATGATAATTTTATTGCATATAGGAGGAGAAGAAGAAGAATAAGTCTTTAAACAGTGTTACTATTCAACGTTTGTAAAGAAATAAAATAAAAAACCATCCGGAAAGCTTTATCTAGTAATATATTGAGTGATTACTAATACGTCTTTTCCCTTGAAGAAGGCTCTTTCTAATTTCCCCTTAGGTAGTGTTTGGTGACATGGAATTGAAGGTTTGGAATTGGAAATGAATATTTGTAAATATTTCGATTTTTACATGCATTTTTTTCTAATTCCAATTCTGAAACTCCAATTCCATGAAACCAAACGCTACCTTATTGTTGATACTACTATAGGGTAATAAGAAAATAAATTTCTCATTGGAGGAGTGAATGATTAGAGAATCCTATCAAGAAAATTTACAAAAAAGATTGAGACTGATTTGGATTTTCTTGTTTTTTCTTTCCATATCGTGTATAAACTAATAAGGGAGCTTAAATGCAAATTAGTTCTATTTTTTATTTTTTTCCCCTTTTTTTGGGGGGTTTTTGGTGAACAGTCCACGAATTTAAAATTTTTGCCCATGCAATCCATATATGCTACAATGATTTTTGCAAAAGTATAACGTTACTATACTATATAAAAGTCATCATAATTTTTTCACGTAAAAAATTTCAGTTACTTTTATGGCATGCAACAACTTTAGATTTTTTGACAAAAATATTGGACATGTCAAAAAATTACTTATACTGAGTGGGCTGGATGAATAGTAAATTGCAAAATTTGAGGTCATGGCACTCATCCATTTTTGATTTATCATGGGAAAATGTTTTCTGTCCTCAACTTTTGGTATTTTTTTGGATCAAGGAAGGTTATTAGTTGAAGACAACTTGGGATGAGAATGAATAAAATTAAGAATAAAACTATTTTAGAAAATTTAGGAATTGCACCTATTGAAGAGAATATGAGGGAAAATCGTTTACTGTGGTTTGGATATGTACATAGATGATCCATAGAAGCACGAGTGAGAAAACGTGATTTAGTTCAAGTGCAGGGGCTACAAGAGGAGAGGTAGGCCTAAGAAGACTTGGGACGATATTATTAGAATTGATTTGGTGGCATTAAATTTGACTAGGGGATGACCTTTGATCGATTATTATGGCGTAAACGGATTCCTGTAGCCAACCTTACTTAAGTGGAACCAATAAACTTCTCCAAATTTTCTAAAATTGTTTTCGAGAACTGTTTTGCGATTTTCAAAAAAAAGTGTTTTGCAGTTGTATAGATATTAGTCTAATGAAATATTTTATTTATCCCACAGCCTTCTGAAAGCAAGTGCAGCCTCCTTGATCATGATCATTATTGGATAACCAGCAAACGAATTGTAACACCGAAAGGGATCATTTCTGGGGCAGGTCGTTTAACAGGGTTTGGCCTTTGATTTATTTATTTATATTTTTAATTTTAATTTATATGAAGATATGATTTTTTTTGGATTATGCATCTTGTGTTCTAATAGTTCTTTATTGTAAACTGTAAACTTTTGTTGTAGATAGATTATAAATAATTTATAAGTTCATATGTTTTCAAAAATCGGTGGTTGTCTGTACATTTTATATAAATTTCAATCTAGGAAATTTAAGCTTCAATAAATTGGGTGACATTTGTTTAGTGTTCTTGTTCTCATATTTTTGTGGGAACAAAAAGAAACTATTTGTATTCTGTTCCCACTTTTATAAAACATTTTTTTTGGGAACAAAACAAAAATGTTACCATATTTTCGTTTTTGTTCCAATTTTTTTTTTTTGATGCAAACGGAGATGTGGGAACATAAACACGGCTTCTTAAAGTTTCAAAACTTAAATTCTTCTCATTTTATGAGCAGTTGAAGTAAACGGGGGTAACATAATATCCGTTGTTGAAGAAGATGATTGGCAAGGAAATGGAAGAACTGGGCAAACCATTAATTATGGCGAGGCTGTTGTTATGCCGGGCTTGATTGATGTGTAAGATAATTCAATTATTATTATTGTCATCATACGAATTAATAACATATATATATATATGTATATATATATATATATAGACACACACACACACACACACACACACACACACACACACAAGATTAGAAATTGTATAGTATAAGGTTAAAACGGTAATGTCTAATGGTCAGTTAGTCTGGTTTAGAGATATGGGGTAAGCTAAGTGGTGTTTGGTTAAGTGTTTTTGTTTGTTTGTTTCTGTTGGCAAAAAACTTGGAACAGAAATAGAGAAACATAAAGAAAGAAATCTATTTTTTTCTGGTATGAGAAATTTGTTCTAAAAAATATGGGAACCTAACAGAAATAATTTTTGTTTTGTTCTGTTTTTCGGTTCATATTCTAAGTTTTTTGAGAACAGAAAAAAAAAAATAGAACAGAAATTCATCCCTCTGCAAAAGAAAAGAGTCTTTATATATCCTATCATTGTGTTTTCAGTTTGTTTTACTTTCAATGATGTTGAATCCCACATCAATGTTGGGCCCTCCCCCCGATATCCGTTAGCAGTGGTTTGTTAAAAGTTCACCCTCTGCGTGAGGGGACGTGTTGAATCCCACATCGCTTGTGTTACCTGATACTGAGTTATATATATAAGTCTAGAGGCAATCTTCCTCTCACAAGGCATCTTTTGAGAGTGAGTTAGGCCCATTGGGTTTCTACATGATATCAGAGTTAGGACTGTTGTCCGATGTTAGGTGTGTTGAATCCCACCCTAATATTCATTCGCAGTGGTTTGTCAAAAAGTCCACCGTGCGCTTGAGGGGACGTGTTGAATCCCGCATCAATGTTGGGTCCTTCCCTCGATATCCATTCGCAGTAGTTTGTCAAAAGTCTACCCTGCGCGTGAGGGGGCGTGTTGATTGCTCATCACTTGTGTTACCTGATCCTGAGTTATATATAAAACCTAAGAATTTTCTCATCTTACAAGGTGTCTTTTGAGAGTAAGATAGGCCCATTGGGTTTCCACAAATGAAATTACATAGTAGCATCAATCTACTACCCAACTGTATTTTTTAAATATTCTATCCTACTTATGGCATGTTTGATTGCTATAATTTTAGGCCTCATTTCCTTTGTGTTCTGTTCTCAGTTTTTTTTTTCCTCCCAGAAAACTGGGAACAAAAGATAATTTTGTTTCTGTTCAGCCCATAATTTTATAAATTTCTGGGAACATAACAGTTTTTTCTCTCTTTTCTTTTCCAGATTTCAGTTTCTTTCATAATTTTTTTGGGAACAAGAAACAAAATCTTGGAACAATAATACTAAACCAACGCCATCTTACTTTCCTAAAATGGCCTATAGATTTTCCTTGAGATTTCCTATTTTTAATTTATGAAATGATATTCTTGTTATGCCTTGGGGTTAAAAATACGAAATGTATATTTTTTTTTGGTAGGCATGTACATCTTGATGATCCTGGTAGAACGGAATGGGAAGGATTTCCTTCAGGAACTAGAGCAGCTGCTGCTGGTACGTAAATCTGATCCCAAAAAACAGAAAAAAATCCTTTTCTGTTCTCATCCCAGAAATTTATTCCCACTAAACTCCTGTTTTACATTCCAAAAAACTACTGATAAATTCATTTAGGTGGTGTTTGGTAGTATGCAATTGGAATCTAAAATTGGATTTGGAAACGGAAATGAATGCATGTATCACACCTGATCCTGAGCTATATATAAAGCCTGGGGCAATCCCCCTCTTTTAAGGCTTCTTTGAGAGTGAGTTAGGCCCATTGGGTTTCTACATGGTATCAGGATCAAGCCCTTTGTTTAATGTTGCATATGTTGAATCCCACATCGATGTTGGCCCCCCCGATATCTGTTTGCAGGAAGTACACCTTGTGCATGAGGAGACATATTGAATCCCACATCGATGTTGGGGCTCTCGATATCCATTTGCAATAGTTTGTCAAAGTCCACCATGCATATGAGGGGGCGTGTTGAATCCAACATCGCTTGTGTCACTAGATTCTGGCTATATATAAAGTCTGAGACAATCCCTCCTCTTTTAAGGCATCTTTTGAGAGTGAATTAGGCCTATTGGGTTTCTACATGGTAGCAAGGGCAGACCTTTTGTTTGATGTTGGACATATGGAATTCCACATCGATGTTGGGCCTCCGTATATCCGTTCGTAGTAGTTTGACAAATTTGCCCTGCGCGTGATGTGACATGTTAAATCTCACATTGATGTCGGGACCCCCGATATCCATTAGCAGTAGTTTGCAAAAGTCCACTCTGTGCGTGAGGGGGCGCATTGAATCCAACATCACTTGTGTTACTTGATTTTGGACTGGGGCAATCCTCCTCTTTCAAGGTGTCTTTTGAAAGTGAGTTAGGCCCACAAGGTTTCTACGTATGTTTTTTTTTTTAAATATTTATTTCACTATGGACATGCAGGTGGAATAACTACATTGATTGATATGCCTCTTAATAGTCATCCATCTACAGTTTCTGAAGAAACTCTTAAACTTAAGGTTTGTAGCGGTTGCCCGAAGCTGAACTTGAAATTAGACACTATTTGATAATGTGTTTTATAGCACTTTCTACTTTTAAATGTTATACGTAGCGTTTGTTTTGTATTTTTAAGAAATTATTAAAATAAAATAAAAATGATTTTTAATTACTTTTTGGAAACAAAAAAGTAGTTTTTGTACATTAATCCCAAAAATTTTAGGAGCGGAAACAAAAATCAGGGAACGGAAATAGTAACCAAACGGGGGCCTAATTTTTTTATTTTTATTTTAGATCACTTCTAGAAATGTAGTCATGCTTATAATTACTCTTATCGATCCAAATAATTCTCAAAATATTTTTCTTTGTTTTTTAATAACAGATCAAGGCTGCAGAAGGGAGGATCTACGTTGATGTCGGTATGCACTTGTGTGGAACTATATCTCATCTTACCCGATGTTTCTTTTCAAATTAAATGGTTATTTTATATATATATATATATATATATATATATATATATATATATATATATTATTAGGTCTCTCTTTATTCTCTACCGTTACAAATCTTCCTTATTCTCTATCGTTACAAATCTCTCCTTTTAAATCCCTAGCCTTTATTTTATAGTTATAAAATCTTCTTTATTATTGTAATCATTTAAGAACAGTTACAAAATTTGTATTGTTGTATAAATAGGTTCATTTTATGTAATATAAACACATTGATATACTATTGATTTTCTTGCACGTTTCTCAATGATAGACTGCAACCCTTGCAATACCCCTGTATGTGCGAAAACTCAATTGTCATCTCAAATGGGGGATCTCTTAACAGATGCCACTGAGTATCGCCAATTGGTTGGCTCCTTGCAGTGTCTCACTTTCACTAGACGAGACATTTCCTATGCTATTCATCTTGTTGCTCAGTTCATGAGCCAACCTCGAACACATCACCTTATAGCCGCCAAACAAATCCTTCGTTACCTCACAGGAACTCTGAACTTTGGCCTCTTTTTTCAGTGTAGTGCTACCTCCTTGACCCTCAAGGCTTATTCTAATAATGATTAGGCAGGCTGCCCTGACTCACGTCACTCCACCACTGGTTTCTGTTTTTTCTTGGGCTCCAATTTGGTCTTTTGGACCGCTAAGAAACAATCTATTGTCTCTCGATCAAATGCCGAAATTGAGTACTGATCCCTTGCCCATGTTTGTGCCGTTTGCTTTGCGCTTGAGTTTGAATATCCACTTACAAACCACAACATGTTGATGTGGGGAAGAAGGGACAAGAACCCAAGTTTTGTTCTTCAGTAAGGCATTAAATTCACTGGTCATGACTTGACGCCATTTAGGGACACGAGCAACTTGAGCATAACAAGTAGGCTCGTCAGTGGAAGAGGGAAACTGAGCAAGTAGAGCCTATGGGAGAGGGTATTGGATTGTACCATCTGTCTGAATGAGAGGACGGTGTGTGCCATCTCAATGATGTGTGACCATTGAATGTTGCGGAGGAAGCAGCAGAAGGATTAAGCAGAGAAACTGGAGGAGCCTTAAGGGTGGCAGCAGCAGAAGGATTAGGTTGTGAGGGTGCGGTACTGATAATGAAACGGAAATGGTTGATGAAGAGAAGGTAGAGCACTATTTTGTGTAGCCGATTGCAAAGGTTGAGCAGTAGCTGGTAGTAGTAGAGGAATAAAGGCCCATGACAACGGGTCTGGTGAAGTGCTTTTGGTGTTAGATGTAAACGGAAAATGTTGTTCATTAAAACTAACATCGGGAAATGTATACTCTGTCAGTTGTGTGGTCCAAACAACGATAACCCTTATGTTGCAAGCTGTGGCCTAATAACACACATTCAACAATTCTTGGCAAAAGCTTATTAGTTAAGTAAGCACCATAAAGATGGGAGAATGGTGAGGACCACTGAAGTTTAGTGGAGGGGAGACGATTGATTAGGAGAATAGCAATGGAGATGGCTTCGGGCCAGTGATGGAGAGGAACATGACTTGTGAGAAGGAGGGTACAAGCCATGTTAGCAATGTGGCGGTGTTTCCGTTCAGCAAGGCCATTTTGTTCGGGAGTATGAGCACAAGAGAGCATAGTTGTCAAAGGCGCGACTAGGCTCTCGCCTAGGCGCAAGGCGACTCAGGGCGCAGCACACGCGCCTCGCTCAGGTCTAGGCTCTGAACCTACAAGAAGCGAACGCCTTTGACGCCTGGGCGAGAGTCGCCTGTGTCGCCGGAGGCGCGCCTGCGGTGGCCAAGGCGATTTTTTTCCAGCCTGGCCTTATGGGCTCTCGAATTAGCTAGCCCAAGCCCTAAATATATTCCCAGATCGGCAGATCCCATACCTGAGCTTGCGAAACCCTATTGAATCGGCGTGAACAGAATCTCGAACAGAATCGCTTCGCTTTCAGTTGATTGCTCCTTCGATTTCGTTCGATTTCTCCTCGATTTCGTTCGTTTTCTGCTTCGGTTTCCATTGATTTCGTCGCTCGCTGCTGCTGCTGGTCGATTGCTGCTCCTTCGACTGCTGGTGGTCCGATTTCTGCTCCCTTCGTCGATTTCTCCTTCGCTGCATGTAGTGTTTGCTCTCCTCCGACTGTTGCTGCTCCGATTGCTGAAAACGAGCCGTTCGATTTCTCCTTCGCTATTTGATTCCTCCTCCGACTGCTGTTGCTGCTTCGATCGCCGTTGGTTCGCGGTTCGTCGTCCTCCAGCTGCTCAGGTGAGGGCCGTGAGGCTGTAAGGTAATGGTTTATTTATTTTACTTAATTAATTATTTATGTTTTATTAATTTTTTTATATAATTACTTAATTAGTTATTTTATTTATGATTTGCCTATTTGTTTCATGATTCATGTGTAAAATGTGTTCTAATTTTGTGTAAAATGTGTACTAATTTTCTGTTTCCATTTCTGATTTTGATGATATTATTTGTTTATGTTCATGTTAAAACTTAATTGTTTAATTATTTATTTAGTTTATTTTTGTTATTATTTGTTTGTTTAATTGTATGTTTAAAAACTTGCATTTGGAGTTCTGGGCTACTTGTGAGTGTATTTTATATTTTCTAATTGAAATTTAGTCAAAGTTTTACTGCTTGATTTTAGATTTGCAATATAAAAGTACTATTTATTAATTTATTTATTTTTTTAAATGTTGTGCGCCTGGTGTCGCTCAGGCTAGCGCCTCGCCGTGCGCCTAGCGCCTAGGCTCCGGGACACCTTGTGCGCCTCGGTGCGCCTAGAGCCTTTGACAACTATGCAAGAGAGTATGTGATGAATACCTAAAGAAGAACAAAGAGATTTGAAGGGAGCACTATTATATTCCCCAGTACCATCACTCTAAAATTGTTGGACGTGTGTGGCAAATTGAGTTTGGACATAGGCTAAAAAGTTTTTAAAATGTTGGATAACTTCAGATTTTTTTTTTTCTTGAAGCATAGCCAAGTAAAACGAGTGTAGTTATCAGTGAAGAATACATAATATTTATAGTCAGAGACAAAAAGCACAGAAGATTGCCATACATCAAAGAGAGCTAAAGTAAAAGGAAAATAAGTTTTTATTTCATGTGAGCTTGGAAATGGGAGATGTGTGGATTTACCCAATGCACACCCGAAGCAGAAGGAGGATTTAAATTTAAAAGGAATAGATAACAATTTATTTGAACCCAAGTAAGACATTACTTTAGTAGATGGATGACCTAACTGATTGTGCCAAAGGGTGGATGAGTTGACCGAGGTAGATAAAGCATGTAGGCGGGGAGGGAGGTTAGGTAATTTGTAGAGACTATCCTTACATATGCCCTTATAAAGGAGTGAACCAAAGGTGAGATCAAAGATATAGAAGTGGTGAGGATAAAAAATGCGAAGAACATTATTATCCGTGTAGAATTGAGTAATGGAGAGTAAATTTTTTCGCATCGATGGAACAACATAGACATTATTAAGAAGAAAGGATGATGAGCCAAGTGGTAGTGTCATGTTACCCATATAAGATATTGGTAGGTAATCACCATTGGCAAGTTGAACAGAGGCCGGGCCACTGTATGGTGTGTATTGCTGCAATAGAGTAGGGTTGCCTGTCATATGAGTAGACGCACCAGTGTCAGGATACCAGCTGGGATTATTGGGTGTCCACTATGAAGTTTGTTTATTCTGATGCTACTGAGGTGGAGCAATCTTTAGGCCTGCAAAGGCGGAGTTCCGCGATGGAGGAACGAATGGTCGTGCAAATGAAGCGAGCCAGTAGCAGTTGCGAGCAGAATGACCAATCCCAAAGCATAATTAACGTTGCAACATGGATGTGGATGTAGTAAACATGATTGATTTGGGAAGACAAGTGAAATGGTAATTCAGAAAATATGTGGGGTGCAAATAGAAACTGGTATAAAGTTGAAAGGAAGAAATGGGTAAATTCTAAAAAAAAAAGAACTGGGGCTGTTTTGGTAAATTTTGGGGTGTCAAGTGAGTTTTAAAAATTAATGGGGTGATCCATGTAACGTTGGAGAATAAAAAGTAAGTGGATGAAATGAAAGTAAAAGTTGGGGGGAGTTTATGTAATTTAAAAAATAAAAGTGGAAGGCTGCCATGTGCTAGGTCCATGGTTCAATCCATGGTATCAGAGCCAAGGTTATGAGTCTCGCTTTCCCTTGTAATCAAAGCATCCGTGCAGGCCGGGAGTTGTACATTTCTCATCATTCCCTCGTAGTTAAATCATTCGTGCAAACTAGAGATTACATTTAAGAGCGAGTGTTAGATTTTTTTCTCACATCGACTATTTGAGTGTTCCCAAACTATTATATAAATTAAAGGAGTTACTCCACTTAGCACCATATGGTTTTAAGTTGGAACCTCCTAACATGATAAAACGTGTAGCCGGGGAGGAAGGATAGGTAATTTGTAGAGACCATCCTTACATAGGCCCTTATAGAAGAGAGAACCAGAGGTGAGATCTAATTCCTTCTCCTCCCTTTCGTCGTCCGACATCGCTATTATCTTCGAAAAACTCTCAGACAGAGAAAACTCGCAGCTTGACGAGGGGGGATATGTGAGTGAAGAGAAATTAGGGTTTTACAGAGCAGATATGAAAAAGGATCGAGTGATATTGCTCAGTAACAGTATCTCACTTTCACTAGACTAGATATTGCCTATGTTGTTTATCATGTAGCTCAGTTCATGAGCCAACCTTAGACATACCACCTTATAGCTCCCATACGAATCCTTCAGTACCTCAAAGGAATTCTGAACCTTGGCCTCATTTTTCAGCGTAGTGCTGCCCTCTTAACCCGCAAGGCTTATTTTGATGCTGATTGGGTAAGCTGCATTGATTCACATCGGTCCGCCACGGGTTTTTGTGTTTTCTTAGGTTCCAATCTGATCTTTTGGACCTTCAAGAAACAATCTACTGTCTCTCGATCAAGTGCCGAAGCTGAGTACCAATCCCTTGCCCATGTTTATGTCGAATCCACATGGGTACTTCATCTGCTCTAGGAGTTGCAAATTCCCATATCCATGCCTATCACCTTACTTTGTGACAATCTCAGTACTACATATATGGCCTCAAATCCTGTGTTCCAAGTTTGTACTAAACATATTGAATTGGATTTTCACTTTATACGGGAATGCATCCTTACTGGCACATATCAAGTTCAATTTGTCCCTTCTACTGATTAACTCGCCGACATATTTACCAAGGGACTTTACAAGACATGCTTTCATCTTCTACGGACAAACCTCGTCTCTCCTGGCTAGCCGAGTTTGTGGGGGAGTATTAGATCTCTCTTTATTTTCTACCGTTACAAATCTTCCTTATGCTCTACCGTTACAAATCTCTCCTCTTTAATCCCTAGCCTTCTTTATTTTACAATTATAAAATCTTCTTTATTATTGTAATCATTTAGGAACAGTTACAAAATTTGTATTCTTGTATAAATAGGATCATTTTATGTAATATAAATACATTGAGTTTTGATCTCTTACATATATATATATATATATGAATGTATGTATATTTGAGATTTCAGGTTTTTGGGGAGGCCTTGTTCCTGAAAATGCATTCAATACAAGTGCATTGGAGAGTCTTCTTAATGCCGGTGTTCTTGGTTTGAAGGTATCTAATTAACTATTTAACTTTTTTTCTTCTCATAATGACCATATTAATTTTTAATTACGTGACGTAGTTAGAATTATTTTCCTAGATTTATTAGTGGTTTTGTTCCCAGTTTTTGTTTAGATTCCCAGGAAGCTGGGAACAGAAACAAAAATTCGGAAACCTAAGAAATTCTGTTTCTGTTCTGTTCCCATTTTTAGAACAAATTTTTGGGGACAAAACAAAATTGTTCCAGAATTGAGTTTCTGTTCCAAGTTTTTTTGGGAACAGAAACAGAAATCTGGAAACATAATTACTAAGCAAAACCACGTTAATCTCCAAATTATAACAATTTTGTGTAATCTACTATATATTCTCATGCTATTTTTGTTCGTTCTTGTAGTCTTTCATGTGCCCTTCTGGGATCAACGATTTTCCGATGACAAATGTCAACCATATCAAGGTATTTATATGTTATTAATCTTGAGGTTCTTACTATATGGTCCCCTCTCTCTATATATTTTTTTTAAATCCAGTTTTAAAGCAACTTATTTTTTAGTCATTATTAATATTTAGTTGATTTTGACTCTGATATCAAATATAAATTCCATATCTAGTTGATATTATCTAGATGGATTCAATCTTGTTGATATTAACCGAAAGAATGAAGACTTACTCAAAGAACTAAAAATTAAATAAAAAAAATCAGTGATAAAAAATTATAATTGAGTTATTTCAAGAACAATGTAATAATTGTTGGCAATAGTTATAATAATTATTCACAATATAATTATACACACACACACACACAAACAATATCTAGTTGATATCAACTAGATGGATTCAATCTAGTTGATATTAACTGAAAGATTAAAAACTTATTCAGATGACTAAAAATTAAATAAAAAAATCAGGGATAAAAAATTATAATTGAGTAATTTCAAGAACAATGTAATAATTATTGGCAATAGCTATAATAATTATTGACAATATAATACACACACACACATATTTCCTTGAAGATAGGTTATCCCATTTTTCACAAGCTGATAACTTTTTTTTAGGAAGGACTCTCGGTATTGGCAAAGTATCGAAGACCTTTACTTGTTCATGCTGAGCTTCAACAAGAAGTAGAAAGCTATTTGGAGTTGACGGATGGTGTTGATGATTCTCGATCTTATTCAACATATCTCAAAACCAGGCCGCCTTCATGGTAAGATTAAGATATGGTTTTCGCCTATTCTATTTAAGGCGGTGTTGGGTTAGTGTCTCCGTTTTTCTGTTTCAGTTTCTATAAAACAAGGAATAAAAGGAACAAAAACCAAAACCAAGGTGGCGTTTGGTTTGCGGTTTTTTTTTCTAGATTTCTATTTCTGTTCCTATAAAACTCAGAACAGAAACAGAAAAGGGAACTGAAACAGAAAATCTTAGAACAATTATGTTTTGTTTTGAAAATATTGTTCTAAAAACCGGAGAATGGAATGCAACAAAAAACAGAAATAGAAACATTAAACAAACACAACCTCGAAACACTATCAAGGGAAATGAACAAATTTCTGCAATCAGAACGGAAACAAATTTCTGTTTTATTTATTTTTTGTAAGTTTTCTAGGAAACGGTAATAAAAAAAGCAGAAACAGAAATACTATCCAAACGGCACCCTCAAGTGATGAAACTGATAAATTTGACTATAAAATCTTCAAATATAAATTGTATTTGCATTTGTATAATTGTTTCCTTACTAGAGGTAACATTTCCTCCTGAGGCAGCGTTTGGGAGCACAGAATTGGAATTCAAAAAGAATGCAGTGTAAATTTTTAGATTTTTACATGCATTTATTTCTAATTTCAATTTTAGGACTCCAATTTCGTGCAACCAAACACTACCTAAGAGTAATTATAAAGATTGACTATTTCATAGTCGAACTTTTTTTTTTGCTTGTAAATAGGGAAGAGGCAGCTATTAGAGAACTCTTAACGGTAACAGAAGGCACAAGAACTGGTGGCCCAGCCGAAGGAGCTCATCTTCACGTTGTTCATCTTTCCGATTCAAAAACTTCCTTGAATCTAATTAAGGTAATTTCTACTTTCTATTTTGCATTAATATACAAAGAAATTGGAAATATATAATTGACAAGTGCTCGTGCGAGTTTTTTTTTAATGTAATTAGGCTAGCGCTACATATATCTATATGGACATAAAAAAATTGGTGCCCATATTGAGTTGGGGCGCACAACTGCTGCTTTTTTTAATGTAATTAGGCTAGCGCTACATATGTCTATATGGATGTAAAAAAAATGGTGCCCATATTGAGTTGGGGCGCACAACTGCTGCTTTGCGCTCGACTCCACACTACATATGTGAATTATTCTCTCTCTCTGTTGAGTCCCACATTGATGTTAGGTCCCCCGATATCCATTCGCATTAGTTTGGCAAAGTTTACCTGCGCGTGTGTTACCTGAGCCTTAGCTTTATATAAAGCCTAGGGCAATCTCCCTCTTACAAGGCGTCTTTTGAGAGTTAGGCCCATTGAGTTTCTATTTGGTATCGAAGTCAGGCTTTTTGTCCGATGTTGGGCGTGTTAAATCCCACATCAATGTTGGTCCCCCTGATATCTGTGTGTTGTGGTTTGTCGAAGTCTACCTTGCGCGTGAGGGGTGTGTGTTGAATCCCACATTCATTTTGGGCCCCTCAATATCCGTTCGCATTAGTTTGACAAAATCTACCTTGCTTGCGAGGGGACATGTTGAATCCCACATCGCTTATGTTACCTGATCCTGAGCTATATATAAGGCCTAGCCGCCTAGGGCAATCCCCCTCTTACAAGACGTATTTTGAGAGTGAGTTAGGCCCATTATGTTTCTACACTCTCTAGTAACTTCTATGTAGCTGCTTTGGGCCCGGCCCAGCTCTGCATCTACATATGACACTTTCTCTCTCTCTCTCTCATGCGCACGCTCTTTCTGTCTCTCCCCCTGGAAACTTCTATGCAACTACTTTGGGCCAGACCTGACCTGGCCTTGCATTCGCATATGATCTCATCTCTCTCTCTCTCCCCCATCATCTCTTTTTCTATAGTAACTTTTTTTTCTTAATTTTTTTAATGTTGTTCTACAGGAAGCAAAACAAAAAGGCGATAGCATATCGGTTGAAACTTGCCCCCATTACTTGGCCTTCTCGTCCGAGGAGATTCAAGATGGAGATACACGGTTTAAGTGCTCTCCGCCTATTCGTGATGCTAACAACAAGGAGAAACTTTGGGAGGCCTTAATGGTAATTTGAATTTCGTAATTCTTGTTAAAAATTATCGAATTCCATTGAAATAAAACTTTTTTTTTTTTTTTGTATGTTAATTTTTTTTTTTTTTTTCCAACCAAATTTCAGGATGGGCATATTGACATGTTGAGCTCTGATCATTCTCCCACAGAGCCAAAACTCAAACGCTTAGACGACGGTGATTTTTTGAAGGCATGGGGTGGCATATCTTCTTTGCAGGTTTGGCATTCGTATATCGATCTTAAGGTAGCGTTTGGTTTCTTGGAATTTGAGGCTAGGAATCAGAAGTAGAAATGCATGTTCTAAGCCTTCAACTACCTAAGATTTAGTTTTTGACATTTTCCACAAATATTGGTATTTCATAGAAATACGATAGACATATTTTAGCCGATAAATTAGTTAAGGTGGCGTTCGTTTAGACCATGTTTGTTTTAGTGATTTTGTTCCCAAAAAAGTGGGAGCATAAACATAAAAATGGACAAAAAAATATATAAATGTTCTAATCCTTGGATTTTGGAAGAAATTTTTTGGAACGTAATGGAATTGTTAACAAAATTTCTCTTTTTGTTCCAAGTTTTCCTAGAATAGAAACACTAAACAAACTGACGTCACCTTAGGTTGTGTTAGGTTAGTGTTTTTGTTTTTCTGTTTCTACTTTCAATAAATTAGGATGGGATGGGATGAAAATTTTGTTTCCGTTCTGGAGTATTCCCGAAATAGAAACATGTTTGGTAGCGACAATTATTCTGAAATAATTTCTTTTAATTTATGAGAACAAAAACAAGAAACATGTTTGGTTGCAACATTTATTCTTTTTTACTTTAAATGTAAGGTGAGCGGCGGGTGGTGTTAGCCGGTGGGATGGTAGGGAGAATAGTTTTGTGGGAGTTAACAGGAATCAACATTTTTTTGTTTCTTAGATTCTTAAAGAATTCAGGAAATAATCTCAAATTACTCTCAAAATTTTGGGAACAAAAACATATTTGCCAAACACGTTTCTCTACATAAATCCCAAAATGTGATAGTGGGAACAATAATGAGGGAACAAAAATAATTACTAAACGGGGCCTTAGTGTTTCTATTTCGATAATAGAAATACGGGAACTATGATTATAAATTTTTTTGACAAAACCAAAAACAATTATTTTTTTTCATTTACTTCTTTTACTGTTCTGAGTTTTTTGAGAACACGAAGTGAAAAAACAAAGAGAAAAACACAATTATGTATTTTGATGGGAGCATAACTTTGGCAGTTGAATGTTACTATTTTTCCCTAATTTTCTGAAATTATTTTGCAGTTTGTTCTTCCCATAACATGGTCATACGGGCAGAAACATGGAGTTAGTTTGGAACAAATTGCTTCATGGTGGAGCGAGAGGCCAGCCAAACTAGCCGGTCAAGATTTGAAGGTATTGTTCTTTGAAATATAATGTTTTGTTTTGAGATTTCTGTTTCTGTTCCTAGAAATTTTTTGGAAACACAGAAATCTTCTTCCATTTTCTCCTTAAAATTTTGTAGTAGAATAGAAATAGATTTTGTTTTTGTTTTCATATTTCTGTTTCCGATCCCAAATAATCCTCTCCCTCTCACTCTCTCTTTCTGATGAACATAACAGGGCGCTATTGCAGTCGGGAACCATGCAGATATTGTTGTGTGGGAGCCTGAAGCGGAGTTTGATCTTGACAATAAACATCCAATATACTTGAAGCATCCAGTATGTTTTCTTTGCCTCTAAATAATGTTTCTGTTTTCATAAAACTGGGAACAGAAAC
Source organism: Eucommia ulmoides (assembly GCA_016647705.1). Lineage (NCBI taxonomy): Eukaryota > Viridiplantae > Streptophyta > Magnoliopsida > Garryales > Eucommiaceae > Eucommia > Eucommia ulmoides. The sequence continues at coordinate 439,518 of JAENRU010000490.1, read as the reverse complement.
AAAAATATGGAACCAAAAAAAAATTGTTTATGTTTTGCTCCCAAAATATTTAGCATTATTTTAGAGTAGAACACAATTGTTCCCATATTTCTGTTTCTGTTTTTAAGTTTTTTGGCAACAGAAATAAAATTTTGGAAACAGAAACATTAAACAAATGCTGCTGTCACCGATTGAGAAGCCACAATCGAGATTTAAGGCCTGTTTGGTTTTTGTGATTTAAGCACAGTTTTCTTTCAATTCGAGAACAGTTTTTTCGAGTCAGCATTAACGAAAACCAGTTTTGAAGTTGCCAGCCAAACAGACCTGTAATTTAATCATTTTTGGGAATAAAAAGGTGTTTAGGTTCTTGAAACAGAATAAGCCCTGTTTGGTTTTTGTGATTTGACTTTTGAAAACATTTTTATAATTTATATCAATTCCAAAACAGTGTTTTCGAGTCTCCGTAATGCAAAGGGGTTTTAACACTTTTTACCCCTAAAGTTCGACAATTATTTCAATTTGGTCCTCATAGTTACAATTTGAACACATGACACCCTGAGGTTCCATAATCAGCCCAGTTTAGTCCAAATCAATAACTCCATCACAATTTTGAACAGAAAACAGTCACCTATCATGCACTTGACTGCTTTCAAGAGACTTTATGGGCAATTCCAGTCTCTTTCTTCCCTCCTCTTCTCCTTGCTGCCCAAATATTGAGAAATGTATATATTAATAAACATAGATTCACGCACACATATGTATAACTTTTTCGTATAAAAATTACAAGTGGGAAAGTAAGAGCTTAGAAATACCCATAAAATTCCTTTAAAACATAATTAGGTGCTCTACAGTTAACTATTTGTCATCTAAAATTTTAATAGAGTTATTGGACTAAAATGGGATGATAAATTGCAACTAGAGGGACCGAACTGAAATAATGGCCAAAGTTTAGGGGTGTATAATGTCAAAACCCCTTAAATGAAAAACAGTTTTGGAGTTGCAAACCAAATTTTAAATTCAATCTTTTTCGGGAACCAAAAAAGAGTTTCGGTTTAAAAAAGAAAAAGAAAAAAGAAAGTACCCAAGATATGAATGTCATTAATTTTCATTTTTTTTTAATTTAAATTCCTATTATTACAGAGCATTTCAGCATACATTGGATCAAGACTATCTGGAAAAGTTTTGGCTACTTTTGTGAGAGGAAACCTTGTTTTTGAGGATGGAAAGCACTCTCCTAATGCCTGTGGTAACCCTATTCTTGCTACTTAAAAAAATAATGCCCTCTCTCTCTCTCTAAATCTACATGTACATAATCCTCCATTGCAGCCTATTAGGGCTTGAGAAAATGGAAATCTTCAGCTGTGTTTATAAATAATGAGTTTTGATGAGTATTTTTATTGTTGTGGCCTGGAAAATGTAATCTCTGGCAGGTCTAGCCGGATTCTGGCGACACGGAATCAGTGATTTGGCCAGACCGATCATCGCTTGTGTTGGTTGGTTTAAAAGCGCCGGAAGGTGCAACGTCTGGCTTGTTGTTTGTAGTTGAGTCTAGGCTTTCTCCATGACAATGACCATTTCTAGAGCAAGTATTTCGTCTGTGATGATGATTTTGGGCTCCTCCTCCTCCACTGCCACTGCCACTGCCACCACCGGATTCATGTCCACCGCCACCACCACCTCTGGTGCTTCCTCCACCACCGGATTCATGTCCTCCACCTCCCCTGGAGCTTCCTCCACCACCGGATTCATGTCTACCACCACCACCACCACTGGATTCATGTCCATTGCCACCGTTATTACCATGATTGTGGTGGCCATTATGGGGAACAAAGCCATGGTTTGGCCGAATCCAAGGGATCCAATTTCGACCACCAATGCCACCTATTCCCTCTCGTCTCCTTCCACCATAGCCACCTTTACGAGGCAAACCAATGCCTCGTATTCCTTCATCGTGGCCACCACCTACTCCATGCCCTTTACAATGACCGCCGCCGCATAAACCCTTACCATGACCATGTACTCCTATTTCTCCATCACCTTTTTTTCCACCATCCCGACCACCGCCAAAGTTGGGGAGACCAACAATGCCACGAGGAAAGCCACCAAAATGTGGGATAACACCAATACCACCGCGAACTCCTCTAAAAATAGGGAGACCACCGCGAACTCCTCTAACAATAGGGAGACCACCAAAGCCACCTGGAATAACGCCAGTACGTGGGAGATGTCCAATGCCACCAGGAATACTACCAATACGTGGAAGGCCACTGCTTCCACCACGACCATCGCCAATATTTGGTAGACCTCCAATGCCACCAGGAATACTACCAATACTTGGGAGGCCACCGCTTCCACCACGACCACCGTCGATAATTGGTAGACCTCCAATGCCACCAGGAAGGCTGCCAATATTTGGGAGACCACCACTGCCACTTGGAGCACCACCAATATATGGGAAACCACCAATGCCACCAGGAATACTACCAATATTTGGGAGGCCACTGCTACCACTTGGATCACCGCCGATATTAGGGAGACCACCAATGCCACCAGGGATACTACCAATATTTGGGAGGCCACCATTGCCACCTGGAGCACCGCCAATATTTGGGAGACCACCAATGCCACCAGGAATACTACCAATATTTGGGAGGCCACCACTACCCCCTGGAAGACCGCCAATATTTGGGAGACCACCATTGCCACCTGGAGCACCGCCAATATTTGGGAGACCACCAATGCTACCAGGAATACTGCCAATATTTGGAAGGCCGCCAATATTAGGGAGATTGCCACTGCCACCTGGAGCACCACCAATATTAGGGAGACCACCAATTCCGCCAGGAATACCGCCAATATTAGGGAGACCACTACCGCCACCAGCACCGCCAATATTAGGGAACCCACCAATGACACTTGGAGCACCGCCAATATTAGGGAGACCACCAATGCTACCTGGAGCACCGCCAGTATTAGGGAGACTGCTGATGCCACCTGGACCACTGCCAATATTAGGGAGACCACCGATACTACTGGGAATACTGCCAATATTAGGGAAACCACCAATGCCACCTGGAGCACCGCCAATGTTAGGGAGACCACTATTGCCTCCTGGAGCACCGCCAACATTAGGGAGACCACCAATGCTACCAGGAATACTACCAATATTTGGGAGGCCACCTCCGCCAAAATTTGGGAGACCACTACTGCCACTAGGAGCACCACCAATATTTGGAATGCTGCCAATGCCACTAGGAACTCCGCCAAAATTTGGGATACCCCCATTCCCACCAGTACCGCCAAAATTTGGGATGCCTCCACCACCATTGGGAGCATTACCAATATAAGGGAGACCACCACTGCCTCCAGGAGCATTGCCAAAATTTGGGATACCACCACCAGGAACTCCTCCAATATTAGGGATACCTCCACTGCCACCAGGATTACCGCCAAAATTTGGGATACCACCACTGCTACCAGCAGGACCACCAATATTAGGGAAACCACTGCTACTTCCCGGAACACCGCCAAAATTTGGGACACTTCCTCCGCCTCCAGGACTACTGCCAATATTAGGGAAACCACTATTGCCACTAGGAGCACCGCCAATATTAGGGATACCACCACTACCACCAGGGGCACCGCCAAAATTTGGGATACCTCCACTACCAGCTGGAGCACCGCCAAAATTTGGGATACCTCCACTTCCACCGGGAGTATTGCCATAATTTGGGATACCACCACTACCATCAGGAGGATTTCCAATATTCGGAAGACCACTGCTTCCTCTTGGAGTACCACCAAAGTTTGGGATACCACCACTACTACCAGAAGCACCACCATTGGGGATACCACCACCGCCACTAGGAGTACTACCAAAATTTGGGATATCACCACCGCCACTAGGAGTACCGCCAAAATTTGGGATACCACCACTACCACCAGGGGGACTTCCATTATTCGGGAGACCACCGCTTACTCCTGGAGCACCACCAAAATTTGGAATACCACCACTACTACCCGGAGCACCACCATTAGGGATACCACCAACGCCACTAGGAGTACCGCCAAAATTTGGGAAACCACCATTACCACCAGGAGGACTTCCAATATTAGGGAGACTACCGCTTCCTCCTGGAGCACCACCAAAATTTGGGATACCACTACTACTACCAGGAGCACCACCTATATTAGGGATACCACCAGCGCCACTAGGAGTACCGCCAAAATTTGGGATACCACCACCGCCAAAATTTGGGATACTACCGCTTCCACCAGGAGGACTTCCATTATTAGGGAGACCACTGCGTCCTCCTGGAGCACCACCGAAATTTGGAATACCACCACTACTACCAGGAGCACCACCATTAGGGATACCACCAGCGCCACTAGGGGTATTGCCAAAATTTGGGATGCCACCGTCACCACTAGGAGTACCGCCAAAATTTGGGATACCACCACTACCACCAGGACTCCCAATATTAGGGAGACTACCACTTCCTCCTGGAGCACCACCAAAATTTGGGATACCACCACTACTACCAGGAGCACCACCTATATTAGGGATACCACCAGCGCCACTAGGAGTACTGCCAAAATTTGGGATACCACCACCGCCAAAATTTGGGATACTACCGCTTCCACCAGGAGGACTTCCATTATTAGGGAGACCACCGCTTCCTCCAGGAGCACCACCAAAATTTGGAATACCACCACTACTACCAGGACCACCACCATTAGGGATACCACCAGCGCCACTAGGGGTATTGCCAAAATTTGGGATGCCACCGTCACCACTAGGAGTACCGCCAAAATTTGGGATACCACCACTACCACTAGGACTCCCAATATTAGGGAGACTATCGCTTCCTCCTGGAGCACCACCAAAATTTGGGATACCACCACTACTACCATGAGCACCACCTATATTAGGGATACCACCACCGCCATTAGGAGTGCCGCCAAAATTTGGGATACCACCACTACCAGGAGCATCACCAATATTTGGGATACCTCCACCGCCTGTTGGAGCACCACCAATATTCGGGAGACCACCGCTGCCACTTGGAGCACCACCAAAATTTGGGATACCACCACCATTGCTAGCTGGAGCACCAACACCACCAGGTGTACTGCCAAAATTTGGGGTACCTCCACTACTACCAGGAGCACCGCCAAAGTTAGGAGTACCTCCAATACCACCAGGACCACCGCCGAAATTTGGGATACCACCACTGCCTCCAGGACCACCAATAGGGAGACCACCGCTACCCCCTGGGGCACCGCCAATGTTTGGGATACCACCGCCGCCAATTGGAGCACCTCCAAAATTTGGGATACTACCATCGCCACCAGGAGCACCACCGTAATTTGGGATACCACCACCACCACCACCACCGCCGTAATTTGGGATACCACCACCGCCACCAGGAGCACTGCCGTAATTTGGGATACTGCCATCGGGAGGACTTCCAATATAAGGGAGACCACTACCTCCGCCAGGAGGACCATTAATGTTTGGGGGACAACCACTGCCACCTGGAGCGCCACCGATATTTGGGATGCCACCTTCGCCACCAGGACTACTAATATTAGGGAGACCACCACTGCCATCAGGAGCACCGCCAAAATTTGGGATACTGCCACTAGGTGGACTTCCTATATTTGGGAAACCAGTACCTCCACCAGGAGGAGCGCTAATGTATGGGGTACCACCACTACCACCTGGAGCACCGCCAATATTTGGGATGCCACCACCGCTGCCAGGAGGATTGCTAATATTAGGGAAACCACTACCACCACTTGGAGGGCCGCTGATATTCGGAAGACCACCATTGCCACCCAAAACACCACCAAGATGTGGGATACCATCACCCGGAGGATTGCCAATATTAGGGAGACCACCTCCACCACCAGGTGGACTGCTAATATTTGGGGGACCACCACTGCCAGTAGAGGCACCACCACTGCCAATATTGGGGAGACCACCTCCACCACCAGGTGGACTGCTGATGTTTGGGAGGCCACCACTGCCACTAGGGGCACCACGGATGCTGCCAGGAGGACTGCCAATATTAGGGAGACCGCCACCACCACTCGGAGGACCACCTCCACCACCAGGTGGACTGCTAATATTTGGGGGACCACCACTGCCAGTAGAGGCACCACCACTGCCAATATTGGGGAGACCACCTCCACCACTAGGTGGACTGCTGATGTTTGGGAGGCTACCACTGCCACTAGGGGCACCACGGATGCTGCCAGGAGGACTGCCAATATTAGGGAGACCGCCACCGCCACTCGGAGGACCGCTAATATTTGGAAGACCACCACTGCCACCCATAGCGCCACCTATGTTTGGAATACCACCTCCGCCACCCAAAGGACTACTAGTATTAGGGAGATTACCATTGCCACCTGGAGCACTGCTGGGATTTGGGATACCGCCACCAGGATTTCCAATATTAGGAAGACCACCACTGCCGCTTGGCGGAACACTAATATTAGGGAGCCCGCCACTGCCACCGCCACTTGGTGGACTGCTAATATGAGGAAGACCACCGCCGCCACCTGGGGGACTGCTAATATTAGGGGGACCACCGCCAGCAGGAGGACTGTTAATATTTGGAATACCACCACCACCCCCGCCACCGTTACCGGCAATGGTATTTTGTGCACGAATGATAGAACCACCGCCATTGCCACTTGGCCTAGTATCTTTGTTGCCTTCTGGGACTCTGTGTGCAAAACACATTGCTGAGCTCAACAGAGCGAAAAAAGCCAGACAGCCCCATTTTATTGCTGCCATTTTCTTGGCTCTCACTGCATATCCTGCCATGCATTGCTGCCTGCCTTATATAATGAAAGCTCAACATCATTTCTTGGTGTTTTTGTTACACCAACACACAACACACTAGAATGACACTTTCCACCCTTATACTTTACACCTATCTTCACTTTGCTCCTTGAAACAGGAGAGAGAGAGAGAGAGAGAGAGAGAGAGAGAGAGAGAGAGAGAGAGAACCAGTATAGTATTTGTGACCTACAAATTCTGCAGAGAGATTTTCATGCATGCATTATAACCATTTCTTGCAACTAGAACTTGGAAATCGGCAACATGAGGCCTGTGTGGACAAATAAAATCTTGCATCTTTCCTGTAATTCTGTAAATTTTTTAGGTCACAAATATTATACTGTTTCGATGATTACAAGAATTACAGTTTTTTTTTCGGGAAAATTACATTTTCGGCCCCTAAAATATGAGAGTGGCGACGTGGATCCCAAAATTTATTAAATTGCACGTTTGATCTCTCAAGTTTCTCATTTGTTTCAATCCTGCAAATTGAAAACATTGTTAATGATTTTGATGGGAAATAAATTTTGCTCAACACGTGACCTAATAGAGATAATTTTGTTATTTTATCACTCCACTAAATGTAAAACGTTTTCATGTACCTAACAACTATTCAGACTTTTATCTTACATTCTTCATACGAATTATTGTTAGGAAAAAGTTGAGTAAAAATGTGTTAGATTTAGTAAAGTGACGAAATGATAAACATATCCCCCAATTAGAAGGCAACTTGAGCACAACTTGTTTTTCATCCAAAATCGCTAATGACATTTTTAATTTTGCTGGATTGATACAAATTTTAACTGGAGAGATCAAATGTATAATTTGATAAATGTCAGGGTTCAAATAGATATTCACCCCATACTTTAGGGACCAAACATATAATTTTCCCTTTCTTTTAATCAAGATTTATGTGAAATTCAACTAAAAATTGGTTTGATTTAGTTTGTTTCTTTCCTATAATTTTGTAGATTTTTCAGGTCACAAATACTTTACTGTTTCGATCATTACAAGAATTTGTCTGAAATGGATAAATTCTATTTGTACACTATTTTTTCTTAAATGCATACTTTTATCTAAAGGATAAACCTTAATAATTTTAAAATTACTATTTTATCCTCAAAATAATTTTAACTCTTTCTATTTTTTAGCGCACTAACCCCCCCTGGTGGTCACCCCAATTCTACCCCATCCGTTGCCATCGGTCACCCTAACATCCCCCATAGCCACCGGTCACCTCTAACCCTGTCAACGATCATCTTCCTCCTACGTTCTCTAACTCCTCTCTCTCTGTCTCTCTCTCTCTACACACACAGAGACATATATGTGAGGATGGGGGATGGCAGGGGCCATTAGTAAGAGGGAATGTTAAAAGGATATATGTGTTAACAATTCAAATGGTAAAATAATAATTAACTTAAATAATTTTATTTATTTTCTAAAGAGGTATTGATTTAGCAAAAACGGATCTACATTTAGAAGGTCCAATATGAAATTCAACCATACATTTGGTTTGATTTAGGGCTTGTTTGGAGCACATTTTTGGAAACACCAATTCTGCAAAAATTAAAAATACTGTCAATAATTTCGATGGAAAATAGATTTTGCTCTGCAGGTCACCTTTTAATGGAGATATTTTTTATTTTATTTTATTATTCTAGTAAATCTAAAACGTTATATCCTAACAATGATTTAAATTATTCTCTTACATAATGATTCAGATTATTCTCTTACATTTTTCAGACGGATTGTTGTTAGAAAAAAATTAAGGAAAAATGTCTTAAGTTTAGTGGATTGATGAAATGATAAATATATCCCCCATTAGAATACAACTTCCTGAGCAAAAACCAATTTCAATCTCAAAAGTATGAGATGGGTGTCTATTTAGATTCTGAAATTTATCAAAATACCCATTTGATCCCTCAAGTTTCGCATTTTATTCAACCCTGCAAAAATTGAAAAAATGTTAATGATTTCGATGGAAAATAGGTTATTCTCAGCACATGGCCTTCTAAAAGAGATGTTTTTACTATTTTATCACTCCACTAAATTTAAAATATCTTTTTTTTCCCTAAAAACGATTCAGACTCTTCTCTTATATTTTCAAACGAATTGTTATTAGAAAAATATTTTAAATTTAGTGGAGTGATAAAATAATGAAAATATCTCCCATTAGAAGACAACTTCTTGAACACAACCCGTTTTTCATCCAAAATTGTTAATACCGTTTTTAATTTTCCTGGATTGATACATATGTGAAACTCGAGAGATTAAATGTGTAATTTGACAAATCTCAGGGTTCACATCGATATCCACCCAATATTTCAGAGACCAAACATATAATTTTTCTTTTTTTAAATCAAGATTTATGTGAAATTCAACTAAAAATTGGTTTGATTTAGTTTGTTTCTTTCCTATAATTTTGTAGAGTTTTCAGGTCACAAATACTTTACTGTTTCGATCATTACAAGAATTTATGTGAAAGGGTTATTCTATATATATAACATTCTTTTCTATATGTATATTCTATTTAAAAAATAATTTTAAAATTACCATTCTATACTTAAAATAATTTTAACTATTTTTCTCTTTTACCTCTTTCTTTTCAAAAAAAAAAAAAAAAAACACTCACACTAACCCCCCTATATACCTACCCATGCGCCAGTCACCCCCAACCTGCCCTTCCCGCTGCCGTCGGTCACCTCCACTCCTGCCCATGGCCGTCATTCTCCCCCCCTCTTTCCTAGTCCCTCCTCCTCCTCCTCCTCCTCCTCTTCCTCTTCTTGTTCTTCTTCTTCTCTTTCTCACTCTCATCTCCCTCTTATATATACACACAAACGAGTGCACATATTTATGCGTGTGTATATGGAGAGAGGAAAATAGGTGAGAATAAGAGGGAGAAAAAGCTAAAGAAGAGGAGGGAGGCTGAGAGAGAGAGATGTCGGGATCGACGTCATGTCCTGCCGGAGAAGGAGAAGTGGAAGAAAGGTTCGGAGTGTAAGTGTAAAAATTATAAATATTAAATGGGTAGTTCTTAATAATTTAAAAGATAACATGGTAATTAATTTAAATAATTTTTATTTATTTTTCTAAAAGAGTGTTAATCTAAAAAAGGAGATGTACATTTAAAACTACCCAATGAAATTCAACCATAAATTTGGTTTGATTCAAGGCTTGTTTGGAACACATTTTTGGAAACACCAAATCATGATTTCGAAACTCACAAAAAGTCAAAAACATTTTTTTTTGAATTTATCAAATTGTTAATATGGACTTGTTTTAAAGTTGCCAAACAGGTCACTAAAATGTCAACATTAGCATTAAAAAAGCATCTAGATGGGTGAAGACATGCTTTAGAAAAAAGTTAAAGCAAAGAGCCCATTTACAACCCTTATACAACATGCTCCATTACAATGGACCTCCTCCCCTTCCTCCTCTTTTTATTTCTGGTATATCAACACAGCTAAAACATTACGTTTACTTTAGCTCTCAAAGTGTGACCAAGAGCTAGAGTTATGCGGTCTACTTATATCAGCTTGTCAACAAGCACAACTCAAAAGTAAAGCGCTAGGGTCGTACGATGGGAATATTTAGCATTTTTTTTTAGCAAAGCCTTCTCACTTTCCTTTGATTGTTGCCCATGTATTGAGAGAGGCAATCCAAGAGCTTCATCTCTAGGGTTTTGAAATGGGCTATTTGCATTTGTAGCTCCAATTTCTCCTTCTTTAGGTTCTTGTTCTCCTCCATGAGTACCGCAGTGGCAGTAGTGGTGGTGGCGACAGTGACAATGGTAGTGTTCTCATCTGATGCCTTTAGGTATGCTGGGAAGGCACTCGGTTCACATTTTTTTCTGTTGATTTCCACGAGCAGATCCTTATGACCCCTTCGAAACTTCTCGTGCTGAAATTCCCATCTCTTCGATGCTATTTTCTTGAATCCCTATATCGAATAAAACAAAAATAATTATTGTTTTATTCAGTGCATACACAATTTTTTATTGATGCGATTATCGTGTGAATTTAACTAGAGAAAAATTAAAATAACTATGTCAATATATAGTAACTATTTGTGAGATTTCACCCCAAAACTATAAAAAAAAAATTGTCTAATATATTAAATACCATGTGGGCTACTACTACCACCACCTTGGCATCAACTATTTTGGGTCACGTGGATTTGGTTCAAAAGTTACTAGTCCAGTGAGTCACATAGAGCATTGTAAATCGTATCAGAAAAAATCCTAGTCCAGAAACGATATCGTGTCTTTGGGTAGAGATATTATGAGATCACACAAAAAAACTATTAAAACAGATTGTCTGATGTATGAAGTATCATATTGTCTACAAACAATACTTAATTTAAACATTTTGGACCAAGTCGATTCGATCCAAAAGTTCTAGGCCAATGGTTTACATGGGTGTTATACTACTGAATTGCCTATTTTCACCAAAAAAAAAAAAAAAAGATTTTTTTTTTCAATTTAACATTCGAACGTTCCCAAATTCAAGTCGTAAAATTGAACTATAGTTGATTGATAGTTAAATATTTGAATACTTTATTCATTCAATGGAGAACAAAATTTTAAAAAGAAAAAAGTCTAAATAAATTTGGAGAGAAATATTCAAATATCAAGTAGTATAAAATTTAGTCAAAGATATAGAGCTTTGATTGTCATTATTATGCCACTTGACATAGAGAATTTTCCAAAGGCCTCATGCTATTCATAGACTTGACTAGTGTGAATAAATATACTTAGTTTGAATATGTCACTATGCCGTACAATCTTGAATTTTGATTATCACAAAAAAATAATAATATTATAATTAGAAAAAAAAAATTGAAAAGTAAAAGAATAAATTGTTTTTTGATTATTACTTTACCCCCTTAACTTCTAAAAGGTATATTTTACCTATTTTTATTTTGAACAAAATGAAAAATTAATATTTTTTTCGTTTAAATTATTTAAAAGAATACATTTAAAAATATTTTCATCCAATTTTTGGATAAAATAGACAAAATTACCCATTTATCTTAATTTTGACTCAATTTTTTTTATCAGAAATATTTTAAAAAGTAAATTAAAATTAAAACAAAAGGAATTTTATCTATTTCATCCAAAAATTGGATGGATAATTTAATTTCATCTAGTTTTAAGCATATTCCGTAAATTTGAAGGAGGAAAAAATAGTTTTTTGAAGTAGAGGGGAATAAAAGTGATAATTAGACAAAATAAAAGTGATAATTAGGCAAAGTAGATGGGAATAAAAGATAATTTAACCAAAGTAAAAATATGTTTAAATAGGAAATAAAATTTGAAAATAGAATTTCAATAGAGAGACAAAAGGATACAATATATCATAGAAATTTCGGTTGAATCATACTTTGCACCCTTGAATTTTGAGTTCAATTTCAACATGCTCCTTGATGTTTTAATTTTTACTATTTACCGCCTCAAGTTTGATTTTTTCCTTTAAATTGGTGCACGACACGTTTTGACGATTTTAATTTGTCAGAGCAACAACACTTACATCACACATATTAATTTTTTCCTAATGTTTCATAAATTGTGATGCACGTGTTATTACGTTCTTTGTCAATTAAGATAGCCAAAACATGTCAATTGAATCAATCAGAGGCTAAAAATCAAACTTCAGATGATGCATTGCAAAAATTAAAACTTACGGGAACATGTTGAGATTGAAATCAAACATCAAGGGTGCAAAGTGTGATTTAACCTAGCTATTTTTTTGGTAATCTATCTGTCTATCTATATATGTATATATGGATTGCTTTGGACATCAACAAATGAGTTGGGTCCCACATGACATGACTTTAAAGATCAAAGACAAAGGGGAAAGAAGAAAAAAAAAAAAAAGGAATTTCAGCTTGGAATATCATGAATTTTCATTGATGTTTCCAGGTCACTCAGTATCTTGCGGTAATTAGCTTTGACTCTAAAAAATTACATTTTGTTTGTTTATTGAAAAATAAAAGGGAAATTAACTTTTTTGTCGATGAGCGTCTGCGTGATCCCCGGATTTGTCAAATCGTACATTTGATCGCTTAAGTTCTACATTAATTTTAATACTGTCAAATTAAAGAAAATTATTAATGATTTTAGACGAAAAATAAGTTGTTTACAATTTTGACCTTCTAATGAGAATATTTTTATTATTTTATCAATTCACTAAACCTAAGATGTTTTTTTCTTAACAACGATTCAAGTTTTTTTTCTTTCAGTCTTCAAAAGAATTTTTGTTAGAAAAATATAATTTAGTGGAGTAATAAAAATAATAGTATTCCCATTAGAAGAACACGTATCGAACAACTAATTTTTCGTCCAAAATCATTAACAACATTTTTAATATTTTTAATTTTGTGCAAAATAAGTATGAAATTTGAGGGACCAAATTATAATTTGACAAATGTCAAAATCTAGACAGACATCCACCCATATATACTTTACGACCAAAAATATAATTCTTCCAAATTTCATTTTTCAATGTATTCAGAATTATTTGTAGAAATTGTTTTTTCAAATGACAAAAATTATAATCTTATACCACAAACCAAACAAACCCTAATTATCTTTTTTTTTTTTTTAATCAATAAAATTATGCAAATGCAAATGCAAAGTTTATTTTTTTATAAATTATTAGGCATGTCATTTATATATATATACATTAAAAATTACTAGAATAAACCTAGTTTGAGAGGGTTATTTTCGAACAGTCAATAAAAACATATATTCCTAAAACTAAATCCCGTGTATTATATATGCTCTTTGAGTTTTTTTTTTTTTTTTTGAAGTTATATATTATTTTTGCCAAGAATGTAGCGAAGATCTTGCATTTTGATAAGAACTGAGTGAGAGAAAAAAAAACACTTGCATCCTAAGTCAATCAAGCAGATAATTTTTTTTTTTTTTTTTTTTTATAGTATTTCTACATTCACACAAGATAAAAGATAAAACTAATTTTGTTTGAGATACGTGAATGTCCCTCCAAACAAGAGATACACATATGATTATTATCAGAAAAATCTATGGCTATTGCTAGAGAGAGAGATCACAAAAGCGTGGTAATATATCTATGGCAAATTGCAATCGCTCTAGAAGAAGGGTTATACATGTGGGTGGGTGTTTTGTGTGTGTGTGTGAGAGAGAGAGAGAGAGTGCACAAAAGCTTGGTAAAAGATCTATGGAAATCGCTCAATTAAGAAGAAGGGTGGTATATGTGGGTTGGTGGGTCGGTGTTTGTGTGTGTGTGTGGGGGGGGGGGGGGGGGGGGGAAAGAGAGAGAGAGAGCTTGATAAAACATCCACGGCAATCGCTCAAGAAGAAGAGTGATGTGTGTGTCTGTCTGTGTGAGAGAGAGAGAGAGAGAGAAAGCTTGATAAAACATCCATGGCAATCGCTCAAGAAGAAGGGTGATATGTGTGTGTGTGTGTGTGTGTGTGAGAGAGAGAGAGAGAGAGAGAGAGAGAGTACTGACATAGGTATTGAGCTGGCGAATGAAGCTAGAAAAATTATTATGCTTGAAATATCTAGGCAACATAAGCTCCGAAAACTCCGCCGGCGACCACACAACAAACCCCGTCCCCTCACCATTCCACGACACGATTCTCCGGCAGCCAGATCCATTTTTCGACTCCTCCTCCCTCGTAACCCTCTCTTCTTCTTCCTCTAGAAGATCAAAAGTCTTCAGAAGAAATGGCGCCGGACACTTAGTCCTCGGCGACTGACCGGATCTCCGGCTTGACTCCGGCATGTCCGGCAAGCCGGATGCCATGTTTGGTTAAAAAACAAAAAAACAAAAAAACAAAAAAAAGGACTGTAGAAGAACAACCAAACAGTCCCTTGTGGATTGTTCTTCTTTTTACTTATAGTTTCTCTGTATTCTTCTTGGAAGCTACTAGGGCTATTAAAGCCTATTGTGGAAGGTGGTATTTTAATTTCTTTATTACACTTTTTTGAATTCTTTTTCAAGTGCATGCGACTTTATTTATTTAATAATATATATATATATACACACACATTAGGACCAAAATACTCCTAAGGTAATTTTTTTTTTTATCCTCTATAAATAGCCTATTAAAAAATCAGACCTCCATTAGTCACAATTAAATTTTCAGTCCCCCAAGAAGTTTTAGAAAAAAGTCTCTGCAATTTTACCACCATGTTCATTCATATTTACGATTCTACTATTTTGTTTTACGCAACAAGATAAAAGTATGCAAAACAGGGTGTTAACGTTAACGTAAACTGTTCAAGCAATGCACCTTACCTATATTACAAAACTACAATTGAATTTCACGTTAACGTTATTACATTTCATGTTTTTTTGTTCACGTTAACTCATTGTTCTTATCTATTTTGTGTGCGTTAATGTTAACTCATTTTCAACAATACATCCTGCTTATGTTTTTTTTTTTTGGTCAAACCTTACCTATATTACATAACTTCAATTTGAATTTCACATTAACGTTAACGTATTTTCATTTTTTGTGTATTTCACATTACCGCATATTTCCTCATCTTTTTTATGTTCATTAACGTTAACATATTTTTCACCATCGGACTGTAGGTTTTAGCGTTAACGTATTTTATTTTTTAGGGGTTCTGTTCGTTAACGTATTTTACTTAAATATTTACATTAACGTCCTGCGGTATACTTTTATCTTGTGCGCGTTAACATTAACTACCGTATGTGGTATTTTGTCATTTTGAGCTGAATATGTGTTTATGTTGAGTTTGCGTTAACGTTAATGCACATTTTTTGGGTTTCTCTTCTATATTAACGTTAACGCGTTTCATGTTGTCCAGAAGAAACATGTGTGTGAATATCACGCAAACACTAACGTTAACGTAAATTGAACACCCCATCCACCTCTACCACCATTCATATCCCCACCATCATCACCTCCGAGATTGCTGACGAGGATTGTCAATCGCTATTTAAGAAGGCGATTCACGAGGTTGATTCGAACGTCGAAGGTGACGCAGAAGAAGAGATCGGTTGTGAGAGAGAGAAGAACAGAGCAAGATAAAGATCGAAGAGGATGGAAGAGACGACGAGGAGAGAAAGATAGTAAATTCATGGACGAAAACCCAGATCTGGGTTTCCAGATCTGATTTCAGATCTTCCATCTAGCAATACCATTGGAGTTTCTGGAGGCCCTTGGCTTTGATCCTATTCGCGATCACTTTTGTAGTGAGAAACTCGTTCTTCCCCATCGAAAATCGCGGTCAAATTGCCTTCGAAATTCAAAACGGAAGGTGAATAAAATTTTCCAGCTGTTGCAGCCCCAACTACACCAAAGAACAAACCCTAGTCAACAAGCAATTTCTTTTGCAAATTTAGAACATATTTTCTCAAAGTGCATTAAATCTACCAAGGTTGGAGCGAAGAAGCAATTATGAATTCACCTAGTCGTTGGAGAGAGAAAATGGGCGATGGAGACCATGGAGACGGCGACGGCGACGTCAACATGGTGATGGTGCTATGGCTTTTGAGAGAGAATCAGACATGACGGAGAGAGATGTGAGTGGGAGAAAATAGCTCTTCGCCGTCGCAAGACCACAAAGCCGTCAGATCTAGTCTGGTTTCTTCGCCGTGATGTTAGGTTTACAGAGAGAGAGTGTGCGAGTTTAGAGTGAGAGAGAAGAGAGATGGTCTGGTTTCTTCTTCGCCGTGATGTTAGGTTTAGAGAGAGTGAGAGTGAGAGAAAAGATAGAGTGAACGATATCTGAATTGTGGAGTGAGATAACGTTAACATAAATGAGAGAAATATGGTTTGTTTCGTGGGTATATTTGTATTTTTACAAGCCTTTTTTGTCTACCAATGACTAAAAACTTAATTAGTTGTACCTTAGGGTCTGAATCCTAAATGAACAGTTTAAAATGATTTTTTTTATATATAGTCTCTTTAATAAAGACTAAATAATAAAAACCTCAATGGGTTTAATTTTTATTTTTTTACCTACTTGCAAAATATTTATCTTTTAATCATTATTAATATTATATAATTGTAATTCTTATTTTAAATAAAAATTATATTTAATTATTTTTAGTTTGATTAATTCAATTTAATTTATATTGATTGATGATTCAAAAATTTAATTAAGAAACTAAAATAGGAAAAGAAAAATTAGGGAAAAAATCTATTAATAAATTAGAACGAAAAAAATATTTTAACAGTTCAGAATTAATTTTAAAAAATAAATGGTTGAAATTAAATTTATGCAACCTCACAATCCATTAACTTTAAACTTATTTATACCACTCAACTCACTCAATTCACTTAATGACTTAATTAGTTTATTCAAATAATTATGAAATTAATAAAAACTAATAACTTTTAGTAGAGATATTTGTCATTATCACTCTAAAAAAACTTAAGACGATTTTTGCTAATAACGGTTCAGATTTCTATCTTTCATAAAAAAAAAAAAATTAGTTTTAGCAAAATGATGAAAGTATACCCATTAAAAAGTCACGTGCTAAGAAAAAAAATTATTTTATATTTAAAAATATTATCAACGTTTTTTATTTTGTAGAATTAAAACAAATGTAAAATTTGAAAAATCAAATATGTAATTTAAAAAATTCTCAAGACTGTCCATACTTTAGGGACCAAAAATGTAATTTTGCCTCAATCTCATATCATTCTATAGAAAAAAGAGGGAGAAAAGCTTTAGGAAAGGGCGGGCCGCGAATACTGACTATGTTTTACCAACATGAATTGGTCCAAGCAGAAGAGATTTGGACTCATTAAGTAACACTTTCAGGGATCAATTTTTAAGAGATTGTGTATGAAAAATGCTCTGTTCGGAGAGGTGTTATATTTCTGACGCTTGACAATAATTCGAGGGATTAGTCTTTGCCGACCGTAGTGCGGGGATACTTGATAAATCCAAAAAAAAAGAATACTGACCATGTTTTGTAAGTGTCTGGGAAAGCTAACGTCAGCTTTTGACAAGTAGTTTTATTTATTTATTTAATTGTTTATTTATTGATTTTTAAATTAGCAGAGTGACAAAAGTGCATTATTAAGAAAGCATGCTCGTGTTAAGTTGTTAGGGATTTATTTATATATTTTATTTTTTATTATAAAAAAATTAAATATTTTTTCATTTTTTTATTTAATTTCAAGAAAAAGATAAAAGAGCTATTTGTGGAGGATTTTATAATCATTTGAATAATATATTTTTGGTTGGCTCTCCTATTTTAAATATTTATTTTTAATTTTTTAACATTGCTTTCTGTACATAAAATTCAAGATGGGATTGTAATGGTAATTTCATTCCTATTTTTGGTACGTGTCATTGAACCTCATTTCCATTATCAAAGATTCTCTAATTCCACAAAATATGAGATTAACCAATACTAAAATAATTTTGGTATTAGTTAATCAATTACATGAGATTAGATTTTAATCATTCATCGGCCAAAAAACGTGACCAAATGCTAACAAAATATTTCAATTGGAATGAAATATAATTAAATTAACTATTATATTGTTTGAAAATTTAATTAAATTACTTTTTTATTATTTGATGTCATTCTAATACCACATGTAATTATTTTTATCACCAAATATAAGAGTGGTAATGATCATTTCATTTCAATGTACCAAACGCAGCGAAAAAAAAACATGTGATACTTTTTTATTATTTTTATTTTAAATTTATATAAATATATGAATTTTTTCTTTAAAAAACTACAATTTTTGTTTAATAAAAAAAAAAAGGAAGACTCAATTGTTTGTTTCTTTTCTTTTTTTAAATTCTACAAAAAAATGTAATAATATATAATAATATATATATATATTTATATATACTTTGGATTCTCTATACGTGTAATATTTATTTTTATATTAATAAAAAGTTTAGTCAACGAGTATGAATATAAAATTTAAAAAATATAAAATATAATTAAATTTAATTGTTATGCTTAAATTTTTGAGCAAAATTGTGTCCAATTTTTTTTATAATCCAAAGTTATCCATGGGGAAATTACCATCTATACCCTCTATCATTCCCAAAGAAACAAAGGCACCCCCTTGAACTATTAAAAAGTCTTCTTAGATCCCCTTATAATATTATATTAGAGCACTCAAATACCCCTGAATCCTTTTTTTAAAAAAAATTTGATCCTAAACCATAAACCCTTTTTATTGTGTTCTCTCTGATTCTCTCTCTATTTTACCCTATCTCTTTTTTCCTCCATTTGAATGGTAGATTTGCTTTCAATATCTTGATTTTGTTTTGGATTTGTTGAATTTGCATGTGTTGAAATGGGGTGGACAGTGCAAATCGGATGAGAATGGGTTGGGAAATAGTGACGGTGAGGAGGGTTAGGTATAAATCTGAGGTGTGGGAGGCCGTGGAAGATGGTTTTTGTGACGGTAGTGTGATCGGCGGTGGAAGATGATGTCAGCAGCCGTGGTGTGGTGTGGTGGGCGGTGAAGTGGAAGATGAAAAAGAAAAAAAAAATTAAAAGATAAAATATTTAATTTTTTGGAGGGCACAATAGTAATTGACTTATAATACCTTTTAATTATTTTATATTATTAATTCTGGTAAAGTTGAGGGTAAAGATGTCATTTTATGTTTTTTTTTTTTAGCATACGGATTTTCTTGGTAATTTTTATTTATAAGGGGTGTCGGTATAACTTTAAAAAATATAAGAGAGTATCCGTGGAATTAATACTCCACACATTTCTCTTTATTATATAGATTTTTGTCAAGAAAAAAAACATATATTGTTTTATAATTAGAAGTAAGGCATATAATATCATGTGAGAAATGTGCAACTAAATGGCTGCTATTGATTGAGAATAACAAAAGAAACAAACAAACAAAAACAAAAGTATTGACTCATTATCAAAGAAAATTCATGAACAATTTATCAGAAGAAGAGTAATTAAGAAAGCATTTTTCTAGAAAATAAATACTTCATTTTCAATTAATTTCTGGAAAAGATAAATATTTTCTTATATTTTTTTTGTTTGTAATCTTATATTTTTTTTTTTTAAGAATGACATATGATAATCGTTTATTATTTTATTAATATTGTATATGTGAATTTTTTTTTAATAAAACCAATTAGTTTGCTAAAAATCGAGATAAATTCATTTTTTTTTCTTCAGAAAATACTACACAAAAATCATAATATATTTGTACTAGCGTATAACTCATGTGCGAAGTCATGGACTAAAATAAACCATAATTTTTTTTTTAAAATTAATATTTAGGTAATAGAACAAAAAAATCAAGTTATAATTATCATAATATAGTTTGAATCGAGATAGATTTGATTTTGTTAAAGAAAATACTACACAAAAATCATAATAATATATATATACACACACAAAATAGTGTTTAACCCGTGTCTGAAAATATAGATTAACATAGATCATAATTTTAAAAAGAACTTTAATATTTAGGTAATATAACAAAAAAATCAAGTTTAGTATTTAACAGAGTATTGTATAAAAAATATATTTTGAGAATATAATTTGAATTGAGATAATTTGATTTATTTTCTTCAGATAATTTGATAATATATTATGCAAAAAAATGAATAATTATAAATAAAGCAAATAATTTCATGTGAAAAATGTATAAATAAATGGGTGCTATTGGTTGAGAATAACAAAAGAAAAAAAAAAGAAAATAAAATGAAGGATAAATGAGTCATGATCAAAGAAAATTCAAGAACAATGAGAAGATGAAGAAAGCATTTTTTAGAAAATTTTGTTGTTTTTCTTTTTCAATTATTAAATTTAAGCTTTTTGACATTTTATACCCTCAAATGATCACTATTTCACTTTCGATCCTTATGATTTCCATTTGAACACATCACACCCTAACCTTTCATAATCATTTAGTCCAAATCATTAACATGTTACAAATTTTGACAACAAATAGTCACTTTTCTTGCACCTCACTATTTTTTAGGTCTCTATGGGCATTTTTCCATTTTCAACCTCTTTTGCCCCCGCCCCTTTTTCTCCCAGTATTTTACACAAACAAACATATATTATACCCTTACTTGTTGGTAACAAGGGATTTTTTGCAATATTTTATTACT
Source organism: Eucommia ulmoides (assembly GCA_016647705.1). NCBI lineage: Eukaryota > Viridiplantae > Streptophyta > Magnoliopsida > Garryales > Eucommiaceae > Eucommia > Eucommia ulmoides. Next base: position 418,590 of record JAENRU010000490.1, on the reverse strand, counting down.
AATCTCACAATAACAATATTGATAGAATATATATATATATATATATATATATATATATAATACAGATAAAGGCGGTTAAAAATAGTCACACGCAATTGACTGTTTAGGGATAAAACTCCAACGAGAGCAATAATTTAGACCTTGCAGCGATAATTAGGAAACTTCAGAGTGTTGTGTGTTTAAATTAAAATTATTATGGCCTAAGTGAGATAATAGTCAAATTTTGATGGAACAAAGTGTTAAAAACCTTATTTTTTATTTATTTTTTAAATAGGAGATTAGGTAGCAGACTTGATTTGACTGCTGAAGTTGTTGTTGGCTCAACCCCACACTTCTCTTTGGAGAGCATGTGAATGCAATGAGATTAAAATGATTAAATACTTTTTCTCTAAATAAATAAATATTAGGGTTGAATTTGTCACATCAATTAATATGTTTCTATAGATGACTATTTTATTTTGTATTTAATAATTCCTGATAAATCAAGACAGAAAAATATTTTAACGGTTCAAATTTAAATTTAAAAGATGAACGGTTGAGATAGAATTTATATAATTAATCTCTCAATCCATTAATTTTAAATCTTTGTAGACCACTCAACCCATCCAGTAGTTTAATTATAATTTGTACTCTTTAAATTTTAGGAAAATTTTTTCAAAAATCCCATTTCATAAAAACACAACTTTATGGAGTCCTGTAACAATGATTTTTTTACATATAAGATGGGATCTAGAAAGTAATTTTTGAAATCTTGGGACCTTTCAAAAAATTTCCCTAAATTTTATAAATTTATAATTTTTTATTATTTACTATTTTATAAATTTAAAAATCGATATAATATCTGTAGGAAAGAGAAGTTTCTAGTTACTAAAATATTAGGGCATATAGTTTGAATTAAATGAGCATAAAATAGGTATTTATATTATAAATCAGGATAGTATAGGGTTTGCATATGTTTTTTTACATTTTTGTCAATATAACGATTGAGATTTTTTAATGGAGATGTGAATTCAGAATTTAATCTGAGACACCCTTATCATTTCAACAAATATCAAGATTGGCTCTATCATTTTTATAATACCTGAAACATCTCTTATCACATTTTGTTGAACAAAATACTCTTACTATATTTTTTTTTTTTTTATTCTTTTATTTTTCAATTTTTATTTTATTTTTTTTATTTTCAACTCTCCATCTTTCTATTAGTTTTCTAATTTTATTTTGTTCCATTTTTTTTATATGGCATTTATTAAAAAAAAAAAATCAAAAGTAAAAAATTAGAAAACAAAAAATATATAATAAAGCAAAAAGAATTTTTTAAAAATAAAATGCATTTTTTTGTTTTTTAAATTTGTTTTAAATTCTTATTAAATATAATATTACAAACTCGGTCTTCAAATAATGCCCCAAATGGGGATCTACTAGGTTTTTGGTCCAAAAAATGTGGACTTAAACTTGTGTTGGATATCTTTGGTTAGATTTATTCAAAGCCCAAACTAAAGGCTTTTAAGAGACTTCTTTGATCCATTCCCAACCAAAAAGGCATTGTAGAAATTAGGGAGGTAAGAATTTTTTTCACACTTATAGTCTGATTATCATTTTTTTTAAGTAGGATAAATCCAACAATCTCTTATTCACACATCGGATCTTTAGTCAGTTAGCTCTTGACCAGTCTCTCTATTTGTGACTAATGCGTTAGAGGAGTTGTAATATGGGCTTTGATAGCAATATAGGGTGGTCTTTAAGTCTTTCTCAACCTTAAAAGTTAGCTTAAGATGTGAAATTTTTTCTCACACTCATAAGTTAACCACCAACTCTTTCTATATCTAATGTGGGATAAACCCAACACATTCAAACATTGGTTCAATTTTGCTTTGAAAAGTTTACAAACAGTTTGAAACTAATCGAACTTAAATTAACACACACATATATATATACATGACAACCCAAAAAACTTCATCAAAATAGTCAACTCAAAAAAAGAACAAAGAAAAAACACTTAAACCGAATGTTGTGAACCGATCCGCTCCTGTTTACGATCAAATTTTGGTTTAGTTCAGTTTATATTTGTTTTTTCAACATTTTCGGTTGGTTTAGTAACGGCCCCCGAAACCTTACCGTGTTTCTAGATTTTTTTTTAGAGAATTTGAAATTTAGTTTATTTGAAAAATATTTTATGTCAATTCAAAATCAATTTTTGGAAAAAAAAAAAAAGAGAAGATTTTTTGAATATAATTTTATAATAAGAAGAATACTATTTATGATGATTTTTTTGTAGTTTTAAACTGAATTAAAAATAGTAATAATAATTGAACCAATGACTTATTAAAAAGCGTTAATTAGCTTTTACCCTTCTATTATGATCTTGTTTCATTTTATTCATTTTCCTTTAAAATTCTACGCTTTACCATCTTTTATTTATAATAGATCGATTTTTTTTTTTAGTTATTTAAAAAAGTGAACTAATTAATTTTTTCATCTAAATTTTACATAAAATTAATAAAAAATAATTATTTTTCTTTTATTTTGTCTTAATTAAAAATAAAAATAGAGAGAGAAAGAGTGCGAGATAAAATGTTAGTTTTTTTAGTTACCTTCAAATGTTCAATTTAAATTAAAAAATAAAGGACAATAATTAATTTGAAAGAAAATAAAACAGGGGTAAAAATATGGATGTAGATGAAAAAAAAATAAAGATAAAAATAAAAAATAGAACAAAACTACATAAGAATACAGGCTAAGGGTGTGATTATCGATTTTTGGCAAACAACGTACTTGGCTGCCTATATCAACTATATGACTCAGTTGGGCAAGTGATCCCTCCACGAGTTAGGATAAGATCGGTGAAAATAGAGTTTATACTACTTATCTCTCTTGTCTTTTTGCTGTTAACCAGATATTTTGTCTGTCATTTTACAAATATCGGTTAACCCCTTATAATTTTTTGTCAAATACCACTTAGTCCCTTAATAGATAAAAAACTAAATTTTTTATTGTAATTGATCACATCTCATTTTGTACGATTTTATACTTCTAAATTAGGTTTGTTAATCGTTCGAATATAGTAAATTATTATAAATAGAGTTATTTTAGTATGTTTATGAAAATGTAACACTTGAGGCAAATCGGTTAAAAAACGAACAAACCACGACAAAGTTTTGAAAAAAGAACAAAATGACATTGAGTTAGAGCGAATCGGATAAAAAATAAGCAAACCACAGCGATTCGATCAAACTCCATTTCGAAGTTCTATAAATAGGATAAGGTGTTTGAGAACAAAGAAGATCATTCCATACCATTTTCAGTTTGTATTTTCAACATAATTAAAATTACACTTAGTACCCTTAATTTTTATATTTTTTTTACTGCAATATTTTTTCAAGTTACCCTTTTCTATCTCTCTTTAAATTTGTGGCCATATTTTTAAAAAATCATTCAAAGAAAAAATTATTTCAATTTTTTTTTTTTTTTTTTTTTAGGGAATCTGCCCAGGCTTGTGTCAATATTTTTACAGTCTAAAATTGAATTTTCCTTTCAAATTAAATCAGTAAATGCATTTATCGAATACTACTATAGAAACTAAAGATTAAGTATTTCAACTTAGTCACAAGACAACACAACACAAATACAAATGTTGTTACTTGTACAACAACAAAAGTAAAAAAATAAATAAAAAATACATTAATTGCAATCAAACAAAGAAATTAATTGGGTGTATGTCGGGGTGGGAATGGACACATCCGCTTGACATGGCCGATTTGAGAACACAAATCACTCCGATTTGCCATTGTTTTCTGCGACATATCCGTCTCGTTTTGAATGCGAGTGGATTTTGGTTGACCGCACTTCTCAACTCGAAGTCTATTCTGGTCAGGAATAAGGATCGAAAAATCAGGCTTCGGCCAATATGCCTCATGAATGGGCGAATAAAACGGCCACTTCCAAGCTTCCAACAAGTTCCACATTCTATACTCAGGTGCAATGTAGTGGAGCACATCAACGCCACGATAGGCGGCCACCGCAACCATATGAGAGCATGGATATCTAAAAATTTTATACTTCTTACAAGTGCAATCGGGTTTAATCCCCAAAGTAACAACGTGTAGGACAAGCTCCCCTGTCAAAGTCTTTGTATTTTTCACATGAAAAACTGCATTCTCTCTAAAAAAAAAAAAAAATATATTAAATTAAATGATGTGTTGCAACATATATATATATATATATAAATAAATAAATAATAAATGACAACTTAAACAACTTTACCGATTAAATATATGGATCTTGTATGTTTTGGACTTGGCTTGAGAATTCTGAATTTTGTTGACGACATGTTTAACGTACTGATAACCGTTGGCTGAGTCCTTTCGAGCTTCTTGTCGACTAATATCAAAGTATTTCACCATTTTGTAAAAAATAATCGAGACAGATGCTGTAATTGGGACATTCCTTGCACCCTTTAAACATATGTTGAATACTTCAACGTAGTTGGTCGTCATCACGCCCCAACGTTTTTTACCATTGTCATGTGCCCTAGTCCATCTCTGCGGTGGTTGTTGATCCAACCACCTCTTCGCTCGATGATCTAATTTTTCAATATCTGCCATAATTGAATCGTACTTCCAAACTTGTGACGCAGTACCCGCCTTCCAAACAAGATCTTTTAACTGTTGATTTCTGAACTCCGTGTTAAAATTGTTGCAAAGGTGGCGCAGACAATATCGGTAATAACGAACGGGCTCGTTTGGTTGATCAAGCCATGAATCACGCACTGCACTTTGAATGGCAGTGTGACTGTCAGCTATCAACGTGACCTCCCGACGATGTTGGACAATATGACACTTAAGCATCGAAATGAACCACGCCCAAGCGTGGTAGTTCTCTTGGTGTACAACCGCGAAAGCCAAAGGATAACACTTGTTTGATGGTGTTATTCCAATGGCGATCAAAATCTTGCCACTGTATTTACCGTACAAATGGGTACTGTCAATCGTGACGACAGGCCGACAATATCTCCATCCAACAAGTGAAGGTTTGAATGCCCAGAACACCCTATGGAATATCGAATAACCAGGCTGAGCAGTCGAAACGTGACTCCACTCCACAATCGTCCCCGGATTAAAGGTCTGCAATGCCAACATGAATTTCGGTAATTTCCGATATGATTCATCCCAATCTCCGAATAAAGTCTCGATGGCTTTCGATCTAACCAACCAAGCCTTTCGGTAGGAGATGGTGAACCCCAAAAAGTCCTTTACCAAAGCAACAATAGTACTCATCTTCAATTCCGGATCCTCTTTGACTTGTCCAAGTATGAAGCTAGAAATGATAGCTGAATCTAAATTTCCATGATCCAAAGTCGTGTGCTTGTAAATGACACTTGAAACCAAATTTTCATGACCCAAAGCCGTATGCTTATAGAAACACGTGTGTCGCCCATCATACTGCATAATCTCAAACATGCCGTGACTCTTTTTTAGAATCGCCCGCAACCTCCATCCACATTCATGCTTGCATTTAATTGACCAAACTTTTTGGCTTGTCTCCCCCACGGAAAACTCTTTGTTTTTCATGACATGGTAATACGTCACGGCATCCTGGAGATGTTTCTTGTCTTTAAAGATCAAGCCACTGCGCAATTCGTCCATCTCCAGTGTCCAAAACTTCTTCCGCAACTTTGGCTCATACTTCGCCATATCGTCATCGTCCCATTCCAACTGTTCATAAAATGGAAAAACCCTGTACAACTCCAATTTTTCACTCCCTTGCCTACTCGGCCCAACATCAAGATTTTTGTCTCTATCCCCAACATTGTCCTCTGGCTTCAAGGCAAGACCCTCATCTAACTCTGTCTCTAACACATCGTACTGACTATTAATTGGATTTAACTCGCCATCCACGCTCTTGTCATACCTACCACGATAATTACTTGTGTTGTCATGGGGTGGACTATTTGGCGAATGATGGTGATGTGGAGTAATAGAACTGATGTCACGATCACAGTCAATCATACTATGGGAAGGTGTATGTTTTGGAATGTAGGAGGGTTGAACGGTGTTATTGGATTGAATTATTTGGGGGTCCGACATGGTAATATTATATAAGGAAAATTGTCCGTCACATGCGGTACTATAACTCTGAGTCAGTAATTGGGTAAAATGACCAGGTTGGGAATTTTTTTTAGGACCGTGATCAAATGCATGTTCCACCTCAACATACACCTCAACAGCAAGAAGCGAGGGTAAAGTAACAGGTAACTCAAGCACTTCGCCTAATGCTACATCGTCCTCGATTGATAACAATGTATATCTAAAATTTCCCGGTCCAATAAGAGTTATCGGCATCCTACACTTTAACTTCAAATTTGCATCAACCCCATCCTCAAGAACACACGGTCGTAACATCCCAATCAATTCATTTAACGTAATACCTCGACGGACAACCAACGATTTTACCGCAGATATATTATACGACACCCCAAACTCAGTTCCTTCTAATATTTTACCACCCCAGTAGAAAAACAACCTAACGTTCTCCATTTCAAATGGCTATTGTTTCACAAGGCAAAACAAAATAAGAAAATATTATTATCAATTATATTCAGAAACACTAAAAAATTTCAAATTGCGGATGTCGTGAATTAAAACTCAATCAAAACAGTTGAAATTATTTTCCATGTATCAAATCTCAAATTAAATTGTCAATTATAAAGGGTTAAAATGTAAATTTTTAAAATGGAGGGAATAAAACTATACAAGATAAAACTAAATTACGTTTTTTACCCTTAAGTTTTTCACTTTGAAATATAATACTACTATTATACTTTTTCTAACCAACAAGAAAATTTTATTTACGCTTTATACCTTACAAATATCTCATATTACCTTTTTTGATTTCATTTCATTAATTACTTTAAAAAATTTACACTTTCTTCAACAATTTCCTATTTTTTTTATCCCATCATCTTCTATATTTTTTCTAACAAACAACAAATTTTTATAACTTAAAAAATTTATCAAAATTTCTAATTTCATTTCTTAAATTATATATAATTACTTTGGAATTTTACACTTTCTTCACTAATTTTTTATTTTTTTATCCTATCATCTTCTATATATTTTAACAAACAACAAATTTTTATTTACACTTTATACCTTAAAATATCTAGCAAATTACCTTTTCTAATTTTATTTCTTAAGTTATATATAATTACTTAAAAAAATTTACACTTTAGGGTTTGGTTAAAGCCAATGTATACAACACTGGCTATATATGTAAAGACAATGTTGTGTGCACCGGCTAAAAAAAATACCATATAACCGAGATTAGAAATTCCGATTATAATTTTCTTTTCTTAAAAAAACTTGGGATAGATGAGATTGGGAATCCCGGTTTTATGTAGCCAAGATTTCCAATCCCGAATTATTAGTATTTGATAAATAAGATAAAATATGTTAATTTTTAGAAATAAAGTTTTTAAAAAATAATTATAATATAAACAACTCGTCCTACAAAACCTAGATCATATTTTAAAAAAAAAAAAAAAACTAATTATATTTTTTACAAAACTTAAATTATATTTTTACAAAATCTAAATATTTTTATAAAATAATTTTAAAAATTATGAAATGACAAAAATGAAATTCATTTACCTGTACCGCGAAGGAGGTGGAGGAAACGGCGGCGGCGTCACGTGCGGCGGCGAAAATGAGAAGAAGAACGCAAGAGGGAGGGGGAAGGGAGCAGCTGCGGCGGCAATGTATTCAGAATGAAGAAGAAAATGTAAAAGTGGAAACCCTAGATCCCCTTTTTGTTCTGTTAATCCCGATGTTCGAAACACCGGGTTTAACACGTGTCCTTATCTGGGACCCTTATGCCCCAAACCCCTTTCTCTCTCTCTCTCTCTCTCTCTTTCTCTGTGCTCCTTGCTCTCGCTAGTACTGAAGCTTTCTCTCTTTGGTTTACTCAATTCGTCTCCAAAATCTGTATATCAGATTCATTTAAGGCATTTCTGTGGCACCGGACCGGAATCGGAGCCGGAACCGTTACCGCCGGCTCTTATGATTCACTGTACAGGAGGATCTCGCCGTTGGGCGATCCGAATGTATCCGTGGTTCCCGTGCTCGATCAATGGATAGCAGAAGGAAGAACCGTCGACAAAATATTTGTGCAAAATATCGTCATAGAGTTCGGAGCCTACAGACGATTCAAATATGCCCTAGAGGTTGAGTATCTCACATTCTCTCCTCTCTTTTTTTTCGAATTTAACCTTCAAATTATCAGTTTTTTGTAATGAAATTTAGTTCAAAGAATGTGATTCTATAAAAAACTTGGTGGATTTTTTCGTTAATTTAAGCAATTGGATCGAAAATAATTCGCTAATTGTTGAATTTAGTGTTTATTTGCTGTTTGATTTCTAATCAAAAGCTTCAATATCTCAGTGTTTGTAGTGAAATATGCTTTAAAGAACAGGATTTTATTCAAATTTTCTGTTTAATTCTGTTAATTTCAGCAAACGGATCCAAAATAATTTGCTAGTAGTTTAATCTGGTCTTTCTTTTCTGCTTGATATTCAAGTGTTCTATATCTCTCTATATATAGTGAGAGAGTTTGTGTAAGTTTATTTCATTTTTAATCTAAGCTTCAAAATATCATTTCTGTGGTGAATTGTGGTCTAAAGATTTGGATTCTGTCATTTTTTGGTGAAAATTGTTATTTAAGCATTTGAATCTGTATCTATATCTTCTGTATATGTATCTATTTCTGAATTTTTCTCTATTTCCAGATATCTATGTGGATGACCGATAAAAGGTACATTCCTCTTTCACCGGGCGACATTGCAATGAGGTTGAATTTGATATCTAGGGTTCATGGCTTAGAACAAGCCGAGAATTATTTCAATACTGTCCCACAAAAGCTAAAACGCATTGATGTTCATACCGCCCTTCTCAACTGCTATGCCCATGCCTCAAACATCGAATAAGCCGAATCCCAAATGCAAAAATTGAAGGACTTAGGCTGCGATAAAACGCCGTTATGCTACAACATAATGATGACTCTCTATTCCCGGCTCCAAAATTGGGAAAAAAAAATGGATTCGGTTATGAACGAAATGGAAGAAAAAGGTGTTGCCCTCAATAGCTACACCTACACCATTTGCCTGTCTGCTTACGCCTCTGCTCTCGATGTTGAAGGAATAGAGTCTTTTATCTTTTCTGTTTTGTTTTATTAATTTTTTTTTTCTCGTTTCTCTCTCTCCTCCCGCACCAACATCGTTGACCATCACCTCCACAAACCAAGCTCGCTGTCGACCACCTTGTTGTTCGTCGCTGTCTCAACCACTGAAGAAGCTATTCTCTCTTGCCCAAGCTCAGCCACCAAAGGCCCTTTCATGTATATTCTCTCTTTCCAGTTTTAACGAGCAATCAAGGTGTTGATAAGCACAGACGGTGATCGATGAAAATGGAGATGCAGATGGTCGATCCTTGTCATTCGTCGCTGTCTCAGCCACCAATGAAGCCTTCCTCGCTCTCACTATCTCAGCCACGAAAGAGCCTAAACTTTTTTTACCGTGTTCTCTCTGATTTCTCTCATTCAAATGGTGGATTTTCTTTCAATTTTTCGATTTTGTTTTGGATTTGCTGGATTTACATGTGTTGAAATGGGGTTGTCAGTGCAGATCAGATGAGAAAGGGTTGAGAAATAGTGATGATAAAGGGGATTAGGTATAAATATGAGGTATGGGAGGCGGTGGAAGATGGTTTTGGTGACGGTAGTGTGGTCGGCAGTGGAAGATGGTGTTAGCGGCAGTGGTGAAGTGGAAGATGAAGAGAAAAAAAAAATCATTAAAAAATCAGACGAGCCGCGACGAGGAGGAAATTGTGGCCAAGGTAAACCCAAATCTGAAATCGTGGCGCTCTCTCTCTCTCTAAACCCAGATCTAAAATCCCGTCACCGTTCACTCTCTCTTTCTCTAAACCCAAATCTGAAATTGTTAACACAACGCGATGTCGACGGGAAGAACGAAGAAATCATGGGTCTCCAAAGTCCGATCCAAAGTCCAATTATGAACGACAATGAAGAGGATGATAAAGATGATGGTGTTAATAATTATATTTCCACCTCATATTTTAGTTTTAGTTTTGATTTTTTAATTTCTTTTACAGATTAACACTCTCACCTTCTCTCTCATACTCAGATCTGGAATTTCTCAATTTGAATTTTTCAGATATAGAAATCCCACATCTAAATTTTGAAGCAAACATTTGTTCTGTTATGATCGTTTTCAAATATCTATGGTTTGGAGATGGTGCCGGCGGTGATGATGGTGGGGATATAAATGGTGGTAGAGGTGGATGGGGTGTTTATTTTATATTAACGTTAGTTTTTGCGTGATTTTTTTTTACATATACTTTTTTGGACAACATAAAATGCGTTAACGTTAACACAGAAGAAAATTCAAAGAATGTGCATTAACGTTAATGTAAACCTAATCTAAATACACATTTAGCTCAAAAAAATAAAATATCACATATAGTAGTTAATGTTAACGTGCATAAGACAAAAGTATACAACATGACGTTAACGTAAATGTCCAAACAAAATATGTTAACGCACAAAACCCCCCAAAATACGAAATACTTTAACGCTAAAACCCACAGTCCAATGGTGAAAATGTATTAACGTTAATGCACACCAAACTCAAATACACAAACAATTAATAATAGACGATCATGTTAACGTTAACTCACACAAACACACACATAAAGATACATTAGTGCTAACACACACAAACAGATGGGAAGATGCGTTAACGTGAACACACACAAAAATAACATGAAATGTGTTAATATTAATGTGAAATTCAAATCGTAATTTTTGTAAAAATAGGTAAGGTGCATTACTTGAACATTTACGTTAACGTTAACGTCTTGTTACATATTTTTGTCTTATTGCATATTGCATATGACAAAATGACAGAATTGTAAATATGAGTGAATAGGGAGACCAAAATACAAGGACATTTTTTAAAGTTTCTTTGTGGGCTTAAACTTAATTGATGATGTCAAGAATTTTGAACTCTAGAATGAGTATCTTTGGAGGACAAAAAAAAAATTACCCAAAAAAAAATCAAATTTAATATTTAACATTGTATTGTATACAAAAATATATTTTGAGAATATAGTTTGAATTGAGATAATTTGATTTTTTTTCTTGGTAATACATATTATGAAAAAAAAAATGAAATACTATTTTTATAATTATAAATAAAGCAAATAATTTCATGTGAAAAATGTACAAATAAATGGATGCTAGTGGTTGAGAATAACAAAAGTAAAAATAAAATAAAATTGAGGATAAAAGAGTCAAGATCAAAGAAAATTCAAGAACAATGAGAACATGAAGAAAGCATTTTTCACAAAATTTTGTTGTTTTTCTTTTTCAATTATTAAATTTAAGCTTTTTGACATTTTACACCCTCAAATGACCCTTATTTCACTTTCGATCCTTACGATTTCCATTTGAACACATGAGACCCCATACTTTCCTAATCATTATATTTCAGTCGAAATTATTAACCTCACTACAAATTTTGACGCTAAATAGTCACGTGTCACGTACCTCACTATTTTTAGGGTCTTTATGGGCATTTTTCCATTTTCAGCCGCTTTTGTCTCCCCTTCTCCCAGTATTTTACACTAAAACAAACACACATTATATGCTTACTTGTTTATAACAAGAGGTTTTATGCGATCTTTTATTACAAATCCCACAAAAACAATTCTGTTGGAATATATATATATATATATATATATATAAAGTTGATTAAAAATAGTCACACACACAAGTGACTGTTTACTAATAAAACTCCAACGAGAACAATAATAAATTCCAACAAGAACAATAATTTGGATCTTACAGAGATAATTAGGAAACTTCGGAGTGGATGCGTTTAAATTAAAATTATTAGGGACTAAGTCAGATAATAGTCAAATTTTAATGGTACAAAGTATTAAAAACACTTAAAAAAATTAGTACGAGGTTAGGTAGGAGACTTGATTTGACTGCTGTTTGTTTGCTCAACCCCACACTTCTCTTTGGAGTTTGGAGAGCATGGGAATAAACAAGAGTGGAGTAAAATAATACAATGAGATTAAAATGATTAAATAATTTTTCTCTAAATAAATAAATACAAACTAATAAGTATCAGGGTTGAATTTGTCACATCAACAATATAAAGTATCTTCAATATAAATTCGTGACTCAATTTATGATAATATGTTTATATGAAGGGATAATCGACGATTAATCTTATTTTTAGAGTTTAATCCGCGATTCATCTTTTTTTTTTATTAGGTTTTGATTTAATCCTTTAAGTTGGATTTTACTTGAGTTTTAATCCCGAATTGCAAGGATTGTAGGGACATTGCAAAGATTGTAGGGAGAACTTGGTGAGTAAATTTAGTTTTATAGTGCATATTAGTTACATGTAACGAATATTAATTTCAATTTAATAATTCTTATAATTTTACATATATCTGTGTATTTTTTGTTATATGTATTTATGTAATATTAGTTACATGTTAAAATTACATATATCTGTGTAATATTTGTGACATTTAACAAATATTACACAGAAATTTGTTTAATATTAATTACATGTATTTGTGTACATTTAGTTACATGTAAATAATTACATATATTTTGTGTGATTTTTGTTACATTTAACAAAATTTTACACACAAAATTGTTACATGTAACCATGTGTGTGCTAACAAGTGAAATAAGGGTCTTCACATTTTTTAAATAAGCAGGGCTAACAAGTTTCTTCTGCCTCTGAGACTTTTTTAAAATTAAAAGTGAAATAAGGGACCTCTCACCGAATGATCCTTATATAAATGACTATTTTACTTAGCTTTTAATAAATGTTGATAAATCAAGACAGAAATATATTTTAAAAGTTCAAATGTAACTTTAAAAAATGAATGGCTGTGATAAAACTTGTGCAATTAACCTCTCAATCCATTAATTTTAAATTTCTCTATACCACTCGATCTACTTAATTATATTTTGTACCCTTCAAATTTCATATAATTTATATTTTTTTTATTTACAATTTTTTAAACTTTATAAATTTAAAAATTGATGTAGTGCCTGTAGGCACGAAAATTTCTAGTTATTAAAATATTAGGGCATACGGTTTTAATTAAGTGAGTATAAAATAGGTATCTATATTATAAATTTGGATAGTATTGATCTGCATATTATTTGTTTTTACTTAAGATTTTTTAGTGGAGATGTGAATTCAGAATTTATACCTAAGTCACCCCTTGTCATATCAATAAATACTAAGATTAGCTCTATTATTTTCATAATATACACCTGAAATATTCCTTATCACACGTTGTTGAACAAAATACTCCTACTATATATATATATATATATTTTTTTTTATTTTTTTTATTCTTTTTTTTTTTTTTTAATTTTAATTTTATTTTCTATTTTTTATTCTCCATCTTTCTATTATTTTTCTATTTTTGTTTTATTTATTTATTTATTTATTTTGTTCCATATTTTTTATGTTATTTTTTTCTTTATTTTTAGTATATGGTGTTTATAAGAAACAATAGAAAATCAAAAAATCAAAAGTGAAAAATTAGAAAACAAAAAACATGGTTAGATTTATTCAAAGCCCAAACTAAAGGGTTTTAAGAGACTTCTTTGGTCCATTCCCAACCAAAACGGCATTGAAGAAATTAGGGATGTAAGTTTTATTTTTTTTTATTTTGCAATCCGTTCGGTTCAATTCAGTCTTGACCTCTCTCATCCTTAAAAGTTAGCTTATGAGGTAAGATCCTCACATTTATAATCTGACCATCAACTCTTTTCACATCCGATGTGAGATAAATGCAACAATCTTCCCCTCACATATTGGGCCTTTAGTCGGCTAACCTTCAATCAGTCTCTCCCTTTATGGCTTTTAGACCAGACTTGTTTTAACATGGGCTCTGATACCAATATATGGTGGTCTTAAGGTCTTTCTCAGCCCCGAAAGTTAGCTCAAAAGATGAAATTTTTCCTCACATTTACAAGTTAACCATCAACCCCTTCAACATCTGAAGTGGGATAAACTTAGCACAATCAGACTTTGGTCCAATTCTGTTTTGAAAAGTTTCCAAATAATTTGAACCAAACTGAAATTAAATTGATATATATATATCTTAAACTATTACCACCCAAAAAACTTCATCAAAATAGTTAATGCAAAAAAAAAAAAAAAAAAAAAAAAAAAGCACTGAATCGAATGTTGTGAACAAATTCGGCTTGTTTTCAATTGAAATTCGGTTCGGTTCAGTTTTGATTTGTTTTTTCAACATTTTCGGTTGGTTTAGTAACGGCCCAAAACCTTCCCATGTTTCTAGATTTTTTTTAGATAATTTGAAATTTAGTTTATTTGAAAAATATTTTATGTCAATTCAAAATCAATTTTTGGAAAGAAACAATTTTTTAATATAATTTTATAATAAGAAGAATACTATTTATGATGAATTTTTTTGTAGTTTTAAACTGAATTAAAAATAGTAATAATAGTTGAACCGATGACTTGTTAAAAAGCTTTAGCTACCTTTTACCCTTCTATTATGATCTTATTTCATTTTATTCACTTTTCTTTAAAAATTTATACTTTACCTTTTTTAATTATAATAGATTGGATTTTTTTTTTGGTTATTTAAAAAATTTGACTAATTAATTTTTTTTCATCTAAATTTTACATAAAATTAGTAAAAAAAAAATTCTTTTATTTTGTCTTAATTAAAAAATAAAAGTGGAGAGAGAAAGAGCACGCGATAAAATGTTATTTTTTTAGTTACCTTTAAATGTTCAAATTAAATTAAAAAATAAAGGACAATAAAAGTATTTCATATTTTTTCAAAAAAATTGTGAATTTCTCTCTTGAATCAAGAGTAGAAGAGACGGACATATAAGTTTTTAAAGTATAGGGTTAGAAGACAAAGAACCCTTAAAAAAGGAAATTTTGAGTCAACGAATAGAAGGGGAGTTCTTCACTAAATAATTATAAAAAATAAACAAATATTTTTTTCTACAGTATTGAAAGGTCTAAAAAATTATAAATTCTATATAAAACGGGAGTAGGAACCCTGTTTCCACTAAAAATGGAAATGACATTCCCATTTTTAGGTGGGAAAAAAAAATATTTATCAAAAATGAGATTGTAAATTCTTGTATACAATTTATAAAAAAATGTTAACACGGGATTAGTCCGGTCTTTATTGAAAACGGGTCTGCCTAACCCGTTTTTATTTTCAAGATTAAAAATGAGACTCACAATCCTATTTTTATTAAAGACATGTTTGTTAGACTGCTTTTTATTTATTTTTATTTTTTTTCAAAAATGGCTTTTAATATTTTTTTTCCCTTTATTTTTTCATTTTTGTAGTGTGTGAAAAAAGAATACACGGCAAATAAATTATGGATTCCAAAAGTTTATTTTTTAGTTATTTTATTTGAATTATAAAAATATTAGTTTAATTATTTTATGCTTGATGTAATAATTTGTTTAAATATATAAATTTAAATTTAATTAGTAAAAGCGATAACATAATTAATTCGAAATAAAATAAAATAGGAGTAAGAATATGGATCTAGAAGTTAAAAAAAATAAAGATAAAAATAAAAAATAGAACAAAACTACATAAGAATAAGAATACAGGTTAAGGGTGTGGTTATCGATTTTTTTCAACCTAACTCTGCAAACAACGTACTTGGCTGCCTATATCAACTATATGACTTGGTCGGGCAACTAACCCCTCCACAAGCCAGGATAAAATCGGAAAAAATAAGATTTATACCACTTACTTCTCTTGTCTTTTTGCCGTTAACTAGATATCTCTCTTATCATTTTAAAAATACAGGTCAACCCCTTATCATTTTTTTGTCAAATGCCACTTAGTTCTCTTATAGATAAAAAATTACTAAAAATTTTATTGTAATGACAATTTTACTCTTAACCATTTAAAAATACTTAAATAATTAAAAATTAAAATACATAAATAACCTTTTAAATTTATTATATATATATTCATCATTTATTTTTGTTTTTGCACTAACATCTCTATTTTAAAAATAAAAAATAAAAATTTAACCCCTTTTTTAAAAAAATAAACAAGAAGAATAGCTCGGTCTTCTTCTTCCTCCCCTATGTCTTCTCACCACCACCTTCACCTTTTCCTCTTCCTCCTCATTCTTCTAACAAAGAAGAGCTCGGTAATAGTACTAAATATTACATGTTCAGTCCATACTAACGAAGACCTGTGCTCACTCGCAAGTATAATAGTGACGGATCTCTAGGCAAAGACTCAAGCATAATTGAAAGACGTCGTAAACATTAAAGTGTTTGGACAAACTATTATTTATGTACAACATAAACTACTATCCTGCATTCATGAAATATTCTTATAAAATACTTATTGGGAAAGAACCTTATCTCGTAAAAATAATCGTAATCTATTTAGAAAATAGGTTATTATTCAAGAATGATTAAAATACAATTCAATTTCATTTTGTATTTTCAACAGAATTAAAATTACATTTAGAACCATTGATTTTTATATTTTTCAATTACAATATTTTTTTCAAATTACCTTCTCCTCCATCTCTCTTTAAATTTGTGGCCATATTTTTTGAATAATCATTCAAAGAAAAAATTATTTCAATTTTTATTTTTTTCTCTTTTTACATTTTTGTGCAAATCCGCCCAGGATTTTGTTAATACTTTTAGGGCTTAGAATTTAATTTTTTCTTTAAATTAAATCAATAAATGCATTCATCAAATACTGCTATTGCAACTAAAGATAAAGGATTTCAACTTAGTCAAAAGAAAACATAACACAAATGTTGTAACTTGTACAACAAGAAGAGTAAAAAAAATACATTAATTACAATCAAACAAAGAAACCAATTAGGTGTATGTCAGGGTCAGAATAGATACCTCTGCCTCTCATGGCCGGTCTGAGAACATAAACCGCACTACTTTGTCATTGTTTTCTAAGACACATCCATCTCGTTCTGGATGCGAGTGGATTGTGGTCGACCGCGCTTTAGAAATCGAAGTCTATTTTGGTTAGGACCAAGGATCTGAAAATTAGGCTTCGGCCAGTAGTCCTCATGAATGAGCGGTTGAAACGACGACTCCCAAGCTTTCAACAAGTTGGCCACTGTGTACTCAGGTGCAATGTAGCGAAACGCATCAACGCCATAATACTCGGCCGCCGCAACCATATGGGAGCATGGATATCTGAAAATTTTGTACTTCCCACAAGTACAATTAGGTTTATCCCCTAAAGTAACGGCGTGTAGGACAAGCCCCTCTGTAAAAGTCTTTGCAATTCTCACGTGAAAATCTGCATTCTCTCTAAATATATATATATATATATATATATATATATATATATATATATATATATCAAATGAAATATATATTAAATTAAATGATGTGTTGCAACACTTATATTATATTATATATATATATATATATATATATATATATATATATATATATATATATATATATATATATATATATATATATAATGTAAATAATAAATGACAAATTAAACAACTTTACCGATTCAATATATGAATCTCGTATGTTTTGGACTTGGCTTGAGAATTATGAATTTTGTCGACAACATGTTTAGCGTATCGGTAACCGTTGGCTAAGTTCTTTAGAGCTTCTTGTTGACCAATATCAAAGTATTTCATCATCCTATAGAAAGTAATCGAGACGGATGTTGTAATTGGGACATTCCTTGCAACCTTTAAACAATTGTTGAATATTTCGGCGTAATTGGTAGTCATCACGCCCCAACGTTTACCATTATCGTGTGCCCTGGTCCATCTCTGCGGTGGTTGTTGATCCAACCACCTCTTCGCCCGATGATTTAATTTTTCAATATTTGCCATAATTGAATTGTACTTCCGAACTTGTGATGTAATGCCCGCCTTCCAAACAAGATCTTTTAACTGTTGATTTTTGAACTCCGTGTTAAAATTATTGCAAAGGTGGCGTAGACAATATCGGAAATACCGAACGGGCTCATTCGGTTGATGAAGCCATGAATCACGCACCGCACTTTGAATGGCAGTGTGACTATCGGCTATCAATGTAACCTCCGGACGATCTTGGACAATATGACGCTTAAGCATCGAAATGAACCACACCCAAGCGTGATAGTTCTCCTGGTGTACAACTGCGAAAGCCAAAGGATAACACTTGTTCGACGGTATCATTCCAATGGCGGTCAAGATCTTGCCGCTGTATCTACCATACAAATGAGTGTCGTTAATCATTACGATAGGCCGACAATATCTCCATCCAACAACTGAAGGCTTGAATGCCCAGAACACCATTTCGAATATCGAATAACCAGGCTGAGCAGTTGGAACGTGACTCCACTCCACAATCGTCCCTGGATTAAAGGTCTGCAGCGCCAACATGAATTTCGGTAATCTCTGATACGATTTATCCCAATCTTCGATTAAGGTCTCGATGGCTTTAGATCTAGCCAACCAAGCCTTTCGATAGGAGATGGTGAACCCCAAAGAGTCTTTCACGGAAGCAACAATAGCACTCATCTTCAATTCTGGATCCTGCTCAACTTGTCCAAGTATGTAGTTAGAAATGACACTTGAAACCAAATTTCCATGATCCAAAGCCAAAGGCTTGTAGAAACACATGTGTTGCCCATCATACTGTGTAATCTCAAACATGCCATGACTCTTTTTTAGCATCGCCCGCAACCTCCATCCACATTTGTGCTTGCATTTAATTGACCAAACCGTCTGGCTTGACTCCCCCCCAGAAAACTTTTTGTTTCTCATGACATGGTAATACTTCACGGCATTCTGGAGATGTTTCTTGTCCTTAAAGATCAAGCCGCTACGCAATTCGTCCATCTCTGGTGTCCAAAAGTTCTTCCGCAACTTTGGCTCATACTTCGCCATGTTATCATCATCACCCCATTCCAACTGATCATAAAATGGAAAAATCTTGTGCAACTCCAATTTCTCACTCCCTTGCCCACTCGGTCCAACATCTAGATCTTCGTCTCCATCCCTAGCATTCTCCTCTGGCTCCAAGGCAAGACCTTCGTCTAACTCTGTCTCTGACACATTGTGCTGACTATCAACTGGATTTAACTCGCCCTCCACGCCCTTATCATACCTACCACGATAATTACTTGTGTTGTCATGGGGTGGACTATTTGGCAAATGATGGTGATGTGGAGCGGCAGAACTGGTGCCATGATCACAATCAATCATACTATGGGAAAGTATGTGTTTTGGAATCTAGGAGGGTAGGAATGTGTTATTGAATTGAACTACTTGGGGGTCCGACGTGGTAATATTATGTCCGAAAAATTGTTTGTCACATGCAGTATTATAACTCTGAGTCAGTAATTGGGTAAAATGACCAGGTTGAGAAAAAAAATTTGAACAGTGTTCAAATGCACGTTCTACCTCAACATACACTTCAACAGCAAGAAGCGAGGGTAAAATAAGAGGTAACTCAAGCACTTGCTTTAATGCTGCATCATCTCCGATTGATAACAATATATATCTAAAATTTCCCGGTCCAATAAGAGTTATCGGCATCCTACACTTTAACTTCAAATTTCCATCAATTCCATCCTCAAGAACACACGGTCGTAGTATCCCAATCAATTCATTTAATGTAATACCCCGACGGACAATCAATGATTTTATCGCAGGTATACTATATGACACCCCAAATTCAGTTCCTTCCAATATCTTACCACCCCAGTAAAAAGACAACCTAACGTTCTCCATTGCAAACGACTATTATTTTACAAAACAAAACAAAATAAGAAAATATTATTGTCATGAATTAAAACTCAATCAAAATAGTTGAAATTATTTTCCATCCATAAAATCTCAAATTAAGCAGTCAATTTACTATAAGTATAAAAGGTTAAAATGTAGATTTTTAAAATGCAGGGAATAAAACTATACAAGATAAAATTAAATTACGTTTTTTACCCTTTAAGTTTTTCACTTTGAAATATAATACTACTATTTCAAAAAAAATCTACCTTTTTTTTTTTTTTTTTTTTTTAACCAATTTTCTATTGTTTTATCATATCATCTTCTATATTTTTTCTAACCGATAAGAAAAATTTATTTACGCTTTATACCTTACAAATATATCATATTACATTTTCGGATTTCATTTCATAAATTATACATAACTACTTTAAAAATTTACATTTTCATCAACACTTTCTTATTTTTTTATCCTATAATCTTCTATACTTTTTACCTTAAAATATATAACAAATTACCTTTTCTAATTTCATTTCTTAAGGTATATATAATTACTTTAAAAACCGATGTACACAATACCGGTTATATATGTAAAACCGATGTTGTATACACCGGCTAAAAAATTACTGTATAACCGCGATTAGAAATCCCCGTTATGCTTTTCTTTTTTCAAATTTGTTTTTTGGGATAAATGGAATTGAGAATCCCGATTTTGTATAGTCGAGATTTCCAATCCCGGCTTATAAAGTATTTCAGTATTTGATAAATAAGATAAAATATGTTAGTTTTTAGAAATAAAATTTTAAAAAAATAACTATAGCGTAAACAACTCATCCTACAAAACCTAAATAATATTTAAAAAAAAAAAAAAAAAAACTAATTATATTTTTTATACAAAAATCTAAATATTTCTATAAAATAATTTTAAAAATTATGAAATGACAAAAATGAAATTCATTTACCTGTACCGCGATGGAGGTGGCGGAAACGGCGGCGGCGTCACTTGCGGCGGCGAAAATGAGAAGAAGAAAGCAAGAGGGAGGGGGAAGGAAGCAGCTGTGGCGGCGATGTAATCAGAATGAAGAAGAAAATGAAGAAGCGGAAACCCTAGATCTCCTTTTTATTCTGTCGAACCCGGTGTTCGTAACACCGGGTTCGACACGTGTCCTTATTTCTCTCTCTTTCTCTGTGCTCCTCGCTCTCGCTAGTACTGAAGCTTTCTCTCTCTGTTTTACTCAATTCGTCTCCAAAATCTGTATATCAGATTCATTTTAGGCATTTCTGTGGCACCGGACCGGAATCGGAGCCGGAACCGTAACCGCCGGCTCTTATGTACAGAAGGATCTCGCCGTTGGGCGATCCGAATGTATCCGTGGTTCCCGTGCTCGGTCAATGGATAGCAGAAGGAAGAACCGTCGACAAAATATTTGTGGAAAATATCGTCATAGAGTTCGGAGTCTACTGACGATTCAAGCATGCCCGAGAGGTTGAGTTTCTCACATTCTCTCCTCTCTCTTTTTCGAATTTAACCTTCAAATTGTCAGTTTTTTGTAATGAAATTTAGTTCAAAAATTTGGTGGATTTTTCGTTACTTTTAGCAATTGTATTGAATATAATTCGCTAATAGCTGAATTTATTGTTTATTAGCTGTTTGATTTGTAATCTAAAGCTTCAATATCTCAGTTTTTGCAGTGAAATATGCTTTAAAGAACAGGATTTTATCCAAATTTTTTGGTTAATTTTGTTAATTTCAACAGATGGATCGAAAATAATTTGCTAATAGTTTAATCTGGTATTTGTTTTCTGCTAGAATATTCATGTGTTCTATCTCTCGAGTTTGTATAAGTTTATTTGATTTCTAATCTAGGCGTCAAAATATAATTTTTGTAGTGAATTGTGGGTTAAAGATTTGGATTCTGTCAATTTTTGGTGAAAATTCGTTAATTACGCATTTGAATCTGTATCTATATTTGTATCTATATCTGTATCTGTATCTATGTATCTATATCATCTATATCTATATCTGAATTTTTCTCTATTTTTTTTTTCCAGATATCTATGTGGATGACCAATAAAAGGTACATTCCTCTTTCGCCGAGCGATATTGCAATGAGGTTGAATTTGATATCTAGGTTTCATGGCTTAGAACAAACCGAGAATTACTTCAATACCGTCCCACAAAAGGTGAAATGCATTGATGTTCATATCGCCCTTCTCAATTGCTACGCTCACGCCTCAAACATCGAAAAAGCCGAATCCCAAATGCAAAAATTGAAGGACTTAGGCTGCGATAAAACACTGTTATGCTACAACATAATGATGAATCTCTATTCCCGTCTCAAAAATTGGGAAAAAATGGATTCGGTTATGAACGAAATGGAAGAAAGAGGTGTTGCCCTCGATAGCTACACCTACACCATTCGCTTACGCCTCTGTTCTCGATGGTGAAGGAATCGGACGAATTTTGGCAAAGATGGAATCCGATCCTCGAATTAACATCGATATCTTGAGTTATACTGCGGCGGCTCACAGGTACTTAAAGAGTAGGGTTGCCGGAAAAAGCCATGGAGGTGGTGGTGGAGAAGGTGGAGAAATTGGTGACGACCACCAAGAAGAAGGCCGTGGCTTTTGATTGTCTCCTCAAGCTATACACAGATCTTGGTAAGAAGGATGATTTGCACCACGTTTGGCACATGCAGATGAAAAAGGAGAAGTTTTTAAACAAGAATTACCTGAACATGATCGCGTCGCTCTTGAAGTGTAATAACTTAAAAGGGGCAGAGGAGATTTTCGAGGAGTGGGATTCTAGGCGATTGCACTACGATTTTTGCATTCCTAATTTCTTGATTAAGAATTTTGCGAAAACGGATTTCTGGAGAAGGCAGAAGCGCTTCGGGAGAAAGGGGTGGCGGGAGGGATGAATCCGACGGTTAATACTTGGTATTGTTTGGCAGGTGGGTATATTGGATGATCAAATCGGGAAAGGCGTGGAAGGGTTGAAGAAAGCGATTTCTTTGTGTCCGTCCGATTGGAACCATAGCAAGGGTACTTTGGGAAAATGTTTGGAATTTTTGGAGAAGAAGGGGGATGTTGAAGAAGCGGAACAATTCGTAAGGCTTTTGAAAGAGGAGGGTGTTTTCACATCGAAAGTTCACGATAGGTTATCTAGTTTTATTGAAGTCTTGAAATTAGGATTAGAAATATTTTCTGCAAAATATCATCAAAGAAGAGTTCAGAGCCTACCAACGATTCAAACATGCCCTAGAGGTTGAGTTATCTCACATTCTCTACTCTCTTTTTTTCGAATTTAGCCTTCAAATTATCAGTCTTTTCAATGAATTGTAGTTCAAAGAATTTGATTCTATCAAATTTAGTGGGTTTTTCGTTAATTTTAGCCATTGGATCGAATATAATTCGCTAATTGTTGAATTTAGTGTTTATTTGCTGTTTGATTTCTAATCTAAAGCTTCTATATCTCAGTGTTTGTAGTGAAATATGCTTTAAAGAACAGGATTTCATTCAAATTTTTTGTTTAATTCTGTTAATTTCAGCCAATCGATCCAAAATAATTTGCTAGTAGTTTAATCTGGTCTTTCTTTTCTGCTCGAATATTCATGTGTTCTATCTCTCTCTCTGTATCTATATCTTCTGTATATGTATCTATTTCTGAATTTTTCTCTATTTCCTCTTTCACCGGGTGACATTGGAGTGAGGTTGAATTTGATATCTAGGTTTCATGGCTTAGAACAAGCCGATAATTACTTCAATACTGTCTCACAAAAGCTAAAACGCATTGATGTTCATATCGCCCTTCTCACCTGCTATGCCTCAAACATCGAATAAGTCGAATCCCAAATGCGAAAGTTTAAGGACTTAGGTTGCGATAAAACGCTGTTATGCTACAACATAATGATGAATCTCTGTTCCCGGCTCAAAAATTGGGAAAAAATGGATTCGGTTATGAACGAAATGGAAGAAAAAGGCGTTGCCCTCGATAGCTACACCTACACCATTTGCCTGTCTGCTTACGCTTTTGCTCTCGATGTTGAAGGAATCGAGTCTTCTTAGACTCCCTAATAATATTATACTAGCTTTGACCCGCGCGCGATGGGCAGATTTAGACAAAAATAAAATTTATATTAGTTGATAGATATTTTCGAAAGGTGATTTTTAAACAAAATATTTCTAATAGAAATTTATATGAAATTTATTCGTCTTAATACCAAAAAAAAAAAAAAAAGGAATAGAAATTATATTTTTCTTCCTCCATTTGAAAACCAATTCAAGTCGTGCTACATTTTTCAAATACAAATACATGATTTGATTAAGATTTATATATATGGAACCTAACATATAACACCATCTAAAAATTATAATTATACACCACAATTCCAATTCCAATATTGAGACTTGATAGGAGTGTAATAAATTAAGACTTACTAAAAAAAATCTTTAAAATTAGGACCACAAAATTTCAGATAATGCCATCAGAATATTAACTTATTGACTAATATCATCTAAATTTTTAACAATAACAATAAAAGAAAAATATAGAAACTCCATATTATTTTCAATTACACTGACAAAATTATATGGTATAAAAATTATTGATATATCTTCAATAGTGCGATTAAAATATAAGAGGGAGACAATAAACACAAACAAAATTTGAAGTCCATGACACTCCAGTATTGTATTTACAACAGTTTCAAAAGAAATACTTAAGCACATGTATGTGCAAGAGTACAAATTAAACATACCATATTTTGTCATTATCACATCAACTATATGTTGATTGATCCATTCATGTGGGAAAGACAACAATTGCAGAAGTCCAAAGAAAAACAGTTGAAGACTAAATGGCACAAATTGATAAACTTAAAAATGCCAAAAGTCGAGTTTCCTGCAAAAAAAATTGTAAAGAAAGACTTACCACCTAGCAAAAAAGAAAAAAAACTAATTCGAAAATGTATTTTTTCCTACAACAACAACCAAAAGTGAGAGATTATCTTGAACATGAAAGCAAGCATTTTCCTCTCTGTTGATATATTGATAGGTACACAACATAGATAAAACTTCAAAATTCAAAACAAAGACAAAACCATAAAATGAACACGATTCCAAATTCAAATACATTGAGGATGAAAAATAGCTTGCATTTTTTTTAATGACCATATAAAAAATAGTAAAAAATTTAGAATAAAACTAAAAAAAAAAAAAAAAAACTTAGAGAAAATGAAAATTTATCATGACTTTACCACAACTATTAGAACTTAGATAATAAACAAAGCATAAAAATATTAACTTATTATTGCAATAATTGGAAAGCAACATCTCTATCTTAGAAACTATATATGTTTTATAATATTAAAAAAAAATTATAACTCTCAATATTTATAACATTCATTGTTCTATGCATGTTTGCAAGTGAATAATACCGTAACTAAGCACAAATTAAGAACGCAAATTTAAAATTTTAAGGGAAAAAAATACAAAGTTCCCTTTGTTTATATAACATTACTAAGTTGTTGATTCATGTTTTTAGATAAGACAACCAATATCTATTTTCTTCCAATCAACAACTACAATGAACTAAAAATAAAAAAACTAAAAATAGATAAAAATAATAATTATTTTCAAGAATAAGAACTTTTGACGAAGTACCCATAACATAACCACTATAGCGATTCAATTGGGTCTATATTAATTTTGTAGACAATAAGACAGGAAGAAAAGCACTATATAAACTGCATGTCAATTAAATTACGCCTAAAGATCTTGTTGTAATTAATTTTTCTCACTTGATTTGTGGTATTGTTTGGGGTTGCCCTTTGCTCTAGTATGAATCCAGTTCAATGGAACCTTTCTGCTTTATCATCATTATCCTTATTTTAGCTTTCTCCTGCAATTAATTTTAAAGTTCACCTGTAAAACGATTTGTTCTTTTTTTTTTTTAGGGGAAAAATTGAAAAATTAGATTATTAATGAAATGAATTGTGCTAGCATTTGGTAGTACGCCAATAAAGCCTCAAAATGAATAAAGTTATTTCCAATGGGTGCTCGTCTCTCCAGTACACATAATCTTAATTAAAATTTACACTAATTATAATAAATTTAAAATCATTTAGGAAAATAATACTTATGCTAATTTTTATATGAAGATTCATATTCTACCATATCAAATTCAAGATTTGTGTGAAAAAATAATGCTCTGAAAACATTTTCTATCTGCAAATGTCATTCCTGAAAGCAATAGCACCACCTGATAATTATCATCATCATTAAAGAAGTCAGAAGACTGATCATGGGATGGAAATAGGTTAACAATTTGAAAATTAGGGTTGAGGTTGAGTTAACCACCAATGTACTGAACCATTTCATCAAAATTCCATGAACAAATTAGAAATTTATGTGTCCTGAAAATATCAAGAACACGTGAATTTTGTTCATTAGCAAAAGAAAAAGAGATGAAAAGAGAAGGAAGCAAGTTATGGCATGATATAACAATTTCTCAATGGAATTTCACTCTTAGAAATGAAGAAGAAGAAGAAATATGTGGTCTGAAAAAAAAAAAAAGCAATTTGAGGGTTTCCAGTGGATGGTTTCTAGAAATGAAAATAAGGAGGCAACGGTGGTGCGGCGTTCACCGACCATCGCCATCCAAATCTGACCCTTGTCGTCCTCAGGGTCTCGAAATGAAAGGATTCTGATTTAAGGGTTTCGAAATAGAAAAAATCGGAAGAGAAAGAGACGAAGAGAAACGTACTTGTGGAAGGAAAAGGCGACGGTTCGGAGGTGGCGACAGTGGCCTGCAAGGAGAAGACCTGAGAGTGAGAGGGATCGGAGAAGCAGGGGAGAAGGGGAGAGGCAATCTGTGTAGGCGGTGGCCATCCATCTCCTTAGATCAATCCGGACCCTTAAAGGGGAAAGAATAGATATTGGTCATCCATTGTTATAAGAGCAACGAAATGCAAGAGATTGTCGAATTTGAGCTGTGGTTCATTTGAGGGTTTGCCTTTTTCTTTTAGTATTATAATATAGATTAGAGCACACAAATGCCTCTTAACCAACTTTTTTTTTACAACAACAAAAAAAAAATGTCTATTTTATCATTTGACAGTCAACTTACTTTTTATATTACCAATTCAACCTCCAATTATCTTTTTAGTTTTTTTTTTTTTTTCTCTCTCCTCCCGCACCAACATCATCGCCCATCACCGCCACCAACCAAGCTTGCTGTCGACCACCTTGTCGTTCGTCGCTGTCTCAGCCACTGAAGAAGCTATTCTCTCTTTCCCTATCTCAGCCACCAAAGGCCGTTTCATCTGTATTCTCTCTTTCCAGTTTTAACGAGCAATCAAGGTGTTGATAAGCACAGACGGGGATCGATGAAAATGGAGATGCAGATGGTCGATCCTTGTCATTCGTCGCTGTCTCAGCCACCAAAGAAGCCTTCCTTGCTCTCACTATCTCAGCCACAAAAGAGCCTAAACTTTTTTTTACCGTGTTCTCTCTGATTTCTCTCATTCAAAGGGTGGATTTTATTTCAATTTTTCGATTTTGTTTTGGATTTGCTGGATTTACATGTGTTTAAATGGGGTGGACAGTGCAGATCAAATGAGAAAAGATTGAGAAATAGTGATGGTAAAGGGGTTTAGGTATAAATCTGAGGTATGGGAGGCAGTGGAAGATGATTTTGGCGGTGGTAATGTGGTCGGCGGTGGAAGATGGTGTCAGTGGCAATAGTGTGGTGGGCAGTGAAGTGGAAGATGAAGAAGAGAAAAAAAAAAAAATCATTAAAAACAATTAAAAGAAAAAAATATTTAATTTTTTTTGAGGGCACAATAGTAATTGACTTATAATTTCAAAATTTAAAAAAAACAAAAAAAAAAACATATATTATTTTATAATTATATGTAAAGAATATAATTTCATGTGAGAAATGTACAAGTTAATGGCTGCTATTGATTGAGAATAACAAAAAGAAACAAACAAACAGAAATTATCAAACGATAAATAGTTCTTATATTTTTTTTTTACTTTTCTTTTTCTAATCTTATATTAAACTTTTTAAAGAATGACATATGATATTTGTAACGACCCGATTTCTCAGGGTCGCTACACGATTTCTCTTCTTGGATAATTAAAACTAACACCGAACATCTAATATTTTATTTTATAAAATAGTAAATTTTTTATAATGCGACGGCGATAATTATAATTATTGACTTTTTCAATTCAATTATACAACAATAAATTATAAATATCGACCCACATAATCTTTATAATCTTTATTGCTAAATCACATATATAAACATGACCATTTATGTACAAATCCGGTCCATATACTGGTTAAATTCATTATTTATTAATGAATTTAATAATGAATAATAGTGGACATTATTTCACGTGTATCACATGGCGGATTCAGTTTTTTTTTTTCTTTTCGCAACAATACTAAATAGATCCACTGTTACAGATTAAGTAGAAATTTAACTAAAATTTCTATCTCCGTTTCTTTCTTGCCGATCCTACAATCAAAACTATGGAGTTGTGAACTAACGCTCAGTAGAACTCTAACCCCTCTAATACGTGCATTTAATTAATACAACGAATAAAACATATTGACATGATTTCCACATAATCATAATTATTTCATAAAATTTAACAGTTAAAATTCAATAACAATAATAACATAATAGAAAAATTAAATGTATATTAAAAGAGTTAGAAATTCTACCTGAACTCCAAAGTCGAAATTTAAACCCAAAATCAATACCGCAATTGAGGAGACGAGAGTTACTATTTCAACAGTTTAGTGTGTTTCTCTTTTCTTTTCTTTTTTTTCGTTCCGCCAAAGTTACAGCCCAAAACATCCCCTCTCCCCCTGCATGTATCTAATATAAATTATATATATGGGGTGGCGGTTGATCATCAATCCATAGGCATTCTTATTCTTCTTCTTATTATTATATATAAACACATGCAAACATGCCACCTATAAACATATTTATATTTATATATATTTATTTATTGACGTTAAGGCTCCTTTTAAAATAAAAAAAATATTAATTATACTCCAAAACTCTTAAAAATATATTTTAAATAATATAATAATCCCAAAACGTTTAAAATTAATTTAAAACTAACATTCAATCACAAAAAATTATCAAATATATTTATCCATAAATTGCAAAATAATCCCAAAAATACTAAACTTATATAAAACAATATTTTCAAAAAAATAAATTTTCGGGGTATTACAATCTCCCCTCTTTAAATAAATTTCGTCCTCGAAATTTCATTTAAAACTACAATAATTCCAAATCGTACTGCACGGTCATGTTAGTTACACTCGATTCTAGAATAATTATTCTCTATGTAGGGTCCCATAACCGAAAGTCACCCACAATTAATAACCGACAAAATCCATTCCACACATCACTACATCCGCATTCGTAGTGACCCACATTATATCTAACAACATACGGATATGGTGCACTTTGGTCAGTAACACCTAGTATAGATAACTAATTGCCAAAGAGTTTTATATTCCTAACTACTTTCGTTGCGTACTCTTATAAAAAAAAACAATAAATATATATGCTCAATAAATATATTTTAAATATCACGATAGTCTCACTTGGATTGAGTCTATCTCAATTCCAGCAGATCTACGATCTTGATAATTTTTTCACTTGTCATGACTTTTTAAGTTTACTACCATATCCCATAATCAACATTTATCAATTACATCCAACATTTCAAACCAACATATTGCAGCCAACATCTTATCCAATAGATAGCCCAATTCCTTGTGGATTATCCCGTGAGAATAAAACTAATCAATTCCAATATCCACATTAAAATTTCAATAATCTTGTAAACTTATCAACACAATCCAAATTTCAAATTTGATTTTCTGAAATACATATGAAAACACATAAATATCTCTCAATCACATAAATATGTATCGAAACACATAATTATATATGAATCACATAAATACGTGTTAACCCCATAAATACATCCCGAAATACATAAGTATATCCCAACCCACATAAATATATCTGGGAACACATAAATATGTCATAAACACGTAATTATGCATCAACTACACTTATACATTTCAAACACCTAAATACGTGCAAAAATAAATTCAAATATATCTCAAATCACATAATTTCGTTTTCAAAGTCACGTAACATAATGAGTTCAATACTCACGTAAAAGGTATATAAAAATATTATATAAAGTCCCCAATCGAATTTCTAGAATACCAATTAAACTTAAAAACTCAAATTAGTATTTCAAAATAAGAATTGGCTCTCAATAGTCTCATAATGATCCCACACTCTGACTCCACCTAACGTTAGTAATAGACCAATATATATCTGAATATTTTATCGATGTATTGTCTTCGTAATATAAAAGCATTTTATAGATCAAATATTTTTATCAAAATTCACTTTCCAATAAAATATAGCAACACTGGGCAGTATCCAAATCCCAAACAAAAATATCATCGTAACAGAACAATCGAATTTAAATCAACTGGTTAACTCACTTGTATATAATAAAATAACATACTTTCTTATTAGTCATATGATCGTTTTCCTCACGATCGGGAGTTATAACGGTACTATAACCTGTCCAACTATGTCATCTAAGGTGGTTATCAGTGTCAGAGTCATTTAATATCTCCAATGGTAGGAGCCAACACGTGGTAGAAACCACCATATAATGATGATAATCATCATCACCATCAACAACAACAACAACAACAAATATCAATCACTTGCAGGACTTGTCCTCCTGTCAGGTCACAATATAACGTTCTATAGGACATACCCTCTTGTTAAGATCAACACATCCCGTAGGACATGCTTTCCTATCGAGATCAGACTATAGCATAGTCGGATAATAAAAATAACTTTCGCTTCTAAAAATTTACTTGATCTACATCACGTTATAAAATAATCTATTTTAATAAACTTTTTCTTTCCACATTTTAATAGGAAAATATAATTTAACAATTTACCTAGAATACAGTACACTCACCTTATTGGTATACGATCTTCATAATATAAAAATAATTTATAAATCAAGTATATTTATCAAACATCACTTTTCAAAATACAACATAAATATAGCTGCACACTGATTAGAAATAAAATTTCACCACTACCACTACTATTGCAATAAAATAATGCATTTAACTCCACCAACCAAATCATTTTGATATATAATAAAATATCGTACACATATTTTCTGACTAACCATAGGATCATTTCACCTCATGATCGGGAATTACGACAGTACCATAACCTGTACAACTGTACAATCTAAGGTGGCTATCAATGCTAGGGTCATTCGATATCTCCAATAGTAAGAGCAACATATGGTATAAATTATTTATATTAGGGTTTCTCGTTAGGCCCTCCCTTAACGGGCTTTAGCGAAACCTAAAACCTACACTTGCCACTTACCTGAGCTTCTACTAAAAGATACTACAGCCCAAATCAAAATACGATCACTGATTATTTGGGTTGCTTATATAATAGACGATCCATTAACCCATTTTTTGTAAAATACAGCCCAAATCAAAATACGATCACTGATTATTTGGGTTGCTTATATAATAGACGATCCATTAACCCATTTTTTGTAAAACAATTAATTCAATTAAAGTTAGCCCATAAAAAATATTCCAACATGTAGGGGTATTGCCGTGATTGTAGGAAGAACTTGGTGAATAAATTCAATATTATAGTGAATATTAGTTACAT
Source organism: Eucommia ulmoides (assembly GCA_016647705.1). Lineage (NCBI taxonomy): Eukaryota > Viridiplantae > Streptophyta > Magnoliopsida > Garryales > Eucommiaceae > Eucommia > Eucommia ulmoides. The sequence continues at coordinate 386,938 of JAENRU010000490.1, read as the reverse complement.
GTAACGAATATTAGTTGCAATTTAATAATTGTTATATTTTTATGTATATCTGTATATTTTTTGTTACATGTATTTATGTAATATTAGTGACATGTTATTATTTTATATATCTGTGTAATATTTGTGACATTTAATAAATATTACACACACAAATTAGTTTAATATTAGTTACATATATTTGTATACATTTAGTTACATATAACTAATTGCATGTATTTTGTGTGATTTTTGTTAAATCAAACAAAATTTTTACACACAACGTTGTTACATGTAACCGTGCGTGTGCAGGGCTTCTGCCTTTTTTAAATAGAAGGAACTAAAACACAAGTTTCTTCAGCCTGTAGGACTTTTTTTAAATTAAGGGTGGAATAAAGGATCTTCCACCGACTGACCCTTATATAAATGACTATTTTACTACCGTCTAATAAATGTTGATAAATCAGGACAGGAAGACATTTTAAAAAGTCTAGATATAAATTTAAAAAATGAATGACTGAGATAGAACTTGTGCAATTAACTCTCAATCCATTAATTTTAAATTTCTCTATACCACCCGACCCACTTAATTATTTTGCACCCTTTAAATTTCGTATAATTTATAATTTTTTATTATTTACTATTTTTTAAACTTTATAAATTTAAAAATCGATGTACTGCCTGTAGGCACGGGAAATTTCTAGTTACTAAAATATTAGGGCATATAGTTTTAATTGAGTATAAAATAGGAATCTATATTATAAATTCGGATAGTATTGGTCTGCATATTATTTGTTTTTACTTGAGATTTTTTAGTGGAGATGTGAATTTAGAATTTATACCCGAGTTACCCCTTGTCATTTCGATAAATACAAAGATTATCTTTATTATTTTCATAATACCTGAGACATTCCTTATCACATGTTGTTGAACAAAATACTCCTACAACATTTTTTTATGATTCTTTTATTTTCTAATTTTGACTCTCCATCTTTCTATTATTTTTCTTTTTTTTATTTTGTTCCATATTTTTTATTTTATTTTTTTCTTTATTTTTTGTATATGGTGTTTATAAGAAATAATAGAAAATCAGAAGTAAAAAATTAGAAAAAAAAAACATAAAATAGAACAAAAAAAAACTTTTAATGCCCCAAATGGAGATCTACTAGGTTTTAGGTCCAAAAAAAATTGGGCTTAAACTTGTGTTGGATATATTTGGTTAGATTTTTTTATTTTTTATTTTGGTCATACTCATGCACCCGACTTACACATACAACCCCAACTCACGTACCCTTTAAATGGATGGGATTGGAATCCCACACCTAAATATGTGTGGAAGCGGTCCCCAACCACGAGTGTGGGAGACTGTTTAACATTTTCACAGGGTCAACAGCGAATCCCATATATACTCACCCAACACACGCACCCGGTGAGATTCGACCCCCACACCAACTGTGGGGGGGAGATGTTGCCTACCACAAGGCCACCACTTTAATCTCAGTCAGATTTATTCAAAGTCCAAACTGAAGGGTTTTAAGAGACTTCTTTAGTTCATTCCCAACCAAAACAGCATTGAAGAAATTAGGGATGTAAGTTTTATTGTTTTTTATTTTGCAATCCGTTCAGTTCAATTCAATCTTAGACCTTCCTCAAACTCGAAAACTAGCTTATGAGGTAAGGTTTTCCCTCGTACTTATAATCTGACCATCAACTCTTTTCACATATAATGTAGGATAAACGCAACAATATTTCCCTCACATATTGGGTCTTTAGTCGGCTAACTCTCAATCATTCTCTCCTTTTGTGGCTATTGGATCAAACTTGTTTTAACATGGGCTTTGATACCAATGTATGGCAGTCTTAAGGCCTTTCTCAACTCTAAAAGTTAGCTTAAGAGGTGAAGTTTTCCCTTACACTTATATGTTGACCATTAGCCCCTTCCACATCTGATGAAGGATAAACTCAACACAATTAAACATTGGTCCAATTCTATTTTGAAAAGTTTACAAACAGTTTGAACCGAACTGAACTTATATATATCTTAAAGTATTACAACCCAAAAAACTTCATCAAAATAATTAACTCAAAAAAAAAAAAAAACGCTAAACTGAATGTTTTGAACAGATTCAGTCTTGTTTTCGATTGAAATACGGTTCGGTTCAGTTTAGATTTATTTTTTCAACATTTTCGGTTGGTTTAGTAATGGCCCGAAACCTTACCATGTTTCTAGATTTTTTTTAGATAATTTGAAATTTATTTTATTTGAAAAATATTTTATGTCAATTCAAAATCAATTTTTGGAAAGAAAGAATTTTTTAATGTAATTTTATAATAAGAAGAATACTATTTATGATGAATTTTTATGTAGTTTTAAACTGAATTAAAAATCTATAAATCTAATACTAATAACTAAAATTGGAAGACATTGAAGAAGATTTAACTATTACTCATCTCTTTAATCTTAGCTCATCTCTCACTACAATTCAAATAGATGATCAAGATTAGTTTTTACCATCATTAATATATTACTCTCCTATTAAAATGGATGACAAAACATAATAATAAAACAAATACAAAACAATATCTGAAAAAATAAAATCAAGAACCAAAATTATATTAACATTAATTAACTATTTTTTTAAAAAAAATATATTAGCCCGAAAATTAAGTCGCTAATACATAGCTCTTTAAAATTCGAACTATGTTCAATTAAAATTGTAGTATTAAACAAATTCCAATACCAAATCCCTATTTAACATCATATACAATATAATTTTCTAACACTTTATGATACCATCAATTAAAAACAAAACTAAAATAATTGCACATAATTTTACTAAAATGTGATATTTTTTAACTATACTACAAATACAAAAATTAATTCAAACATGTACATTTCTTTAAAATTAAAATTATGTTGAACTAAAATTTCATCATCCCATCAAATATTAAACAATACTCTTAATTTCAACACGTAAAACTAAATGTTCATCATACTAATTGAAAACAAATATTGCAAAATTGAAAAAAAAAATCGAAAACTCCAAAATAATACAGAGTTCACTCTCAAAAAAAAAAAAACAATCCCATTAACAAATAAAAAATATTTTTTAAAAATGAATAAATATTAAATTACATATAAATAATCAAATAAAATACGCGTAAAAATTATTTCAAAACCCGCGCTTAGCGCGGGCCTAAAACTAATAAAACCTAAAATTAGAAGCCTAAACTTGAGAATGAATGAGAGCCCATAAAACTAATTTTCTTGATTCTCCTTAATTTCTCTATTTATTATTTTATTTAAATGAGTTTAAATATTAAACTTATTCTTAAATATAGGCATTTGAGTGAACTTAATTGTTATTTATAATTAATATAGTGGGTTCAATGAATTTAAAATATTTTTTTATATTTGAATTCATGTGGTTTCCCTTTTAAATAAAAGACAAAAAAAAAAAAATTCAAAAAAAAAATCATACTAAATTTTTTAATGTAAAAAAAATATTTTTCTTTTTTTAACTTTTTATGTTTTTTATTTCCCATATAAATGTTTATAAAAAATATTGAAATAAAAAATAGATTTTCCTTTTATGCAATATTTTATATACACATGAGTTAAAAATGACATCTATATGTAAAACCTAAAATTGGAAGTCTAAACTTGAGAATGAATGAGAGTTCATAAAATCATTTTTCTTAATTCTCCTTGATTTCTCTATTTATTATTTTATTTAAATGAGTTCAAGTATTATGCTTATTCTTAAATATAGGAATTTGAGTGAATTTAATTGTTATTTATAATTAATATTAATATAGCGGGTTTAATGAAATTAAAATATTTTTTATATTTGAAATAATGAGATTTTCTGTAAGACCCTAATTTTAGCACGTACATAATTTTAGTTGCATTTTTGAAACATTTAGAAAATAACGGGGTGGTATGTGTTATTTTCAATTTGAAATAAAAAAAAATTAGGGGTGAATTTATAATTTTAAGAAATCTTAAATTTTTTAATTGGGTTAAAATGAAAACCTAAAGAAAATTTAGGGGATGATAATGTAATTTCAGAAAAGATTATTATTATTATTATAGATATACATGCATATGCGGTTGGGATCAACCCAAAATCGAAAACGGAGAGAGGGAGCAGCGACGTGTCAATGTGTGGGATCAAAATGAACCACCATCTTCATTCATATAAATACTTCCATGCATAGTTATAATGATCAATCTCAAAAGAAGGAAATCAGAAAAACACAAAAAACAGAGAGAGTGAGAGGATCGGAGAGGGGTCGTCGATGCTGTTCGTGATCGCCGGCGATGGTGGGTTCTCCAGCGTGAGTGTGTAGGTTCGTCGTCGATCATCCAGCGATTGTGGGTTGGGTGTGTCGTCGCCGTTTGGTGTGTGTCTGTTGGGCATGTGGGTGTCGCAGCTGTGTGTGGGTGAGAATGTGATTTTCTCTATTCCGTTTCTGTCGCCGGTGATTGTGTGAGTGTGTGTGCTCTGTCCAACCCATCCGGCAGTGTGTGTGTGTGGATGATCGGCAGTATGTGTGACGGTGGAGGTGTAGTCGACTTTGTTCAGGCGTGTGGTTTTCTGTTGGTTGCTGTTTGCATGTGTGTGGGTTGATGAGTGGGAGGGGGGGAAGGCGTCAGAGTGGTGTATGTATGTGTGTTTTGATCGTTGGTGAGGAGCGGTGAGTGAGCCGCCGCAGTTGGTGAGGAAAGAGAGAGAGGGGCTAGTCTGAACAAAGCAGAACGAGGAAAACGGTTGTTTGCCGCGGCGGTGGCACATCGCCGAGGCAGTGGAGTGTCAGCAAGGCAGAAAAAAAAATAGGGAAAAAATAAAATAAATTCGAAAATCCAATCCCTCGGCCCGTGAACGATTCAGAATAGGTAAAATTTTACTTGGGTATCATTATTGATTAAATTAAATTGTTGGGTATTAATACTTCTCGCAAACCAAATAGTAACTCTCATAATCGTAATAGTATTATTATAATCATTAATCTTGGAAAAATTAATAAGGTAAATAATAACGTATCGAAACGGATAAAATAATAATTTTCCATAATAAAAACTTGGGGAATGGGAAATATGAGATTTAGGACCTGCATTGCACGTTAAGTTATTTTAAAGTAAAATATTAATTTAGGCCTATCGTTGTTAGGTTCACAGGCGCCAGCATCCCAGTAGGTTTCGAACAATGACGTTTTTGCAGTACGGAGAAAGTGGTGAGTGTACTGTCTTCTATATAAATTACAAATTTTATTTTCGTATAAATTATGAAAAATGTGTTTATTTAAAAATTGACGAATTTGCAACTTATCGATCAAGCAGTTCTGAATGTTTGTGGAAATAAAAAAATAATTTTTGGATCGAGCTGGTTTTAAAAGTGGAAAAATTATTTCTAGATCGATGAGTTGGTTTTAAAGGTGGAAAAAAGATTTTTGAATCGAGTTGGTTTTTAAGGTGGAGAGTGATGTTTAGTCCGACTATACCATAGTTTCTTCCCATAAGGGATGTGGATTTTCTTCCCGTTAGGCGGATATGACCTACGGGATGTGGATATTCTTCTCGTTAGGCAGATATGACCTACGAGATGTGAATTTTCTTCTCGTTAGGCAGATATGACCCACGAGATGTGGATTTTCTTCCCGTTAGGCGAATATAACCTACGGGATGTGGATATTCTTCTCGTTAGGCAGATATGACCCACAAGATGTGGATTACTTGCTAGGCAAGTCCTGTAGGGTGGTTTGACCCGTCAAGAGTGCAAACCTAGCAGGTGGTACGGTACCATTTCAACTCCCGATCGTGAGGTAAAAACGATCATATGCCTAGTAGGAAAGGGGTGTGGTGTATTTTACGATGAATTGTCTGGATTGATTTGGTTTAAATATATTACTTTAAAATAGATTGGCGTGTATATGTATATTGTTGGTTGCACTGGTTGATTTAAAATATTTGGATTGGATATTTTAAATATATGAGTGTATTTCAATAGTGACAAAAAAATTGAATTTCCCTACGGTATGTGATTATATAATATTATATTTTGTAATGTGGTATTTAAATTCTTATACTTGATCCATACAAACCATTTTTATTATGAAAACAATACACCGACAAAAAATTTTGATTTCAGGTGCCGCAAATAGGAGTGGGTCCACTACTGCCACTAGGTAGAGTCCAAAAAATAGTGTCATTTTGGGAATGGGCCGGTCAGAGGCGAACCGTGAGAGGTTTAGCATATTTCTTTTTGATTTTTTTTTTTTTTTTGTTGTTGTATATATATGTGTGGGGACGAGTGTATCCCTTATTTTTGGAACTGCGTATGATGTATAACTTTGGGTAAAATATTGCTAGTAGTACGCGTGTGTCTGGATATGAATATAATATATGTGTGTGAGTGGGTTTGGTTGGTTGGATAGGGAGTGTCACGCCGACGTCACGCCCAACCTTGAGTGACGGGCGCCCAGGGTGGGGTATGACATTTTCCTTTTAAATAAAAGACAATTTTTAGAATAAATAATAAAAAATCATACTTGAGTTTTTTTAATGTAAAAAAAAAATATGTTTCTTCTTTTAACTTTTTATATTTTTTATTTTTCTTTTATGTGTTTATAAAAATGACGGGAAAAAAAAATTGATTTCCAATTTTTTTGTGTAAAAAAATATTTTTCTTTTTTGAACTTTTTATATTTTTTATTTCTCATATAAGGGTTTATAAAAATAATGAAAATAAAAAATAGATTTCCTTTTTTATGCAATATTTCATATACATGAGTCCATAAAACCAATTTTCTTGATTTTTCATGATTTGTCTATTTATTATTTTATTTAAATGAGTTTAAATATTATGCTTATTCTTAAATATAGGAAATTGAGTGAATTTAATTGTTATTTATAATTAATATAGCGGGTTTAATGAAATTAAAAATATTTTTTATATTTGAAATAATGAGATTTGCCTTTTAAAAAAATGATACTTGAGATTTTTTAATGTAAAAAAATTATTTTTCTTTTTTTAACTTTTTAACTTTTTTATTTTTCATTTAAGTGTTTACAAAAATGAAGGGAAAAAAATCGATTTCCATTTTTTTAGTGTAAAAAAATATTTTTCTTTTTTGAACTTTTTGTATTTTTTATTTCTCATATAAGGGTTTATAAAAATAATTAAAAAAATAGATTTACTTTTTATGCAATATTTCATATACATGAGTTAAATATTACATTTACGTATCATATCATATAACAAAAATTAAAAGTGAAAGTGAAAGCTAAATTTTCAAATGAATGAGAGTTCATCAATTCTATTTTCTATATTTCTCATAATTTTGAGTATATTCTAATTACTAGAAGTATTTTTCATTTGATTTTATTATCATAATTCTATCAATTTAATGTTTTTAATGTGTGAGTATGTCAAAAGTTTTCAATCATTTTGTTGTCATAATTCCATTAAAAGCATATAAGGACTCTTTTCTTTTCATCTCATAATTGGACATACTTTAAAATTGTCTAAATTTTTATGTATTTTTTTACTTATTCTTTAAACTTTTGCTACTATCAATACATTGCCAATGTATATGCCAAGAATTTGCCAACATTTTGCCATTCAATTGTAAAATAATTAGTTCGGGTTATGTGCAATTCTTTATACAAGGACTTTGAGATTGAGATCGACGTCAACTGAAAGAGCCGGATCATTAGTTGATATGTCAAACTAAAAGTGAGAAATGTATTCATTGTTTTTGTTTTTATTTTTATTTTTTTTGCATGAAATTCAGGTCCGATTTGAGTGTGAAGCGTTGGGTTTTCTCTATACGTGTTTCATTTGGTGGTTTGAAGATTTTATTAATATTGTCATTTTATTTTGTTTTAAGGGATAGATAAATGATATTATTGAACATCATAGTATCAAATATAACGATTTATCTTTTATAAGTAACTGTATATTTGAAATTAGGATACCTTATTAAAATACATAATTATGAAGTAAGTCATATTTCTTGAAATTTTCATGTATTTGTATATTAGTAATGAAATCTAAAATGATGACGTTTATTTGATATTATTTTGATGCAATTTTTAGGGATTCATACTGTTTCTTTATCTTATTTTTATGACATCCTAACTTTTTTAGATCTCAACAACATTATATTCTTTTTTTCTCAATATTTTGAGTATATTTAAATTATTCAGAGTATTTGTTAATTAATTTTATTTTAAATAATTTGAACACGCGTATTTCTTTAAAATTAAAAATTATGTTGAACTAAAATTTTATCATTTATCAAACATTAAACAGTACTTTTAATTTCAACACCCAAAAGTAAAATATTCATAATTCTAATTGAAAACAAATATTACAAAATAAAAAAAATAAATATTTTGAACAATGCAAAATAATACATAATTCACCCACTAAAAAAAAAAACAATACAAACCCTACTAACTAATACAAAACATTTTTTGAAAAATAACAAATATAAATTATATTTAAATTATAAAATAAAATAAACGGAAAAATTATTTCAAGACCCGCGCTTAGCGCGGGTCTAAAACTAGTAGTAATAATAATTGAACCAATGACATATTAAAAAGAGTTAATTACCTTTTACCCTTCTATTATAATGTTGTTTCATTTTACTCACTTTTCTTTAAAAATCTACACTTTACCCTCTTTTACTTATAATAGATCGGAATTTTTTTGGTTATTTAAAAAATTGGAGTAATTAATTTTTTTTTCATCTAAATTTTACATAAAATTAATAAAAATTAATTTATTTTTCTTTTAATTTGTCTTAGTTAAAAAAATAGAAGTAAAGAGAGAAAGAGCACGAGATAAAATGTTAGTTTTTTTTCCCTTCGCAAAAGAAGAAGCATTGATTGAAGACAATCTTTTTTCCATAATCTTCTCTCACCATCTTCAAGCTGCATGGGATTTTAGGGAGAGAAAATGAGTATTTTAGAGAGAGAAAGTGGGGTTGTTGAGAAGGGAGAGAGAGAGTGGAGGAGGGGAAAACCAGCGGAGGTGGTGATCCGCACCAACACTTGAACCCCAACAGCCCCGCCATTTTTCGACAACTCAAGCACCGCTTATCCACCTTTTGTTCCTTCGGCTCTAAGGTGGTTGCCGACAATTCCACCGCCAACTCGATCCCCGCCTTAGACGAATACGAATTCACAACCTAACTTTGCAGCGAGAACCCATTGACGGCGGTCTGGATATAGTTCAGTGTCACGAGCTTCCCCATGGTTGCGATGGTGGAGTTGGGTTACGATCCGAGCAAGGAACAAGATGAAACAAAAAAAAGAAATACAAAATAATCCCTTAACTTTTTTGAATTTATAAAAACAGACGTTGTTAAAAAAAATTGAGAGTATAAATGTCATTTAACACTATTAAATGGTTCACCATTAAGATTGACTAACACCGTTGCAATTTGGGCCAGTTAGAAACGAAATTGAAATGTGAAAGACCCAATGTGTCGATTTCCAAATACCAAGGGTCAATTGAGCACCCGAACTATTTGTGAGGGATCAAAAAAGTCATTTTCCCTTATAAAAAATAAACAAATATTTTTTTTTTCCCTATAATATTAAAATGTCTAGAAAATTATAAATTCTATATAAAGCGGGAGTGGGAAGAAAAAATATTTTATAAAAAACGGGGTTCTAAATTTTTTTTACGGTTTATAAAAAAAATGTTAGAACGGGACAAGTCCCGTCTTTATTGAAAACGTGTCTACCTAACCTGTTTTTATTTTCAAGAGTAAAAACGGGACTGATAATCCTGTTTTTATTAAGACATGTCGGACTCGTTTTTTATTTTTATTTTTTAAACCATTTTTAATTTATTTTTATTTTTATTTCATTTTGTAGTTTGTGATAAAAGAATACACCGCAAATAAATTATGGATTTCAAACGTTTATTGCTTAGTTATTTTACTTAAATTATAAAAATAATAGTTTAATTATTTTATGCTTGATATAATAATTTGTTTAAATATATAAATTTAATTTTTTTTCGGTAAAAGAGAGAACATAATTAATTTGAAAGAAAATAAAATATGGGTAAAAATATGGATGCAGAAGTAAGAAAAATAAAGAGAAAAATGAAAAATAGAACGAGACATAAGAAGATTATTGATTTTTTGCAAACAACGTACTTGGCTGCCTGTATCAACTATATGACTCAGTTAGGCAAGTGACCCCTCCACGAGTCAAGATAAGATCAGTGAAAATAAGGTTTATACCACTTACCTCTCTTATCTTTTTGCTCTTAACTAGATATATTGTCTATTATTTTACAAATATCGACCAACTCATTATCGTTTTTTGTCAAAGGCTACTTAGTTCCCTTATAGATAAAAAATTACTAAATTTTTTATTTTAATGACAATTTTACCTTTAGCCATTTAAAAATATTTAAATAATTAAAAATTAAAATACATAAATAACCCTTTAAATTTATTTTACATATATATTTTCATCCTTTATCTTTTTTAGACTGGCATCCCTACATAAAAAAATAAATTTTTTTAACCCATTTTTTAAAAAAATAAAGAAAGAAGAAGAAGAGCTTGGTCTTCTTCTTCTTCCTCCCCTCTTTCTCTTCACCACCACCTTTTCCTCCTCATCCTCCTTGTTCTAACGAAGAAGAGCTCAGTAATAGGGCTAAATTTTACACTTTCATTCCGTACTACGAAGACTTGTGCTCACTCACAAGTATAACCTTGACAGATCCTTGGGTCCTGACTCAGCCATAACAGAAAGACGTCGTAAACATAAAAGTGTTTAGAAGAAATATTATTTCTATACAACATAAATTACTATCCGCATTCGAAAAATATTTTTATAAAATACTTACTAGGAAAGGACATTATTGTATAAAAATAATTCTAATTTATTAGAAAATTGGTCCACTATTAGTTATTCAGGAATGATTAAAATACAATTCAATTTCATTGTATTTTTAACATAATTAAAATTACACTTGGGACCTTAATTTTATATTTTTAATTACAATTTTTTTTTTTCAAATTACCCTTTTCACACTCTTTAAATTTGTGGCCATGTTTTTTAAATAATCATTCAAATTAAAAAAAATAAAAAATTAGCGAATCCACCGAGTCTTGTGTCAATATTTTTGGGATCCATAATAGAATTTTTCCTTTAAATTAAATCAGTAAATGCATTCATCAAATACTATTATAGCAACTAAAGATTAAGTATTTCAACTTAGTCACAAGACAAGAGGACACAAATGTTGTTACTTGTACAACAACGAAAGTAAAAAAAATACATTAATTACAATCAAACAAAGAAATCAATTGGGTGTATGTCGGGGTTGGAATGGACACCTCTGCCTGTCATGGCCGGTCTAAGAACATAAACCGCACTACTCTGTCATTGTTTTCTACGACACATCCATTTCGTTTTGAATGCAATTGGATATTGGCCGACCGCGCTTCACAACTCGAAGTCTATTCGGGTTAGGAACAAGGGTCGGAAAATTAGACCTCGGCCAGTATTTCTCGTGAATGAGCGGTTGAAATGACAACTCCCAAATTTTCAACAAGTTCGCAAATGTGTACTCAGGTGCAATGTACTGGAAGACATCAATGCCATAATACTCGGCCGCCGCAACCATATGGGAGCATGGATATCTAAAAATTTTATACTTCCCACAAGTGCAATTAGGTTTATCCCGTAAAGTAACGGCATGTAGGACAAGCTCCCCTGCCAAAGTCTTTGCAGTTTTCACGTGAAAAATTGCATTCTCTCTAAAAAAAAATAAAAAATATATATATTAAATTAAATGATATGTTGCAGCACTCATGTTTATATATATATAAAGTAAATAATAAATGACAACTTAAACAACATTACCGATTAAATATATGGATCTCGTATGTTTTGGACTTGACTTGAGAATTCTGAATTTTGTCGACAACATGTTTAACGTATTGGTAACCATTGGCAGAGTCCTTTAGAGTTTCTTGTCGACCAATATCAAAGTATTTCACCATCCTATAGAAAGTAATCGAGACAGATGCTGTAATCGGGACATTTCTTGCACCCTTTAAACAGTTGTTGAATACTTCGGCGTAGTTGGTCGTCATCACGCCCCAACGTTTACCATTGTCGAATGCCCTAGCCCATCTCTGCAGCGATTGTTGATCCAACCACCTCTTTGCCCGATGATCTAATTTTTCAATATCAACCATAATTGAATCGTATTTCCAAACTTGCGACGCAGTACCCGCCTTCCAAACAAGATTTTTTAATTGTTGATTTCTAAACTTTGTGTTAAAATTGTTGCAAAGGTGACGCAGACAATATCGGTAATACCGAACAGGCTCGTTCGGTTGATGAAGCCATGTATTATACACCACACTTTGAATGGTAGTGTGACTGTCGGCTATCAATGTGACCTCCGAACGATCTTGGACAATATGGCGCTTAAGCATTGAAATGAACCACGCCCAAGCGTGGTAGTTCTCTTGGTGTACAACCGCGAAGGCCAAAGGATAACACTTGTTCGACGGTGTCACTCCAATGGCGATCAAGATCTTGCCGTTGTATTTACCGTACAAATGGGTGTCGTCAATCATTACGACAGGCGGACAATATCTCCATCCAACAACTGAAGGTTTGAATGCCCAGAACACCATATCGAATATTGAATAACCAGGCTGAGTAGTCGGAACGTGACTCCACTCTACAATCGTCCCCGGATTAGAGGTCTGCAATGCCAACATAAATTTCGGTAACTTCGGGTACGATTCATCCCAATCTCCGAATAAGATCTCAATGGCTTTAGATCTGGCCAACCAAGCCTTTCGGTAGGAGATGGTGAACCCCAGAGAGTCCTTCACGGAAGCAACAATAACACTCATCTTCAATTCTGGATCTTCTTTCACTTGTCCAAGTATGAAGTTAGAAATGACAGCTAAATCCAAATTTCCATGATCCAAAGTTGTATGCTTGTCGAAACACATGTGTCGCCCTTCACACTGCTTAATCTCAAACATCCCGTGACTCTTTTTCAGAACCGCCCGCATCCTCCATCCACATCCGTGCTTGCATTTAATCGACCAAACCTTCTTGCTCGTCTCCCCCACAGAAAACTCTTTGTTTTTCATGCCATGGTAATACTTCACAGCATTCTGGAGATGTTTCTTGTCTTTAAAGATCAAACCGCTATGTAATTGGTCTATTTCCGGTGTCCAAAATTTATTCCACAACTTCATCTCATACTTTGTCTTGTCAAAGTCATCACCCCATTCCAACTGATTATAAAATGAAAAATCCTTGTGCAACTCAAATTTCTCACTCACTTGCCTACTCGGCCCAACATCTGGATCTTCGTCTATATCCCCAACATTCTCTTCTGGCTCCAAGGCAAGACCCATATCTAACTCTATCTTTGACACATCATGTCGACTATCAACTGGATTTAACTCACCCCTCGCGCCCTCATCATACCTACCACGATAATTACTTGTATCGTCATGGGGTGGACTATTTGACGAATGATGGTGATGTGGAGTGGCAGAATTGGTGTCACGATCACATTCAATCATACCATGGGAAGATGTATGTTTTGGAATGTGGGAGGGTTGAACGGTGTTATTGGATCGAACTACTTGGGGGTCCAACATGGTAATATTATATCCGGAAAATTGTCTGTCACATGCAGTACTATAACTCTGAGTCAGTAATTGGGTAAAATTACCAGATTGGGAAAACCAATTTGGACCTTGATCAAATGCACGTTCCACCTCAACATACACCTCAACAGCAAGAAGTGAGGGTAAAATAAGAGGTAACTCAAGCACTTGATCTAATGTTGCATCGTCCCCAATTGATAACAATATATATCTAAAATTTCCTGGTCCAATAAGAGTTATCGGCATCCTACACTTTAATTTCAAATTTCCATCAACCCCATCCTCAAGAATACACGGTCGTAACATCTCAATCAATTCATTTAATGTAATATCCCGACGGACAATCAACGATTTTACCGCAGATATACTATACGATACCCCAAATTCAGTTTCTTCCAATATCCTACCACCCCAGTAGAAAAATAACCTAATGTTCTCCATTACAAACGGCTATGATTTCACAAGGCAAAACAAAATAAGAAAATATTGTTATCAAAACATTAAAAAATTTCAAATTGAGGATATCGTGGATTAAAATTCAATCAAAACAGTTGAAATTATTTTCCATCCCTCAAATCTCAAATTTTTCTTCAATTTACTATAAAGTGTAAAGGGTTAAAATTTAGATTTTTAAAGTGGAGGGAATCAAACTATGCAAGATAAAAACTAAATTATGTTTTTTACCCCTTAAGTTTTTCCCTTTGAAATACTACTACTTCAACAAAAAGTTAACCTCCTCTTTTTTTTTTTTTTTTACCAATTTTTTACTGTTTTATCATATCATCATCTATACTTTTTCTAACCAATAAAAAAAAAAATTATTTACGCTTTATACCTTACAAATATATCATATTACATTTTCTGATTACATTTCATAAATTATACATAACTACTTTAAAAAATTTACACTTTCTTCAACAATTTTTTTTTTATCCTATAATCTTCTATACTCTTTCTAACCAACAACAAATTTTTATTTATGCCTTATAACTTAAAAAAATTGTCAAAATTTCTAATTTCATTTCTTAAATTATACAACAAATTACTTTGCAATTTTTACACTTTCTTCACTAATTTTTTATTTTTATATCTTATCATCTTTTATACATTTTTAACAAACGACAAATTTGTATTTACACTTTATACCTTAACATATCTATCAAATTACCTTTTCTAATTTTATTTTTTAAGTTATATATAATTACTTTAAAAATTTTACACTTTAGGGTTTAGTCAAAACCGATGTACACAACACCGGCTATATATGTAAAACCGATATTGTGTGCACCGCCTAAAAAAAATGCCGTATAAGCAAGATTAGAAATCCACGTTATAATTTTTTTTTAAAAAAAAAATTAGGATAGACAGGATTGGGAATTCGGTTTTATATGGTTGAGATTTCCAATCCAGACTTATAAGTATTTGGTAACTAAAATAAAATAAATTAGTTTTCAAAATTAAAGATTAAAAAAAAAAAAAATTATAAGGTAAACAACTCATCGACAACATGTAGATGATATTTAAAAAAATATATAATTATTATTATTTTTTTTACAAAATCTAAATATTTTTATAAAATAATTTCAAAATTATGAAATGACGAAAATGAACTTCATTTACCTGTACCACGGAGGAGGTGGAGGAAACGGCGGCGTCGTCACTTGCGGCGGCGGAAAAAGGGAAAAAGGAGAAGAAAGCAAGAGGGAGGGGGAGGGAGAGGAGCAGCTGCGGCGGCGATGTATTCAGAATGAAGAAGAAAATGAAGAAGCGGAAACCCTAGATCCCCTTTTATACTATGAAAAACGCATTTCGAAAGCCCGTTTTTACCTACGTGTTCTTATTTGGGACCCTTATGCCCTAAACCCCAACCTAAACCCTAAACCCCAAACCCCTCTCTCTCTCTCTCTCGCTCTCGCTCGTAATGAAGTTTTCTCTCTCTGGTTTACTCAATTCGTCTCCAAAATCTGTATATCAGACTGCTTTAAGGCGTTTCTGTGGCACCGGAACCGGAATCGGAACCGTCGGCTCTTATGAGTCACTGTACAGAAGGATCTCGCCGTTGGGCGATCCGAATGTATCTGTGGTTCCAGTGCTCGATCAATGGATAGCAGAAGGAAGAACTGTCGACAAAGTATTTCTGCAAAACGTCATCAAAGAGTTCAGAGCCTACCGGCGATTTAAACATGCCCTAGAGGTTGAGTTATCTCACATTCTCTCCCTTCTTTTTTTCGAATTTAACCTTCAAATTATCAGTTTTTTGTAATGAAATTTAGTTCAAAGAATGTGATTCTATCAAAAATTTGGTGGATTTTTACGTTAATTTGAGCAATTGGATCGAAAATAATTCGCTAATAGTTGAATTTAGTGTTTGTTTGCTGTTTGATTTCTAATCTAAAGCTTCAATATCTCAGTGTTTGTAGTGAAATATGCTTTAAATATCAGGATTTTATTCAATTTTTTTGTTTGATTTTGTTAATTTCAACAAATGGATCGAATATATGTTGCTAATAGTTTAATCTGGCCTTTGTTTTCTGCTTGAATATTCATGTTTTGGTTTAAGGATTTGGATTCTGTCAATTTTTGGTGAAATTTTTGTTAATTTAGGCATAGGCATCTGAATCTGTATGATACATCTGTATCGGCGTGGCGTCAGTGTCTTCATCTATATGCTATTTTTTTTTTTTTTTTTTTTGCAGATATCTATGTGGATGACCGATAAAAGGTACATCCCTCTTTCACCGGGCGATATTGCAATGAGGTTGAATTTGATATCTAGGGTTCATGGCTTAGAACAAGCTGAGAATTACTTCAATACTATCCCACAAAAGCTAAAATGCATTGATGTTCATATCGCCCTTCTCAATTGCTACGCCAATGCCTCAAATATCGAAAAAGCCGAATCCCAAATGCAAAAATTGAAGGATTTAGGCTGCGATAAAACGCCGTTACGCTACAACATAATGATGAATCTCTATTCCCGGCTCAAAAATTGGGCAAAAATGGATTCTGTTATGAACGAAATGGAAGAAAGAGGCGTTGCCCTCGATAGCTACACCTACACCATTCGCTTGTCTGCTTACGCCTCTGCTCTCGATGGTGGAGGAATCGGACGAATGTTGGCTAAAATGGAGTCCGATCCTCGAATTAACATCGATATCACAAGTTATACCGCGGCGGCTCACGGGTACATAAGAGTGGGGTTGCCGGAAAAAGCCATGGTGGTGGTGGAGAAGGTGGAGAAATTAGTCGCGACCGCCAAGAAGAAGACCCTGGCTTTCGATTGTCTCCTCAAGCTATACGCAGATCTCGGGAATAAGGAGGAGTTGCACCGCGTTTGGCACACGCACGTGAGAAAGGAGAAGTTTTTAAACAAGAATTACTTGAACATGATCGCTTCGCTCTTGAAGTGTAATGACTTAAAAGGGGCGGAGGAGATTTTCGAGGAGTGGGATTCTAGGCGTTTGCACTACGATTTTCGCGTTCCTAATTTCTTGATTAAGAATTATTGCGAAAACGGGTTTATGGAGAAGGCAGAAGCGCTTCTGGAGAAAGGGGTGGCGGGAGGGGGGAATCCGACGGTTAATACTTGGTATTGTTTGGCGGGTGGGTATATCGCCGATGATCAAATCGGGAAAGGTGTGGAAGCATTGAAGAAAGCGATTTCTTTGTGTCCGTCCGATTGGAACCCTAGCAAGGGTACTTTGGAAAAATGTTTGGAATTTTTGGAGAAGAAGGGGGATGTTGAAGAAGCAGAGCAATTCGTAAAGTTTTTGAAAGAGGAGAGTGTTTTCTCATCGAAAGTTCACGATAGGTTATCTAGTTTTATTGAAAATGAAAAGTCGGGATGATTTTCTCTAGTGTATTTTTTTTTGTTTTTTAACGGTAAGATAGCGTTTGGCAATACAAAATTGAAGTCTTAAAATTAGAATTAGAAATGACCGTATATTTAAATTTGAGTTAAAATATCTAAAATACTTATAGCCATTTCGAGATCACCTCTTATTATTTTTATAATGCCTCAAACACTTCTTACCATATTTTGTTGACAAAAATATTATTGTAATATGTTTTTTTTTTTTATTCTTTTTTTTCTTTTTTTTAATTTTCTTTTACTCATGTTTTTCATTTTTTTTTTATATAAATTTGTTCGGTATTGTTATTTTATTTATTCTTTTTTCTTTATATGGTGGTTATAGAATACAAAACAAAAAAAAAAAACTAGAAAACAAAAAACATAAGACAAAAAGGAAAGTGTAAATTTGAAAAAAAAAAATAATAATAAATAAAAAAAAATAATAATAATAATAATAATAATAATTTGTTTTATTTTTATTTTTATTTTTTAAAATTCATTTTTTATTTTTCGAATCTTTCTTTTTTTGGTTATTTTTTTTAATTTTTTTTTGTATTTGTTCTATTAGATTATTATTTTCAATCTTTTTAAATTTTTTACGAATACCATATAAAAATAAATAAATAAAATAAAAAATAGAATAAAAGTAAAAAAAAAAAATCAAAAATTAAAAATTAAAAAATATAAAATAAGAGAGAGTAAAAAATAGAAAATTAAAATTAAAAAATATAAAGTAAATAATAAAAAATATTTTATTGCAATAGCATTTTATCAATAAAATTTGATGAAATGTGTCTCAAGTAATCAAATTGAAAAGAGAAGAGTTGTCTAAAATATTAAAATATTATGAAAATAACATGGGATTGAATGTATTTGATATTTATCAAAATGATATAAATATTTCTAATATAAACACATTTAAATTTTAGATTTTTATCACTTGTTAATTTCTAATTCCAATTATAACCCTCTAAACATGCCGAACCAAACATAGGGTTAGAGTTATTTGATTTGAATTTTTTAAATATTTCACAATTTGGATAAAGAATTAAGGTGCAATAGCTATGTTATGCTAACTATTATAGTTGCTAATATCTTTTTATTTTATTTTTTTAGTATGTCGAGAGATATCTACCAATCATGTTATTTAAGCACATTGAGTCTTACAGTAGATTTGGTTAGACAGAAATAGGGATGAAATAAAATCGTAATTTCATCTTTGTTTTTTATTCCTTTATTTGGTTATCCAACGGAATTAAAATTAAAATGAATGGAATTAAATTACATATATCATGAGCCAGAATTGAATTCCATAATTCATGGTAGGGCTCTTTTTTTAGTTACAACTACAATACTTCACCTCATTTTGACCTATAATTCACATTGATTTTCATATTTCTTATAAATTAATTTTATCAATTTAGTCCTATATTAATTTGAATAAAAATAATAAAAATTTAAGAATAAAAATAATAAAAATTTAAAAAAAAAAAAAAAACATTAAAGGACTGAAACAAAATATTTTGCAAGTTTATATTTTTATTTTAGAAAAATAGATTTTTTCTAATAATCTATTTTTGTTTCGGGAATAGAAATAAATTGCTTTTATTCTCGATTTTTCATTTGTTTTGGAATAAAAATAAGTTTTTGTTTCCAGGTTTCTGTATATATTTTCTAAACAAAAACATATTTTCTTCTTCACAAATTTATATTTCGAGTAAACATAAAAAATTGAAAGCGAAAAAATCAGTTTATGTTTTCGAAAAAGAAATATAAATTTGAGAACAAAAAATATGTTACCGATGCACCCTGATTTTCCGAAAGGAAATAAAATAAAAGAAATTTTAAAGTATTTTTTTTTAACAAATATTAAAGAGGGGGATTTTTAAAGCGTCGATTTTCTCATAAAAATACTTAAGTCAATTTTAGAAAAAAGAGTCGCCATGTGTTTTTTTGGATTCAAAATTTTACTTAAACTATTTTTTAAATTGTTTTAAAAAAAAAAATCCATTGACCTAGCACATCCCTCTTCCTTTATTAAACATGAGATCCTCTTTTTATTATTTTTTTTTATTTTTTGTTTTTATCATGAGGGGGACAAACATATGTTTGTCCCCTCTTTCTTCTTCTCTCCACCGAAAGGTGGAGAGATTTTTGACTTTTTTTTTTTTTATATATATAACATAATATATATTTATTATATATATATAAATAAAGTACAAAATATTTTTGCGAGATGGTCAAAATATCATGTCTATATTACTATTCCCGAAATAAAAACAAAAAACTACGAACAAAAATTCTATTTGTTTTTCTGAATCTAAAATAGAAATTTGAGAACCAAAAAATATATATAAGATATGGAAATGAAAATTTTAGAACAAAAAATATGCTTCTACTCCAAAACAAAAATAAACATTTGAGAAAAAATTATATTTGTGTTTCTAAAGCGAAAACAAAAACTTAAGAATAAAACAATTTTAGTTATTGGTAGATTTTGAATATTTTCCAATTTTCACGTGAGATAGTACTCATATTTTATAGTCATTTTTTTTTTTTAATAAATTATTATCAGGTATATATTGTGAATGAATTTGATCCCAAAATTGATATATAATTGAGTATTATTTTATTATATTATTTTAACCATACAATAACAACTAACCAAAATAATTGAATAATGATTCTATTGGTAAATTTATTTCATCCATTCTCTCATTCTATTTTATGAAACCAAACTAGGCGTAAAATAATTAAATAATAATTCTATTAGTAAATTCATTTTATTCCTTTAAGTCCATTATATCCAACCAAACGAGCCGTGATCATCTTTTACTTATGCTTAATCAAAGCATGTAAATCATGTTCCACCAATTAATGGGTTTTGAGTCATATATCACTTGGTCACTAGTGCTCTTTTTATTTTTCTTTTTCTTTTTCTTTTTTTTTTTGGAAAATTGGGATAAAATAGTTAAAAATAAAATAAAAATCATTATATTTTTATATTCAAAAATCACTTTTTCATAAAAATATTTTTGATTATTTCTAAATTGCAACAAAAAAACTATTTTATTTTTTAATTTAAAAGTTGAATTTTAAACTATCAAATATTAAAAAGGTAAATGATTATAATCATGAAATTTGATTCCAAATCTATGAGTTTTTAGTTGACTAGAGGTCCAAACACCAATCATTTTCATTGTTCAAATAAAATTGGATGCAAACACTTATAAACTTTATAGACACTAAAAATATCCACTTGTATTCTGATAATATAATTTTCAAATTTAGGGTGCTTTTGGTAAGACATTTCATAAATTAAATGATGAGTTTTTAAAATTCTATTTCTTATAATTTTTTTTGCTTGGATAATCAAGTATTTCAATGCACAATTAATTATGATTTGAATTTTAATAAAAAAAATGTGCAAATATACACAATAGAATAAATTTTATTTTAATAATTTAATAATATAATTCTTATACCTATTTTAATAATAGATGTTTTCAATCAACGGCCCACCGTTTTAAAATTTTAGCCCATAAGGTTCAACATTTTGGAACCTTTTATATCAAGTCCACCAAACTTATTCTAGAAAAAAAAACACCCATAATTCTTCATCAAATTAAAAAAAAAAAACAAAAAAAAAAAACAGTAAAAGTGACTATTTTTCATCATCTACAATTCTCACAAAAAAAAAAAAACCCTTCACAATGAATCAATTTTATAAACGAAATTGATCAATAATATGGAGTTACTTACCGTAACCCCATGATATTCAAATCATGTGATTGGATAGTACTAAAAACTAATAAGAGGGAATATTCGTCATTTGGACAGAATATTTTGGACCTATTGCAAATATATATTTATATATATATATATATAAATGGATCACAGGACAAAGTTGGTACCTTGTTAAACTGGACGCATATTGAGCCCCAAAATTTGGGACACATGGCAAAAACGCCTATATAGAGAGAGAGAAGATAGTGTGGCATTAAGTTAAATCTCTCTTTGGAGAGACTTGAGGAAAAATACCTATTTTAAATGGATTTCAAAGTCCTCTTTACTCTTCTTTCAAATTTCACCTTAAAATTCTAGAGTATTTTACAAATTCTCCTTAATAGTAACCAAATAAAGGGTTTTGAAAAAAGAATTTCAAAAATTCCTTTTTCAAATAAAATTCCTCATCCAAATCCTTTACCCAAACACACTTATAGGTTTTGTTTGCGTAAAAAATTTGATAAATCCATGAATTTATAAATGATGGGATTTCAAAATTTAAAATTTTGAAATCCCATCATTTACAAATTCCTCTTGTGGATAACTATTTTAGATAAAGAATTTATTTGTATAATTTTATAATATCCTTATTTGAATAGACAAGTATTTGTACCTAGATTTTTGAAATCTGTTAAATTTTAATAATAAAAAAATATGAAAATATACTTAATACTATAAATTTTATTTTAATAATTTAATAATATAATTTTTATACATATTTTAACAAAATAGTTTTAGTAATGTCATTTTAATTATACTATTTTTATGCCTATTATATAATTTTAATTATACTCTTTTATCACTATTTTAATAATATAATTTAGTAATATCATTTTAAGTATATTATTTTAATTATACTATTTTTATACCTATTTTAATAATATAATGTTAGTAATACCATTTTAACTATACATATTCGAAAAAGTGAAATTTTTCTTTGGTTGATCTGGAAATAACACTTGTTTTGAAATAATTTAAAAATATTTTTTCTTTTTCTATTTGAAAAATTCATTTTACAACCTCAATAGATTTTGTAAATCACTTTTAGTAGTATCCAAACGATGAATTTAAAAAAAAAAATTATAAAATTTATTTTTAAAATAAAATCCCTCATTGAATTATCTTACCTCGTTTTTATGAAGTGTTTGTTGTAAGTATTCATTCAACCACGGAGTTTGGTGAATATTAACATCATCATAGCTTGGACAAGTCATTGGACCACTAATCAAAGTAATCAATTGCCATTTTTTTCAAGCCACCCCCGACAAAAATTGTGCCATTATGTGTGGTCCTCTTGCCTCATTAAGAAAAAGAGAAGAAGATTAGATTTGAGGGCAATTGGAATTCATGATTTCTTTCAAAGGAACAATTAAAAGATACACCTCAATCACTTCACTTTGTGTGGTTCCCCATTTTCTTTTGTGGGCATTTGCTATATGTTTTCAATGCAATTTAGGTTTTCATTTCGTGCACAATCTCATCTCAATAATTTCGTAAATTGTTCCACCTCTAAAAACATATTTACCCGTAATTTTTTGACAATTTCGGACCTAAATAGCCGTTTGTCTCCTATATTCGGTAAATTCGAATTCTTAAAAAATCAAAATTGTTAATGGATGTTATGTAAAAATAAAATAAAATTATATATTGATAAGTGTCTTCATACCCACACATGATATGAGACTGATCTCGTTCAGAATGTTTAACTGTTTTTCTTAACAAATATTTTTCTACAAGTTCATATCTTTGACCTTATAGATATCTCTCAATTACTTCAACCCAGTTATTATGTTTAAATATCATTAAATTCACTACTATGTCAATTCAAGACAGCTCAAAATACCCATATCAATTTTATTCCCCGGACATTAATTGTAACAAGATACAAGTTCAATATTTTAATTTTTCTTTTTGCGCTTGTCAATTCACTATCAACCACAGATTATTTCAGTACCAAAAGAAAAGTACTTCAAGTTGTAGCCATTAACCGCGTTTGATAACCATTTATATTCTCATCCCATCCCAACATTCCATCCCTTTTATATTCTCATCCCATCCCAACGTTCCATCCCAACAGTGAAATAAGAATGAAATCAAATGAGAATTATGATTTCTTCTTACGAGTAGAATCACGTTTGATAATGATAATTTTTTTTTCTTTGTTTTGAGAACATAATTACTTTTGGTAACGATTTAATCCTAAAATGAAAAAAAAAAAAAAATTGTTTTGAGAGGATCTTTTTTTGTTTTGGCCTGACGGTAACCGGCGGGTGGCTAACGGTGAGTGGCTGGCGATGCCAAAGGTGACCGGCGACGGTTGCCGGTGGCGACGGCGGTCGGTCAACAGCGGCAGCGGATGGTAGCCGGTAGACGGCGGATGAACAATGGCGGTGATTTTTGGAAATAGGATAAGAATAATGAGAAACAACTTTTTTTTGTTTCTCATTTCTTAAGAAAAAAGTTGGCACAATTTTCAAATGGAAACGGAAACAAAAATTAACAAACGTTATTCCCAAACAAAAATCTCAAAAATTTAGAAATGGAATGAGAATTTTTAGAATGGAAACGGTTACCAAACAGGACAAAGTATGGGTTTTTGGTGAAAAGCATGTAAACTTAAAAATCTACCATGCTATCCACTCAGTCACAATTTTTTTGTAAAAACTTTAGTACCGCACTATATGAAAATTATTATAGTATATTACATTCAAAATATCACAAAGATATTTATGTATTGTAATGACTTTAAACATTGGACGACCTAACTAGATTTCTAAAAAGTATATTGTAACTAGTGAATTGGATAAATAATAGACTATGCAAATTTAGGTAAGATGAAAAAACAACAACATATAACATGATATCGGAATTTCATAATTTATTGTCCGTGCAATCCATTTAATAATTTTGTAACAAGTCTAACCCTGTGTTTGGGTAAGTGAATTCTAGGATGAATTTCATTTTGGCAGAGGATTTGTAAATTCTCTTTTAACAAATTTTAATAAATTTCTTATTTGGGAAGTGAAATGATTTGAGGAAAGAAAGTTTGTCAAATTCTTTTTTGAGTGAATATAATGATTTACAAATACTTTTGGGAGAGGTAGAATTTGACAAATTCACTCAACCAAGGATTTTCAAAACTCATCCAGATCTCGCGACGAACAACACTTCGCGATCACAAACCAGAGCTTCGCGACGACGACCGGAGCTTCATTTGATGGCGAATGGCAAACAGCGAACGATCTTCCTCAACGAAATCGTTCGTTTTCGTTTGACGGCGAACGATCTTCTTCTTCGTTCATTTTTCGTTCAACAATCTTCCTCAACGAAATCGTTCGTTTTCAAACGGCGAAATCGAAGGATGAAATAGGGTTCGAAATTGATTTCGAACCCTGAAATCGAAATTGAAATCAAAATCGATTTCTATGTGAAAATCGAAATCGCAATCGTTCTTTATTTTGATTTGTTCTTGGATTTGTTGTTCTTGTTGGATTTCTTTGAATTTGTTCTTCAATTTCTTCTTGGATTTGTTCATCTCTTCTCATCGCCTCGTTGTCGTCTTCATCATCTATTCATCCTACTGTTTCTATTTATTTATTTTTTTCAGATGTGAGATCCAAAAAAAAATTATCCAAATAATGAATAGAGGATTTATAGGAATGATTTCATTTGGTTAAGAGATTTTCAAATCCTCTTTTGGCAAATTCCTTGTTTGGGTAATAGGAGAAATGATTTGTCAAATTCTTTTTTGAGTGAATGGAAGGATTTACAAATGAATTTGGGAAAGGTAGAATTTGACAAATCCACTCAACCAAAGGATTTCCAAAATCACGATCACAGCTTCGACGCCGAACAGACCAAGCTTCTCGACGATCGGCGATTCGCGACGATGACTAGAGCTTCGCGACGACGAAATCCCCAATTCTGCGCCTTCATCTTCGTCTTCTGCTTCTTCCTCAACGATTTCGTCTTCGTTTGTCGTCGTCCTCAACGATTTCGTCTTCGTTCGCTGTTGTCATCGGCGATTTCGTCTTCGTCTTCTTTGTTCGTCTTTGTCCATCGTCGATTTCATTTGGTCGCTGTCGATTTCATCATTCGTCGAGGTGAATTTGGTTCAAATTTTAGGGTTCTTCGTCCAATTTTGGGTTCTCCATCTTCTTCGTTTGTCTTCGTCTTGCTTTAGGGTTCTTCAATTCGTCGTCTACCAGTTCGAATTTGTGGAATTTGGTCGTCGATTTCATTTGGTCGCCAGTCACCGTTCGTCGTCGATTGAAGCTCTGTTGTTTGTTCGTTTTTTTTTTGTTTTTTTTTTTTTTTTCAGAAGTGGGGAAAAAAACAAAATTACGGCCTTTGTGTGCTGTTTGTGATTTGTATTTTAGTTCTAATACCCATAAATTTGTTGAAATTTGGGATTAGAAAAAATACTGTTTACAAATATTTTATCTATCCAAACAAGGGAATTGTAAATTACACATTCAAATATTTTAACTTAAACAATTATCCAAACAAGAGATTTGTGAAATAAAGGGATTTCAAAATCCAGGATTTTAAAATCCTTTTATTTCACAAATCTCTTAAATTTATCAAATTCCTTACCCAAATGTAACCTTAGATTTATCAAATCTCTTACCCAGACGCAACTTAATAGATAATGAATTGGATGAATTATAGGCCTCGAATATTTAGATCCTAGAAAAAATAAAACCCATGAATTGCAGGCTTCCAATATTTAGGTCATAGAAAAAAAAAATCCTAACATATAACATGAGATCAAAACCGTTCACTGATAGTAACTTTGTTACAAGTCCAATAATTATGTCAAAACCTCTAAAACTATAACATGAATATCACCGCAATATTTCGAATGTAATACAAATTGGGCGAATAATAGACCACGAAAATTGGAGTTCATAGCAAAAAAAAAATGAGGGAAAATTTTCTAATACCACTCAAATTTCATATACATAACATCTTTATCTCATCTATATCCAAACAAATAAGCCTGGTGTAGCTCATAACATTATAATATATGTACAATAGAAGTGTTCATAAAGGGGGAAAAAATCCTAAAAAACACTAAAAAAGAGGAGGAAAAAATCAGAAAAGCATAAGGCAAAGAAGAAAGCAACAGAAGAGAAAGATTGATATTCTGTTCAAACACTTGTTGGCCTCCATCTCTTGCCTCCTCAACCTAGGGCTTCTACTCCCCTCAAGGTGATACGAGTTTGGATACGTGTACAAGCTCTCCGAGTTACCAAACACCCTTGCGTAAACCATCTCCCCGAACATCCCCACAAGCGGATGAGAATGAGAGTCTCCTACATTGAAAAGGGGAGGCAAATTGTGAGGATTCGAATGTGGGTTGTAGTGGTGGGGGTGATGGGTGGTGGGTGGGGGTGGAATTGGCTGGTGAAATTGGGTGGGGGATGCCGGTGGCCTAGGGGGTATGATCATACCATAATTGGGTTTTTTGCCATCTTCAATTTCTGTTTTGCCACCACCGTAGAGGGGGACGACGGTGGTTTGTGATATTTTGGACTTGCAAACCGGGCATTGGGGGAGTTCGTCGGAGGGGAGGGAAGATGTTTGGAAATGGAACCACTTGTAGATGCATGGCCAGCAGTAGAGGTGGCCGCAAAGGGTGACTACTGGCTCTTGAGCGAAGTCCAGACAGATGTTGCAGTCGAAGCAGGGGGAGGGTTTTTCAGGTTCCATGGCTGCATTGGAGATTGATTTCCACTCTTTGGAGAAGCATTTCTTGAATTCCATGGTTTTCGGCACACGATTTGATCGAATTCGGGAGTTTTTTATTCTGAAAAATAAGGAAAAAAACAGCAATTCAGTGATTATGAATCAATAAAAAAATGGAGATCCCATAATCAAGGTTCGTGTAAGAAAGCTAGATGTACAAAATACTAACGATTTAGAATTCAAAGAAAATCAGGGAAAAATAGAGTATGAAATGCGTTTGAATTGATTGTTAACTCTGTCAATATTTCAAATTTGAATAAAATTAGAGGAAAACGGATTCCGTTACTTATTCATAAAATCAGGAGTACACCCTAAAATGCTTTGCTGACAAACGAGAAACGCAGAATTAAAACACCATTGGCGAGAATCAATGCATCGAAACTAGATGAAAAATCAAATTACACACGAATATGACTCGCGTCCATTGAAATCGCTTATGAAACTACGAACGATTCATCAATCTCTAAAAAAAAACTATAAAATTCAAGATGGAATCCACGGACGCCAATTTAAGAGACGCTCAAAATTTACGCTCAAAATTGGCTCCAAAACACATCAGATCTCAGATCTACCTCGATTATGCACGCATCACAAACCAAACAAACCGAAGATCTGTTCATTTTTTAGCGACCACAACAAGAAAACATCGAGAAAAAATCAATCATTCATCGTTTTTCGTCAGACTTCCGAAAATTCGAAGGAAATAGCTATGAATGAACAAAGAATCGTTTGATTACATACCAAAATTGTCGGCAGTTTATAATTGGAGGATAATCGGCTATCAGCTATGTTATCTTCGTTGGCTATGGCGATTTTTAGAGAGAGAAACAAGAGAGAGAGGGGGGGTAATGGCTGACTGGAGAGGCTTCGTCTCTTGACGTTCTATATATAGACGAAGCCCATAAAAACAAATCTTCGCCCCCAATGCTGCTGACGTGGCTGCCTCTTTACCCCGTTTAGTTCCCGTAAAACAAATGCGCTACTTAATATAGGATTATGCCATTGGGCTCTCTTGTCTTTTTGTACTATATTAGACATTTACCTTATCTTTTTATAAATATTAATTACCTCTTTATAGTTTTATAGTTTAAATTACTTATCTCCCCTAATAGTAAAAAAATACTGACACCACATTATTAGTGACAATAATACCCTCACTTCAATTAAATGACATAAATACCCTTTATCAATTTAATTTATTTGTCAAATATGCCCTTTTTATATATTTTTTTCGACATCTTCAAGTTTTTTTTTTCGTTTTTTTCCGTGGTTTCTCCTCCGATGAAGACCCGACGATGTTTCCACTCTTCGACGACGAAACCAAACAACCTCCAACGAGCTTCAAAGCCTCCGGCAGTCTTTCTCTCACCATGGCAACCACCGAACGCAGCCACCTCCACTCATTGCAATGGTTTTAGAGAGAGATTTTAGAGAGAGAGAACCGAAAGGCCCATTTCATGGCGTCATCGAGTGTCCGTTGTGTTCACTGCCGAAGACATTATGCAGAGTAGATGACGGTGACTGGAGATGAGAAAAAAATAAAAAAATGACGCCGAGTGTCCGTCTCTCCGTCGCCGCCACTCCAATGACGAACGGCTAGAGAGGGAAATATGGGCAGAGAGAGAGCAACAGAGGATGGGAAAAAATGAAAGCAAAAATACATTTTGCACCTCATAACTTTGGATAACTTTTAAATAAATCCTTTAGAATTTATTAGAGTAAAATGACTAAATTACTCTTAATTTTTAATTGAAATGACAAAATTGTTCATAATTTTAATAGTTAAAATTAGGGATAAATTTATTATTCACTTTGAAACTAAGGATAATTTAGTTATTTTGTTCTATTTTGTTCTAATTAATTTACAGGGATTTATTTATAAAAAATTTCAAAGCTAAAAAGGTCAAAATGTATTTTTATAACCCATTTCTGTTTTTGTTTTCCACACATTCTCAGTTTCCGACCAACACATGGCAACCACCTCCGACATCAACATACGGCCACAACACTTCCATCCACCACCAACACATGGCCACCACCTCCATCCACCAACACACGGCCACCACCTCCAACCACCAAAAATGTTTTGACACATCTCTCCCAAGTTCCAAACCCCTCCACCTCCATTGTTCGTGATTTCTCCTCCCCATATTCTTGTCGTGGGTCCGGCCAATGATTTTGAGCTCCATCATGAATTCCTTCTCGCCATGTTCTGTCACTTTCTCCAACTTAGTAAAAATCATCGAAACTCCGACGCGATTCTGATAACCCGTCGGTTGATCAGAGCCACTCCAGAGGGCTGTCGTGCAATTCTTTTTTGGTCCGCAAAAGTGACTTCTAATGGTGACGGAGTTCGTCGGAGTTTGAGATCTACCCACTACAGACCGATGATGAATATACGATTCAAGCAAAAACTCCCTACTGTCCAAATCAGACCCTAACTATCCATAGATTGATATTTGAATTGGAAGAAATTGGAGAAGAATTTCAGACTCAGCAACGATCGGTGAGAGATGAGAATCTCAACAACGAATAGTCGGAAGATGAGAAAGAAGGAAGCAAAATTCTATTTTGATTCAACAAACTTAAGTGGATGAATTTAGGGTACAAACAAAGACTTACCTAGTTGAAATTTCCCAGAACTTTTCTAGTTCCCTTGGTGTTCTCAATTGTTTCCCACTTACGAAAAGCTAGGGATGATGATGGAAATGAAAATGAAAAAGCTATAGGTAAGAGCTATGCACTGCCTTTTTCCAGAAAAAATCTAATATAAAAAAAAGGATAAATAGGTAATTTTATTTTAATTTTTTTTTTTTTATTGTATAGAACCTGACAAAATCAAAGGGTATAGGGGTATTTTCACACACAAAAATCAGTCAATAGAATTAACTGGTATTTGCCAAATGATAAGGGAGATTTTTGATATAAGACCAAAAGATAGAAGAGGTATTTGGTATAAATCCTACTTAATATTGATCTTTCATTTTAAAAATAGTTTATATTTTATTCATAAATTTTGTGAAAATGACATTTTTTACCCCGTCAAGCAGGAAACATGGAGGGTGGCGGCTGGCACTCCAACCATATCCTCTTTAATTTATTTATTTTTCCTTCCATAAATTTAAAACATTTGTTAATAAAGACTGAGCTACAATAATTTTTTCAGAGATTGTAAATTATTACTATACAAAAGTCATTATGTTTTTTCTTAAAAAATTAAAATAACTTTTATGACGTACAGTGACTTTACCCTTTTGACAGAATTATAGAATTTTTCAAAAAATTATTATATTGAGTGGGTTGGATGGAGAGTGAATTACAAAATTTGGAGTTATAAAAAAAAATGAAAAATAAAAAAAATCGTGTGTTGTTTTTAAATTTTTTAACAAAAACCCCTTATAAATTATTTTAAAATATATAACAAACATATTACTAAATTTATTATCAAATAATATTCAAATACTTTAATATAAGAGCACAAATCATGAAATAAAATTCATTTCTATTGTCAAAGTAGAGAAAAAAAAATCAAAATTAAAACAAAAGAATATATATTAATTTTAGAAAGAAAAAAAATATGAGGGTCACCCTGAGCAAGACGACTAAGGCGGTTGCTTAAGATCTCCAAATTTGGGGGGCTTTAAAATTTATCTGTGTTTTTTATTCATATCACGTCAAATTTAAAAAATACAAAAATAAAAAATCTCTCAATTTTAATTCAATCACTATATTAATTAATGTTCTTCTGATATTTTATTTTTTTTAAAATTATGAATATTTTTTCAAAAATTGAAAGACTCCGTTTTCAAAATTCATTGAAGATTTCAAAAATTTTAGTCGCCTTCTAGACAAGTGTATAAATCAATTCAACAAGCCAGTCAATTTTCAACTTAATTATTAAATTGATCTTTGTATTTTTTATTCATATCACGTCTAATTTAAAAAATAAAAAATCTCTCAATTTTAATTCAGTCACTATATTAATTAATTTTTTTTGATATTTTTTTAAATTATAATTATTTTTTAAAAAACAAATATTTAAACATTGAAAGACTCCGTTTTCAAAATTCATTGAAGATTTCAAAATTTACAGAGTCGCCTTCTAGACGTGTATAAATCAAATTCAACAAACCAGTCAATTTTCAACTTAATTATTAAATATTTAAAACAAAAA
Source organism: Eucommia ulmoides (assembly GCA_016647705.1). Lineage (NCBI taxonomy): Eukaryota > Viridiplantae > Streptophyta > Magnoliopsida > Garryales > Eucommiaceae > Eucommia > Eucommia ulmoides. The sequence goes on along the minus strand of JAENRU010000490.1, from coordinate 355,709 downwards.
ATGGATATTTTGTGTGCATTAATAAATGAAATACATTAATATTATTAATCAAATTACTCTTTAAAAATTAATTAAATCTAGTGAAATAATATTTTTTATTTTATTTATATATTTGACTAAAATTCACTATAAAATATTTTGGACCGCCCTCTGAAGGTTCTTTTACTTTTTGAAACGACAACGGGCCGTCGTCTGTTAACCCATCCTCCGTGTGCCACGTGGGGCCCATCCGTTGGTTGTTGGGACTAATTTTTCAATTAATTAATTTTTAATTGGCCTTATAATGCTTCTAGATTGCCACCCCCACTTTAATTATTATTATTATTTTTAATTATACAACACGTAATGAGTGCTTTTGTCTGCTTCTAGATGGTCTGTCCAATTCCTCTCACATGCGCTTCTAGATGGGAAGGAAAGAAGGAAGGAAGTTGATTGGGGGTTAGTGAACTACTTTTGTACTTTTATTTTATTTTATTTTGAAGTTGAATTTTTCAAAATTAAAAAGAGTTTATATTCGAAACACTCCTAAACATTTAGACGACTACCAAGATATTTTTTGTCATTTTTTTTTATGTTTTTTTTTATTTTATTGCAAGGTGCGATCGTTTAGTTTACACGACCTTCGTTTATTTTTTGAGTATTAGGACTTTCAACAAGATTCTCTATTTTTTATTGTTTATTTATATTTTTTATTTTTCTACTCTTTCTCAGTTATTTTTTATTTTTTAAATTGTTTACTTTTATTATGTGTTTTTTTATTTCATTTCTTTTATTATTTTTATTTTTATGGTATTTGTAGAAAAATAATAAAATTTAATGTAATAATGTAGAAAAAAATGCACAAAAAAAAAAGATTTAAAAAATACAAAATGAATTAAAAAAAAAAAAACAGAAAAATGTTTTTTTTTTTAAATATAAAGTTTTTTGTTTGTTTTATTTTATGTTTTTTTTTTCAAATTTTTTACTTTTTTTCTATAAACACCATATAAGAAAAGTAAAAAAATAAAAATAAAATAAATAAAATAGAAAATACCGGACAAAAGCAAAAGCTATAAAATAAAAATAGAAAACAAGAGAGAAAGCGAGAGAGTAGAAAATAAAAATAAAAACAAAAAAAATAAAAGAATTAACAAAAAAAATGTTACACGGGTATTTTTGTTAACAAAATGTGATAAACAAAAATTAAAAAAAATAACAAAAATAAAATGTTACAAGTGTATTTTGTCAACAAAATATGATAACGAGTGTTTGAGACATTATGAAAATAATAGGGAGTGAGTTTAGTATTTGTAAAAATAAAAAAGGATTTTAGGTACAAACTATATACATATAAAAAATTAAAAAGATGAACATAAATTTTCTAGACAAATCTCAGTCGTTCTTTGTCTCTAGAGAGAAAGAATGGTCCAAATTAATCTAAAAAATTAATATAAATACAAAAAATATATTTATGTTCAACCTTATATATCTTATACTTAATGGATGAGAGAAAATATACCTTTTTGTATAATTGATGAGAGAGAATATGTTTTTTCTTTGTATATAAATCTAAAAAAAAAAATGTGGATATTAAAATTTAATAATAATATTACAACATTAAATTTATGAAAATTAAATTAAAGAAATAATATAAAAAAAAAAAAAAAAACATAATATACGAAAATTATGAATATTAAATTTACGAAAATTTTAAAAATAATATATCAGATATTAAATTATGTATATTAAATTTAAGAAAATTATAGAAATAATATATGGATATTAAATTTAGTAAATAATATAAACATTAAATTTATAAAAATTATAGAAATAACATATGCACGTTGAATTTAATAATAATACTGAAAAATTAAATTTACGAAATTAAATTAAAAAAATAATATACAGAAATATCAGACTAAAAATTGTCGAAATAATTTTTGCACATTAAATTTAGTAATAATTCTACAATATTAAATTTATAAAAATTAAATTAAAGAAATAATAAAAAATATAATATACAGAAATTATGGATATTAAATTTACAAAACAAATATAGAAATAATATATTGAAATTAAATTTATTAATAATATTGAAATATTAAATTTATAAAATTAATTTAAAAATATATAAAAGAAGTAAATTATGGACATTAAATTTACGAAAATTATAGTAATAATATATGGATATTAAACTTTGTAATAATAGTGAAACATTAAATTAAAAAAAAAAAAAGAAATATTATAAAGAGAATTATAATATACATAAATTATGGATATTAAATTTAAAAAAAATATAAATAATATATGAACATTAAATTAATAATATTAAAATATTAACTTATAAAATATAATTAAAAAATAATATTAAATTAGGTTCAATTTTTTTTATACGCTCGTACCTTTATACACGAGTCATACGCTAATTTATATAATAAAACAAGATGAACAAAAATCGTCTAGATAAATCTCACACATTCTTTGTCTCTAGAGATAAAGAACGGTTTAGATTGATCTAAAAAATTAACATAAACAAAAATATATTTATGTCTAACCTTATATATCTTATATCTAATTAAGGCGGGAGAATATATATTTTTTTTATATAATTGAGGAGAGAGAATATAATTTTTCTATATATATAAATCTATAAAAATAATATATGGAAATTAAAATTTAGTAATAATATTAAATTTATGAAAATTAAATTAAATAAATAATAAAAAATCTAATATACAAAAATTATTAACATTAAATTTACAAAAAAATTATACATAATAAATTGAATTTTTAAATTATGTATATTAAATTTACGAAAAATTATAGAAATAATATATGGATATTAAATTTAGTAATAATATAAATATTAAATTTATGAAAATTATAGAACTGATATATGCACATTGAATGTAGTAACAATAATATAGAGAAATCTTGAACCGAAAATTATAAAAATAATTTATAGATATTAAATTTAGTAATAAGAATAAAATATTATATTTATAGAAATTAAATTAAAGAAATAATATTTAAGAGAAAATATAATATACAAACATTATGTACATTAAATTTACAAAAATTATAAAAATAATATATTGAAATTAAATTTATTAATAATAATAAAATATTAAATTTATAGAAATTAAATTAAAGAAATAATATAAATTAAAAAATATAATACATGGAAATTATGAACGTTATTTTACAAAAAATTATAGAAATAATATATGAACATTAAATTTAGGAATAATACAAAGACATTAAATTTATGAAAATTAAATTAAAAGAATAACATAAAAGAGAAAATATAATATATGAAAATTATGAAATACATTAAATTTGTGAAAAAAAAAATTAGAAATAATACGTGGACATTAAATTAATAATATTAAAATCTTAATATATAAAAACTAAATTAAAAATAATATTAAATCAGGTTTAATTTTATTTTTTTTTTACGGCCGTACATTCACACACACAAGTCATATGCTAGTATATATATATATATATATATATATATATATATATATATATATATATATATATATATATATATATATATATATATTTGTAAAATGAGAAAACAATAATGCTTTGTGTTGTATTGTAAGAATGAAAAATAAGGAGGAAAGAAAATTGGATAAAAATTAGAGCTTTTAGCTCACCAAAATTTTTTCTACTTAAAATGGGAGGAAAGCCAAGTAAAATGCGTAATTCTATATGTCTATTTTTATTTTTTTTTATAAATGTACATTTTTATTTTAAAAAAATATATATAAACAAATTTAAATTATTTATTACACTTACTAAAAATAATTTTAGACATTATTTTTTGCCCTTTTATTTATTAAACATTTCACTAACCCCACCTTCACCCCAACCCTTGCAACCGCCGTCCACCCCCTACCCTGCCCCGCAGTCTCCTTTGCGCTTTGAGGAGTTGGGAATGAAGAAGAAGAAGAAGGCGGGGCGTGGACGGGGGACATGGGTTTAGGAGATGAGATCGAAATACATAATCTTTCTCTTCCATGTTTTTTTTTTAGTTTTCAAATAACTAAAATTCAAATAGGAAAAAGAATTTTTTTTTTTTAATAATAATTTTCCCCAATCTTTTATTATAAAATTCAGAACTAAAAAGAAGCACATTTATTTATTGTTTTTGTTTTTAGAATAGAAAGAAAAACAAAAATAATAACCAAAAATACACTTAATAATTTTTTTTTTTCATTTTTTATTTTCTATTGTTTAGGTATGTAGGTCACCTTGTTTGGGTGAGACGTGTCTTATTAGTTCACTGTTTTAATTTAGCTTTATTTTTCTATTTATTTCTTTGAAGTAGACATGTTAATATGGTCCCATTTGTTGAAGAAAAGGGAAAATTGTATTTTTATTCCCTACGGTATGAGTTGGATGTCTATCTGGATCTCGACAGTCGTCAAATTACATATTTGATCTATTAAATTTCATATTTTTTCAATTCTGTAAAATTTAAACATTAATGATTTTGGATGAAAAATAGTTGTGCTGAGCACATGGTTTTCTAATGAGAATACTTTCATTATTTTATCACTCCGTTAAATCTAACATGTTTTTCCCTAACATTTTTTTAACAACGATTCTTTTAAAGAACGAGAGAGAATTGTCTGAATTATTGTTAAGAAAAATCGTTTCAAATTTAGTGGAGTGATGTAACAACAAAAATATTCACATTAAAATGTCACTTGTTAAGAACAAATTATTTTCGTATAAAATCATTAATGACGTTTTAATTTTGCAGGATTGAAACGAATATGTAACTTGAGAGATCAAATGTACAATTTGACAAACCCAAAGGGCCATTTAGGCCCCGTTTGGTAACCGTTTTCATCTCATAAATTCTCATCCCATTCCCAGATTTTTGGGATTTCTGTTTAAGAATAGCGTTTGGTAATTTTTGTTCCCGTTTTCATTCCATTCTCATTTGATAATTATGCTCACTTTTTTTTTTAAGAAATGAGAAATAAAAAAAAATCGTTTCTCACTATTCCTATCCTATTCCCAAAAATTGAAGAGGGTCACCGCAACTGTTCATCCGCCAGCCGGTTATTGGCCGCCGCCGGCCCCCCACTGTCCAGCAACTTCCGGCGCCGCCGACCGGCCGCCACTGCCGGTCACCGTCTGGGCGCCGCCGCCATCGTCGTCGTCCGGCCAAAACAAAACAAAAAAAAAATCTCAAAACACTTTTTTTTTATTATTATTTTAGGATGAAATCGTTACCAAACGTGATTCTGTTTAAAAAAAAAAAAAATTGTTACCAAACACGATTATATTCCCAAAAAATAAACATAATTCTCATCTCATCCCATTGCATGGGATGAGAACATAAATGATTACCAAACGCTACCTTAGACACCCACCACATACTCTAGGACCCAAAAATGTAATTTTCTCTTTTTAAAAAAATGTTTGGATAATTTTTTTAAAAGTTTCATCTCATAAAATTATTATTTTATAGAGTTATGTAATATTAATTTTTTTTACACAGTAGTCTTTAAAAAATTATTTTGAAATTTTGGACCACTCAAAAAAGTTTCCCAAAATGTCCAAGACATATCTCGTGGTAGAGGGATAATCTAGAAGGATGAATTAATTGAGAGGGGGGGGGGGGGGGGGGGGAACAGGGCAACGATCACAATAAATACTTGATGGAACATAAAAAATAAATAAAAAAAATTAAAATAAAAAATTTATTGGTTCAAATTTAAATTTAAAATGTTTATAATCATATAGAAAAATATAAATAAAATACTTAATTTACAAGGCATTATTTAAAAATAGGACCAATTTATTGTGTCCCATTTTATAGTTTTCTGTTCATTTTAAAATTAATTTTAGGTTTTAATTCATTTTAAAATTTCTAATTGTTATGATTAGTTTATTATATTTTTATTTTTTGAACTAATTGTCTTTTACTTCTTTATATTTTTATTTTATTTTATTTTTCTTCTTCGTTTTAGAAATTTTTAATAGATTAAAAAATTAATAATTTTTACGTTTAACTTCATAGAATATGCTAAAATAGGTGGAATTAAAATTTTCATTTATTTTTCTTTTACATAAAATGGACAGAATGCCTTTCATTTTAAATTTTACTTTACTTTTTTTTTAATTAAAAAATACAAATAGAAATAGAGAGAAAAAGATATATGGAGGAAAAAATGTTAATTTTTTTATCTTTAAATAATAAACTTAAATAAAAAAAAAAATAGAGGGTAATTAAGTTATTGTATATTTTTAGAATAAATACTAATTTCTCAAATCACTTGACTTGAAATAAGAAAAAAGAAAATATTTTTTGTCATTTTTCCAAATTTTTTATTCGAAAATTCAGAACTAAAATGATGCACATTTATTTATTGATTGATTGTTTTTGCGAATAGAAAGAAAAACAAAAAATAATAACCAAAAACACTCTTTATAATTTATTTTTCTTCATTTTAGTTTTTTATTATTTAGATATGTAGTAGGGTAATTAGGTCACACCAACAAGGTGTAGTTCAAGTGACAATGTACACTTAAGTTAAAACAGTTGAGAGATCTCTGCAAGGTTAAGGATTCGAGTCTACAGAAAAATATTTATTGGGCGGTGCAGCCACGCTTCCTGAGCGAGTTAATCTTTCACCCTATGTGGGTAGTGAGGTACTTGCAGGTATTACAAAAAAATAAAAAATAAAGTAACTAGGTCACCTTGTTTAGGAGAGACATGTCTTAATCAAAAGACGCAATATAATTTGTTATTTTGAGTCATTTTTTTTCTATTTACTTCTTTGAATAAGACATATATGGTCCCATTTGTTGAAAAAAAAAAGAAAAAATTATATTTTTATTCTATAAAGTATGGATGGGTGTATACCTAGATCTCTGAGATTTATCAAATTATATATTTGGTTCTTCAAGTTTCACATTTTTTTTTAATTCTGTAAAAATTAAAATATTGTTAATGATTTTATATGAGAAATGAATCGTGCTGACTGCTGAGCATGCGGCTTTCAAATGATGATATTTTTGTCATTTTGTCACTTCGGTAAATATATGATATTTTTTTTTACTTTTTTCGTTTAACAATTATTCTTATGAAGAATGAAGAGAAAATTCTGAATTATTGTAAGAAAAAAGTACCTTAGATTTAGTGGAGTGATAAAATGACAAAAAATATTCTCATTAGAAGAACACATGTAAATATGGTCCCATTTGTTGAAAAAAGGAAAAATATATATTTATTTTCTAAAGTCTCGGGTGAGTGTCTATTTAGATCCCTAGATTTGTCAAATTACATATTTGGTCCCTTAAATTTTATATTTTTCTCAATCCCGTAAAATTTAAAGTATTGTTAATAATTTTGAATGAAAAATAGTCTATGTTAAGTATGTGGTATTCTAATAGACATATTTTCTTCATTTCATAAAAACAAAAACAAAAATAATAATAAAAAATACACTTAATAAAAAAAAAATCATTTTTTTTCTTCTATTGTTTAGGTATGTAGGTCACCTTGTTTGGGTGAGACAAACCTTAATTAGGTCACCTTGTTTGGGTGACACATGTTAATATGATCCCATTTGTTGCAAAAAATGGGGAAATTCCCTAAAGTATGGGGTGGATGCCTATCTGTATCTCGAGATTCGTCAAATTACATATTTGAACTCTTAATTTATTTTTTTCAATTCTGTAAAATTTAAATATTATTAATGATATGGATAAAAAATGATTTGTATTGCACACATGATCTTATAATGGGGGTACTTTCGTTATTTTATAACTCTGTTAAATCTAACATGTTTTTTTCTAATGTTTTTTAACAACGATTATTTTTAAGAATATGAGAGAATTGTCAGAATTATTGTTAAAAAAAACGTTTTAAATTTAGTGGAGTGATATAATAACAAAATATTCATATTAAAAAGTCAGTTGTTGAGAACAATTCATTTTTAGTATAAAATTATTAATAACGTTTTTAATTTTATAAGATTAAAACAAATATGAAACTTGAGCAACCTTAGGGTTCATATAGACACCCATTATATACTTCTAGGGACAAAAAATGTAATTTTCGCTTTAGAAAAGAAATGTTTTGATATATCTCATGGTAGAGAGAAAATCTAGAAGGATGAATTAAATGACATAAAAAATTATTTCTTTGAATTAGACATGTTAATATGGTCCCATTTGTTGAAGAAAAGGGAAAATTGTATTTTTATTCCCTAAAGTATGAGTTGGATGTCTATCTAGATCTCGAGATTCCTCAAATTACATATTTGATATATTAAATTTCACATTTTTTTCAATTCCGTAAAATTTAAATATTAATAATTTTGGATGAAAAATGAATTGTGCTGAGCACATAGTCTTCTAATAGGGATACTTTCATTATTTTATTACTCCGCTAAATCTAACATGTTTTTTCCTAATTTTTTTTTAACAACGATTCTTTTAAAGAACGAAAGAGAATTGTCTGAATTATTGTTAAGAAAAATCGTTTTAAATTTAGTGGAGTGATGTAACGACAAAAATATTTACATTAAAATGCTACTTATTGAGAACAAATCATTTTCGTATAAAATCATTAATGACGTTTTAATTTGGCAGGATTGAAACGAATATGTAACTTGAGAGATCAAATGTGCAATTTGACAAACCCAAAAGGCCATCCCGTTTGGTAACCGTTTCCATCCCATAAATTCTCATCTCATTCCTAGATTTTTGGGATTTTTGTTTGGGAATAGTGTTTGGTAATTTTTGTTCCCGTTCCCATTCTATTTCCATTTGAGAATTGTGCGCATTTTAAGAAATGAGAAATAAAAAAAAGTTGTTTCTCATTATTCTCATCCCATTCCTAAAAATTGAAGAGGGCCACCGCAACTGTTCATCCGGCGGCCGGCCGGCCGCCGTCCGCAGCCAACCGGCCGCCACCGTCAGCCACTGCTGGTCACCGTCCGGTCGCCGCCGCCGCCGTCGTCCGGCCAAAACAAAAAAAAAAATGTTCTCAAAACAATTTTTTTTTATTATTATTTCAGGATAAAATCGTTACCAAACGTGATTCTGTTCCAAAAAAAATAAAAAAAAATATCGTTACCAAACGTGATTCTACTTCCAAGAAAGAAACATAGGCCCCGTTTGGTAACCATTTCCATCCCATTCCATTCCCAGATTTTTGGGAATTCTGTTTGGGAATAGCGTTTGGTAATTTTTGTTTCCGTTTCCATTTCATTCCCATTTGAGAATTGTGCCCACTTTTTTCTTAAGAAATGAGAAACAAAAAAAAGTTGTTTCTCATTATTCCCATTCCATTCCCAAAACCCATGATCACTATTCACCTACCGGCCGACCACCGTCCGCCGCCGCCGACCGCCGCCGGCCACCGTCCGCCGCCGCCGCCGCCGGCCACCGGCCGCCGCGCCGGCGGTCATCTCCGGCGACGGTCGCCGGTCACCGTCCGCCGCCGCCGGCGGTCACCGTCCGGCAACCGTCGCCGGTCACCGTACGGCCGGAATTTTTCCGGCCACTTCCGGCAGTCGCCGGCGACGGCGCCACCGCCGTCCGGTCATCGCCAGCGGGGGCACCGCCGTCTCCGACGCAGGAGAACCGTCGCCGGCCGTTGCCGGCCGGCCGGCGGCGACGGCGCCACCGCCGGCCGGCCAAAACTGAAAAGAGAAAAAAAAAAAAAAATGATTTTAAGATAAAATCGTTACCAAACACAATTCCCTTCCCAAAACAAAAAAAAAATTATCGTTACCAAACGCAATTCTACTCCAAAAAAGAAAACAAAATTCTCATCCCATCCCATCCCATTCCCATCCCACTGCTGGAATTGAAACAGAAACGGTTACCAAACGCCACCATAATTTTCATCTCATCCCATTGCATGGGATGAGAACAGAAATGGTTATCAAACGCCATCTTAGACACCCACCATATACTTTAGGACCCAAAAATGTAATTTTCTCTTTTAAAAAAAATGTTTGGATAATTTTTTTAAAACTTCCATATCATAAAAATACTATATTTTATAGAGTCATGTAATATTAATTTTTTTAACCTTTAAAAAAATTATTTTGAAATTTTGGATCACTCAAAAAAGTTTCCCAAAATGTTTTGACCTATCTCGTGGTAGAGGGACAATCTAGAAAGAAGGATGAATCAATTTGGGGGGGGGGGGGGGGGGGGGGGGGGGGGCAACCATCATAATAAATACTTGATGGAAACATAAAAAATAAATACTTGATGGAACATAAAAAATAAATAAAAATAATTAAAATAAAAAATTTATTGGTTCAAATTTAAATTTAAAATGTTTATAATCATATAGAAAAATATAAATAAAATACTTAATTTACAAGGCATTATTTAAAAATAGGACCAATTTATTGTGTCCCATTTTATAGTTTTCTGTTCATTTTAAAATTAATTTTAGGTTTTAATTCATTTTAAAATTTCTAATTGTTATGATTAGTTTATTATATTTTTATTTTTTGAACTAATTGTCTTTTAATTCTTTATATTTTTATTTTATTTTATTTTTCTTCTTCGTTTTAGAAATTTATAATAGATTAAAAAATTAATAATTTTTACGTTTAACTTCATAGAATATGCTAAAATAGGTGGATTAAAATTTTCATTTATTTTTCTTTTACATAAAATGGACAGAATACCTTTCATTTTAAATTTTACTTTACTTTTTTTTTAATTAAAAAATACAAATAGAAATAGAGAGAAAAAGATATATGGAGGAAAAAATGTTAATTTTTTTTTATCTTTAAATAATAAACTTAAATTAAAAAAATAGAGGGTAATTAAGTTATTGTATATTTTTAGAATAAATACTAATTTCTCAAATCACTTGACTTGAAATAAGAAAAAAGAAAATATTTTTTGTCACTTTTCCAAATTTTTTATTCGAAAATTCAGAACTAAAATGATGCACATTTATTTATTTATTGATTTTTTTTGCGAATAGAAAGAAAAACAAAAAATAATAACCAAAAATACACTTTATAATTTATTTTTCTTCATTTTAGTATTTTATTATTTAGATATGTAGTAGGGTAATTAGGTCACACCAACAAGGTGTAGCTCAAGTGATAATGTACACTTAAGTTAAAACAGTTAAGAGATCTCTGCAAGGTTAAAAATTCAAGCTTGCAGAAAAGTATTTGTTGGGCGGTGCAGCCACGCTTCTTGAGCGTGTTAGTTTTTCACCTTATGTGAATAGTAAGATACTTGCGGGTATAACAAAAAAATAAAGTAACTAGGTCTTTGGGAGAGACATGTCTTAATCAAAAGACGCAATATAATTTGTTATTTTGAGTAATTTTTTTTCTATTTACTTCTTTGAATAAGACATATATGGTCCCATTTGTTGAAAAAAAAAAGAAAAAATTATATTTTTATTCTATAAAGTATGGATGGGTGTGTACCTAGATCTATGAGATTTATCAAATTATATATTTGGTTCTTCAAGTTTCACATTTTTTTTTTTAATTCTGTAAAAATTAAAATATTGTTAATGATTTTATATAAGAAATGAATCGTGCTGACTGCTGAGCATGTGGCTTTCAAATGATGATATTTTTGTCATTTCGTCACTTCGCTAAATATATGATATTTTTTCTTACTTTTTTCGTTTAACAACTATTCTTAAGAAGAATGAAGAGAAAATTCTGAATTATTGTGAGAAAATTCTGAATTATTGTGAGATTTAGTGAAGTGATGAAGTGACAAAAAATATTCTCATTAGAAGAACACATGGTCCCATTTGTTGAAAAAAGGAAAAATATATATTTATTTCCTAAAGTCTCGGGTGGGTGTTTATTTAGATCTCGAGATTTATCAAATTACATATTTGGTCCCTTAAATTTTATATTTTTCTCAATCCCGTAAAATTTAAAGTATTGTTAATAATTTTGAATGAAAAATAGTCTATGTTGATTACGTGGTATTCTAATAGAGATATTTTCTTCACAAAAATAATAATAAAAAATACACTTAATAAAAAAAAATCATTTTTTTTCTTCTATTGTTTAGGTATGTAGGTCACCTTGTTTGGGTGAGACAAGCCTTAATTAGGTCACCTTGTTTGGGTGAGACATGTTAATATGATCCCATTTGTTGCAAAAAATTGGGGAAATTCCCTAAAGTCTGGGGTGGATGCCTATTTGTATCTCGAGATTTGTAAAATTACATATTTGAACTCTTAATTTTTTTTTTCAATTCTATAAAATTTAAATATTATTAATGATATGGATAAAAAATGAATTGTATTGCACACATGATCTTATAATGGGGGTACTTTCGTTATTTTATAACTCTTTTAAATTTAACATGTTTTTTCTTAATGTTTTTTTAACAACGATTCTTTTGAAGAATAAGAGAGAATTGTCAGAATCATTATTAAGAAAAAACGTTTTAAATTTAGTGGAGTGATGTAATAACAAAAATATTCATATTAAAAAGTCAGTTGTTGAGAACAATTCATTTTTTTTATAAAATTGTTAATAACATTTTTAATTTTGTAAGATTAAAACAAATATAAAACTTGAGCAACCTTAGGGTTCATACATACACCCATTATATACTTCTAGGGACAAAAAATGTAATTTCCCCTTTAGAAAAGAAATGTTTTGATATATCTCATGAGAATCATAAAAAAAATATAAAATTAAAATACTTAATTTACAAACTATTATTTAAAAATATGATCAATTTATTTTGTGTCCCATTTTATAGTTTTCTGTTCATTTTAAAATTAATTTTAGGTTTTAATTTATTTTAAAAATTACTAATTGTTTGTGATTAGTTTATTATATTTTTATTTTTTTTAGTTAATTGTCTTTTACTTCTTTATATTTTTATTTTATTTTATTTTTCTTTTACTTCTTTATATTTTTATTTTATTTTATTTTTTCTTCTTTATTTTAAAAACTTATAATAAATTAAAAAATTAATATTTTTTTGTTTAACTTCACAGAATATGCTAAAATAGGTGGAATTAAATTTTTTATTTTTATTTTTTTACATAAAATGGACAAAATGTCTTTAATTTTAAATTTTATTTTACTTTTTTTTTTAATTTAAAAAATATAAATAGAAATAGAGAGAAAAAGATATATGGAGGAAAAATGTTATTTTTTTAATCTTTAAATATTAAACTTAAATAAAAAAAAAAATAGAGGGTAATTAAGTTATTTTATATTTTTAAAATAAATACTAGTTTCTCAAATCACTTGACTTGAAATAAGAAAAAAGCAAATATTTTTTTTTGTCATTTTCCCAAAAAATTTATTCGAAAATTCAGAAATAAAAAGATGCACATTTTTTTTTTTTTTTTTTTTGAGAATAGAAAGAAAAACAAAAAATAATAACCAAAGATACAATTTCAAATTTATTTTTCTTCATTTTAAGTTTTCTATTGTTTAGGTATGTGGTAAGGTAATTAGGTCACCTTGTTTGGGAGAGCTATGTCTTAATCAAAAGACACACCATAATTTATTATTTTTGTCTTTTTTCTACATGCTTTTTGAATAAGACATGTTAATATGGTCCCATTTGTGGAAAAAAGGAAAACTTATACTTTTATTCGCTAAATTATGAGGTAGGTGTCTATCTATATCCCGAGATTTCTCAAATTATATATTTGGTTGTTCAAGTTTTACATTTTTTTTTTTTTCAGTTTTGTAAAATTTAAAAAAATTGCTAATGATTTTGGATGAAAAATGGATTGTACTGAATATGTAATTTTCTAATGGGGATATTTTTGTCAATTTCCCGTTTCGCTAAATTTAAGATGTTTTTTCTTACTCTTTGGTGTGACAACGATTCTTATAAAAGATGAGAGAGAGAAAATTCTGAATTATTGTTTGAAAAAAAAATCTTAAGTTTAGTGGACTGATAAAATGATAAAAATATTTTTATTAGAAGGCCACATGGTAAATATGATCCTCTTTGTTGAATTTCCTTAAAGGATGGGGTGGGTGTCTATTGAGATTTGTCAAGTTACATATTTGGTCCCTTAAATTTCATTTTTTTTTTCGATCTTGTAAAATTTAAAATATTGTTAATAATTTTGGATAAAAATGGTTTGTATTGAGCACGTGTATTCTAATAAAGATATTCTCATCATTTTATTCTAAAATATTTTTTTCTAACCTTTTTTTTTTTACAACAATTATTCTGAAAAAATGAGAGAAAGAAACATGTATCGCTCTTAGGAAAAAAAAAATCTTAGGTTTAACAGAGTGATAACAAAAGTATTCATATTAGAAGGCCACGTTTTGAGAACAACTCATTTTTCGTGTAAAATCATTATTTTTAATTTTGCAGGATTGAAACAAATATGAAATTTGAAAGATCAAATGAGCAATTTGATAAACCCTAGGATCTAAGTAGACACCCACCATATACTTTAGGGACCAAAAATGTAATTCCCTTGAAAATAATGCCGACATATCTTATGGTAGATAGAAAATCTAGAAGGTTGAATTAAATGGGACCTAAGTCCAATATTAGTTTAGACCAGGGGGAACCATCACAATAACGCTTTGATGGAACATAAAAAAAAATAAAAAAAAATAAATAAATAAATAAAAAAAAAATAAATATATATATATATATATATATTATTAGTTCCAATTTAAATTTAAAATGTTTTTAAAAATAGGATAAATTTTATTTTAGATCCCATTTTATGCTTGAGTTTTAAATAGTGTTTTTTAATTTTAAAATTAATTTTAGGTTCTAATTTGATTTTAAAGTTACTAATAGTTTATGATTTGTTTATTAGAATTTTATTTTTTTGAGTTAATTGTCTTTTACTTCTGAATATTTTTTAATTTTTTTCCATTTATTTTAAAAACTTATAATAAATTAAAACATTAATTTTTTTTTCAATTTTTTTTTACATAAAATGGACAAAATGCCCTTTATTTTAAATTTTATTTTACTTTTTTAATTAAAAATAAAAATAAAAAATAAAGAGAAAAAGATATATGGAGAGAAAAATATTAGTGTTTTTTTTTTTTTTTTTTATTATTATTATCTTTAAATATGAAATGTAAATAAAAAAATAAAAAATAATTAAGTTATTTTATATTTTTAAAATAAATAGTAGTTTCTCCTTTTTATTAAGAATATAGGGGGGTGATGTATAAGTTTTTAAAGCAAAAAGTTAAATTGAAACAAGATCTACGGTTAAAAAAATTAATTAATTTTTATTGAATAAGACATTATCAGGGACGTCCCTGAGAAATCAAATGATGTAAAAGGAAATTTGAAAACGGAGCTTTCAATGTTTATTTTAAAAAAAAATAAAAAAATAGTTATAATTAATTTATAAAATTAAAATATCAAAAGAAAATATAGTTAGTAAAATAATTTAATCAAGATTAGAATTTTTTTTATTTGACGTGATATTAATAAAAATATTTTAAAAAATAAGGAAAAATTTGAAGGGAGCCCCAAAATTTGGGGGCCTAGGCCTTGCCCAAGAATTACCTTGGCTATTATACTTTCGTAACATAGTTTCGGTATTATAAAGTTGTATGACTAGAAATTAAATGTTAAATGTGATGGAACTATAAATTATGCAAATTGCAAAAGTAAAACCACTCTAAAATTATTCACTTTAAATCATAATAAAATGCACTAAAAGAATTATTCACTAAATCATAATTCTTTCCGCCCATTAATTTTTCTTAAAATTGCTCTAACCCCCCCCTCCCCACAAACCCTTCTCCCTTGCGGCAACCCCCACTAGGACCATCCTTCTTCTTCTTATTTTTCTCTCTCACTCCCCTAAGTCCCCCAAGTGCTTCATCGAAACAGCCTCATCAAACGGAGATCAAGAAAGAAAGACATAAAGACGACAATCCAGTATGCTTTAACCTCCAGTTCACTGCCTCGAGTTCTGTTAAGGGGTTTTGCTTGTCGGAGGGCTGGCGGTGATATTGTTGGGCTGTAATTGGGTAGAGAGAAAAGAAAAAAGAAAAAAATAATTAAAAAGGTAAAATAGTAATTGTACTAATATTAATTTTAATTTTTTATTTATAAAAAATAAAAGTAAATAGATAATTGACCATTATTTTTTTTTATTTTTTTTCTGACGATCTCCTTAATATTTTGTTAAAAAATTGGATATTAGCATAGTTATTGTTTAGTGATAATTGTTCAAAATTAATAATTAGATTAAATGTTTTATTTATTTATTTTTAATGGGTGTAGGCCTCTAGGGCTAGGAAGAGGGGAGGTACATCCCGTGTATCTAACTCTCTATAGAATCACAAGAAAATGGTATGAGTTTTTTGTACTTTGCACCCTTGAAGTTTTTAAAAACTCCCATTTTAGTCCTATATTTTCAATTTGAAAACCAGTTAAATTTTAAAATATTCAAATTGTGTTAAGTTAGTCCAAGTCAGTACCCAATAGAAATCAATCACATGTCAAATACGAAATCACACACGTGACTGAATTTCATCATAAAAATGATAGAAGGATTGACTTGACACGATTTGAATACTTTAGAATTTAATGTGTTTAAATTGAAAGAATTGGTGCTAGAATAGATTTTTTCTCGAACTTCAAGGATGTAAAGTGAATTTTTTTTTAGAGAAAACCTCACTTTTATTATTAACCCCCTGTGGTTTGGCACTTCTGCATTTTAACCCTTTGTAATTTGAACTTCGCCACTTACCCTCTTGTGGTTTGTGAACCTAAGTGTAACGCTAATTCCGTTGACGGAAAACATAAAATGTCGATTTTACCCTCATACTTTTTTTTTTGACAAGTCCCTTAGACGCTTTCGTTCGTTCATCAGACACTTCTCACCCTCTGCACTTTACCCTCTGCCCTTCCTCACCGTCGTTCAACATCTCATCCTCGTTCCTCTCATACTTCCACTAGACGATCGCAAAATCCTTCCGTGTTTTAGACGTTCATCACTCACTCTCACTCTCGCTCATCATTCACGCAGATCTTAGAACCCTAGATCGTTCACCTCACAATCCTTCCAAATTTGAGAACGATAACCCTAGATCGTTCTCCGATTGTTCGATTTGTTCATTTTTCCTGTTCATTTCTCATATTTTGTGTTAATTTTGTTCATTTCAATCTCATATTCTTTGATTTCTTTTGCAGTTTACGATTTCTTACGCTAGATCGGAGAATGATTAAAGATTTTTGGAAGAATCACGCAATATCTATTTGATTTTGTACGCCATATCTCATATACTTTAGCGACCAAAAATGTAATTCCCTTGAGAAAAATGCCGACATATCTCGTGGTAGAGAGAAAATCTAGATGGTTGAATTAAATGGGACCAAAGTCCAATATTAGTTTAGACTAGGGGGAACCACCACAATGACACTTTGATGGAACATAAAAATGAAAAATGAAAAATAAAAAAATTATTAGTTCCAATTTAAATTTAAATGTTTCTAAAAATAGGATAAATTTTATTTTAGATCCCATTTTATACCTTGAGTTTTAAATAGTGGTTAGTCATTTTAAAATTAATTATAGGTTCTAATTTGATTTTAAAGCTACTAATTGTTTATGATTAGTTTATTAGAATTTTATTTTTTGAGTTGATTGTCTTTTACTTCTGTATATTTTTATTTTATTTTTTTCCATTTATTTTTAAAACTTACAATAAATTAATTTTTTTTTTCGTTTAACTTCACAGAATATGATAAAAATATGTGGAATTAATTTTTTTTATCTAATTATTTTTTACATAAAATGAAGAAAATGGCCTTTATTTTAAATTTTATTTTACGTTTTAATTAAAAAATAAAAAAGAGAGAAAAAAAATATATGGAGAGAAAAATATTAGTTTTTTGATCTTTAACTATTAAACCTAAATAAAACAATAGAGGGTAATTAAGTTATTTAATATTTTTAAAAAATAAATGTTAGTTTAAGAATATAAGGGGGTGATGAATAAGTTTTTAAAGTAAAAAAGTTAAATTGAAACAAGATCTATGGTTAAAAAAAATAATTAACTATTTTTTGATGAATAAGTTATTATTATGATCATCTCTGAGAAATCAAATGATGTAACGAAAATTTGAAAATGAGACTCTCAATGTTTAAACATTTTTTAAAAACATTTATAATTCATTTATAAAATTAAAATATCAAAAGAAAAGACATTTATATAGTAATTTAATCAAAATTAGATTTTTTATTTTATTTGATGTGATATTAATAACAATATTTTAAAAGGTAAAGATAATTTTGAAGGGAGCCCAAAATTTGGTGGCCTAGGCCTTGCCCAAGAATTACCTTGGCTATTATACTTTCGTAACATAGTTTCGGTATTATAAAGTTGTGTGACTAGAAATTAAATGTTAAATGTGATGGAACTATAAATTATGCAAATTGCAAAAGTAAAACAACTCTAAAATTATTCACTTTAAATCATAATAAAATGCATTAAAAGAATTATTCACTAAATCATAATTCTTTTTATCCATTAATTTTTCTTAAAAATGCACTAACCCCACCCCACCCCACCCCTTCTCCCTTGCCGACAACCTCCCATTGGCACCATCCCTCCTCCTCCTCCTCCTCCTCTTCTTCTTTTTCTTTCTCCTCTTCTTTTTCTTCTCTCTCTTAAGCCCCCCGATTTCTCCTCCTCTTTTTCTTCTCTCTCTTAAGCCCCCCCGATAGCTTAATGAAAACAATCTAGGGATCGAAAGAGAAAAACATAAAAAATTTAGAAAAAAAAAACAGAGGATTTGTGCAGATCCTGATCTGCGCAAATATTTAAGAGAGGGCGAAGAAGAAGAAAAAAAGAAAAATATTAATGCAATATATGAGCTTGACCCACTTGGCCCATCAGGGCAAAACCCTAATCTTAGGGTCTTCCACTTCTCCTATAAATAACTGAGTATATTGTTGTATTGTGTGTATTGTTTTCACAAAATCATTATATTGTTCATGTTCTCTATTTTTCAATTATCTTAACATAATATCAAGAGCAAGTATTTCGTGAACCTGTTTTTTCTAAAAAAAAATTCGAACCACTAAAGCTTCCACCGTCGCCTTCTCTTTTCTCCCATGGTTTTCGTCGCTGTTATAGGTCTCATCACCACTTCGGTATCAACAACCACCACATCAGTGTCTTCGTCTTGCAGAGATAAACACAACGTCACCAAAATCATCGCCACTAAAGTACCAATGCGCCCTCACACAGCCTGCAGTACCACTAAGCTGCGCTGTCTAGAATTTTGGACTTTACCGTCTCAACTAAGGATCCAAATCCATTTCACAATATACCATCAGAACTATCTTGACGAGACAATTCAAACAACGAAAAAATCAAGGCCGTCCGACCTCGCACGCGCTCCTACATACGGACAGAAATGCCTACTTTAGTTCCCTCTCAGATCCACGTGCCTACTTGCCTTGTCAGCCAATTCCCACTGCCACATCAGCCCTAATTAAGTATAGTCAGTGCCATCTCAGCGCCTAGTCAACGCTACGTCATCAGCCATGTTATAGTTGACCATTACCACGCCATTGCCACGTCAACAGTTGACTCTGCCACGTTAGCAGTTGACCTTGCCACGTCAGCAATTCTTAAGAGGTATTATTCTTTTGACCGGTTTAAATCTTTTTAGACCGGCTTTCTGCAAATTTGAACCTGTTACTGGGTTTTTTGGACGTTTTAATTTTGTTTCTGGCATTCGTTTTGTGGTTTGAGACTTACAAAAAATACGTTCTGTTATATTTGTATGGTTTCGTCACTGGTTTACCCGTTTTTCACCCGGTTCTTGAAGATTTAATATCGATTCCTGGACAATTTCAACATTCCAGATCTATCTGTAATATCCGTTAATCAAATTCGGATTATATAGTATAGTTCTTTTTATATTGTTGATTCGGTTCATCACAGAAATTTGATCAGTTCAAGGGGCTCTTAATCGGTTCTTCACGAGTATAGACCGATTTTTGAAAAATTTCAGTGTTCTGAATCCATCTCCAGATTCGACAACGATGTCGGTGAGTTTTTTGCTCATTATCAATGCTAAAGACGGTTTAGATCCTACCTTCACTACTGTTACCATGTCTGTTGTAGATTTGACTTCACTCCTTCATCATATCTTCTCCAAAAATAGTAGAAGTATTTTCCCTGCTCTCTCACTTACTACATGTAACTCTTCTTGGTTCTTTAATTCCAACTGTTGTAATCATATGACATCTGATCCCAACATTTTTTCAACCAAACTCTCCGTTATGAATATCCCTACTATTTATATCGTTGATAGTTCTCAAATGCATGTTACTCATATCGATCAGGTTTCTACTTTCCATCTTTTTATTCTTGATATGTATTTGATTTTGAAACTCACCTTAAATCTCTTGTCTGTTGGGCAACTTTGTGAATTGAGATTTAAAATCATATTTTCTAATAGTTGACGTGCTCCGATTTTCCAAAGAAATCAAAATAAATTATACAAGTGTAAAAATGAGAAGGGATTTTCTTAAAAAAAACGCCGGTTTTCTCATAAAAATACTTAAGCCAACTTTTGAAAAAGGAGTCGCCACCTAACATTGAGTTTAAATGGTGTGCTAGGTCACCAGATTTTTCTTTTTTGAAAACAAATTAAAAAAAAATGG
Organism: Eucommia ulmoides; assembly: GCA_016647705.1. NCBI lineage: Eukaryota > Viridiplantae > Streptophyta > Magnoliopsida > Garryales > Eucommiaceae > Eucommia > Eucommia ulmoides. Next base: position 335,077 of record JAENRU010000490.1, on the reverse strand, counting down.
CTTAAGTACGATTTTGACTCCAAAAATAACATGGTCCGACCAGAGATTCTTTTTAAAGGGTTCGGGGGTCAATTCCGCTCGGGGAAGGTGTTAGGCACCCCAAGACGCCCGTCCAAAGATGGTACCTTATCCAATTAAGTCCAATTAAAATTTAAATCCGAATATTTTTATTTTATTTTATTTTGAAATCATTTCCTTCTAAAAAAGAAAATCTTTTTGTATTTTTTTTTTTTTTATATTATCAAAGAATTTATATATTGAGAGGATAATTCCCTTCTAAGCCATTCAAATAGAAGGCGGGAAAATTCCTCCACGATTTGACAACAACATTAAATTTAACAAAAAATAAAATAAAAAAATAAACACACACCCATACACACACACTCACACATATCGAGAGAAGTATTCTTCCTTCTAAACTTAAACCACTCTAATGGAAGGTCATGAGTTTTCCACCTCATCTTGTCAACACATTATATCTAACACATGTTAAAGAAATACATGCACACATACACACACTCACATGGATCGAGGGGAGTAATCTCCCTTCTAAACCTAAACTGCTCCAATGGAAGATTGAGAGTTTTCCACCTCGTATTGTTAACATATTTTATTTAACACAAATTAAAGAAACACACGCACACACATACTCACACGCATCGAGGGGAGTAATTTTTCTTCTAAATTTAAACCACTCCAATAGAAGGTCCGGAGTTTTCCACCTCGTATTGTTAACATATTTTATTTAACACAAATTAAAGAAACACGTGCGCACACACACTCACACGCATCGAGGGGAGTAATTTCCCTTCTAAACTTAAACCGCTCCAATGGAAGGTCAGGAGTTTTCCACCTCGTTTTATCTTAACTTAGATATTTTTTTTCTTCCTTTCTCTTCTTCTTCTTCTTCAAAAATATATATATATATATATATATATATATTTTATCCCAAGATTTCTCTTTAAAAAAAAATTCTCTCTAAAATTCTTCCCCTAATAAGAACTCTTATAAAAAATTTTCCCCCCCATAATAATTCTTCTCCAAAATTTTTTCCCCCCAAAATCCTCTAAAAAAAATCCTCTCACAAAATGAAAATGAGCCTTCTATTTATAGATTCCAAAAAGGGTAAAATGGAAAACAAATGCAGTTCACTATTCACGCAATTTACTATTCACGTGGGAGTACTGTTCAGGGTCATGCGGGTACTATTCATGATCACACGGTTACTGTTCACGCATGCGGATACTATTCACGATCACTGTTCATGCATGCGGATACTATTCATGATCACTATTTATGCATCTGTTTGGTTTGTCTTGATTTGTTTTGTTTTTTCCTGATTTGCTCCAAACAAACGATATTTTATTTCTTTTCTTTTTTCTTAGATTTTTTGCATTTTCTGAAATAAAATAAAATAAAACTAAGGGAAATAAAACAAAGTTAATTATAAAATAAAATATAAATTTTTCTGGGGTGGTCAAAATGCCGTGTCTACATCTGCCCTTTTTTGTCATGCAAGTTTCACTTGTTTGACAAAGATAAAAGACCACGCCATTTTGATCGTCGTCATTTTTTTTTATTTTTTTTCAAAATGCATTTTTCAATAATAGAACAAATAATGTAAAATGACTCATGACGATACTCATAACAAACAAATGTCCGTTTAGAGTAATAAAAGAATGACGCATGGCGATATCCATGACAAAAAAGTGTCCGTTTAGAAGATCGTTTAGAGTAATCAAAAAAGACTCATGACGATACTCATGATGAACAAATATCCGTTTAGAGGATCGTTTAGAGAAATAAAAAAAGAAAACTCATGACGATACTCATGACGAATCAGTGGCCGTTTAGAAGATCGTTTAGAGTAAATAAAAAAAGACTCATGACGGATAAGTGTTCATTTAGAGGATTGTTTAGAGTAATAAAAAATTACTCATGATGAACAAGTGTCCATTTAGATGCCGTTTAAAGTAATAAAAAATGATTTATGCTCTAGCCCTCTTGGCTAGAGGACAAAAGAAAGTTCAGAAATATAAAACATACCCCAGCTTCTGGCTGGGAAAAAATGAGAGAGGAACGATATAAAATGTGCCTCAGCCTTCGACTGGGGGTTGACTCTCAGATGACCGAACCTTTACAGGTTGCCTACGTACCTTAGCATTACACCGAGGATCAGGTTTAGCGTAGTTCACTGAACACCCCTTGCAGAGCGAAGACGGACGACACGACGAACTCATGACGAACAATGTTCGTTTAGAGGATTATTTAGTGGAAATGAGACGGAAGTGGCTCATGACGAACCTGGTTCGTTTAGAGGAATGAGACAACTCATGAAGAATAAGGTCTTTTTAGAAAGAATGAAAATCAACTCATAACGGACAGGGTCCATTTAGAAAAAATGAAAATTACTCATGACGGACAGGGTCCGTTTAGAGAGAATGAAAATCACTCATGACAGACATAATCCGTTTAGAGGGAATGAAAATCACTCATGACGGACATAATCCGTTTAGAGGGATTGGAAAAAATCAACTCATGACGGATGAAGTCCGTTTAGAGAAATGAGACAACTCATGACGGACAAGGTCCATTTAGAGGGAATGAAAATCAACTCATAACGGACAGGATCCATTTAGAAAAAAATGAAAATTACTCATGATGGACATAATCTGTTTAGAGGGAATGGAAAAAATCAACTCATGACAGACGAAGTCCGTTTAGAGGAAATGAAAAATCACCCATGATGAACATAATTTGTTTAGAGGAAATGAAGACAACTCATGACAAACACGGTCCGTTTAGAGAAAATGAAGACAACTCATGACGGACATGGTCCGTTTAGAGAAAACAAAAATCAACTCATGATGGACATAGTCCATTTAGAGGAAATGAAAATCACTCATGACGGACATAGTCCATTTAGAAGAAATGAAGACAACTTATGACGGACATGGTCCATTTAGAGGAAAGGAAGACAACTCATGACGGACATGGTCCGTTTAAAGAAAACAAAAATCAACTCATGACGGACATAGTCCATTTAGAGGAAATGAAAATTACTCATGACGGACATAGTCCATTTAGAGGAAATGAAGACATTCATGACGAACAGAGTTCGTTTAGAGGAAATAAAAATCAACTCATGACGGATATGATCCGTTTAGAGGAAAACAAAAATCAACTCATGAAGGACAAAGTCCGTTTAGAGGAAATAAAAATCAACTCATGACGGACAGGGTCCGTTTAGAGAAAATGAAAATCACTCATGATGAACAGAGTTCGTTTAGACGAAATGAAAATCAAATCATGACGAACAGAGTTCGTTTAGAGGAAATAAAAATCAACTCATGAAGGATATGATCCATTTAGAGAAATGGAGATCACTCATGATGAACAAAGTTCATTTTAGAAGAAAGACTGGCACAAGACAAAACAAACATACCTCCTGGAAGAGGACTGACAAAAGATGGAATTGACATACCTCCGGGCTTGTGGCTGAGGAGGACTGAAACAAGATGAAATTGACTTAGCCCTAGTGGGGGGATGGCGATATGAAATGGAGGACACTTATGGATATAATCAACAAATTCGGAAGCCCGACAATAGGTAGACACCACAAAATGTGCCCTAGCCTGTGGCTGGGGCTTACAAGTTTAAGTTTCAAGACCCAGAGATGGGTAAACACCACATAATGTGCCCCAGCTTATGGCTGGGGCGAACAAGAGATCAAAGGTGTAAAATGTGCCCCAGCTTGTGGTTGGGGTTGACACTTGGATGTCACAATTGGATGACCGAACCTTGAAAGGTTGCCCACGTACCTCGGCATTACACCAAGGATCAGGTCTAGTGTAGTTCATTGAAGTAAATGAGGAATCAGATGGAATGTTACAATTGTTTGACCGAACCTTGATAGGTTGCATACGTACCTCGCCATTACACCAAGGATCAGGTCTAGCGTAGTTCACAGATGGCCCTTGCGGGGCGAAAAACATACTTGGATACTCATTTAGAGTTTTTGAATTTCAGCAATACCAATTTACAAGTCGAGTATGCAAGAAGGTAAGATGTCCTAGTGATAGAAAAATCCATGCGTCCAATCTTTTTGCGATCCCTGTAAATGGACAAAAAAAAACTTTTCCAAAACAAAATTTTTAGTTTGAAAAACTTGTCACATTTGATGACTCACAATTCCATTCTCCCATTTCCCGTCGTAGTCACTTGACCTACGGTGCTTGCTTTCTCGGGGTGATTCGATGAGTTTTTTTTTATTTTTTTTTAAGAAAAGATTGGTCATCATTAAGTGAGTCATATTTTTTTTTTTAGGCTTTGTTTGCAATTTGGGGCCCTTCCCTCCCTTGGAATTTAATGAGATTTTGTTTTTGACCCGTTGAAGGGATTGAAAAGAGTAGTGCACTTTGACCTTTATGGTACAAACTCGGCTTGGTTTCCTTGGGTATTGAGATTAATTTCGACACTTGGAATCTTGCACTCCTGTATGCTTTGTATTTCAATCAACTCTTACAATTATATTACCAAAAATACGCACAAAACTTTATTGTTTATTCACCCAAATATCCATTATTTTCTGGTATGATTTTCTGTGTTGATTTTGATTTAAGCATGATAAATACGATTTGAATAATATTCAAGGTTTTTCTCCAAAATTGGTGTCACCAAATAACTCTCCTCAACTGACAAGTATTTGAACAAGTTTTCCAATGATGAGACTTTTGGGTAAGTGAAATATAGATGCTTCTCGATTTTTTTTTTTTTTTTTTTTTTTGAAATTTTCTATTTTTCTATTTTTTCTATTTTTTTTAAGAAGTATCTTTAGACATTGGACAAGTCTCTTGACATAAAAAGATTTTGAGATGATGGCTTTACTTTATGACGGATTGCCTAGCCGTTGAATGGGTCATTTGAGTAATGAATTTTGGAAGATGGCCTTTTTGATGAGGGATTTTTTGGGTAGTGGCTTTACTTTATGACGGATTGCCTAGCTGTTGGGTAGACAAAGCTCTGGGCAAGAAAAATTATTTTTGGGATTGTGACGTTGTTTTATGACGGATTGCCTAGCCATTGGATGTGATCATTTTTTGGAAGATGGTCTCTCTGATGAGGGCTTTTTGGGATAATGACTTTACTTTATGATAGATTGCCTAACCATTGGAAGTGATGATTTGAGGAATGAATTTTTGGAAGATGGCCTTTTTGATGAGGGCTTTTTTGGGAAATAGCTTTGCTTTATGACGGATTGCCTAGCCATTGGAATTTTTTTTTTTGGCCTTTGTGGTTGATGGCGACGAAACAAGGTTTTGATAGTGGTTGGAGTTTTGCAATCCATATGAAGATACTTGGGGTGGATAGAATTTTTAGATGAGATGAGTTACCTTGTTTCACTTTCTTCCAGATCAAAGTCTCTTTTATTATCGAAATCATATTTATCATGCTTATGTTTCATTTTCACCACATAGATCATGCACAGACAATTTTGGAATATTTAAAAAAAATAAACATTAACCTTTTGAAACGTCATTTAGAAAATACAGTCACAATTATTGAAAGTTTCAAATCATTCACAACGCAAATCCTCTACCATCCAGAAGACTAACTAGATAAAGAAGTGGATTTAAGATTTTTTTTTTTTCCAATTTTATTAAGAAATAAATTCAACACACCAAGGGGTATAAATCATGTTCACAAATGGTAGGCTTTGGCTCGTAATCAAGCGGAATCCCTCCTTGATCGACTAAATTTATTTGGAAGATAAGGTAAGAAGGGTTTATGGTCTTTGGGATTAGGAGGTGGATGGAAGAAAATTAGGCTTATGAAATTATGCGTATTTATGATGGTAATTCAAGGTATTGTGGGTGGAGTATGATTTTAATTTTGAAAAAATTTCAGGGTACCACTTGATGGGACGTGTCAAGTAGGTAATTAATGGTATTTGGTGGGGGGTTGGGCGACCTTTGGATGAGTAGGGTTTGGATTGCGATTTTTAATTTTGGCCAAACTTCAAAAGTACCACTTGATTTGGGAATACGGGTCGATATGACAATCATTCATGATTGGCTTATTTCATTCGGGAAGGAAGCCTTGAATTTTGGTAGCCTTAGTTGGTTTTTTTTTTTTTTTTTTTTTTTTTTTTTTTTAAAGATTCACTCTTTAGATAACTAATATTTTCCTCTAATTATACTTATTTAAAAAATAAAAAATGAAGCGATTACAAAATAAAACAAGACATTCAGATTTAGATTTTTGGACTTACTTGGATATCATAGGCTCGACCCTCTAAAATGATCCCCAGTGGAGTCGCCAGCTAACGAGCCCCAATTTTTCAAAGAAATCAAAATAAATTATACAAGTGTAAAAATGAGAAGGGGTTTTCTTAAAAAAATGTCGGTTTTCTCATAAAAATACTTAAGCCAATTTTTAAAAAATGAGTCGCCACTTAATATTGAGTTTAAATGGTGTGCTAGGTCACCGGATTTTTCTTTTTTGAAAACAAATTAGAAGAAAATGGCTTAAGTACAATTTTGACTTAAAAAATAACATGGTCCGACCAGAGATTCGTTTTAAAGGGTTCGGGGGTCAGTTTCACTTAGGGAAGGTGTTAGGCACCCCAAGACGCCCGTCCAAAAACGGTACCTTATCCAATTAAGTCCAATTAAAATTTAAATCCGAATATTTTTATTTTATTTTGAAATCATTTCATTCTAAAAAAGAAAATCTTTTTGTATTTTTTTTTATATATATTATCAAAGAATTTATATATTGAGAGAATAATTCCCTTCTAAGCCATTCCAATAGAAGGTGGGAAAATTCCTCCACGATTTGACAACAACATTAAATTTAACAAAAAATAAAATAAAAAATAAACACACACCCACACACCCACACTCACACACATCGATGGAAGTATTCTCCCTTCGAAACTTAAACCACTCCAATGGAAGGTCGGGAGTTTTTCACCTCATCTTGTCAGCATATTATATTTAACACATGTTAAAGAAATACACGCACACACACACATACACTCACATGGATCGAGGGGAGTAATCTCCCTTCTAAATCTAAACCGCTCCAATGGAAGGTCGGGAGTTTTTCACCTCGTATTGTTAACATATTTTATTTAACACAAATTAAAGAAATACACGCACAAACATACTCATACGCATCGAGGGGAGTAATTTCCCTTCTAAACCTAAGCCGCTCCAATGGAAGGTCCGGAGTTTTCCACCTCGTATTGTTAACATATTTTATTTAACACAAATTAAAGAAACACACGCACACACACACTCATATGCATTGAGGGGAATAATTTTCCTTCTAAACCTAAACCGCTCAAATGGAAGGTTAGGAGTTTTTCACCTCGTTTTGTCTTAACTTAGATATTTTTTTTTCTTCCTTTCTCTTCTTCTTTTTCTTCAAAAAAATAAAAAAATAAAAAATATTTTCCCCCAAGATTTCTCTCAAAAAAAAAATTATCTCCAAAATTCTTCCCTTAGTAAGAACTCTTATAAAAAAATTTCTCCCCCATAATAACTCTTCTCCAAAATTTTCTCCCCCCAAATCCTCTAAAAAAAAATCCTCTCACAAAATGAAAACGAACCTTCTATTTATAGATTTCGAAAAGGGTAAAATGGGAAAAAAAAATGCAGTTCACTATTCAATCGGTTTACTATTCACGTGGGAGTACTGTTCACGATCATGCGGGGTACTATTCACGATCACACAGTTACTGTTCACGGTCATGCGGGTACTATTCACGATCACGCGGTTATTGTTCACGCATGCGGATACTATTTACGATCACTGTTCATGCATACGGATACTATTCACGATCACTATTCATGCATGCAGATACTATTTACGATCACTATTCATGCATGCAGATACTATTTACGATCACTATTCATGCATCCGTTTGGTTTGTCTTGATTTGTTTCGTTTTTTCCTGATTTGCTCCAAACAAACGATATTTTGTTTCTTTTCTTTTTTCTTATTTTTTTTGCATTTTCTGAAATAAAATAAAATAAAACCAAGTTAATTATAAAATAAAATATAAATTTTTATGGGGTGGTCAAAATGCCTTGTCTACAATAGTGGTTGTCGTGTGCAGGATCCTCAGACAGAATAAACCCTTGGGACTGGTCTTAAAGTTGGATGTCTATTTGAACTCAGTAGTTTGCACCTTCTATCTTCAACTCCACCACCACCACAACCACATGTCCCTTTATCAACCTGTGCAACCTCACCACCACCACCAGTATCCTCATCCTCATCATCATCCTTATCTCCACAGCCACCAGTCCTTCAAATGTATCTATTGTCAACTTGCAAAACAATCAGCCCTACATTTCAAAGAGAGTTAGATTATTTTCCTTGTACCTTTTGATCTAATTCATTATAATATTTGAGGGTGTTCTTCTCATGCCTTGATGGGTGGTTGTCGTTACTTTGTTTTTTTGTGGACGACTACTCTCGATATACATAGTTATTTCTTATGAAATATCGATCTGATCTATTCCAAATATATTTTGAGTTTTCCTCAATGGTTCAAACCCAATTTTTTAGAAATATCAAAGTTTTTTGCTTAGATAATGCAATGAAATACATGGATCGTGTCTTTCTTAACCTATTTCGCAAAAATGACACGCTCCCCCATCGCTCTTGTCCTAGTACATCCCAACAAAATAGACGAGCTGAACGCAAACATAAACATATTCTTGACACAGTTCGTGCTCTCTTTATTTCTTCATCATGTCCGGAGTGTTTTTGGGGTGTTGCTGCTTTCACAGCCGTCTACACACAATAAAGCATATCTATTCCGCTACAATCCAGCACCAGTCTCTATTTGAACATCTTTTTGGCAAACCTCCCGATTACTCTTGACTCAGAGTCTTTGGTTGCACTTGTTTTGTTTTTCTCAAACCACATGAACACAACAAATTGGATCTAATGGCTCGTCTGAATTGTTTTATTAGATAGAGCATCGAATATAAAGGGTATCGGTGCTGTGATTCTATTTCTAAAACTCTTCGTATTTCTCGACGTGTCATTTTTTGGGGAACATCAAATATTTTATTCCTTACGGTTATTTGACACGTCAACCATCACCAACTCCAGATTCTTTATTGATCCATTCATTGAGTTATTTCTTGAGGATAAAGTTCCAGGTACTGTTGAATCTACTCCAGCACCACCAATTGAGCTCAGTCTTGCATATTATGTTGAGTCCACCCCAAAACCACAAGATGAACCCACTCTAGAACTACCAACTGATCTCACCCCTCCTATTCCAGCGATCATGCCTGAGACTTCTCTTGTGGCCAATAATTCTGTATCGATTGCCTCTGAGACCCACGCTCCGGATCACCCCGCCACTCTACCAGGGTAACTCACCCTCCATATTACTTTACTGATTTTTATTACTTTTCTACTATACTTCATCTGCATGAGGAGGCTAGTACTAGTTCTCTTTGGCAGAAAGCAATGGATGAAGAACTTTAAGCCCTAGCTAAAACTCACACTTGGGATATTGTTGATTTTTCTCCTAGGAAAACTCCTACTTGGTACAAATGGGTGTTTAAGATCAAAATAGTTTTTGATGGTTCTGTTGAATGATATAAAGGCCGATTTGTTTCCAAGGAATTTGGTCAAGAATATGGAATTGACTATGAAGAGAAAATCACATCTGTCCATACTCTTCTTGTTGTCGTTGTCATTCAAAAAATGGTCTTTCTTTCAGATGGATGTAAAAAATACATTTCTCAATGACAATCTTCTTGAGGAAGTTTATATGTATACCCCTCCTGACCTAGTTGCCTATCGAAATGAAGTTTGTCGCCTTTATCATGCCTTATGTGGTTTGAAACAAGCTCCACGTGACATGATTATTACTGGGGATGATCTATACAGTATTTTTGAACTCAAAAAATTTCTCAGTGGACAATTCGAGATGAAAGATCTTGGCATACTCACCTATTTTTTTGGCCTCGAAGTCTTATCCAGTTCAGATAGATATTTTCTCTCTCAGGCTAAATATGCCTCAAATCTTCTTTCCCAGGCTGGAATCACTGACTCAACCACTGCCACTACTTCTCTCGAGCCGAACATCGAACTTATTCCACTCGATGGTTCACCTCTTCAGGATGTCATTCTATATCATCAACTGATTGGAAGTCTTTTATACCTCACTGTCACTTGCCCTGACATTGTCTATGCCGTTCATCAGGTCAGCTAATTCTTGTCCGCTCCTTAGACCACTCATTATTTGGTTGTTCTTCGCATCTTTTGGTATATCGAGGGTATTTTATTTTATGGACTTCATTTCTTAGCTCAGTCTGCTCCCATCTTACAAACTTATTCTAATGTCGATTGGGTTGGATATCCCACCAACAAATGATCAACCACTGATTATTGTTTCTTCTTGGGTAACTCTCTCATTTCCTGGTATAGTAAGAAGCAAACTGTAGTTGCTCGTTCCAGCATTAAAGCTGAATATCATGTCATGGTTAATGCAACTCAATAATTTCTTTGACTTTGATGGCTACTCGTTGACGTGGGCATCCATTCTCCTACTACTACTACCCTACACTGTGACAATAAGAGTTATTGGTCCAGTGAACTACCCAAGACGGGGGAAAATGGTGAATTGGATAGTATTAAAAAAATTTCAGAATATAACACTTTCCTAAAATTAATTATTATCTTTTATGGCAGCGAATATGTGTTATCAACTAGGTCCACATCCAAATAATAAAATATAAACAATATAAATAATGCAACACATATAAATTTATATTGATTCACCAAGTTACTCTTAGCTAATATAGTCCCCCGAGCTCCGCGGAGAGTCGCACCCACGAAACTTAAGATCCCTTTAAAGGTAAGAACCAAACCCTTACAATGATTATTTTCACATGCTCAGAATCAATATCTACAATTCATTTTCACAGGCTAAGGAATAACCTCTATCTTTTTACTAGGCGAAAGATTAACCTAATTCTATTACATGGAGAATCACAACCTAATCCTTTTTGTACCTTAGGCTCAAGAATTAAATCTCACACAAACATGCTCCAAAAGGTAAAGATTGAATCGTTATAATTCACTCACAAATTCAATCAACGAAGAATTAACACCTAATCTTTTTATACTCTAGGTAAAGATCAAAATCTCAATCTCTTCACCGGAAGATATTGAAACCAGCTACCCTTGATTAGACACTCCCAGTAATATCTAATCCGACACTCAACTCACCAATTAAAAAATAATTGATAAGTGATTTTTTTTTACTCGGAGCTTCTACTACCCCAGATAAATTCAAACTCAACTAATGTCCCGATAATAGTGATAGAAAAATGAGAATTTCAAAATCTAATAAATAAAGATGGGTAGCAAGCAGTTAAGCACGTAATCGGATTTTTTCAAGAAATCGTTTCAAAATAATTTTTAATAAAAAATCCGAAAAACAATTTCAAAGATTAAATTCCAAATAATAAATAATATAATCAAGCAACAATTAATAGTAAGTAATTTGGAAAGATTTCACCAGGATTCCACCGAAAGAATAATGATTAAAATAGCAATAAAATTTTAGATCGGTAGTAGCAATAATCCATAGCAAAAGTTTCTCAAGAACAACTCTCAGAAAAAATCTCACAATGAACTTAGTATGATTACTCTTAGAAAGCACGAGAGCTGAATAACTCAAAATAGTTTGGATTATCTTGATTTATGATTTTATATCATGTCAAATCCGCAGATCTATTTAAAACCTCTTAAAACAAGTCCTATAACGGTTAGTTCTCATAAATCATGATATTTAATTACACCAATAGAGCCTCTATATCATAATGATTCATTCCTGGTATAATTTACCTAAAATATCTCTTAAAATATTCAATTAAGTCTCTCAAACTCAATTAGATAAGATTGAAATAATTACATGTACCAAATTGAGAAATATCAAAATTACTTGAACCATATCTATAAGGATAATTAAATATTAATTAAATAACTCAAAATATGTTAAATTCCTAAGATATCTCACATATCTTAACCATAAAATGGCTAATAACGGCTACTTTTTGAATAAAATTCGAAATTCCATAAATCCTGAAACAACTTCATCTGTGGATCGGCCAAGACCCATCGGTCGACCGGCCAATTCAGGATGTAGCCAAGCCAAAAATCCTTCGCCCATTGATCGACCGCCCATACTTTATCTGTCGACCAGACGATTCAGGATATTTCACAAGTCGACCTGTCTGTCGACTTAAAGATTTAGAGAGTTTTTCTTCTGGCCATAGGTCGACCTACCTATCAACCGAACAATTTAGAGAGTTCATCCTCTAAGTACAGGTCGACTTACCTGTCGACCGAATGATCTAGAGAGTTCAACTTATAACCACAGGTTGACTTACCTGTCGACCAACCACTTCTGAAATACCTCTTCTTAATTCATTTTTATTCAATTTCTTCGACGTTTTCACTCTTTTAACCGATTTCTTTTCTCGGTGAGCTCCACTAAATCTCAAATTCAAATTTAGTCAATTATCTTTATTTCTTTTTCAATTACACATATGAGCAAATAATTTAACTAATTAGGATCTTATAAAAAACACACATAATTTTGAAAAATATTTTGTGTCGTGTGTGATCCTAACCAGGATATATTAAGAGTTAGAATTTAACGATCCCTTGTTACTTTAACCTCTAGTCTACTGCCTCGAGTTCTGCTAGGGGGTTTCACTTGTTGGAGGGTTGGTGGTGATATTTGGGTTGTAAGTGGGTTGGGGAAAGAGAAAAAAGAAAAAAGAAAAAAAAAATTAAAACGGTAAAATAGTAACTGTACTAATATTAATTTTAATTTTTTTTTTGTTTATAAAAAATAAAAGTAGATAGATAATTGACCATTTTTTTTTCCGACAAGGGATCTCCTTAGTATTTGTTAAAAGATAGACCTTAGTAATAATTGTTCAAAATTAATAATTAGATTAAATATTTTATTTATTTATTTTTTAATGGGCGTAGGCCTCTAGGTCTAGGAAGAGGGGAGGTACATAGGGCTTGCAAAACACGTATTTACACGATGACACGACACAAGACCGACACAAAATTATCAGGTCTAAGTTTTGCTTATCAGGTATCGGATCGTTATCGTGTCAGACCTGATAACCTGATAAGAAATAGTGCAGGTTATTAGGTTGATCTGATAACCCAATAGGTTACACTATAAGACACGATAAAAATTTCGTGTATTCAGGTTACACGATAACCTGAGATCTACTAGGTTACCCGTTAATTTAATAAATTATTTTTATACCCCCAAATTATCAAATATTATAATTTAGTACCTAATACATATTCACATTTCCCTAACACTACTCATTTAGTCAACTTAATAGGTTAACAGGTCATTATCGTGTAATGGGTAAGTTAATGTGTAATGGAAACCTATCAGGTCTTATCGTGTCGTGTTTACCTGATAGATTTCGTGTTACCGTGTGACACAAAAAATTATCGTATCGTGTCGTGTTGACACGATAATTTTTGTGTCGTGTTCGTGTTTGGGTAGTCTGACACGATATGCTTATCGTGTAGTGTTTGTGTTTGGGTCTTATCGTATTTTGTGTTATCGTGTAATGACCTGTTACACGACCTATTACCTGTTTTGCCAGCCACTACATCCTGTGTACCTATATAATCACAAGAATATGGTATGAGTTTTTTGCACTTTGTGCCCTTGAAGTTTTGAAAAAATCTCATTTTAGTCCTATATTTTCAATTTGAACACTTTAAATTTGAAAATATTCGAATCGTGTCAAGTCAGTCCAAATCAGTACTCGATGGAAATCAATCATGTGTTAAATACGAAATCACCCCGTCGGTAAATTTCATCATAAAAATGACAGAATGATTGAATTGATATGATTTGAATACTTTAAAGTTTAATGTGTTCGAATTGAAATAATAGGGACTAAAATAGAATTTCTCTCCACCATTGGGGATGCAAAGTGGAAAAAAATCGAGAAAATCTCACTTTTACTATTAAAATGAAAATGCATTACGACTTGAAAGCCCATATTGAAAAAAACACTACCTATATAGTTATTATTTAAAATAAATCCAAATATATATTCTCACACTACATCAACAACAACATAATAAATGGAGAGATGCAAATGTTATTGTCTAACAATAATATTAATAGTAACATAATGAATGAAAGATACAAATGTTATTATATAACAACAATGTCAATAACAACATAATAAATGAGGGATGTTGATATTACTGTACAATAAATAATTATTATATATCAATTGAATTTTCTCTAAACTTAAATAGCTATAAGAATAAATTAGGTGGCGTTTGGTAACCGTTTCTGTTTCCATTCTAGCAGTGGGATGGAAATGGGATGGGATAAGATGATAATTTTGTTTCCTTTTTAGGAGTAGAATCGTGTTTGGTAACGATAATTATTTTTTTGTTTTGGGAAGAGAATCACGTTTGGTAACGATTTTATCCTAAAATCAATTTTTTTTTTTTTGTTTTGGCTGGACGGCGGCGACGGTGGCGACGGCGATCGGCGGATGGGTGACGGTAGCGGTGGAGGCGGCGGTGACCGGCGGGTAGGTGACGACGGCGGACGCCTTGAGGTGACTGGCGACGGTTGACGGTAGCCGGCGGCAGCGACGGCGGCGGATGGTGGCAACGGCGACGGATGAACAGTAACAGATATTGGGAATAGAATGGGAATAATGAGAAACAATTTTTTTTGTTTCTAATTTCTTAAGAAAAAAATGGGCACAATTCTCAAATAAAAATGGAATGGAAATGAGAATAAAAATTACTAAACGCTATTTTTAAATAGAATTTTTTCCAAAAATTTGAGAATAAAATATGAATTTTTAGAATGGAAACAGTTACCAAATGGGGCCTCAGTAACCGTTATAAAAACAAATGGTATTGTTGAAGGTTCAAAATGGCCCACCAACGCGGTCAACTCACCCGATCCACATGCGACTCGCTTCGCGCCAATAAATAAACGAGACTCCATACATTTTTGAAAATTCGCCATTTTTTCAAATCCGGCACCCCCCCCCCCCCCCCTCTCTCTCAACCATTTTTTTCAAATTCGCCCGCGAATCGTCTCTGGATACGAAAGCTTCACTGACATCTACAACTCGATTCACAAATGTCTGCGGCGAAATCTAGCGGGAAGAAGCGTGCCACGGAATCGGCAACCTCGAAATCAGAGATGCGAAAGAGAATCGTCGTCGAGGATGATTTCGATATGGATCTCTCCAGGTCAGTCTCTGATTTCTCGTTTTATTAGGTATTGATGATCGATTCGTAATCTGGCGCGGTTGTGGATGGTTTTGGATCTGAATTCGTTCATCTCGGTGTGAAATTGCAGTGATATCAAAGGGATTATGAGTGCACTGAAGCAGATCAAAGAGAAAGCACAGAAAGACGGCCAAAAGAAGAACGAAGAAACAATCGCAAGGTGAATTAATTTAATTTTCCAATTTTACTCGATCTTAGCTTCCACATTCTATGAATCTCTCCGTGCGTGCATTTTTGGCAGATGTGAAGTAATCACACTGTATATTTTTGAACTTATTATGCAGAAGGAGAGAATGTAAACTGAATGTGTTGAATCAGTATAACAAGCTATGCCTTATGTTTACACGTATTTATTGTGAATCCTGTAAGATTACTCTGACATGATTCGTTCTTGTGATGATAAAAAATTGCGTGATATACTTCTGTTTTCCTTCTCATCCTTCTGATTTTCCATCCCTTTCAGTTCATTAAACGAGTGTATCCAGCATCGATTATAAAAGTTTTCTTAAACATTTTTCATTCATTTTGAATTTAGTGAAATTATTGTTCCTAATTTCCAGTTATCTATCCATCTCATTTTTTTCTCCAGAGTGATTTTTGATTGAATTCCCATTACAATCGCATTTTTTTTTTTTTTTTGTTAATCATGGCCTGCTGCTAAACAGCGTGGCATCGGATATCAAGGCTAAGCTCGACGAACTGAAATCGAAACTTGAAAAAGAAAGGTACAAAAAATACCATTCTTGTTTGAAGTTTAATTATTCCGGTGGTGCCTACAGTTTGGGGTATTATTATTTTCATCCTTGATGTTTTGATTTTGCAATAAGAGCGTGTTTGTTCGAATAAAGAAACATACAATTACACTAGAAAAAAAATATCTGAACTAGAACTAAAATGGTTAGTTGACTGCTTTAATTCTTGCAACCAACCCAAACACTAAAATCTAACAAATTCATAAATTGACTAACTGAAAAATAGTACAATTTACAGATTGAAGAACCCAAACGAGACCTAAAGTTATGAAGTCGTTTCAATATTGTCCCCACGACTAACATTCACTTAATTATCTAAGGATGGAAATTGACACATGGCCCTCCCTAAATTAGCCAAGTTTCAATTTCCATCAGAGACTTAAATTGATGTTAGTGCCAATGACAAAATTGGAACGATTTCACAACTTTTAAAGACTTAGATTGAAAAAAAAAGAATTACCAAATGACATTATCCCCAAACTTTAAGGACCATCGGTATAAATAGCCCCTAAATTGAGAAAGCATTTCCAAATTATAATTGTATTTGTAACTTGTTATAGCATGAGGATGTTTTGAATTGTCAGGCAAAGCTTTGCAAAGGCACTCTCAAAGAGTTCAAAGGAGGTCTGCCATGGATGGGGATGTTAAAAATCAATACGGTGGTAAAATGAAGATTTGGTCAATACCACTTTATTCTTTTTAAGTAAAATGGATGTTGACTGTTATTATGCAGTGTGAGAACTTACTGAAGAATGAGTCAGACAAATTCCAAGAAATTCATGAGAAGTTTAGCAAAGAGAAAGCTGCACATCTACAGGCCTTGAAAGGTACATTAAGGCCCTGTTTGGTTACTATTTCCGTTCACCCACTTCCAAAATTTTGGAATTAATGTATAGAAACGAGTTTGGTAAACACGTTTCTGTTTTCAAAATTTTGGGAGTAATTCCTAAATTCCTTACGCAAATGAGAAGCAAAAAAATGTTGATTGCTATTCACTCCTACAATACTATTGCCACTACCACCCCGTAATTCACCACCATCCGACCGGCCACCATAGATTTTAATAAAAAAGAAAGAAAGAACAATTGTTGCAACCGAATGTGTTTCTTGTTTCTGTTATCATAGATTAAAAAAAACAATTTCAGGACAATGATTGTTACTAAATATGTTTATATTCCTAGAATACTTCATAACGAAAACAAAATTCTCATCCCAGTTTATTAAAAGTAGAAACAGAAAAAGCATAAACACTAACCAAACGCCACCTAAACTGCTTATTTCCTTATAAACATTGTCCCATAATTTTCAATTTGGTTCCTAAAGTCGGTTTGGTTTAGGTTTTGGATACATGTTTTTGGTTTCTCGAAACAAAAAGTTCAATTAATTTTTTTTTTTGTTTTTTAGCAAAACTCAAAAAATTAGCTCTTTATATATATTATACATTTATTATTTTTAATAAATTACCTTTTTATTTTTTCTCTTTACCCATATATCGATATTTTAAATCAAATCGTACCAATAAGGCAATAATCTATTTTTTCATTTAAAAAAAATCAATCAAACATGTCAAATCAGTTCTACTTCAAATTTTTAAGACAATTTTAAGTCTTGTTTTAAAAAAAAATTAAAAACCAAACCAAACAAGTATTTACAATTTTCAGAATATTTTCTAAAAACTGTTTTCAAACTTTTTTCGAAAAAATGTTTCCTAAATAACGAAATATGCCCTAAACATTATGTTTTTATTAATTTGGTCTTTGGAAGTATGACCTATGGGATTGATACTTGCTTTATGTTAATGTTTGTCCTTATGTTTGTGAGACTTAGACCCCAAATAGCACACCAACTTCATTGTTGTTCTTACATTGTTTTTGTTTAGGCAGCGTTTGAAAGCGCGGAATTGGAGGTTTGGAATTGAAATTAGAAATGAAAGTACGATAAAATTTAAAAATTCACATCTATTCATTTCTAATTTCATTTCCATTTTACATGTTCCTTTTTAATTTCAATTCTATTGTCCTTATTTTGTCAAATCAAACACCACTTTAGTGTTTTATTTCTTTTTCCTCAAAATTGGGAATAGTACGGAAATATGAGAAAAAAAATATTTCAATTTTGTTCTCAAAATTTTTGAGAACAAATTTCCAAAAAAAAAATTTGTTTCCCTGACACCATTTATTTGTGCCATTAAAAGAAAAGAAAAAAATCCAAGAGAAATAATTCCGGTTGGTTAAAGAAGGTGCTCTCGTTTCTTGTCAATCAGGGTTCGACTTTCTTATAGAGCACTTTATGAATTAAATATTAAATTTAATTTTAAATGCTGGAGAGAGTGCACTCTTAAGATCGTCTAAAAAATGATTAGTCGAGGTGCGCGTAAGTTAGTCCTCACACCTTAAAAAAAAACTAAATTGCAGATTTGATCATTTAGTTATACCACAATTCACACTTTGGTCCCTAAACAGTCTACTTTACTCAATTCCATCCTTTAACTTTGATGTCTTTTTTTTTTGGGAAAATTATATTTTTGGTCCTTGAAGTATGAGCTGCGAGTCTACGTGTATTCTGAGATTTGTTAAATTACACACTTGATTCTTCGAGTTTTATATATGTTTCATCTTGCAAAATTAAAAACATTAATGATTTTAGAATGATTGGAGTTCTGCACATGGAAATTCTAATGCAGATATTTTCATCATTTTATCACTTCACTAAACCCAAATATCTTTTCCTAATTTTTTTCTAATAACGATTTCTCTAAAAAATAAGAAAGAGAAGCCTCAATCAGAAAAACATGTTAAATGTTAAATTTAGTGGAGTGATGAAATGATAAAAATAGTTAACTGAGCACAAAAATTCATCACCCCTACTTGTCCTTTGTGCATAGCTGTTTTTTTCAATCATCTTTTTATGCGATAAAATAATTAATCAAAATTTAAAATGGGACTAAAACAACTCAAAAGTTCATAGTTTTAGGGGAGGAGAGAATTTTCTTCTTAGGCCGTGTTTGTTAAAGTTTTTTGTTGTTTTCCGTCCCGAGAGAATAAGAACAATATGTTCTGTTTTTTAAAATTTTCGGAACAAAATTTTGAAAACAGATCAAAATTAGTTCTAAATTTCCATTTCTTACTGGGGTTGTGTTTGGCAGATACAATTTCCAAATATGAGGAGGAGAAGGAGAGACTGTTCTCGCGATATGAACAACTGAGTGAGCAAACAATTTTTTATTTTCTTTATTTAATATTGTTTTAAATTAATTTGACTGGGAAAAAATAAATCATGAATTGATTTCAGGGAAGAAAGAAAAGAGTTTGATATCGGAGCATGAGAAAATGTTTGCAAATAAAATTGCGGAGCTGGAAGAATCACTCAAGAAGAAAAAACAGGTAACCATCTCTCTCTCTCACACACACATGTATTTATTCGAATATACGACACAAAATTTACACAAAATTATTGGCTATAGGTTTAACTTAATAAATAACAGGTCGTCATAGAATCAGCCGCGATAAATATGGTAAAAAAAAAGTCGTTTTTCGGATTTACTTGATAACCTAATAATTGACATGAATGACACGATAATTGTAATCGTTTTTTAGGTTACACGTTGATATAATATCTAACACTTTTAGTTTAATAAGTTATTGTGAAAATATATTTCTAACTATTTGTAAATATTATCTTCTACTTATTTAATATTACAATTTAACACCTCTCTCTCTCTCTCTCTATATATATATATATTACTTAGACTAGGATTGTTGCAAAATAAAAAATGTAATTTTTTTTTTTATCATGGTTTGGTATGTAGTTATTGAATGTGATAGTTTGTTATTTTAACTGTTCATAAAAAATTGCGTTAACAGATCGATAGTTTATAATAAGTTGCACAAGTTTTTATTATACCACGATATTTGATCATACCATGTCGATACGATAATATAACCTGTCGTATTTGTATTTTGATTTCATAACACGATAAGTTATCGTGTCGGAACATGACACGACACAGAACACTACACAATGACATGATATGTCAACCCCTCTCTCACAGAGGCGCAGTCACACAGTCTCACTCTCTTTCTCTCTTACGTACACACTATCTGACTCGTATAGTCTCACTCTCACGCACATTACTCAATTTGTATATTGTTGAAGATCATCCTGTCTTTATTGCCATACAGGATGACAAAACATTTAGCATTCTGAGGAAAACTCTGGGTTCATTTATCGACAATGCATCCGATGAAGACTTTCCACCTGACGATTAATTACCCGTTTGGTGAACAGTTTCGGACACTCCCCAAATTACAATTTCAAAAATTCAAATTTGACTCCGAAAAATCACAAGACAAACAATTTATAAAATCTGCTCCGAAAACTACATTAGACAGTTCAAAGTTCTTGTATCTCATTATAATCCGATTCAATTTGTGAAATTCCACTACATAAAAACATGTTAATTTTGATAGCATAACTCAAAATAACTATGGCCTATTTGTTGCTTCACTAGACTAGATATGAACAGTTTAATGCACAGGATTGGAACGCCGTCTTCTACTTTGTTGCACTGAGAGAGTCGGTCGCCTATTGTGCAGCTACACATATTAACACGACAACACTTAGTTTTAGAAAATTGCATTCATAGACTGGGAAAAATGAGTATGCAATGCAAGAGACTTAAGGTGACCTTTGTTTGGTGTTTTTGTTCCCAGATTACTGCTTTTGTTCCCAAAAAATATTGAAACAAACAACAGTACTGTTCTGTTACCAGAATTTTGTTCTATAAATCTAGAAGCAAAACCAAAAATAAAATAAAATTCTTCCTCAAATTTCTATCAATGTTCTCGATTTTGTGGGAACAGAAACAGAAATATGGGAACAGAAACCATTAAGGGCCATTTGGTTGTCTAAATTATCTTATTTTTGATAAATTTATTTTTACATATTTGTTGTTTGAATTAAAAAACAAATAATACTACATGAGAAAATAACCTCTAAATTAAAACTAAAATGGTTAGGTTATCTAACATAAGTGTTTATCATCACTAAACTATAACAATACATATATTGACTACAATTGTGAAATTAACGAATTAAATGACAACCAAACGCGCCCTAAACAAATGGGCAGCAACAATTTCTCAATCTTTCTCAGTCAAGAAAATGCAATACATGCAGAAATGTGTGCGCAAAAGAGACTTGGGTGGCGTTTGGTTACCTCAGTGTTTCCACTCCCAGATTATTACTTTTGTTCCAATAACCAGAAATATGAGAATGATTCGGTTCTGTTGCCTTAAATTTAGGAGAAGATTTTTTTTTATTCACATATTTCTATTTTATGTTATTGTTTTTTTTTTTGTTCTGACAACAAAAACTATAAATAAATTGGGGCTACCTGGACAAAGGTAACATTTGGGAGTACAGAATTTTGAAGCAATAGAATTGGAATGAGTTAGGCCTCCAATTCCATGAAACCAAACGCTACCTTGTGTTTTTGTTACCCAAAACTTGGAACAGAAACAGAAATATGCGACATTTCTTTTTAGTTCCCAGAATTTCGTTCTAAAAAACAAGGAGCAGAACCGGTCGCAAATCCAGAAAATTAATCTCTAAAGTGGTGAAATGAATTTTTTTTTTTTAATAAATTAGAGGGAGTTTAAGTAAAAATTTAAGAATTTCATCTTTTTTGGTTGTATATGAGGGTAAGAGTAAAAAGTTTAATGTTTTAGAAGGGAAGCAAAACAAAAACAAATTTCGTTATTCTCATACTTCTATTTCTACTCTCATTTTTCCAAGAAAAGAAAAATAAATATGGGAATTAGAAACACTGAACAGCCCACACATTAGTGTTTCTGAATCGGTTCTAAGATTTTTGAGAACCTAAACAAGAAATTAACTAAAGAGAAGCAGCAACACTAACCAAACATAACCTAAAGTAGCATTATATCTAATAGACAAGGTAAGGGAATAGTTGCATACAGTAATTTCGGTGACGAAACGGCAAGAGGAGCATCTAACGGATTTTGCTCCGTAGGGGTACATCAACAGGACGGTACAACTCCCGCATTTCACTTGTCCAAGTTGTTGAGCTGCCAACAATAAAAGGATTTTTTTCCCTTATAGTCAACAACGGATCTAGAAAATTGATCAAGAGGGGGTTAATTTTTATTTTTTTTAAATGTTTATATTTATATAAATCAGGGGCGTTTATGTAAAATTTTAAGAATGTTAATTGTAAAAGGGAATGGTCTATAGGCCATAGAGCCAAAAATATATTTGAAGCCTCTTTTTTGGGGGGGAAAATAGGACAAAAATCGGGTAAAAAATGGTCATAACGTTATATTTATATAGTGCGTCTATCCCACGTGCTAGCAAGGCCCGTCCTAGGGCTAGGCCACCAAGGTGGATTCGCCTAGGGCCCCTAAATCTTGGAGGCCCTTCAAATTGACCTCTATATTATTTTTTTCATTTTAATTTTTTATTAATATATGGAAAAAAAAAAAAAAATCAATCCTAGTTCAATCACTATTTCAACTTTTCTTTTCTCTTTTTCAAATGATATTTTGATTTTATGAAAAAATTAGGAGTACATAAAAAAATTATTAAAAAATTATATAAAAATATTAAGGGGTTCCAATTTTCGAAATCCGCCTAGGTTATCATTTTCTCAGGGCTGGCTCTACGTGCAAGTACCGTGAAAGAAGATGGATGTAAGGCAATCAAATTTATAAATTTACCCTTAATTCCGGTCATGTGCACATGACCATTTTCCGTCCAGGTAAAAGTAAAAAGGATACAAAAAATATAGGATTTAAGGTGATACACGCTAAAGTTGGATGATTATATATATATATATATATATATGAGATAAACAATTCAACTTCAATAGTTGTCCTTCAGTATTTATGATAGCTGAGGGGCCGATGCCGTATTGGTATGTAGAAAAAATTGAAATGCACAAATTTTTCGCAAGGTCAAAAATGACCTCAAGCACAATATGTATTGAAACTTTGTTATATTAAATCAATCTTCCCCTATATGCAATATAAGATCTTCACACAATACTTCAAAAATCAAGACAAGACCTATTTGTATGAACATTTGATCAATAATATAAAAAAGGTTGATGCTAAAACATCCCAAAAAACTGAGATCGGACGTGCAAACGCATTAAGTGATTGTACGGTACAACCGTTCATGCATTTGAATATTTGTACTTCACGACTACCTAATTGCTAAATATACCAAAAATGACGACCAAACGTATCAATTGACTGAATAGTACAACCACCCATGTATGCAAACGACTATTCGACTCCTTTGGCCCCCGTTGCTTTGGCATAAAAGCAATGAGATCAAAAACTGTGAGCAGTGGCGGGGTCACGTTAGACCGAGTGGGACGATCAAAAACCGTGAGCAGTCGCAGGGCCACGTTAGGCCAGGGAGGCTCAAGCCTCCCCTCAACTTTTGAAAAATTTCATTTTTATCCTTATATTTTTATAAAAAAAATCAATTAAAACCCTAACATTTTACACAAACCCCCCCAAGATTTATATAAATATCTAATGAGTATCTAATTTTTTTTCTAGCCCCCCTCAATTGATTTTCTTGATCTACTGCTGACCGTGAGAAAAAAAAAAAAAGAGTATGAGAGAGCAAGTAAGAGGGGAGAATAGAACCTTCGAGCACGAGATTTATGGTCTGACAGCATGAACACTGAACAAATTTCGATCCTCTAGGATAACTTAATAATCGCTGACAAAAACCACAAACCATTTGCCCCTTTTCTGCATACAAATCACATAGCTTGATCAAGGAAATAATTTGAAAATAAAAAATAAATACTTACACAAATGCTTTTACAAACAAAGAAAGAAAAAAAACTATCACCCCTTACTCTCCTTTTATACATACATACATATCTATCTATCTATCTATCTATCTATATATATATATATAACATAGATAAATCTTTTGTTTTTATTTTCATGTTTTGGTTCCAAGGTTTTTGGAAGGAAAGCACTGAAGCATGTTTGATAACACAGAATATTAAGTGATAAAAAGTTATAAGTACTGAATTTATTGAATTTATTAAATGTTGAATATATTAAGTATTTACTTTCATAATATTTTAACTTCAAAATTTTCTCTTTCTAAAAATTTTATATCCCTAAAATAATTTTTACAAATTTCTTTATTCTAAAATATTCTCTCTACAACTTTTTCTCTATTTTTTCTCACTTTAGTACTTTCTCTATATATAGTTTTTTGCATATATTCTATTTCATAAATCAAGACATATTTTATATTTTGGATATATTGAACTGTTAAATCAACTTTAGATTGAATAGTTGAGATCAAACACGAATAAATTCTTATAATCATATATTATATAATATCTCTAACAAACTAAACAACCTATCCCAAAATATCTCACATAAACATTTCACAGCTCCACTTCTGAAACAATTAAATTAAATTACATTTTGTACCTTTAAGTTTTATATTTGTATTTAATTGGATATTTTTTTATTATTTACTATCTTTTTGCATTTATAAATTACAAAAATAAATATAGTGACTTTAGGCTCGGGAAATCCCTAGCGTGTATATACAAAAATCACAATAGTTTTCAAAACATTTTGGCGAATTTTAAACCAAACTATTCCTCAATTTTTGTTCTTAGATTCATGCTTCTATTCCCATAAAACTAAGAACAAAAATCGAAAGAGAAGGGAAAATGACATAATTGTTCCCAGATTTCTCTTTCTGTCACAAGTTTTGGAAAACAGAAATCAGAATAAAATCTATAATCCACAATTTCCATCGAATAAAATCTATACAATAAATTAGAACGTATTTTTTTTTTAAATGTCTTTTCATTGAGGACTGAGATTGATTTGAGGGGATACATTGATGAGATTGAATTATAAAAGTTTTTTGGGGAAAAATTCCCGCCCAAAAATTTCACATCCCCATTTCTAAGACGGTTAAATTAAATTATATTTTATACCCTTTAAATTTTACATTTGTATTAATTGGCCATTGTTTTATTATTCACTATCTTTTTACTCTCATAAAATAGAAAATCAATATAGTGCCTTTAAGCATAGATTATGCCGAATTCAATATTTACTCACCGCTAGAAACCGATCGTGCACTCGGTATTGACTGCCGGATGGGAGTGGACTGCCGTCTAGGAGGTGGCCCGCCATCTTCATCTTTGTGGAGGTGGCCGGAAAAAACCGCTGACTGGGGCGGCGTCGTAAATAGCCAACCAGGTGGGGGCCCATCATCATCGATGCATTGGTTTACACACTCCATTTTTGTATCTGAGATATATTATAATGCTATTTTTAAAAACTGAACCTTGTTCCCAGTTGTTTCTGTTCCAAATTTCTGGGAACAGGGAAAAAAAAAGGGTCTTGTTTGGTAACATTTTTGAAGTATTTTTTTTTTTTTTTACTTTCAACCAAAAAAAATAAATTAACAATCACGTTTGTTTTGCATAAAAAAATATATTTTTAACAACGCTCTAATTACACACACACAAAATAACCGAAAGAAGGGGAACAAAAACAAAGAAGCTAATGACTAATGTCCAACACAACAAATCGCAAGGCAGACCTTAGACCGCCGCCACATAAAGCCACCACAGAGCACCATTCATTTGCATGATAAGTACACTGTTTAGGCCTCACACGGCAACTATCCTCGGCACACCGAGAAATTCGTTGCATCAAACGATCTGAAAAAGCATAGTTAAGGGTGGGAGAATGCCTGAATTATAAAAGCTTAGAGACAAAAGGTTAATGTCAGAAGAGACGGCTTCCAACGAAACTGGAGGCATGTGAAAGAACTGATACAAAGCTCAAGGCACATAAACAATTGCCCTACGTATGGCAAATAAAAGCACACCGTTCAATACATACCGAGCGCTATTGCACCACTCCCCAGGAAAGCAAGGGGCATCCGAGAGCCAATATGGTTAACTAGCGAATTTGAGTGTTTTTTATTTTTACAACTAAACACCAAAATATAAAAATTCATTAATTGACTAATTGTAAAATGGTCCAATTTGCGAATTGAAGAACAACCAAACAAACACTTTACTGTTTTATGTTCACCACACCCACCCCCCACCCCCCCAAAAAAAAAATGGGTACAAGGAAAAAAATTCAACGACTCACCAGATTGATTTGTCACTGTTTGTGGTGATTGTTGTATAGGAATCGGATGATGCCACCCGGGTGGGGGGCCATCTTCTTCATCTTCAATCTCTTTCTCCTTGTTCTCCATTTCCGAATCTGAAATATCATTAATTCTCATATTTTCTCATGAAAACCATTAGGGCAGCTTTTGGTAGTACAGAATTGAAGCCTTAAAATTGGAATTGAAAACGAAATCATGTAAATTTTAATATTTTTAAATGTACTCGTTTCTAATTCCAATTCCGAATCTCCAATTCCATGAAACCAAACACTACCTTAATCAAATTTTCCGAAGAATATATACTTACCAGAAGGAACTGCAAATGATGGTGGCAGACATGGGGTGGGCGGTAATGAAGCTTTTGGCGACGGGATAGATTCCCAGCCAGGCGGCGGCCCTTCATCATCATCTTCATCTTCGTCTTCACCTTCAATTTCTTCTACTTTCCTTCCAATTTCTATACATGAGATGTTCATTAGGTTAAGGTCCTGTTTGTTTAACTATTGAAACCAAAAAAAAATGTTTTTTTTTTTTTTTGGCTCTCATACTTTTAGAATCAATTCTAGAAATAATCTTTAAAAAAAAAAAAGATTCCTAAGTTATTTTAGGAATATATGCCCACATCATTTTTCCGCCATTGATTTGATTCTATGTAGATTTCCATTTTGTTCCGTAAACAACCGTTTAGGCAACAATTTTAAAAATTTCCAATCGGGTTCATACGTTGGGCTTCATTACTGAAGAAAAAAAGATTAAAATTTGAAAAAATTATTATATTGTCCATAAAATAATCCACTTTAATATTTTTTTATCCTTGTTCTTTTTTCTTCTAAGGCGAAATCGTTCACATAAATTGTTGGTCCTTCAATTAATATCAACGAGTTGTAACTAATATCAACTAGTTGAATTCATCTAGTTGTCCTTCAGTTAAAATCAACCAATTGTTGAATCCATCTTGTTGATATCAACTACGATTGATCAATAAACTGATATAAAAAAAGGACCAAAAAATGTAGAAAATATTAAATTTAAATCTTCCATTAAGCGAACTAAATTAACCTTTCTAAACGAAACGGATAATTTTTTTTTTTAACTTTACCAAGGGAAGTTTATTAACTAAGTTCTCACCATCTAATACTTTTTAACATCAAAACCTAGGGCAATCCATGCTAGGGTTATTTGTCGATTAACTAGGGGTACGTTTGGTTGTCTTCCAATTCGCGAATTGGACGATTATATGTTTCTTTATTTAACCAACGAATATGTAATTTAAATAAAGGGGTTTAACTAATTAAGACACAAACTATTTGAATTGAGTTAGAAGTTCGTTCAAGAATTTTTATCAATTTAAAAAGGATTTTGCACAAGAAGATAATATTTCATTATTATTTTATACAATAAGACTTTAGGCTCCCCATTATATAGCCATATGATGGGTTACATTAAGATTAAGAAGAATATTGTCCTAAAAAACGGGTCATTAAAAGGAAAAGGAAAGATGCCAAATTGATGAACACCAGATATATACGAAATATGACCTAAATACTAAATAGAACATTTTGCATTTTGCAGCCTTGAAGTTTAAGAAATATTACAGTTTAGTCCTTGTCCTTTTAATTTGAAAACATTAAAACCCACCTAAAGTATCCAAATCATGTCGAGTCAGACATTCCATCATTTTTTTTTACCGATTTCTATATATATATAGATAATACTTTTAATTTTTTTTAATTATTATTTACTATTTTTTTTACACATTAGAAAATTAACTGAAATCCCTAGCAGGAGACGGAGACGAAGACGAAGAATGTTGATGAAGAACATAAACTACAAGCTCAGAGTTAAAAGAAAAATATTAAAAAAATATGGGCAAAAAATTTCAAATTCGTAGCAAAAATAGATACTAATGGAGTCAATTGGTTTTAGTAATCTCACCGGAAGGAATTGAAATTTCAGATGATGACGGTGGCGGAGGAACGGATTGACACCTGGGCGGTGGATCTTCGTCTTCCACACCGCCGTCAGCCTGCGGATGCGGCGGCGGTGGATGGATGGGCTTCTCCCACCCAGGCGGTGGGCCTTCTTCTTCTTCTTCTTCCATATCTTCCACATCCTCTTCTTTGATCCGCTCTCTGTAATCCATCTCTCTATCCGCTCTCTCTCTAGTTGATGTCAGTGGGACTGTATTTCTAGAGTTACAGAGGGGTAGGGCTGGCCATGGCCCGGCCCCGTCCATGGTAAAGGACGTGGCTTACAAATTTAGACCCGATCAATTTTAAGACGGCCTAGACACGACTATTTTATTTTAGACTCCTGACCTGATTATTAATTAATATATATATATATATATATATATATATATATATGTAGGACCGGGTCAGTCCAAGGGCCGGGCTTAGACTTTTCTCCAAAAGTCCTCTTTCTAAAGTAGACAACTTTTCAAATCCCACCATTTTTCAAAGATAATCAAAACTCCCATTTTAAGATTTTTGGTTTAAAAAGTCCTGTGCTGAGTCAAATATTTCTCTTTTTCTTTTTTGCCCCTTGTTCATTTAAACCTAAATCTAATTTTTTGAAATGGGCCTCCTTTTCTCTCTCTTCCTTGCCGTCTCTCTCTCAGCCCTAGCTAAGCTCACGCTGTCCTCGCCATATCTCGCCGCCACTGCTCGCGCATACCTCGTCGCCGTCGTCCTCGCCTTAGCTCATCGCCGCCGCCCTCTCCATAGCTAGCCACCGCCGCCCTCGCATAGCGAGCCGCCATCCCTGCCTTAGGTCGCTTTCGTCGCCGTCGCCATCTCCCTAGTCGTCGTCGCTCCATGGCCGCCATCTCTTCTCCGATTTATCGTCATCTCCATTCTAATTCGTCATTACTGCTTCGATTTGGCAGCTCCACTGCTATTGACAGCTCCACCGCTACCTGAACGATTTTTGGGTTTTTTTTTTTTTGGTTTCGATTATTGACAGATCTAACTCAGATCTTTGTTAGGTATTGAAATAGAAGCTATTTTGTTTACCGATTTGCTTGAGATTGTCGTCGTGCCTTGATTTTAGGTATTCTTCTTCGTTTTTTTTTTTTTTTTTTTTTTTTGCCCTGTTGCTCTTGGATTTTCAGTGGATGTTCATTGCTTGGGCGACGATAGAGGTCTTCGATCTTTAATTCCGTTCATCTTCGGCGAACAATCGGCGTAACTGGTACTTTTTTTCTCTCTGTTCTTTATTTTTTATTTTAGGGTTTTAATAGTGTATTCGCCCAGATCTATTGTTGCTAGATTTGTTCATGATTTTGGTATTGATTTTGTGTTCTTGCTGCTTCTTTTTTTTCTATTGTTGAAAATACATTTGGCTTAGAGGATTTAGATTTTTGGATTGGTTGCAGTGATTTTCATTTAATTTATTTTCAGTAGATATCTACTTAGTAGATTTAGTGGGTTCTATAATATTTAGTGAATATCTACTTAATTTCACCTACAAGTCTTGTAGAAACACAGTGAGTTTTATAATATTTAGTGGATATCCACTTAATTTATTTTCCGTAAATATCCACTTAAATTATTTTTTCAGTGGATATTTACTCATATTAGATTTGGTTAGATGCGAGTAGTTTTAAATTTGTTTATTTTCGGTGGATATCTACTTAAACTATCTTTCAGTGGATTTCTAGTTAGATTATTTTTCAATGAACTTTTATGCATTTTTAATGGCATTTACAGTTTTTTTGGTAAATGTTTAAATGTATAGTGAAATTATGGAATAATATTTACTGTAAGATCCTAATTTTTTTTCTTTATACAAATTGAGTCGCATTTGAACACATTAAAAAATAACGGGGTTGATGGTGTCATTTATTGTTTAATCAAAAAGTTTAGGGGTCAAATTAAAATTTATATAAACATTAAAACCAGAAATTGGTTCAATTACTATCTTAACTAAAATAGATGGGAGGTTAGTGTAAAATCAAATATTATATATATATAGAGAGAGTAGTCGGTGGTGCTTGACCTCTTTATATATATATATATATATATAGATACACGGAGAAGAATCGAGAAAAACCGAGAAGAGATAAGGTTTGGGCCTCTGTTTCAGTGTGTATATATATATACATACATGCATACATACAGACAGAGGGAGACAGGAGAAAAAAAAAAAAAAAAAAAACGATTGGAGAAAACGGAGAGAGAGAGAGGATCGGCGATAGAGCTTCGGCGAGAAATGAGGTGTTGTCTGTCAGGGATGGGATCGGTCCGATAGCGTGAGCCATTCGTCGCCGTTGTCTGGTGAGCGTGTATGTCATCTGTTTCCTTCGTCGTTGCGGCGTGTGTGTGTGATCGGCACTGTTTCGGTGCCGATAGTGAGTTGAGTGTGTGTTGTCCGTCCATTCGATGGTGTGGTCATTCACTCTGGTGTGGTGTCGCCGACGGTGGGTTAGAGAGAGAAAACTCGACGGTGGCGTGTGAATGTCCCTGTTCCGTCGCCGGTGGTCTTGCCGACGGTGTGTCCGATGTATGTGTGTGCGGACGGTTGCGGGGGTGGTGGTTGGTGACGGTCGTTTGGCCGATTGGTGAGTTAGTGAGAGAGAGCGTTGGCTGTGTGTTCATGTGGGTTGTCGTTATGTCCGACGGTGGTGTTCAGACGGTGATGGTGGGTGTATGCGTGACTGTGTGTGGCTCCTCCGATGGTGTGTGGGTGTGTCGTCGTTAGTTGGCTGGAAGGAAAACAGAAACATGAAGAGGAAAGAAGGGAAAGAGAAAACGAAGGAAGAGGAAGGAAGAGAGAGATAGGGGAAGGAGGTCGGCGGCGAGACCCAAACCGAAGTAGACACAAAAACAGGAGAACGAGAAAAGAAAGAAGAGAAAAAGGAAAATGAAAAAGAATTTACACAAACCACCCCAATAAAACCTAAAACTCATCTCACGGACCGGTGGAAAATCCGAGAAAGGTAGAATTCCGAACTCTACTAATATATGTATTTAATAATATTTAATTGTCTCGTGGGTGATTATGAAACTAATTACTAGTATCGAAAATATTGAAATTGTGATAATAAATATTGAGATCGTTCACATGAATAAATTCGATATCGTAAACTGTAATGCAGCAATACTCGTTGAACAATAATATAAAATGCGGAGAATAGGAAATTATGGAAATTAGGGTCTGCATTGCATGGTTAGGTTCTTTTTACGTAAAATATTAATTTAAGTCCTGTCATTATTAGGTTCGCAAGCACCGGAGTACTGGTAGAGGATAGTTAGAAAAAAATTTCAGAGCGGATAACCATGTGAGTGTACTATCTTCTTGCCAAATCTATTTTCAAATATATGATGGAAAATGTGTTTACTTAAAAACTAAACGCATTTATAATTTATATGGATCATGCGGTTTTGAGTGATTTGGAAATGTGGTTTTCGTTGGTTTTTAAAGATAATGGAAAAAAATGATTTGTTAAATTTAATTGGTTTTAAAAGACAATGAAAAAATGATATTTGGATTAAATCGGTTTTGGAGATAGATGTTGATATTATTGAATTGTAGTTTGATGATGTTGTTATTGTTTTGTCGATACTATTGATTTTATCTGCTTTGGCAGAGCGTTGATATTTTCTATTGAGTTGTTGTTATTGAGATGGAGATGAGTTGTTGTTGTTGAGATGGAGATAAGTTGTTGTTGTTGAGGTGGAGATGAGTTGTTGTTATTGTGGTGAGGTGGAGATTGGTGGTGGATTTTCACCTGTCTGGCACAGTCCAGCGGAGCAGTGTTTCACCCGTCTGGCTTAGTCCAGCGGAGCGTTGTTTCACCCGTCTGATTTAGTCTAGCGGAGCGTTGTTTCACTTGTCTAGCACAGTCCAGCGGAGCGTTGTTATATCCCTCTAGGAAGGCATATCCTACGGCATACGGTACTGTTGCAACTCCCGATCGTGAGGTTAAAACGATCACATGGTTAACCGAGGTGTGGTGTGGAGTAATGTGGTATGGTGATGAGTGGTGTGGTGTGGTGTTTGAGAAGTGATGTTTTATTGTATTTGGTGTTTTATCATATATGGTGATGTGGTGTTTTATTTTATCATATTATCTTATGCTGATGGTTTGAATGGATTTTATATATTTGATATATATATATATATATGATGATTCTGAATGGTAGGAAGAATGAGTTTTCTCGTAGTATATGATTTTTATACTACTGTTAAAAATATGTTTGTTTATACGCGTTATGCTTGATCCATTTAAATATTGTATTATTTAGACTCTATTATTATTATTATTTAAAAATAGTTTTTATTAAGAAGGCAGTACACTCGCAGGTACAACAGTTAGGAGTCAGTCCCCTACTAGCACTAGGTAGAGTCATACATTGGAGTCATGTGAGAGTTTTTGGTGATGAGCTGTTTAAGGAAAACCTGTGAGAGGTTCATAGTTATTATATTTTTGGGTGGCTATTATTGTTGGGGACAGGTATGTCCCCCATAGGAGATGATGTATATGGTCTGTATATGTGATTTTATATTTATGTATGCATAATGTCGGGTTTTTTTTAGTTGGTTGAACGTACAGGTGATATTGTGTTGACGTCATGCCGGCCCTAGAATGACGGGTTTCCGGGGTGGGGTGTGACATTTACAGTATTTTTGGTGAATGTTTAAATATATATTTTAAATGTATAGTGAATAATTATGCGTTCCAATTGTTTGGTTGCTTGATAGGTGAAGGAAGATAAATGAAATTGAATTAGAATTTTGATATTATTTAGGATAGCTCAATTAGATTCAAATAAGTTCTAACGATTTTTTGATTTATTTGTCATTTTTATTCTTTGTGTGTAAATATTTGTGTTATTTTTTAGTTCAGTGGATATTCACTTATTGTTTAAATTTATTGTTTAAATGTTTGTGTTATTTTTTTAGTTAAGTAGATATCCACTGATTGTTTTTAGTAGATATCTACTTATTGAAGACCGATGAAGATGGAGGGAGCGCGACGGTGTGACGATTGGCGAAGACAACAGACGTCAATCGTCTTAATTTTCAACGGATTTCCACTTTAATTTTTTTTTTTTTGTGGATTTTCACTTAGGTGTTAAATGAATTTATGTATTTTTTTAGTGAAATGTAACTGAAAATTAATATTTAGTAGAATTTTTTATTTTCTGATTTCTCTAATTCTTAATATAAGTAGATATCTATGAAATATAATTAAGTGGATATCCATTTAATAAATATCTAAGTAGATATTCGCTTAAAAGTATGTTTATCAATGGTTTTTATTTGAGTTCTCCAATTTTCGCGAGAATGTGAAAATGTAAAGGCACGTTTATCGATGTTTTTTGATTTTTTTGATGGTTTTAATCTGAGTTCTCCAATTTTCGCGAGAATGTGAAAATGTAAAGACATGTTTATCGATGGTTTGGTTTTCTGATTATTTCTATTATGTGGATATCCACTTAATTATATTTAGTAGATATCTACTCATATTATTTTTTGTGAATTTTTACTTAATGAAGTGGATATCCACTTAGTGGAGGAAGCGCGACGATGTGATGATTGGCGAAGATGACGGACGTCAATCGTCTTAATTTTTAGCGGATGTCAATAGTCTTAATTTTCAGCGGATGTTCACTTAATTTTTTTTGTGGATTTCCATTTAGGGGTTATAAGTGGATTTATGTAAATTTCTAGTGGAATGTAACCTAAGATTAATATTCAGTAGAATTGAAATTAAATTGAAATAAAATTAAGTGAAAAATAATGTTAGTGGATATCTACTAAATATAATTAAATGGATATTTACTTAATAAATATCTAAGTAGATATCCACTTAATTGATTTTTAGAAAATGCATCTAAAGGAATTTTTAATTTAAAAAAAAAAAAGTGAAATATAATTAGGGTAATTATGATATTTTTTTTTTTAAAAAAAATTATTTTTAAGAAAAATAAAATTAATTGAAATTTTTTATTAAAAAATAAAAATTGAGAAAAATTTGAAAACAAGTGAAATTCTATATATATATATATAAATTTTAGGAGTTTTGAAAAAAAATGGTCAAAATGACATTTTTGTAAATTTTGTAGTTATTGGGGGTAATTGAGAAAGACTAAATATGATGGTACTTTTGGAATGAACTTAAAAAACATGGACCTAAAAAGTTGTGTTTTGAACATATGCGACCCCTCAAAATTTTTTCCTAATTTTTTTTTTGCAGAGTTGAGGTTGGGCAAAATATTAAGGCCCGACTATAGGGTCGGACTTGACTAACACCTAACGATTTTTTGTAATATCTTATGCAAAGTTCAGTTCGAGCCCAGCACCACCCGGCCCACCACCACCCCTAGAGGGGGGAGGAGACCTGAACGTGGGTTGGTTGCTGTTAATTGGACCAGAAACGGTCATCTTGTAGGCCTGTTATAATGTCTTTACCTTTTTAACTTTGGGTGATTGAGTTATATTTACATTTACCTCCCTATTATTTTATTTAAAATTACAATCCTTATCTATAATTTATTAAATACCAGTTGATCCTTTTGATTATTATTTTTTACAAAAAAGATACGAATAAACTTCTCATATTTAAAAAAATTATATATTTCTTTTATTTTTGACATAATTTACTCACCTCTCTATTTTTTAAAAATACATTTTACTCCTATTTTTCTTTTTTCAAAATACTTTTATCCCTGCAACTCTACCACCAAGGCACAAGATTTGTGCACAGTGACGCAGGTTCAATGTTGCAGGATCTGCAGGGAGAGAGAGAGAGGAGGAAGATGAAGAGGAAGCAGATAAGGGGGTGGTGGAGTTAGGAGTTCCATGTGGGTGGGGGTGGGGTGTGGGGTGAAAAAAAATTATAAAAAATATTTAGGATTAAAATATATATATATATTTTAAATATGTACGTCAGTGTAAAAAAATAAAAGAGAAACAAATTAAGGGATGTTTATGTATTTTAATTTTTAATTATTTTTAAATTACTAAGGGTAAAATTGATATTTAATTAAACTTTCACTTATTTTTGACCTAGAGGAAGACTAAATTTATTCTATTATATAAAGTAAGGTTTAACTATTATTCATCTGTTTATGTGATTTTACATAAAATCCTTCCCATCTTTGAATATTACCAGTACAATTATCACCTCAATTATTGGTCTATAGTTCTCCATCACTATTCATTTGTATAGGTATAATAAAAAAAAAAAAATCTTATTTTTTTAACTTTTTTTTCAAAAATATATAAAATATAGTATGAATATTATTATAACTACTATAAAAATTATCAATTTCTTCACTATTAATTTGTACTAAATTTTTTCTTAAAAGATTAAAAATTAAAGACTCATATTTTTAATTATTTTTCATAAGACAACATTTAATCTATATAATATAAATATTTTACATAAACACACCAGTTTTCCTTTTCATTATTTTTATTAAAATATTTTCAATATAATTACAAATTGCAACTAAGCATATCTTTTTTTTTTTTGTATAATTCAATTTTTCATGCATAAAAATTACTATTTAATAGAAATCTAAAAAGTATAATTAGAAGAATTTTTAAAGTAAACATTTTCTGGGCCTTTTTCATTTAAAGGTGTTTTAATTTGGAAAGGAAAATTGTAGTCATTCCTTTATTTATAGTTAAAATGTTTAAAATAGAATTCGCCTTAAAAAATATCAATAATATTATTTTAATAGACGATTAACTTAACTTGTAAGTAAATTTCTCTTTTATTATACTAAAAAGTGCAACATATAATTTTTATTTATTTTTATTAATGACGGGTCTGTGTTCTTTTCCAAATAGTATTTGATAAAAAATGATAAGAATTTGATTGGTATTTTACAAATGATAAGAGAAATTTGTAGTTTTAGGCAAAATGATAGGAAAAATAAATGACAAATACCCATATTAAGTTTATATAGTTTGTTATTGAGTTTAAACCCCCGACACCCCTTATCATTTCGATAAAATCGTGAGCATTCCCTGTTATTTTTATATACCTGAGATATCTCTTATTTTTTTGGTTTAGTTATCTATGACATATTCAATCATATTTTGTTAACAAAAATATCCTCGCAATATAATATTTTTTTATTGTTTATTTCATATTTTTAATTTTTTGTTTTTGTTTTCTATTCTCTCTCCCCCTCTTTTGTTTGTTATCTATATATTCTTTTTTAACTTTTATTCCATATTTTTATTTTTTAGTATGGTATTTGTATTAAAAAAATCGGAAGTAAAAATCTAGAAAATAAAATAAAAAAAACCAACACAAAAACTAAAAAATAGGATTTGAAAGATAAGAAAATGAATTTCAAGGGCCAAAGTATGATACAATGGATAGTAATACTAAATTTAAGAAGTTCAGCGGTCAAAGTGCAATTAAAAAGCGAAGGGGTCTAGGATTTTGAATCCGGAACTATGTTTATAAGAATGGGGAGATCATAATGGCTACCTATCCTCACTAGATTCGGTCAAACCGTTGTGGCCGCCTTCGTTCTGTTTCTCTCAGTCTTTTGTATTTGTGAGATGTGTGTTCCTTTTCTGCACTACTGATTTGAATCCTACTCTCTTAGATTAAAACTCGAGTTGTCTTAGAGTCTTGGGATTAGATATGATCTTAGAAATCCCAAGAACACTATTTTCTCTGAGGTTCTTTGTGTGGATACTGTTAGAAGTGAGACATTTGTGTCACTATTTAGAAAGCACTACTCCTTTGGTGATTTGATATTGTCATTTTTGGAAGAGCATTCTCAAATTGTGCCTCGGGAATTACCGACTATGAAGATGAAAGACCAGAAGAGATATGAAGTTTAAATTAGATTTAATATTTATGTGTTATTTATTTCGTATTATCACATATTGATTTGGGTTTAAAAAATTATTTGTGAAAGTTATTTATAAAAAAAGAAATTTGAATTCTACTGCGTTCACATAAACATAAAATGTTCTGAAATTTAAAACATTAATTTTTAATTACAAATTTCTGTTTTAATTCAAATCTAAGATTTGTTGAGGTACGAACATATGAACATATAATCTTTAAAGGATAATTAGAACTTTTAGATTTCAAATAATGATAATATTTTATAAACTAAACATGTATTTATTTTTAAATTAGTTTGTTGATTCAATTTTGTGATTATAGTTAAATTTAAATGAGTGTCTTTAGGCGGATAAATGCTAGTTTTATTAAAATTGATTATTTCTTAAATAGATGGATTTTTTTAATTAAAAAAATACAAGTGGTGTTAGCATAGTAAACTAATCAGCATACTGAATCCATACAAAATCACCCAATATATATATATATATATATTTTTTGGCTATTTTTAGTTTTTATTATTTATCCTTTTTTCTCATCTATTTTTTCTTTCGTTTTTGGAAAAATAAATCAAACACAATTACCAAAAAAAAATTTAAAAAAAATTACGTCTTCTTCTTCTTCTTTCTTTTTTTTTTTCTTCTTTTTTTAATTGGGGCAAAATATAACTAATATAGTTATTAAATATATTAGTTTTAAAAATAATTTTTTGTCTTCTAAATACAAAATATTCAATAAACTTTTAATAAATTTAGTTTTTAGGAATATTTTAGAAGAAGTCTAATTTGAAGAGATAAGATTAATTTGAGTGTAAATCTATGGTAAAGATCAAAGTATAAATTTTGTAATTTAGGTTCAACCCGAATATAAATAGCCCTCTCTCATATTTTATCTAATCACTACACATTCAATTCAATCTATAGAAGTTCATATATTTATTTCTCTCCCTTATAATTATCAAACAGCCTATCTTATTCTCACGAAAAAAAAAACAGGCGCTCATTCGTTATTTTGTCACTGGCAAAAGTCGATTCTCTCTCTCTCTCTCTTCAACATTCTCCCTCATCACTCCTACTCTTTTTCAACTCTATCCAACTTCCACAACCACATTAAGAAACTTTATCCTCCCATACTAAAATCGTTATAGACCGCAACCTTTATTTTTTTAAAAAAAAATTAACATTGATTTCAAAAAAATTATTACTATTTTTTTTAATATTTGAGTTAAACTTTAAAAATTAAGACATTATCTATAACATATATAAAAGAGCCAATGTTGGTGGAGATTTTGCAATTTTGGCTCTCATTTTGTCTTTTTTTAAGTGACAGTTTAATTATTTACCTCTACTGTTGGCTATTATGGTCATTTTGCACAATGTAATTGTCAGACCCCATCCCGGGCGCCCATCACCCAAAACCGGGCATGATGTCGGCATGATACTCCTTGACCAACCAACCAGAATATACAAATATATATACATACATACTCAGACACAAGCGTACCACTATCAATATTTTACCCCAAAACAATACCTCAATCTCCTTTCCAAAAAAATATGGGACACATCCATCCCAAATATATACATATATATAACAAAAATCACAAAAAAAAATATGTTGAACCCTGCATGGTCCACCTCTAACTGGCTCACTCCCAAGATGACACTACCTCCGGACTCTACCTAGTGCCAGTAGTGGACTCATTTCTATTTGCATCTGAAACCAAATTTTTTTATCGGTGTACTGTCTTCATAATAAAAACATTTTATATGGATCAAGTATAAGAATTTAAACACCACGTTACAAAATATAACATTATATAATCACATACCATACGGAAATCCAGTTTCTCTGTTATCACTGAAATAACTCAAATATTTAAAACACCTAATTCAAAAATTTTAAGTCAACCAGTGTAACAAAATATTATGTTGTCGCCAATCCATTTTAAAATAATATGTCTAAACCAAATCAATTCAGGCAGTTTATCGTATAATAGGATATCAAATCAATCCAGGCAGTTCATCGTATAATAAAATACCTCACACCAGTTTCCTACTAGTTATAGGATCGTTTTTACCTCACGATCGGAAGTTGCAACGATACCGTACCACCCGTAGGATTTGCACTCCTGACGGGTCAATCAACCACCTGCAGGACTAATCCTCCGGACATGTCATAATATCAACAACCACCTGCCAGACTAACCCTCCTGACATGTCATAATATCAACAACCATCTACCGGACTAACCCTCCGGACATGTCATAATATCAACAACCACCTGCCGACGAATCCTCCGGACAAGTCATAATATCAACAACCACCTACCGGACTAACTCTCAGGACATGCCATAATATCAACAACCACCTGTCGGACTATCCCTCCGGATAGGTCATAACCGTCCTGCATGACATACCCTCCTGACGGGATCAAAGTTATGACATAGTTGGATAAAAAACCACCCTTTACATTTAGAAATCTACTTGACACATATAAATTGTAAAATTGTCCAATTTTTTTTTATAAACACATTTTTTCACAATTTATACGAAAATAAAAGTTGTATATTTACATAGAAGATAATACACTCACCTTGATTCCCACACAACAAAAATAGCATCGTCCAAAACCTACTGGGACGCTGGCATTTGTGAACCTAACAACGATAGGCCTAAATTAATATTTTATTTTAAAATAACCTAATGTGCAATGTAGGCCCTAACTTGCATATTTCCTGTCACGACCCGTCCCGGACACTCGTCAAGTAGGGCCGACGTGACGACAACACAACAACACACTGAACGCCAAACCAACTAGGAAGCGACAAAGGACAAATACCAAATGAATATATACAACCACAAATGTCACCAGACACAACCTCTCTAGTTAGGGACACACCCGTCCCTGGAAATAATATTAACACAAAAATATAAACAACCAAGAACCTCTCAACATATTCGCCTTAGACTGCTCTTCCCAAAGTTTACTCCCACGCTATACCAACACCGGACTCTACCTAATGCCAGTAGGGGACCGACTCCTATGCTGTTGTACTTGCGAGTGTACTGCCTTCTTAGTAAAAATATTTTACAAGCATAATAATTCATTTTACAACATCTAAATGGATCAAACGCAAGTATATAAACATCACATATCGAACAATAATATAAATATCTCATAATATAAATATCTAATACCACAAGGGAAACTCTTTTTTTTTCCTGTCACCACAAAATCAACGTCTATATATATATATATCACATCCCAACAAAGTGGTGAAAATCAATCAGAATATTCTAGCGGATCATATAGTGTAATGAACTCAGAGCAATAAATATAAATGCATATACCAATCCAATATAAAATAATATATATAAAAGTACTAATCTCAATCACCATATACGACAAAACACCACATACGACACCACATCACGCCACATCACACTACACCACATCACCTCACACTTTGGCTAGCCACGTGATCGTTTTAACCTCACAATCGGGAGTTGTAACAGTATTGTATCCCGTAAGATATGCCTTCCTAGCGGGATATAACAACGCTCTGCTGGACTGTGCCAGACGGGTGAAACAACGCTCCGCTGGACTAAGCAGACTGGTGAAACAACGCTCCGCTGGACTATGTCAGACGGGTGAAACACCGCTCCGCTAGACTATGCCAAGCGGGTGAATATCCACCACCAATCTCCACCCCACCTCAACAACAACAACTTCGCCCACCATCACTGCCACCTCAATAACAAGCAATGAAATTCACAAAATCAGAAATACCCAAAATAACGCTTGATCCATGTAAGTTAGAAAATTCATCCATTTTTAAGTAAATACATTTTTTATCCATCATATATATAAATATATATGAAAATAGATTTTTGGTAAGAAAACAGTATACTCACTTCGATATCCGTTTTGCAAAACTGACATTGACCACACTCTATCGGAAAGCCGGTGCCTGCGAACCTAATAGTGACAGGGTCTAAATTAATATCTTATTTAAAATATCCTAATCATGCAACGCATACCCTATATTCCGAATCGTTACTATTTTATGTACCACATAATTAAAATTAATTAATCGTTACGAAATTATTACGATATCAGGAATTGTAACACTAAATAAAATTTAATTTAACGTAAAATAATAATCGATTGAAATTTCACTTGTTTCCGAATCGTTTGGCGGCCACGCGATGGGTTTTGGATTTCCCTGGGGTGGTTTCTGTAAATTTTTTTTTTTTTTTCTTTTTGTTTTTCCTCTGTTTGTGCTTATTGTTTCTGTTTCGGTTCAATACCGCCGGCCACCCCCCCTCTCTCTCTCCAATTACCGTCCACTAAAAGCCTCCCACGCCTCGCTGCTCTCATCGCCGACCCTACTCCATCCCCCACCACGGACACCAACCACCACCGGCCGCTCCACCACCAATTGCCTCTACCCACTTGACATATACACACCCAACCATGACGACCCACACATACACCTTCAGGCCCAACTCATGTCGCCATCGCCTCCGTCGTTTACCCCTGATCACACACCCATACACAGCTGTCCAATCAGAAACAGAACACACGCACAGAACACCGCCACCACCGCCGACAGAGGAACACCCATACACACGACGATCGCCGCCACTACCGTCACTCACAGTTGGAGGAACTCCGACGAACGGAACCACCACCTTCATCGATCACAGTGGCTCCGACGACCCACCAAACCAACACCACGATCCTCTCTCTTAATCTCACTGTCACTCACCGCCGGAGTTTGTCCAGCAGCACCCAACCGAACGGCAATAACACACCCCAAACAACCTCCACTCTCATTCCCACTTCATTCTCTCTCTATTCCTCACTTACCGTCGGCCCAAAATTACTGATCGACTCACCACACACAACATACACAACAATACACACACCCACATACCCGTATAATCACCGGCCAAACGGAACACCCACACACACTTGGACCCGCTCACCTGACGAACAGACCACACACAACCACCCAACCGACCAAAAGTAAAACATACACACACTCACCGGAGTGACGATCACACTGACGGATGGGTGACGCCCCTTCTCCGCCGGAGCTTCTTTGCCGATTCTTTCACTCTCTCTACTTTCTCTTCCTCTCTCTTCGGTTCTAGATCCTTCGTCAATCTATCTTCTGATCTCTCTCTCTCTCTCTCTCTCTGTATATATATATAGATAACATGTATAATATATAGTGTAATTATACTTTCCTCCCCTTCTTTTTAGTTTGGATATTAATTAAACTCATATTCTACTTTTAATGCATTTGAAAATTACAATTCGACCCTTAAAATTTTAAATCACACAATTAATATCGCAATCCACCCCGATATTTTTGAAATATTTTAAAACGCGACTAAAATTGTTCGTATACAAAATCGGGGTCTTACAACTCTTCCCCCTTAAAAGAAATTTCGTCCCAAAATTTTAAAATAGGAATTGAAATTTAATTCAATCATGAATACCTCCGACTTGCATCACACAGTTACATTTGTCACACTTCATTCTGGACAGAGTCCCACAACCTATCGTCATCCTTAATTCGTCATCGACAATTTCTGACAAATCATTTCCATTTTCATCACGATCTTTTCATTCGCATTACCCAATATTATATCTAATATCCAGCAAACATGGTGCACTTTGGTCGGTAACGCCTAACCCAAGTAACCGATTGTTTCATACTCCTAACGTTTCCGCTGCGCTACTCTGATGAAAATAAAAAAAACGATATCATACTCTATATTCTTAAACTAACGTGATAATCTCAGAGACTTGAGTCTAATACGTTCCCAAATCGTGATACACTCATATTGATATCTTTTACAATACCTAAATATCACCAATCCACATATCTACAACTCAAATATATCAAACAAATTATGTATAAAAATTTACTTTCATGCCTCCACATTTGATCAAGTCCTTAACATGGTCACATGCTTCAATTCCGAATTTTCGATTCCACCTACCCG
The DNA here is from genome assembly GCA_016647705.1 of Eucommia ulmoides. NCBI lineage: Eukaryota > Viridiplantae > Streptophyta > Magnoliopsida > Garryales > Eucommiaceae > Eucommia > Eucommia ulmoides. The sequence continues at coordinate 291,902 of JAENRU010000490.1, read as the reverse complement.
ACATGTTTCAATTATGTATCCGCGTATATGTACGAATCAAGCCAAGCGGGTGAATATCTACCACCAATCTCCACCTCACCTCAACAACAACAACTCCGCCCACCATCACTGCCACCTCAACAACAAGTAATGAAATCCATAAAATCAGAAATACCCAAAATAACGTTTGATCCATGTAAGTTAGAAAATTCATCCATTTTCAAGTAAATACATTTTTGATCCATCATATATATATATATATGAAAATAGATTTTTGGTAAGAAAACAGTACACTTACCTTGATATTCGTTTTGCAAAACTGACATTGACCACACTCTATCTGAACGCCGGTGCCTGCGAACCTAATAGTAACAGGGTCTAAATTAATATCTTATTTAAAATATCCTAATCATGCAATGCATACCTTATATTCCGAATCGTTACTATTTTATGTACCACGTAATTAAAATTAATTAATCGTTACGAAATTATTACGATATCAGGAATTATAACACTAAATAAAATTTAATTTAACGTAAAATAATAATCGATTGAAATTTCACTTGTTTCCGAATCGTTTGGTCGCCACACGATGGGTTTTGGATTTCCTTGGGGTGGTTTATGTAAATTCCCTTTTTTTTTTTTTTTCCTCTTTCCTCTGTTTGCGCTTACTGTTTCTGTTTCGGTTCAATACCATCGGCCACCCCCCTCTCTCTACTATTACCGTTCACTAGAAGTCTCCAACGCCTCGCTGCTCTCACCGCCGGCCCTACTCCATCCCCCACCATGGATCACCAACCACCACCGGCCGCTCCACCACCAATCGCCTCTACCCACTTGACACATACACACCCAACCGTGACGACCCACACATACACCATCGGGCCCAACTCATGTCGCCACCGCCTCCGTCGTTTACCCTAGCTGATCACACACCCATACACAGCTGTCCAATCAGAAACAGAACACATGCACATAACAACGCCACCACCGCCGATGGAGGAACACCCATACACACGACGATCGCCGCCACTACTGTCACTCATAGTCGGAGGAACTCCGACGAAAGGAACCACCACCTCCATCGATCACAGTCGCTCCGACGACCCACCGAACCAACACCACGATCCTTTCTCTCAATCTCACTGTCACTCACCGCCGGAGTTTGTCCAGCAACACCCAACCGAACGGCAATAACACACCCCAAACAACCTCCACTCTCATTCCCACTTCATTCTCTCTCTATTTCTCACTTACCGTCAGCCCAAAATTACTGACCGACTCACCACACACAACATACACAACAACACACACACCTACATACCCGTATAATCACCGGCCGAACGGAACACCCATACACACTTGGACCCGCCCCCCTGACGAACAGACCACACCCAACCACCCAACCAACCAAAAGTAAAACATACACACTCACCGGAGTGACGACCACACCGATGGACGGGCGACGCCCCTTTTCCACCAGAGCTCCTTTGCCGATTCTCTCTCTCTCTCTACTTTCTCTTCCTCTCTCTTCGGTTCTGGATCCTTCGTCAATCTATCTCCCGATCTCTCTCTCTCTTTCTCTCTCTCTCTATATATATATAACACATATAATATATAGTGTAATTATACTTTCCTCCCCTTCTTTTTAGTTTGGATATTAATTAAACTCATATTCTACTTTTAATGCATTTGAAAATTACAATTCGACCCTTACAATTTTAAATCACACAATTAATATCGCAATCCACCCCGATATTTTGGAAATATTTTAAAACGCGACTAAAATTGTTCGTATACAAAAATCGGGGTCTTACATTTCCTATTCCCCAAGTTGTCATTATGAAGAATTATTATTTTTGTCCGTCTCGCTACGTTAATATTTACCGTACCAACTTATTCAAAATTAACGATTGTAGCAATATTATTACGGGTACGAAAATTACTATTACGATTGCGAAAATTTTAATACTTAACAATTTAATTTAATCGATAATAATATCCGATTAAAATTTTACCTATTCAGGATCGTTCGCAGGCCGAGAAATTTGATTTTTCGAATTTTTGATCTTTATTGGATTTTCCTTTTTTCTTTTCTTTTTTTTTTTCCGCTTCCGCTTCCTGTTCGCTGAGTCTCACCGCTGCGGCGATAGCCTTCGTCCCTGTTCTGTTTCTACTTCATTCAGACCAGCCGTTTCTCTCTTTCTTTCTCTCTCTTCACCAGCTCCGGTAGCTCACTCGCCGCCCCTTCCTCACGACCAGGGCACACACACACACCACTCTGACACTCCCACACACATCAATCCACATACACACGCACACAGTCGAGCACACATACACTACCGATGGACAGAAGGGACAACACACGCGCACACACACATACACGCTGTCGCACACACAGATGAACAGACACACACACGTACAGTTGCTCACCCCTACGCCGGCGACTGAACAACGACGATCGCACACCCTCGCACACCGTCGATGAGCAAAACACACACTGGCACTGAACTGACCACGCACACACACGACGGAGGAGCACATTGTCGACCAAACCCACACCCAACTTCTCTCTCTCTTCTTTGGCTCCCTGACTCCTTCTTTTCAGGTTTTAGATCACGATTTTGTATGGATAATTTATATGCATGATCATAGTTGATCCTCCTCAATCCCTCACGTTTCCACGTTGGTTCCTTTTCCTCTGTTTTCGATTTTTGTTGATCTCAACAGCATATACATGTATATATATAATAATCTTTTTCTCAAATTACATTAATCTCCCCCTGATTTTCTTTAAGTTTTCATTTTAACCCAATTCAAAGTTTAATATTCCTTCAAATTATAAATTTACCCCTAAAATTTTATTTCAAATTGAAAATAACACATTCTACCCCATTATTTGCTAAACGTTCTAAAATGCAACTAGTGAATAGGCATGCGCGACAATTAGGGTCTTACAGTAATGACACATTTGTAATTCATTGCAAGTTTTGTCCTCATGCGTCATTCACGATGAGAGGGAAGCAGTGGTAGTGGGTTTTCAATCACACAAAATCGCCATCGTTTTCTCCGAAAATCAGATCGAACCTCCAGCCTTGGGCATTGTCTTGATAGGAAATCGATGAGATGGAAGATAAAGATAAATATAGAAGATAGAGAGAGAGAGAGAGAAAGCGACGGAGACCTAGAGAGGGAGATGGTGAGCAAGCGACGACCTCCGACGGCCTTCGCCTTGACAAAATTGTCGTCGATTTCGTCACCCCCACATGCGTCCACTTCGGTAGTCTTAGGCAACAGATCGATGACCTATTGTTAATTTGTCTAGGGTAAATGAGTGAGAGACAAGAAAGAGAGCGACGGAGGGATGACAACAGGTCTCCTGCCGCCGACCTCCGAATTGCTATTGGGAAATGACATAGAAAACGATGAATTGGTGCCAGTGACATCCTATTGGGACGTCACCTCGACAATGTAGAGATAAAACCCTCATTTTCTAACTTTTATTTTCTGCTTTCAACTCATATTATTTTCAATTCTGCTTATTTATCGAAATCTAGGTTTGATTTTGCCTAGATCTAGCTTCAACGTTGCCTAATATCATTGAAAACCGAAACCAATTGGTTATGATTATATATACATTGTAATCTCTACTTGATATTTACTATTTTTTTTCTTTACACTTCTATGTTCTCTCAGGACAGGTATCTTCTTCACAGTACTTTTTTTTTTTTTTTACCATATATAGATGCTATTTGAAGACATGCTGGTCTTTAGATCTAAGCGGGCCAAAAGAGAAGCTAGAAAAAAACATAACATTGTTATTTTCAATTTTTATTTTCGTTTACATTTTTAGATTTTCAATTGATAAAATTAGGGAAAATTATATTTTAAACCCTCCAGGTAGTGACAATTTTTTAGTTGGCCCTTCTCCGTTTAAGTGTTTCATTTTAAACTCTCTAGGTATAAACACATTTTTATTTGGTCATTTCGTAAAAAATTCTATCCAAACTAACAGAATATAGGGGCAAAACAATCTTTTTATTTTTATTTTTTAATGATTTTTTTATTTTTTCCCCTTAAGTTCTCTCTCTCTCTCTCGATCGTCTCTCTCTCTTCTCCCTCCTTTCCCCCTGTTATGACTTTTCTTTCTCTCTCTCTCTTCTCTCTCCTTCCCTTCCTGCCCCCGCCGGCCTCGTTACAGGGGTGTTTTCACCCCCCTCAACAGGGGGTGTTTCACCCCCTGTTATGGGGGTAAAACCCCTGTTACGGGGGGTGGAATCACCCCCGTAACAGGGGCAGGCAGGGCGAGGGAGGGGGAGAGGGAGAGAGGGGAAGGAGGGAGAAGAAAGAGAGGGGGGGGGGGGAAGGAGGGAGAATAGAGAGAAAGAAGTCCACCAAAAAAAATAATATTAAAAATAGATTAAAAAAGATTAAAAAATGAAAAAATGTAAAATGACGATTTCGCCCTCATAATTCGGTTAGTTTTAACTGAATTTTTGACGGAAAGACTGAATAAAAACATGTTGATATCTAGAAGGTTTAAAATGAAATGTTCAAACAGAGATGGACCAACTAGAAAAATATCAATACTTGGAGGATTTAAAATATAATTTCCCCATAAAATTATTATAAATAATTTTCTCTGTAGAACATATATATTTTAGTATTCTTGTAAACTTGATTTCTTCATTGCTATAGTTAAATTATGGCCTCCGACGGGTACGTGCAAGGCACATGCCCTCATCGAGTACCTATTAAAAAAGACACTACTTAGTGGTTAAGTCAATTGATTTTATTTTATAAATTTTAAATTTCAAAAAATAAATGTTTTATTATCATTAGAAACTATATTGTTTGGTTCTACATAATTAAAATTTTGGAATAGAAATTAAAAATAAAAGAAGGTAAAAATATGAAGGTTCATTTTAGATATGATTTTATTTATAGAATGACTTATTTTAAATCTTTATCAATTTATTTTTTTTATTATTTTTTTAGTAAAACTTAACTATGATATCAAATTACAACCCAAATCTCTAACAGATTATACAAACAAATCCATATTTTTCAAACTCCAAAATTCCTAAATATTAGGAACCTAACTCCAAGAGTCGAAAAAGAAATTCAAAAGATATAAATAGACCAAATATTAACACTTTACTAAACATCACTTGAGTAGGAAGAATAGAGATGGCCACCACATTATCCCAACAACAATTTTACTCGAAGTTTTGTTCAAGAAATGTGGAATCAAGAAAACAAGAAGCAGAAACAGATAAAAAATAGACTGAAGCAGAACACAAGTGATATATAAAAAATAGACTGAAGCAGAACACAAGTGATATATACCAAGAAATAAACCTATAAACCATTTAGGGTTAAAGACTTTTTATTTTTAAGTGGTGAACGACAAACAATATGGTCCAGAAAGGTTATATACTCACAAGATTGTTAGTGGCGTGTGGTACTGAAGAATTCAGAGGTCCTGATGATCTTTGAGCTAGGCTCCACTCCTTCACTCCGAACACCTGCACACGGACTAACCGAGGTTGTGCCCGGTGAAATCCCTCAGGCGTGAGAGTAAGTATCCGGGGTAGAAGGGCTAAGAAATGCTTTGGTGTCAGTAGAGAAGACATACCGTTGGGCAGTGATGCCATGAGGTATTTATAGGTTTAGGACTCAATTAGCACTGCGAATTTAGAGAGCTAAGCTCGGGTTAATTAATCTAATCCACCAAGTATATTAGTGCTCTATTCATCTAGGTTGGGCTTGTGGGCCCACTTGTAGAGGCCCATGGGCCGGAGCCTCAAGACGGCCCAGAGAGACCTCGAGCGCGGAGATGATGAGTAGAGGGCGCTTGAGTTCGTCAGCTCGGCCCGGAGTCTGCCGGCTCGGATTTCTTCAATTGGGCAAGGCGATTCTCAGCTCAGCTCGGAAGGCACTCCGACTCAACTTGAGGGGATTCCAGCTCTCAGCCCGGCCGTCTTTCCATACTTGGAAAGATATTGACCACGTGGTATATGCGACGAGATTCCCCCATATCACTTTCTACTCTAATTTTATTTTATACCTGTTACTTTAAAAATCTGATAGTTAATATTCCGTTAAAAAACTATAATGTTGATAGGTAAAAAAAGAGGAGAAATTAAGGTGGCGTTTGGTTAGTGTTTTTTTTCCTAGAAAACCGAAATATACCAAAATTTGGAAACAATGCTATTATGGTCTCAAAAATTTATTCCAAAAATTTAGGAACAGAACAGAAACATATTGCTTTTGCTTCCATCATTTTGCTTCTGCTCCCACTTTTCTGGGAAGAGAAATAAAAATCTGAGGACAAAAATAGTTAATAAATGGGGCTTAAGATTCTCGCTCTCTCGTTCAATTTTTTTTCCCATTGTGATCCTTTTTTTTTTTTTTAACGAAGATGAAAATAAAATAAAAATACGGAAACTGTGATAAATCATAATAATTTAATGCATAGTTATAAGTTTGTTAACTTGATAACTATATATGTAATTATAGTAAATTAATTTAATTCTCAATTGAATTGAAGTTCCAAGATGTGATTGAGGAGAGATATGGATATCAATCCAATTATATCAATGCCTAATCCTAAATGATTATAATAAAATGATAACAAAGATATCTAGGGAAGTAATATAATCAAAAGAGGTATTTGCACTTTTGTAGAAAAATCTTACTTTCGCCCATCTACTTGTAATTTAAATAAATTAAACTCTGAGGTATCAGATTGTGTCAAATCAATTCAAATTGGTAATTCCATCATTTTTTATGACAAAAATCAGTCACGTGTCAAATACGGAGTCACCTACTTGGGTCAATTCCGTCATAAAAAATGACAAAATGATCGATTTGAATAATTCAGAGTTTAAAGTGTTCAAATTAAAAAGATAGGGACTAAAGTAAAATTTCTCTAAAACTTTAAAAATGCAAAGTGCAAAAAGATCTAATCAAAATGATAACAAATATAAAGTTAGTACAAACCTAGTAGGTGTAAAATTAATGCATCGGTTTAAGGAAATAAATTTCATATAAGTAAATCTCATTAAATAATACCATTCTAAAAATACACAGTGTGTTTTACCATTTTCTCCTAGCCTATATACATGTCTTTTGATTAAAAGATATTCATCAAACAAAATCATAACCTACCCATATTAAAAAACCTAGTCGAAACCAAATTCTTCTTTTGGCTGTAGCTTTCTCTTCCAAACTTTGATTGAGATGATTAAAAAATATATAGAAAGCTAAAACAGAGATCTACAACTTCTATGTTTTGAGTTTTTCCAAAATCGAATTGCATCATTTTCAAAATTGACCTTAACGTTACTGCACCTGTACCGAATTTGCATATTTTCACCTATTTATTCAAAAACCTATAAAACAATACAAAAATACATTAAACTAACAAAAGTGTTTGAAAACACACAAATATTTGAATCTAAAAGTATTAGATTTGTTAGTAAATAAACCACTCATCACCCACGCACCCCACTACCAAATCCACCATCATCAATATATATGTGTGTGTGTGTGTGTGTGTGAGCCGAGAGAGAAAGGGAGAGAATATGCAATTGTTGATTTTTTGATGCCAATGTCAAGTGAATGCCTTTTTCTTGAATTACTACCGAATATTTGTTGATATTGAGAAATATTAAACTGCATTTGGGTGAGATATTTGATAATAGAGTTTGATTTGTAATAGAGAAAATTGAAAATGATGCTCCCATGACCGGCGGTGTCACAACCTGTCCCAGACACCCATCATCCCGAGGCTGGTGTGACTACAACATGACATCACCAAAATCCAAATAACCAAATGAATGACAATATACACCCACTTTATAATACAAACATCTATTATGGGGGACACACCCGTCCCAAATTTGTCTTCTAACTAAAAGTATTTATCCATGAACTTTTTATAGGTTCGCTTTTGACAGCTTCTCTCAATCGCCTATATGACTCCATCGTGTAGCTCTACCTAGTGCCAGTAGGGGACCGACTCTTAGCTGTTGTACCTGCGAGTGTACAGTCTTCTTAGTAAAAATATTTTATAATAAGAATTTATATCTATAACATCTAAATGGATCAAACGTAAATATATAAACACCACATAACTTGTAAAATCTCCAGTATATAAGTAGTGAAAATAAGGTGATACAGATAAGTTTAATCCAAATCCATTTAATATAAAATCATACCAATCACCATAATAAAAAAAATAAACCACCCAATGTAAGTAAAACACCATATCTCAAACACCACTCCACCACAACACACACTGGCTAGCCATAGTGATCGTTTTAACCTCACGATCGGGAGTTTGCAACGGTACCGTACCATTCGTAGGATATGTCTTCCTACGAATACCCATCACTCCGCCGAAGCGGATAATCACTGCGCAGTATAAACGTCTAACATTACTCCGCCCAAGCGGATAACATCACTCTGCCGAAGTAGATAACATCACTCCGCCGAAGCAGATAACCTCACTCTACCGAAACAAACAAATACTATGACATCGTCAAATTAAATACAACATCATCAAATCACAACTCAATAAATATCGTCAAATCACCACGTCTATTTCTTTTTATCAAAACCACTTTTCCACATTTTATTTATAGAAAATCAGACATTTTTTTTTGAAAAACAGATATTTCCAATTCTCTTTTAAAAATACCGTCTGATTTCACCAGATCCAACAAAAATTTATTTTCCACTTCTTTTCGAAAACCACCGAAATCTTCCAGAAATCTAGTTTACTAACTCACCCACCTTCTGCTTGATCCATATAATTTATAAAATCGTACGGTTTAAGTAAACCAACATTTCATCATATATATATACAAAAATAATTTAGCAAGAAGACAGTACACTCACCTCGATATCCGTTTTGCAAAACTGACACTGACCACACTCTATCTGGACGCCAGTGCCTGTGAACCTAATAGTGGCAGAGTCTAAATTAATATCTTATCTAAAACATCCTAATCATGCAATGCAGACCCTATATTCCGAATCGTTACTAATTTTATGTACCACTTACTTAAAATTAATTAATCGTCACGAAATTATTATGATTTTAGGATTTGTAACACCAACTAAAATTTAATTTAACGAGAATTAATAATCGATTGAAGTTTCACCTGTTTCCGAAACGTTTGGCGACCACGAGATGGGTTTTGGATTTTCCTGGGGTGGTTTCTGCAATTTTCCTTTTTTTTTTTTTTTCCTTCTTTTTCTTTCTTCTTTTCGTCCTGTTTGCGCCTACTGTTTCTGTTTCTGTTTCAGTTCAACTCCCGGCCAGCCACCTCCTCTCTCTTTCTACCATTACCGTCCACCGGAGGCCTCCCACGTCTCGTCGCCCTCGCCGCCGGCCCTACACCATCCCCCCACCGGAATACTCATATCCCCTCCGTCACGGATGAACGACGACACCAACACCCACTGTCGGTAAATAGATCTCACATACCCACCTACACACATGACAACAAAATACACCCTCATACTCCCCTACGCCGGCCGCATGACGGAGACAATCCCACTCATACCCATACGACGAACTCGATGGCTCACACACACGCACCGAAACCCACACATTTCAACGTCCCTACCCATGTACATCGTCGAACCGAACAACTCACCTCCCCACGATTGTCGGTAAATCGTAACACCTCCACCGGCGAATTCCCCCGCCGATCACTACTCCGCTCACGCCCACACACCCACGACGGAACTCTCACGGCCGGATGACTCCTACACTTTCGATGACGAGGAACGGAAAACAGAACACAAACAGAACACCCACATGTCATACACCGATCGGCCGACCCAATTACTCACACTCACTGGTCGAGCGACGGTGCACATCGGAGATGACAACACGCACATGCAATTCATCGGACGAACACTCCCACACTGCCGGCGATCACAAGACAGCCTCCACTCCTCCGATTCTTTCTTTCTCTCTCTAGATTTCTGTAATCATGGGTTGTTCTTCCGTGGTGCGATTGACGTGGTGTACATGTGTATATATATGCATGAAAATGGTGGTGTAAGCTTGATCAATTGTCCGCCACGTTGAACTCCACTCTTCTCGATCTCCCTGTCGGCCGGCTGAATTCCTCCAATGCACACACATGTATATATTTTTATATAAAAAAAAATCTTTGTTTAAATTACACTTTTCTCCCCCTATCTTCCATTACGTTTTTATTTTAATCTCATTCATCTTTTAAGTTTTTCTTAAATTGCATTTCGATCCTTAAAATTTTTATTCTAGAATTCGACTACAATTTGTGCATCTCAAATTTAGAATAAGTTCTCAAATTTGCAATTTGACCCAATTATCATTTTATTTTATTTTTATTTATTATTATTATCATCATCATCATTATTATTATTATTATTATTATTAGTATTTTATTTTATTTTTTTTCTCAATTTTTTTCCGAAATTTTCTAAATGCTCTCAATTGAAATTAAAATGACGTACGTGCTAAATCGAGGTCTTACAGGCGGGGCATATGATTTCGAGAGAGCAACTTCACTTACTCAGAAGTTGATAGCTCCCAAAAGGTTAACTCTTGTTCTGTATGGCCTTAGCACTTGGAATGAGGAAAGCAAAATTTAGGTTTGTCTCTGTTGAATCCTGCGTCGCTTGTGTTACCTAATCATGAGCTATATATAAGTCTAGGGTAATCATCCTCTTTCAAGGCGTCTTTCAAGAGTGAGTTAGGCTCATTGAATTAGTACAGTCTCCTCAAATTTTCATTCATACAATTTTCGTTTTTTGTAATCTAATTTTGAATTCTATTTCAAATTTAATTCCATTCTTGCATTCCAAATGTGTCCTTATGTTTAGACGTTTGTTCTAAACCTAAAAATGAATCGTTTCACTTATAGGGAAGTTCGAAGCTCTCAGCTTTGACGGAAACTGGGATAAAGCAAGCAGAGAGGTGCCAAAGAGCTTTATCAGAGTTCCACTTTGATCAGTGTTTCTCAAGTCCTATATCTCGTGCCAAGGTTTGAATAACTGCATAATGTAGGCACCGTTTGGTAACATTTTTTTAAGTATTTTTTGGTTTTAAGCAAAAAATCAAAAATCAAAAAATAAAAAATAAATAAAAGGAGCGATTGTTTTGCTCGTGACCATTTAAAAAGAAAAAAGAACATGATTTTAAGTTTTTTTTAAGCAAAAAATTGTTACTTTTTTCAATATTTTATAGGAAAAATTACTGTTTACTCCCAAAATTACTTTATTACTTTATCTGCACCGCCTACTCCCATTTACTTTTTTTTGGACCGTTTACTTTTAACGCTAACAATTTTTGCACTGATTAGTCCTATTCTAAAAAACGGCTGGCAATGAGATTACCGAAATACCCTCCCGTGATTCGCGCTTCGTCAACCTCGAAGAATAATGTCGACAGGCTCTGTTTTCCTAACGTCGACGAGCTCTTGATTTTCCGGCGCACTGTTCCGGGAAAGCCATCTAGTGCAGTGGATCGTAGGAAGATGAGGAGAGAGAGAGAGAGAGAGGAGCTTACCTCATCTTCAATGGTGGTCGATTTGTAATTTAGAGAGAGAGACTTTTTTTTTTGGGTCAAGGAGAGAGAGAGTTGATGAAAGATAATGCAGATGAAGAAGAGAGTGCGTGACAACTGGAAATATTTTCTCCAACAATTGTGAGTGACATATTTACACTTTTCGTCCTGCAATTTTTTTGGCTTTGCATATTCGTTAAATTTGTAATAGTGCATGATAGATGGAGATATTTTTTCCAGCAATTGTGAGTGACATATTTACACTTTTCACACTGCAATTGTTTTGGCTTTGAATTTTGGTTAAATTTGTAATAAGAGAAACGTAATTGATGTTACATTCAACATCCACAAATATTAAATATAACATCATATGATTTTTAACCGTGAATACATAAATTAAGAGAACAATTAAGGTTACATTCAATATCCACAGGTGTTGAATGTAACATCCACGCATAATACGATCTATAAAAACATGGGAACAGTTGATGTTACATTCAACATCCACAGATGTTGAATGTAATATCATATGGATTTTACTCTACATACAAAAATAAGAGAACAATTGATGTTACATTCAACATCCACATGTGTTGGATGCAACATCGAAAAAAAAAACAAAAACAATTGATGTTATATTCAACACCCACATGAGGGGTATTTTGGTCAGAAAAAGATAACATCATAAAAAAAAATGAGAATAATTGATGTTACATTCAACATCTACAGGTGTTGAATGTAACATTGTAAAAATAAAATAAAAAAATTTGATGTAACATTCAACATTCATATGAGGGGTATTTTGGTCTAAAAAAAAAATAACATCATAAAAAAATAAAAATAAAAAATAAAAAATAAAAAATAAAATTAAAAAAAAAAACAATTGATGTTACATTCAATACTCACAAGTGTTGAATTTACATTCAACATTCATATGAGGAGTTTTTTGGTCAGAAAAAGATAATATCGTTAAAAATAATAATAATAAAAAAAAAATAAAAAAATTGATATTACATTCAACACCCACAGGTGTTGAATTTATATTCAACATCCACATGAGGAAAATTTTGGTCAGAAAAAGATAATATCATTAAAAAAAAAAACAATTAATGTTACATTCAACATTCACATGAAGGGTATTTTGGTCAGAAAATGAAAAAATGAGTTATTTGTGCAAAAAAAAAAGTGATGGGAGTAATCGGTAATTTCTTTTGTATTTTAGGTGTAAATGGTGCATGCCCCTATCTTATATTTGGAGATTTTGGTGAACAATCCACGAAATAACAATTTTAATCCACATAGTTCACGCGCTATAGTAATTTTTCTAGAAATAAAAAGTTGTAATTTTTCTATGTAAAAAATTGCAGTAACTTTTATGATATACAATGATTTTTGGATTTTTGACAATAATTTTGGACTTTTGAAAAAATTATTGTAGCACGTGGACTATATGAACTAAAATTTTAATTTTATGAACCGTTAAAAAAAAACTTTTTTTATTTTAATAGATCAATAGGACACTCCTATCCAAATTTTCTCTATCATTTTATTTTTTTGAAAGAACTGTCAATCATATGGGGATAAAATATTCTCTCTACTCAATCCTACTTTGATTTGCCTTTTTTTTTTTTTTCTAAGTAAAAGTACATGTTTGAATTAATTTTCGTTTTACTGTAAACATTTAAAAAAAATATTACCAAACGGTATCTTAGTAGTTTAAGCACAATTTAGTGTTTCATCATTTTTTACTTTTTGAAGCAGTCCACGGCTGAAATCATTTGGCAAGGGAGAGAACAGCCCTTGGTTTTTCTTGATTCGCTAGAGGCGGCGCATCTGTTTTTTCTCGAAGGCATGAAAAATGGTGCGTGTCATAACTTCTTTAGATCATTGTAAATAGGTAAAATGGAAATGAGCTTGAAATATATAATGGGTTGTAATTGAACCAAACCGTTCATTGTCATAGGGATGACAATGTAACTCGAACCGACGGGTAATAGAACCAAATCGAACGGTTCGCTTTCGAAATCGATTAAATAGTTTTGCTTATGTTTTTTTATTTTGGAATTAAAAACGGAAGCATTTTTTGTTTTAGTTTTAATTTTAGAATAGTAACCGTGAAACCGAATCGTTAAACCGAATTACGTAACCGATATTTTAGATATATTTTATTATTGTTGGTGCATAAAACTGGTACATACCTCCAGTATAGTCCAGTCGGATAATAGGTGGGTCATTTTGCTGAGGTGGAGTCGTCGGTTGAAAAGTCCTCGTGTGAGCTGCGCTGGGTCCTAGGAAGACTGACCTGTTGTGTCCAGAGTCCTACTTCTCAGAGAGTGTACATGCAGAAGGCTCAGACCGGGGTTTGTCCCGATGAAACTCCTCCGGTGTGATAATCAGTGCTCAGAGAGAAAAGATACAGAATATAGCAAGTAAACAAATGAACTCGCGCATAATGTAAGTGTATTTCAGTGTACCTCGGACTTACATAGCCCCCGATATATATAGGCGTTGGAGATGATTAGTCGGGTCTAAACACGATTGATTAGTCAAAATCCTATATTTAGCCTATAATTCAGGGCATTTAGGAGATAATTGTCGGGCTTGGGCTTTTGGGCCCATTTGGCGAAGCCCGTGGGCCTTTGTCAGGCCTACGGCGGTGAGCTGCTGAAAGAGAGCGGAGATCCGTGGAGTTTTAGAGAAGAAACAAGGTGAAAAGGGAAGTTGTTCGAGGTGAACGGCTGAGTCCTTGAAATTGATTGCCGAGGGCACGGCTCCGAGCGGCATGTCCCTGCGGGGCTCATCGCTCCTCCCTGGGTGTAAATGAGATTCCAGGGAGGAGCCGTAGTCGGCGTATGCTCCAGCGTGGCGTTGTGGATTTCGAAATGTGTCCCTGTCATTGTGACAGTGGATATGCAGCTGGGCCCCAAGTATTGACTCAAAGGTGCCCAAAAATACCCTCAGCAATTATATATATTACCTTTATTTTTTTTTTATTTGATTACATTTTGACCTCCAGTATATATATGTTACAGTGTTAATTGGGTTCATTTTAGGGTTTTCATAATTTCTTGCGGTATTTTAGTTATTTTTGTTTATATAAAAAACAACGGTTTCGCAGTTTTTTGATGGTTTTGGTTATGGTTTTATATAAAAATAAAATAAAAATTTAACGCTTTCGCGGTTTTGGTTTTGCTTAAATTAAATGGTTCAATTTCAAAATCATTTTCTAAAAAGCAGACGATTTTGGTTTTGCTCTTGGGTTTAGTATATGCCTAACGGTTTTTGTTTTGGTTTCTAGTGAAACCGGCCCAAAACCAAACGGTTGCCATTCTCATGGTGGAGTTACTAAGGGCCAAGGGGGACTAAAGCCTCCCTCTCAACTTTTGAAAATTTTCACTATTATCCCTATATTTATAAATAAAAAATAAAAAAATAATTAGAATCCCTTAAAATTTATGAATATAAAAATATCTAATAATCTCCCTAAAGTATTTTTCAGTCCCCCTCAATCAATTTTCTGGATTTGCGCCGCATGAATTGCTCAAACTTAATTAAATTAAAATATAAGTTTATAGATATTTCTTTAATATGTTTAGTTAGTAAATTAGATTGATAACTTGTAAATATTTTGTCTACAAGTAAATAAAATATTTGAATGTAGATTTTCAAATATTATGAATTACTAGTTCTATCAAAATTTTATATTAATTATAAAGTTCTTAAGCATTAAAAAATTAACCAATACTTAAAAGAATAAAAGGAGAAAAAAAGCTCGAATAGGCGCGGCTAGGCTCACAAATAACTTAGCTCGGCTTGAACTCGAATATTAGTGGAAATAAATGAGCCAAGCTTGAGTACTTAATACTCGGCTTGACTTCTTCATATTGCGATATAATTGATCAAGATAGAAAATTCTCCCCCCCCCCCCCCCCCCCCCCCTTTTTTTTTTTTAAATTGTTGAGTTTTTCAAGTTAATTGGTGAAATTACTTCGATTTGTGTTGAATCCCGCATCTTTTGTATTACCCGATCCTGAATTATATATAAAGTCTAGGGCAATTCTCCTCTTACAAAGCGTCTTTTGAAAAGTGAATTAGGCCAATTGGGTTCCTACAATATGCAACGTACTAAATCGGGCTCAGTATTTGGAGGAGAGGATGCTAGGCAGAGACACCCAAAGGAGTACATATCGTGGAGAGAAGATCCGTGTAATTTTAGTGTAAACGGTGTTTTTCCTGTTCGAAAACTATGGAGAAAGCCAAATGAGGCTTGGAAGAAAATATTGTTCACGCCGGTTTGTTCTTTCTACCGTTATAATTTGTTCGTTTTCGACATTGTTCATTTTTTGAAACAAAAAATTACAAACAAGAATTTTTAGGGGAAATTTTGATTTTTTTTTAATTTCCTAAACCCTTTTTTTCTCATATTTTTTTTTTTTTTTTTCATTATTAGTTTTTTGCACTTCAAAATAGAAAAGAAAAACAAGAAATTTACGTGTAAATGTTCTGATTATTTCTTGATTTTTTGTTGTTTTTCAGGGAGAAAAATTTCTGGTTGCAACTCACAAATCAATGTTAAGGGCATTGATCTGCACAGCTCTTGGACTAGGTCCCCGAGAGGTATGCTTTCTTTCTTTTTCTTAATAATGTAAAATTTTGTCGATTTGTAATTTTCTTAAGTAAAAATTTCATTTTTTTTTTTTTTTTTTTTTAGTGCAAGTTTTAGGTCAGTAATTTGTTCCTGGAATTCTGTTTCTGTTCTCAGAAAATGGGAACGAAAATAGGAATGTAGGAAACAAAACAAATCCTGTTCTGCTCCCTGATTTTTGTAATAAATTTATGGGAACTGAACATAATTATTCCCAAATTAGTGTGTCTACTTCAAAACATCTTTGGTACAGAAACGATCTCTGGGAACAGAAACACTAAAGATACGCCACGTTAATTTTCAGATTTTTGTTTCTTTCTTTCTTGGGTTTCTTTGTGAAAGTCCACAATTCAAAATTTTGACCCATGCAGGCCACGCATTGCAATAATTTTTTAAAAAATTTAGTAATTTTTTCAAATACTTCAGGATTGAAAAGTCGTTGCACTACAATGAAAAATCACGGCAATATTTTTTGTTTTATGCCAATGAGCCAAAAATACTCCACCCTAACACCTGAAACGACCATAAGTCTAGGAATACCGGTATGGTATTGGCCAAAGACCTGGCGTGAGAATTAGTTGATATGTTTTGAGAAAAAAAATTGCTTTCTAAATCAAAACCAAATGTATTTATAATGATTTTCATAGATGATTTTTCCCGTCATTTGAGGTAGATCTTGCTGAGATTTTATCCACATCTCAACCATTCCTAACTGGTTCCTTAGATGGCCTTGATTTATGGTGACTTTATAGCCACTCGTGTAATTCTGGTTCATTTGACGAAGCCCAATTATTTCTTCCAAACTGAGCCATGACTGTGCTCGATCCCACATCCTTATCTGAGCCCACGATTCATGTCCCTGATAATAAAGGCTTTATGGGCGAGATTTGCTCCTCCATCAATCAAAATAAAAATTCACGGCATTTATTTTTTTGTCAATAAAAAACTAGTATTGTAATATAAGAGTGACTGAGAAAGATAAGCAATCTGGTATGCAGTTAATTTTTCAATATATAAAAAATAACTGCAGATTGATAATAATTATAGATTTAGTGATTGATGATGGTTAGTGTGTGATGATCTCATTTGTCTTTCGCTGCAACAACAATTTTTCATTATGGTATAAAAAAGCGTGCAGCTCTTGTTGTGACATAAGATGAAAGATTATAACGATTTTTCATTGTAGTGTAGTGACACTTCAATTATTAGATTTCTGATAGAACTACTGGAGTTCTCACAAAATTAATGTAGCGAGTTTATTGAGTGAACATTGGACTTTGAAAATTGGGATCCGGGGCCATATGCCCTATTGTTAATACTATAAAACACCACCAACTCTTTAACCCTTTTTTTTTTTTTTTTTTTTTTTTTGTAAAAAAGCCAAAGTTTTTTTATTTTACAATTTGTAAATATTGTGTCAGTAACTAGTAATTTAGGCAGCGTTTGTTCAGGCCCTGTTTGTTTACTGTCTTGGAAACAAATAAATCTGTTTATGTTCTGCTCCGTGATTATTCGAACAAATTTCTAGAAATAGAAATTTAAATGTTCCAAGATTACTGTTTTGTGTGGGAACTGAATCACTACCGCCACCTTAGTGAACCTGTTTCTGTTCTGAGTAAACGTGGAAGAAAAACAAAAATACAAGAACAAAAACAATAATTGATTCTGTAATATCCCCGTTTTTCAGGGAACAGAATAGAAACATATTCAATTTTTTCCCCATTTTCCTCATGTTTTCTGTGAATAGAAACAGAAATATGGGAACAATTCATCTTTTCATGAGAACATTTTTGTGTTGATTATGAATTGAATTTCATGGTTTGATTCAGGTTCAGAGCAATTGACATCAACAATGGTGGAATATGTGTTTAGTTTCAACAAGAGGGGGGAAGCCATGCTCCAATCCGTGAATATGAGAACCCACATGTATAGTGATCATGTTTATACTATATAATACAGCATGTAAATAATCTTATTATCTTTTTTTTTTTTTTTTTTTTAATTGAAGGAAAGGGTATAAATGGTAATACATAGAAAACCATACTCCGATAAAAATGTTAACCCTAGTGGACGAATACGACCCCCACCGGTGTTCTCATATAACAATTACTTTGTGATTGTTTCTATTCCGAGACCCAAAACAGGCAGGGGCAACAGGGTAATTTCCAGGTTGGGCGACAATTGAAATTACCATTTTACCCGTTGTTTCCGGGATCGAATGAAATTTTATTTGAGAATCTGTTTTAATTTTTTTGAAGAGATTCTTATTATATAGTTTTTGTTTTATCTTATTTATAGTAATTTATTTTTTAATTTATGATATAAAATACAAATTTAACATCTACTTTTATTAAATTGAGTGACTTCAATCAACAAATGAAAAATGAAAGAATAAAAATAAAATAAAAAATTATAAATGAATTATCTCAACAGATAGAATAATTATTTTATTCCATTTCATAAAATGACCCAAAAAAATAAAAAATAAAAATGAGTAACAAACAAATAGAACAAAAAACAATATTTTTACACTTAGTATTGAACTTAAATTACAACCAAACAAATAAAAAAATATATATATATTTATATTTCCTCTCTATATTCTTAAAAAAAAAACATAAATTATACCTCAAACAAATCACAAAAATGCCTGAAATTGGAATTTTTGAATGAAAAAAATAATTAAAAAATTAACTTTTTTTTTTTGGAAAAAAACAATACGATCCTCCTTTTACTTACTCATGTACCAACAATTTCAGGCACTTTTTCATACACAAACCTCCCCCTCAATCTTTTCGGCACGATAAATCGACCCCCAAACCTTTGCTGCAAATAAATGATAACCGTGAACAAGAATCCGCCGCAACAAACAATCACATCCCAAGCCGGAGAATAGTAATCCGTTCCAGGGTTAGCATACACATAATCCAGGAACCAAACAGAACCATAGGCCCTATAGAAATCGTAAGCACGAGGCAAAGACCGAACCACTGTAGTTCCAAGGTAAAAGAAGGGCGAAAGCGACTTTTCCTTCGAATCCGAGAACAAATTGAATAGTATTTGAGGGAGAAGAAACCCGTCAAGAACTAAACCGGTGTAAACTTTTAATCCTCCCCAAAATGCCCTTGGGGAATTAACAAAATTACCCGGTCGAGAAAATGAACTCAAATTGGATTTGGAATTGGAATTTATCCAATTATGAACAAACCAAGAAATCAAAGCGCCGAAAATGTATAAGGGTAAGGTTAAAAATACAACCTTTTTCTCGGAATTTCGAAGTGTTCTGTTGAATTCAACACCTTTTCTCGACGACCAAGTCAATTGAAGAAGGCGAAACTCCAAAAGAAAAGCCACCATTGTTATGATTCTAACTAAAATCTCGTTCACCTCGAGCCACCCGTTGTTACTGAGAAAAACGTTGCGCCGGTTTCGATTCGACAAGAACAAAGCCTCGAAATTCAACAACAATGGGATCATGTGAGCTGACGTGAGAACAACAATCATCACAATTGAGATAAAAGGAAGCGTTTCCGGACGTTGTTTCGCGTGAAAAAGTTGAAACCCGACAAAAACACATGTGAGTGTGTTCGATATCAAAACCATGGCCATCTCTAGATCCATCCTCCATAGTGATTCCTTCGCTTGGGACGTCAAAATTGACCTTGAAATGAATTCCAGGTCTTCAAAGAACAACGGGTCGGATTTTTTTCGATTGCTCTTGATTTTTCCCTTCACAATTCTTCTACTTTTCGAATTCAAGGGTGGGAATTGGATATTTACCCTAATTTCGCAATCCATCGAATCGTTTTTTATCGAATTATTAGCAAATGATGCGATGTCTCTACAACCAATCATACACACGAATCCATTTTCTTTGTCATACGTTCCTTCGGCCGAGATTTGTATTCGATAAGTCAAAAACGGTTTCGAAGGCGAAAAGCTCATCACATAGCTTATGTTTAGAATACGACTATCGTTCAATGACGATTCGAATCTCATCCAAGAATGACGATAATATTCGTCCCCCACGAATATTGGAGATGAATATCCATGCAAAACGTTTCCCTTTTTGTTTCTCAAAGTCATATCGAAGCTCATATCGTTCGATTTCTCGCTTGGGTATTTCTCTCCTTTGACCTTAGTCAACTTCTTAGAACAACATTTTTTTGCATTTTCAATCTCGGTGTATTCATATTTCAAACCATGATCTCGATTCAATTTATTTTTTTCACTCCGAAATTGAACGGGTTCGAAAAAAGTAGAATCGTTGGTATTCTTAATGTTCCACATTTTCCCAACGATTTTGCTTCGGTTTTTCAAAGACCAATGGGAAGCCAAACTCAAACTCAATCGGATCGAGCAATCCCCAATCAAATTCTCATTAAAAAAATACGTATAATTCGATAATCGACAAGCAACCAACACTAGACGATTCATGTTTCGATCCCAAGCCCCCTCTGAAATTAAGGTCGTGTTTGGATCGAAAGGTAAGTTGTCACGTCCATTAAATTCTTGATCATGATATCCCAATAAAAACCGAACTTTCCCACTTTCCAAACACTTGATTTGACTGAAATACATGTAGTGGGGGAAATTTTTGGATTCTAATTCAACAACCCCGAACGATGAAATCTCGTGGCAAATCGTTTGTGGTGTGTCTAAAGCAAGAGACATGCTCTTCATATGATCATAAGAACTAAATCCACCATTTTCGATTTCTCGATCGACCAGTGTATAGTTATAGTTCATCAATGCAACACCCAGTATTGAAATCGGATTAAAATACAGAGGATTATGCTTTGAATTCAAGCTTTTGAATGTCCCATTAATCAAACTAGTGAAAATATTTGAAGAATTCGGATAATTGAGATTGAAAACAACGTTAGTAGATTGAAAGGTATTCAAACCTGAACCAACCATACAGAGCTTTCCTGAAGAAGATGACCAAAAACCAGTGAGCTGAAAACTCGGCAGCAAGTTCCGAGCAGGGATTCTCGGTCCCCGGTAATGGAAGACCTGAAGTTTTTGGTGGGTTGAATTTACCAAACCGTCGTGATTTTTCAAACCCTTAATGGAGAAAATCCCAGTTACCTTGTAGATGCCGTCTTCCTGGGTCCGGTGAACTGATTGCGGCCGGAATGAGACGGAATTCGAGACGGAGGAGAGTGGGTAAGGCTGCTGATTCCGGATTTTGGCCGCGAGTTCGTCGCCGCCGGTGAAATAGGCGTTAGTTAATAGGAGGAATTCAAACGTGCTGCGTTGCGAATCGGCCATAGGGGTCGACTCGGGAACGACGCCGCCGCAGTGTTGGGAGTATGAAACTGGGAGCGATCGAGGTGAGACTGAGGTCACGGTGGCGGCGGCGCAGGAGAAGCTGAACGCGAGGATGATGGCGATGGCAGTGAGTAGAGGAGTGAACCGGAATTCGCAAGTTTTCGGAGGGTTTAATCGGAAAACTCCATTTGCAATTTTAGGGTTTGGCGACGGAGGTGAAATTGAAGAAGAAAAAGGCTCCATTGTTGAGGGATTTCGTTCTCAAAACGAAACCGAAGATCGATAAACGAGAAATCTGTATGTGTAAGAAGTGTGTATACATATATATGAACTAGGTCTAGATCTGCATGATGAATCCTCTGTTTCTCTCTCTTCTGAGTTTGGTAAGAATCTTTCTCATACAATAATTTGGGAAGAATTACACTTTTGGGTACTAAAGTATGGGATAGGTGTCTATTTAAATACCCTAAAATTTACCAAATTATATATTTAACCCCTCAAGTTTTATATTTGTTTTAATTTCGCAATTTAAAAACATTGTTAATGATTTTAGACAAAAAACGAGTTGTTCCACTAGGTCCCTCATAAATTTTGAAAATTAACACAAAGCACCCTAAAAATGAAATGGGAACCTTCGCCCTCTTGATTGTAGGTATTTAATTAAGAGACAATTGACGGACAATCAGATAAAATATGAATCAAATCCACTCATAAAATCATGTTGCATTTCAATCATTTTTTTTCCTTGTAATAATTTTTCACTCAATATCACATAACAGTTCTAGAAAGTCAATTGTAACCATGATAGTATCGGGAAAAAACAAATTGAAAGAGTTTATACTTGAAACACCCCCTGTCATTTCTGATGTGGGGGAATTTAGCCGACCATCGACCTGCCTATGTAATACTCAACAACCCAATTGAAGCATATAATTACTTTTTTTTTTCCCAGTGATCTCTTACTCTTACACCGGAAGAACTTTGTTAGGCACATCCAACAAGTCTTTGTACATATATCAACTTGGACCTCATAATTTGACCATTGAATCTTGATTGTTGACCATAAACCGCTCTGTGAACTATGAAGTCTGACCTCAAGGCCTCCAATTCAACGTAAAAACTGGATGTAGACTTTTACTAAACCAACTGAGCGTGTTAACCAAATTTAGACACCAACAATTTCGATTAATACTAAGATCATTTTTTATAATTTTTATAATATCGCAAACACCCCTTATCATATTTTGTTGACAAAAATACCCTTATAACATTTTTTTATTCTTTTATTTTTTAATTTTAATTTTAATTTTTTACTCTCTTTTTCTCTTGTTTTATATTTTATATTTTTATATTTTTTGGTTTTGTAAAGTATTTTTTATTTTATTTGTTTTAGTTTTATTTATTTATTTTTTATATATGGTATTTTTAGAAAATTAAAAAATGAAAACTGAAAAAAATAGAAAACAAAAAAATATAAATGAGACAAGAAATTTATTATTTAGTCCTCTAGAGTAATGTAAACTATTAAAAAGACCCCTAGCTATCAACAATAAGTTTTTGGTCCTCGAAGATTTTTCAGAACCCCCCAGCCCGTTCTTTGACTAGTAATTTTTCATAATTTGCATAATATGTCTTTTTACAAAATCTGTAACCGTTTAAATAAAAATAGAAAGAATTTTTATCATGGAATAAAATCATGTCTAAAGAA
This sequence comes from Eucommia ulmoides, assembly GCA_016647705.1. Taxonomy (NCBI): domain Eukaryota; kingdom Viridiplantae; phylum Streptophyta; class Magnoliopsida; order Garryales; family Eucommiaceae; genus Eucommia; species Eucommia ulmoides. The sequence continues at coordinate 268,724 of JAENRU010000490.1, read as the reverse complement.
ATCAAAATTGTAAATGTTTTTAATATAAAAAAAAATATTTAAATATAAAACTCACACTTTTCATTTTGATATACATATTGTATATTTTTTTAAAAAAAAAAAAATACATTTCTAAATATTCAAACCACAATAGCTTGAATGTTCACGTGTGAACAACAACAGTGTCAACGTTCATATATACTATTCTACGAGTTATTATTTTTGAAATAAGGTGAACATTCACATTAGTATAATTGTGTTGTGAATGTTTATACTGATAAATATTTATTAAATCTAATACTTTAAGAGTTCATGTTTTTAAGTTGTGAACTTTTACACTAGCACAACCATTTGTGCTCTTAAAATCAATTATTACATATTTGCACTCATTATTCCTCTTTGGTTTCATGTAAATTGCAAAAAGATTAGTGTTTTAAGATCTTAATTTCAAATGATTGGGTAATTTTGCTTTAAATAATAAAGCAAATATCATTAACCCAACCTCCATGAGGATTGTCATAATATCATAAATTATCCCTATCTTTCTAAAAATAGCAAGAATTACTCTTGAGATTTGAGCTTTTATATTAGATATTACCCTTACTAAAATATAATTACGTTTAGTTTGGCCCTCCTTTTTGCAAGATGCTTCTTCTCTTGAAAAGAAGAAACCCGCCTAAGTGTGTTTGACAATCAACTTTTCTAAAAAAGTCACATGTTTCTCCTTATTTGGGATGCTTTTAAAAGTCAAGAGAGTGGTACTTTTGAAAGCCAATTTTTTTTTTAATTGATAAAGTTTTGTATGACAAAATTACTCCTATTTTTTATTTTATTATTGCAAAATAATATTTAATTTTTCTTGTCTAGTGATATTTAAATTTTTTATTTGTAAGATGTAAGATATTTAGATTGCTTATTTTATAATATTTAAATTTTTTTACTTCCAACATAAATGTTTACCAAATGCTCATTACGTGTTTCTCATTTTCAACAACTATTTTTAACAAATTTACCAAACAATTCACAACTTATTTTCAACAATTTTTTTGTAACAGTTTCTTTTCAACAGGTCCATTCGAAAAGGCACAACGGCGTCAAACTAAGCGTTAGTCAAACGTATATTTTTAAATAATTTCTTCGAAAAATTCTCATTTTATCCCTAAACATTTATCACGAGCCATTAATATCTTAAAAGAAAAAAATTCCTCTTCTTTTTTTTTTTTCTCTTACAATTTTATGTATTATCTTATAATTTTTTTTAAGAAAATTGCTATCTAAAAAAAGCTCTATTTTTTTTATTCTTCCATTCTTTTTTTCTCTCTCTTTTTTTTTTTTTTGTTACATTTGTTTTTCAAAAAAATCCTATAAAAAAACTCCTCTTTTCTTTTCGTTCTTCTCTTTTTCTTTTCCTTTAGTTCTTACAATTTTTTTCTTCTTAAAATTCCCCAAAAAACTGTTAATTAAAAAGAAAAATCTTTTACTAGTCATTACTCGTGCCTAAAGTTACGGATTAAAAGTACAACCCAAATATAAAACAAAAAAAGATAATTAATTTACAAAAATATAATAAAGTTAAAATTACATCTCTTTTAATAGCTTAGAGATTTCTACTCAACAATTTAATATAACAATTTGAGATAATTATTAATGATTGTACACTGGAAAATGGGCTTTGCTGATGAGTGACGATCGCCTCCTCAAATTCTAGACACGAGAAGTAGCAAAAACACAAACACAATCAAACGTTCAACGTTTAAAATATTATTGATGTTGTGCAATTAAAAAAAAAAAATCAAATCTAAACCCAATTTAGTATAGTTGTTTATATACTTAGGAGTGACAATGCCCGAGAATATTTTTTTCAACCATTGACCTCTTTCATGAGACACTCGGGCATTGTTCATCAATCAACTTGTGCCCTGTAACATATATCAATACCTAGCATACTGATTGAATGTTGAGTATTTCTATATGTTCTTCTTAAACTAACACAAACATCTATATCTCCAAAGCACTACAAATAACTTCCTATTTCTAAGAATAGATATTTACAATAGTCCCTTTAAACATGGATTATATGCTACTAGATATAAATACATGATTATTATTTTTTATAAGTAGAATATATAGTTAGAATTTTTTTTTTTGGATGATGCGAATGGACAAATCTATCAAAGATTTAGCCGTATTTAAATATCGCCTAAAGACACTGATGTAAAACAGAAACACCATCATTAATTTTTTTTTGACATAATCTACTCTGTTTATATAATATTTTATACCTATTTCGTTTGAACATATATAATAACTAACAATTAAACATTAATAATAATTAACAATTGAGAATAAAACTTGTAGCGATAATATAAGAATGCCACTTCGGCAAAGAAAATCCACATGGACTTTGACCCTACCAACTATAGGTGTTAACCATGATTGTTGGGTGCTATATGAAGGCATATATTATTATATAAAATAATTTTTTTGGGTATTTTATGACCAATTATTTGTGGAGGGTATTTTATGACAACTATTTGTGAGACTCAATCTTAATTTGGGACATATAAATATACCAATTGTTGGTGCATAAAACTGGTACACATTTCGAGTATGGTTCAGTCGGATGATAGGTAGGTCCTTTTGTTGAGGTGGAGTCATCGGTTGGAAATTCTTCGGGTGAACTGTGTTAGATCCTAGGAGGACTGACCTGCTGTGTCCAGAGTCCTGCTCCTCAGGGGATGTACTTAGGGATGGTCATGGGCCGGGCCGGGCCGGGCTTAGACTAGTGTATTACAAAAAACGTTGGGCCCTAGCCTAGCCCGGCCCGGTGATCGGGCCTTAATTCTATGCTCAAGCCCAACCCTATAAGAAAAATCTAATCCCAAAGCCCAGCCCACGGGCCCCCAGCCCTTTTTTTTTTTTTTTAAATTTCAAAAATAAATACAAAAAATTCAACACCAAACCAACAAAAAATATTAAAATTACAATTTCTAAAAGCAAACCAATATTCTAAACAAACCAAACCAACAAAAAATATTAAAATTACAATTTCTAAAGGAAACAAATATTCCAAATATTAGGGTTGTATTGTAATATATATATATATATATATATATATATATATATATATATATTTATTTATTTATTTTATTTTAAAAAATATCCTTCGGGTCGGGCCGGGTCGACCCTAAAATTTTTTAGCCTTACCCAAGCCCGGCCCTAATTTTGATCGGGCCCTAATACCTAGGCCCAGGCCTTGCCCGTGGGCTCAAACCCTAAGCCCAAGCCCTAAAAAAATAGGGTCGGGCCATTCGGGTTGGGCGGGCCCCCAGGCCCATGACCATCCCTAGGTATACCTGTAGAAGGCTCAGACCGGGGTTTGTCTCGGTGAAACCTCTCCGGCGTGGTAATCAGTACTCAGAGAAAAAATGTACAAAATATAGTAAGTCAACAAATGAATTCGCGCGTAATGTAAGTGTATTCAAGCGTACCTCGGGCTTACATAGCCCCCGATATATACAGGCGTTGGAGATGATTAGTCAGGCCTAAACACGATTAATTAGTCGAAACCTTGTGTTTAGCTGATAATCCGGGGCGTTTAGGAGATAATCGCTGGGCTTGGGCTTCTGGGCTCATTTGGCGAAGCCCGCGGGCCTTTGTCAGGCCTACGGCGATGAGCTGGTGGAGGAGAGCGAAAATCCGTGGAGTTTTGGAAAAGAAACAAAGTGAAAAGGGGAGCCGATCGAGGTGAATGGCTGAATCCCTGAAACTAATCGCCGAGAGCACGGTGCAGAGCTCAAAACGGCACATCCCTGTGGGGCTCCTCGCTCCTCCCTGGGTGCAAATGAGATTCCAGGGAGGAGTCGTAATCGGCGTATATTTCAGCGTGGCGTTGTGGATTTCGAAATGCGTCTCTGTCATTACGAGAGTTAACATGTGGTTGAATCCCAAGTGATGACTTAGAGGTGCCCAAAAAGACCCTCATCACCAATGTATTCTCCTTGGTGAGAAAATGAATGTGATATATTTATTTGTGTAAAAATCATTTAAAGATATGAATTAAAATTATTCATTAAAGTATACACTTGATGTTGTTAATTGATGTGTTGTGTGAGCTATCTCACATTGGTAACAAAAGAATATGAAGAGTGATTTATTAAAGCTCGAGTTACCTCTTGAAGGTAAGCTCTTTGGGACGTTAAATTGATATAGATAGAAAAAAAGGTAAACGTTATAAAATAAATAAAGCCACAAGCGCGCGCAGGGGTCACCGTCGCCACCGATCGCACCGCTCGACCGGGCTCGGGCGCACTCTGGGTCTGGGGCCTGAGCCTAGGGCTTGTGGGCTATATGGCCTTGGAGAATGCTTGGCTTTCAACACATCTCCCGTTCGTTGAGCTTTGAGTTTCCAGTGCTGGTATCAATAGTTGTTTGATCGTTGTATCCTGAGAGACAAAAACTCACTTAAACCATAAGCACCATAGTGGAGGCGAAATTTACTTTAAGGAGAAATCGTTAAACGATTGTCCGGATCTTTTTTTCCAGTATTTTTGTTTCAGTTTGGTAATACAGTAATTATCTTGTTTTTATTTTTCCGTTTAGTATTTTATAATTAGACTGTAATATCAATCTCTATTTTGTCTTTTTGTATTGTCATCTATTAATTTGGGATGTTTATGTTATAAAGATTTTTTATTTGTTTCATCTTCATTTTTCATGTTTTTAATTTCTAATTAATTATTTAATTAATCTTTGGACCAAATTTACTAGCATATATGATGAAATTTTTTAGTGAATGCCGAATTCCTTTCTAAATATCATATTTGAGGGCATAATTCATAAATTAAAGGCTAGAGGGCATAAATCATAATTTCAGCATTTTTCTTTGGGGTGCTTCGGATGATCGGGCCAATAAGTCTTTCTTTCCGCTTATCTAACGCGATTACTATCTTCGAATTTCCCACATTGATATTGAGTTCTCTTATATACGTTCACAGTGATTTTTTAAAGTTCATCCTGCGCCTGAAGAGAGGTGTGTTGAATCTCACATCATTTGTGTTACCTGATCCTGAAATGATCCTGAATCAAGAGACAATCCTCTTCTTCCAAAACGTGTTTTGAGAGTCAGTCACTCTGACAACTACAAATTCACACCCAAGTACTTCAATATGTAAATACAAATGCATTTCTTGATTCTAAACCATCATACAACACCAAACACATGATATAATATAACACCAAACACACTGATAAATTTATAAACAAAGGGAATAGTGTCTCAAACATATTTCAAGCTTCATTACACCAATTCAACTTATATTACTCACAACTTATAGACCCTAAGTACCCGTTTGGCAGACAGTTCGAAACCACAGTTCTGAAATCAAAATCAACTGATTTAGTCCCCAAAAACTACAGTTCTAATATTTTAGATGGTCCACCAAACGGGGTACTAATGACGTTTACCAATCCCAAGCCAATAATATACACACAGGCAATATCATCTTTAAGATTTATTACACAAGATTCAACAACCATCACACACATAAAACACAAACCCTTAGTATCCGTTTGGCGGACAGTTTCGAACTGCAGTTTTCAAAATCAAAACCAACTGATTCAGAGTCTCGAAAACTGTTTTTTTACACGTTCCACCAAACGGAACACAAGTTGATAATATAGACATTTTAGGCAAGTATTATCATTTACCTTCATCAAATTCCTTTTTCCATTTCAAAACCCTTTTCCGAAAACACTTCCAAAAGTTTGGGGAAGAGCTTTCCGAGCATGATTTTGAATCCAGTGGAGCTTCCCTTTTGATTTTCTTGATTGGTTTTTTGGTTTTCAAAAGCAAAACCTACTGGAGCTCCTTCCATGTATTGTTTACAAGCCTGTAGAATGTATTTGCAGCGCCGGTTGAAATGCTCCTCCACGAGTGCCTCAAAATGCTGCATTTGAAAATGAAACTTCATGTTTTGTGTTTCTATTCTTGGATTTTTTTATTCTGTTGTCAAAATAATGGGTAGAGAAACACATATATGAAAACCACCGAAAAAAACATTTCTATTCGGTTCCCAAATTTTTTGGGTAAAAAGTCTAGGAACAGAATTAAATTGTTCCCGGATTTCTGTTTCTGTTCCAACCAAACACTGCCTAATATCATCTTACGGGACATTTCAAGATTATCGATAGAAATTTCAACAAGTTTGAGCAAGCAAATTCACACAATTGCTATAGTAAATACTGCAACGATAGACAAAATTATATCTAGACCTCAACGTGGCGTTTTTTCAGCCTTTCTGTTCCCCCAAGAAAACTTGGAACAGAAACAGAAATCTGAGAAAAATTCTGTTCTGCTCCGAAATAATTGTTCTACTAATCCGGGAGCAGAACAGAATCATTTTTTTGTTCCAAAATTTCTCTGTTTCTACCCCCCAACAACAGACAGAAATTTGGGAACAATTATGTTCTGTTTTCAGAAACTTGTTCTAAAAATCTCAGAGCAGAGCAAAAACAAATATATATATATATACATATGTATTTTGTTCCCATATTTCTAGGAACATAAACACTGAAAAAGTTCTGTACCTTTGGCGGCTTTCGTAAAAGGTATAACATGGATTTGCAGCTAACAAGGAAAGCGTTCTCGTTATAGCTTATTGAATTCTTCTCTCCCTCGGCTCTTCCCATCTGTTTATCGTATCCGGCCTCATTAAAGTAAGGCTTATCATTAAGAACAAGTGCCTGAAGAGAGAGAAGAACTTGAAGAACAGTTGAATTTTCCGGATTCCACACTTCACTTCCGGTGCCGGTCCAAGTGTTGAGCAGGCTTAAACAAACTTTTCCGGACTCGTACAAGTTCGGGTTCACACGAAGCCCGCCAGAATAGTAGTGCACCGTCTGCATTAAAAAAATCGGGCCGCAGATAAGTTTTTATTATACAGTCCTCTATCTTCGCTTTAATTATGATGTCAAATACACGGGAAAATTACACATTGTTCCAAAGTATGGGGAATTTGAGGTTTGCCAAATTGCACATTTGATCCCCAAGTTGCAAATTTGTTTCAATTCCGCAAAATTGAAAACATTGTTAAAATATTGGACAAAATGGGTTATCCTCAGCATGTGACCTTCTACTAAGTATACTTTCGTCATTTCATCACTCCACTGAATCTAAAACGTTTTTCCTTAACAACAATTCTCCACTGAATCTAAAACGTTTTTCCTTAACAACAATTTAGTCTTCTCTTTCTCTCATTCTTAAGACAAATCGTTGTGAGAAAAAAAATTAAGAGAAAACGTCTTAAATTTAGTAGCGTGATGAAATGATATGCTAAACACAATCCTTTTTCCATCCAAAATTATTAATGTTTTTAATTTTCGGGATTGAAACAAATCTGAAACTTGAGGAACCAAATATGCAATTTGACAAACCTCAGAGTCCACATAGACACCCACCCCATACTTTAGGTACCAAAAATTTAATTTTCCGCAAATACAAATCCATCATATAGTGTATATGGAGTCGATATAATTGATATTATCCGAAAGACTAAGAACTCATTCGAAGGATTAGAAAAGGGATAAAAAATGATAAGCGAATTATTTTGAGGAAGCAATTATAATTTTTTATTGTTTTGAGGATGATATAATTATTTTTCAACATTTTTTTTGGGAATGTTTTTACAATTGTTATTAAACCATGCCCGGCCCGGCCCGGCCCCACCAAACCGTATGTGTGTGTGTGTGTTGTCTGTTTACACGAAGACTCGACTCCTAGAGCCAATCACAGAAGAGGGAGTAGAAAGTATAATTATTGCCTAGAATGACATATGATTGGTTATCAAACCCGGCCCAGCCCGCTCAGACCAGAGAACCAAAAATTCCATCCATTGGCTAGTATAGGTTCATAGTTCAATCGGTTTTGCATTTAGGTAGCGTTTGGAATCGGGGAATTGGCTTTAGACAAGTGACCCTCCACCTTGAACGGGTCAAAGTCTGGGCCGGGCCGGGCCGAGCCGGGCCACCACGGTTCAAATCGGCATCACTATTGCAACAATAGTGCTATATAAAATGGATTCAAATCAGTACATAGTTTTTACTTACGGGTGGTTCATGAGGATAATCAGGAGGAAGAAAAATGTCGAAGAAAAACAGCCCATCGTGATATGGAGTTCCGGGGGCACCAACAATCGCAGCTCGCATTAAATCCATTCGTTCTTCGTAGACACGAACATATATGGTTTCTGCTCGGGTTACAGAGAAAGGTTATTTAGAGGGGAAAAAATCATAGGTTTTGCATATATTAAGCCAAAAAAAATAAAAATAGGCACCATTTGGTAACGTCTTTTTTAATACTGTTTATAATATGTCAAAAAGTGTTTTTGCTAAAAAAAAAAGTTTAATTGACATTGTAGGGAGTCTATTTTGTTGCTATCCCTATATTTCATTATCGAAATAAATTTCATAGAATTTAAATTGAATGTTCCTATCTCTTAATATATTATAATCGAAAAATATGAGTTTATACCTAAAATACCCTTAGCCCCAGTCATTTCGACAAATACGTCATTTCGACAAATACAAAGGTCAATCCCTATCATTTTCATAATACCTGAGACACTCTTTATCACATTTTGTTGACAAAAATACCCTTACATCATATTTTGCTCTTATTATTTTATTTTTTAATTTTGTTTTTGTTTTTATTTTCTATTTTCTACTCTCTTTCTCTTTTGTTTTCTATTCTTTATTTTTTATTTTTATTTTTGTTTTCCTTCCATATTTCCTATTTTGTTTGTTTTATTTTTATTTCTTTATTTTTTTGAGAAATTCATATATATATAGTAGTTAATGAAAGCGTTACCAAACGGTGTCTAAGCTTAAAAAAGAAGAGGTGAAGGGAAAAGTTAATTTTTACCAGGAAGATCTTTCTCCAAAATGCTCCATTCTTGTTGTACCTGCTTCAGCCAATTTCTTTTCACCTATAAGGAGAAAAAAATAAAAATAAATTAAAAAGACAAATAAAAATAAATTTGAAATTGTCAGGGAATATTTGTTTATTCCAACCTGAGAAAATGTCGAATCCTTGCTGGAACCGCCAAAAAAGTGGTGGTCGGCGCAACCACTAACCATCTCAAACTGCCTAAACCGTTCATTTTCTTCGGGTTTTTTCGCATTTTCTTCCAATTTTGCCCCTCCAAGTTTTTCCAATTCGTTTTCCACCAGCGGTTGCTCCTCGGGGTCCAAATTGGTAAGTTCAAGTACTTCACTGTTCGATACAGTCGAGGTCGATGTGGAATTCATGGAGCTAATTAGGCTCGTGGCAACACTCGTGAGAAACCCGATAGCGGCTCGAGGAAGAGAAAATAAATTAGAATTTGAAGAATGAATTAGGAAATCTCTGGCTTTGGCATCATCAGAAGAATCCAAGAAAACCTGAGGGATACAAATTTAATTTTCAGAACAAATTATTGAGAACAGAACAACAATGATTTTTTCATTCCAGTATTTCTGTTTCTGTTCCACAAATTTCTGTTTTAAAAAGTGTATTTAACCCATTGCAGAAAGTAAAAATGTATCCTGACCGGTTCTTTACATTTGTTTAGTGCCAAAAAAAAACTATTTAGGAATTTTTTTTTGTAAGGAAACAGAAACAGATTTTTTGTTCCCATATTTCTGAATCTGTCCCTAGTTTGTATTGGAACAAAAAAGAAAAACCCGTTTTTTGTTATTAGATTTTCAGAACAAAACAAAACAATTTTTTTAATTCCAAGATTTCCGTTTCAGTTTCAAGTTTTCAGGGACAGAAACACCAAGACCCTGCTTGTTTAGTGTTTTATGTTCCCAAATTTCTAGTTCTATTGTCAGAAAGCTAAAACAAACATAAGTATGAGAACAAAAGGATTGTTTTTTCTCAAATTTTTGAAACAATTTTTGGGAACAAAATAGAATTTTTCCAAATTAAATTAATTGAATATAAATGTTTTTCACCTTTCCCTCCATTTCCGAAGCTCCATTCTCATGATCAATCCCCTCTTCATTTATTTCCTCAACACTTCCATACAAACCTTCATATTTATCCACCCGAAAAATCTCGAAAGGTTGAACCTATAATAATAATAATTAAAAAATGAAATAGAAACAAAAAAAAAAAAAAAAAAAAGGTTCTCGTTTCTGTTCTCAGATTTTTAGATATGATGCGATAAAAACATACCTTACTTGTAAGACCATTAGCCCATTTCACTTCGATTTCTCCGTTTTTGAGCCCCAAAACGATCCCAATTCGATCAAAGAAACAATTCCCGGATTTTTCACTCTCATCAACCACACATTTATTACCAATCAAATGTTCTTTGTTGAAAAAACGGTTTCTTCCCGATCGGAAAACCGGATCGCCCGGAGCATACGAATAATCAGGATGTTCGACAAGCTCATAAGCGCTCACGATCTCATCCGAACCGTTCATTTCATTTTCCCTGAATTTTCGCCAAATTATCTCAACCGTCCGTTCTTTCGAATCCACGGATTTCACAATCCCCCATTTTTGGAAGCTAGAAGCGTTTGGATCGTCGGAATTTCCTTTTTCGAGAACAAATTGTCCGGGCCAAAAATCATGAGCATCAACAACGTTAACCGGGAACAAAGATTGTGAATCCAAATCGAACGATTCAGTTCCGTCTTGCCAAACAACCCCTAATCTCGTTGTTGTCTTCATGATAACAAAGATTTCGTTGAATATCATACACCAATCGCCAAGTTGCCAATTCGAATGAGAAAAACACGGCAATAATCTCAAGTTTTTCGAATCTTGTGCACGATCGGGAGGACGTATTTTCTCGGAGCCATACAAGGCACAACCAATCCAATCCACGTAAATCCATCTGGCTTTCACCGCAAAAACGGTCCCCACAGCCCCTTTTTCATTCCGTTTGCCGCATAACCACCGGGCTGGGCCCGAAACTGCCCCAAGATCGATCCGAACCCTCTGGCCCGGATAATACGGGTATTGCGGATCTTCGACGGGGTCCGGAGAAACCGGCACAATTTTCTCCGGGCCTGTCGCTAAAAACTCGTTTTTTGTGCCGTCGTCAAACAAAATAGTGACTAAATCCACTATTTGGCTTGCCTTTCCAAGCCACGGGCCGTGAATGACGTAGTCTCCAGTGGAAAAGGCCCGAATTTTTCGAAGCTCTTTTGAATCGACCCCTCTAATTTTGTACCCGTTGAGCTTTTCCAAATCCACATTCATATCGACTTTGATGACCCGGCCTGTTTGGCCCGACGGGTTGTTTATTGGGCAGACGATGTCCCCGTACACAAATCCTCTCTCGAAAGAGAGGAAATCGTCAATTTTTCCGATCGTTTCTTCGAGACTCGATAAAATAGAGTGGGCCCGTCCACCGTATATGAACTCGATGTCATCTTGATCTTCAGAGCTACTGCTCTCACTAAAACTATCGAAGTCACTAAGCGTCAAATCCATCACTCAGTTTCTTTGATTTTAAGACAATTTATCTGCAACCCCCCCAAAAAAAAGGAAAAAGAGAGCCAAAATATAAATATAATCTTTCTTTTTTTTAAATATAAATATTATCATTTTTTTTTTGTTTTTTCTTCTTTCAGGGGATTTGCTTAAAAATCTCAGTACTTTTGGGAAAATAATTATAATAATAATAATAATAAAAAAAAAGAATACTCGACATAGGAGAATTAAGATTAATCACAAATCTTTGCCCTTTGGATGGCCTTTGACATTTTTGTTTCTCCTCCGAAAAAGCTTAGAACGAAAATGCCAACATCGAAACAAAAACAACAAGTTGTTTTTGTTTCTGTTTTTTTTTTTTTTTTTGTTTCCGTATTTATATTTTTGTTCTCAGTTTTTTGGGAACAGAAACAAAAACAATAAACAAACGGCACCTAATAAATTGAAAGTAGTTCAAAGTTTATCAAAATGGGTCGCTTGTGATTAATATTAAATTCTTAAAAAATAGATTTCAAAAGTATTATTGCCGTTTTCTAAGTTCTTGAATAGAAGAGAAGCTTCCAATGGGACTTTTGAAATCTATACGTCAAGAATTAAGATTAATCACAAGCTAACCTCGAACTACTTCAATTTTTTTCACGTGGCGTTTGTTGTGTTCTTGTTTTTGTTCTCAAAAACCTCATAATAGAAACACAAATATCGAATATATATATATGTTTGTTCTGTTCCCACTTCCTATATTTTTAAAACAAATTTCGAGAATACAAACAAAAGCACTAAGCAAGTACAAAAAAAAAAAAAAATTAAAGTAAAATAAAAATAAAATTAAGGGATAGAAAGGTACCATGAATCAGTCGTTGCCAATGATTGATATCTTGAAATGAGAATATTCCGAGAAAGCCTGAAAATCTTTGCTCGAACGACAATTTTTCTGATTTTTTCTTTTGAATAACTGATTGTGATATTGAAAATAGTATCTCCAAAAGAATTTTTGGAGACCTAATGCCAAAGGAGATTTGCCCGAACCTGATAAAAAGGGATGTCTACTTGAGACTCCCAATTGCCAAAGGAGATTTGCCCAAAGTAAATGGACTGAAACGTTTCCAAACCGAAAGAAAAACGTTTCCACTAGAGAAACTTCTTTCGGGATTTGCCAAAGGAGATTTGCCCAAACAGAGCTTTTTTTTTTTGATAATTAGATATATAATTAATTCTAAATGGTCTGAAGGCGAAAAAAAATTCGACTTTCAGAACCAAATAGATTTTGCCAAAGGAGATTTGCCCAAAAGAGCTGAAGCCGAAGTCTTTCTGTATCGAATTTCCAAAAGTTGAATCACCTGAAAAAAAGACAAAAAAAGAAGAAAAAAAATCAGTTAACCAACATGAAGATCGGTTAAGAACCGGTAAATCGCAAGGCAGTGTTTGGTTGCACTGAAAAAGAACCTTAGAATTGAAAATTTTACACAGGTTCATTTCCAACAGGGTTATAAACAGACCAAGCCGTTCGTGAACTACTCGAGCTCGGCTCGACAATAGTTCGTTCGAAGCTTGTTCATCTATTAAATGGACAAGCCTCAAGATTTTAATTAAGTTCGTTTATGAAATAAACAAACATCATATGTTCGAACTCAGCTCGTTAATGTTCGTGAACAACTCAAATAATATAAAATTAAAATATTTTGTTATAATTTTAGTATGAAAATAGTAAAATAAACTCTTAAATTTCTTTAATAGTACAATCTTACATATCCAAATGTTCTAGAGGTTAATTCAATTCCATTTTAATTTTACAAATACCTATTTAACCTAATTAATTATTATTTGTAACTTTACATTGATTCTTTATAATTCTTATATTTAGATTTGCTAGTAAATTAAATATTTGAATTTTGTATATAGATTTTCGAGAAACAATCACAAATAATTAATGTTATTAAAAAATATATTATTTTTATAGTTCTTAAGCATTATATATATATATAAAAAAAAAAAAAAAAAAGAGTTCGTGAACAGTTGATTGGTAAATGAACCAAGCTTGAACATAAGGTTTCAAGTTCGACCCGAACTCGAATATTAAAGAAAATAAACAACCAAACTTGAACACTTAATACTTGGCTCGGCTCGGCTCAGCTCGACTACTTTACAACCCTAATTTTCAATTCCATTGTTCACTTTTTGTACTTCCAAACGCAGCCTTAAATAGTGCTGAAGAAATTAAACTTTTCCAATTCCATTAACCAACATAGAGAACCGGTAAATCGCCTGAGGCAGTGTTTGGTTGCCTACACTCGGGGCCTTAAAATTGAAAATTTTACATGGGTTCATTTCCAATTCCGTGGCTTCACTTTTTTGTACTTCCAAACACTGCCTTAAACAGGGAAAAAAAAAACTCAGGTTTTCCAATTCAATTAACCAACATGAAGATAGGTTAAGAACCCGGAAAATGCCTTAGGCTGTGTTTGGTTGCATGGAATTGGAGCCTTAAAATTGGAAAACTTTACATGCGCTCATTTCCAATTCTATGGCTTCAATTCTTGCACTTCCAAACGCTGCCTTAAGCAAAATGCTTCAGAAACTCAACTGTTCAAATACCGTCTCTACTTTCTGGGAGTCAAAGGGGATGCCAGGGCCAATTAAAATAACCGTCAGACTTGCAACAACAAGACCTACCAAAAATTGCTTAAAAACTTATCAATATGGAGAAAAAAAACAATGAATGAGATTGATGATATGGTGAAGTTTTCCATATTGAGTTGAATTCAACTGAAAAATATTAAAACAAAGGCAAGAAAAAACGAATATATAGAAGCCAAATTTGAATACATTAAGGTAGTGTTTGGGCGCACGAAATTGAAGCCATGGAATTGGAATTCAAAATAAACAGGTAAATTTTTAGATTTTTTGCACATGTTCATTTCTAAGTAGTGTTTGGTTCTACAGAATTGGAGGCTTGGAATTGGAATTGAAATTAGAAATGAATGAGTGTAAAAGAAATCCAAGGCTTGAATTTTATGCTACAAACACTACCTAAGGTGAATATCATCTAATATTTAAATCTACGAGTTTGATGATATACTGAAAGTTTTCCATATTTTGTTGAATTCAACTGAAAATATTAAACAAAGGCATGGGAAACGAATAGAAGATCAAATAGAATCAAAATTTGAATACATTAAGGTAGTGTTTGGGCGCATGAAATTGAAACCACGGAATTGAAATTTGAAATAAACAGGTAAATTTTTAGATTTTTTGCACGTATTCATATCTAACAATTTCCAGGCTCCAACTCAACGGAACCAAACACAACCTAAGGTAGTATTCGGTTCATGAAATTGGAGGCTCGAAATTGGAATTAGAAATGAATGCATGTAAAAGAAATCCAAGGCTTGAATTTTACGCTACCAAACACAGGTAGTGAATATCATCTAATATTCAAATCTATGGGTCGGGAAAAAGTCGATAAAAGCAAAATTGAAGGAAGAAAAAATTGGAAAAAAAAAAAAAACTTTATGGTTTCATCACATTGCATTCACATAGGTAAGTCTCTACCCCCAATATATAGATAAACTGTAACTGTCAATTGTCAAGGCATCTTTTACTATAATCTCATCATTTTATTTTATTTTTTTGGATTTTATTTATTTAATTCTAATTTAAAATACTTTAATTCAAGAAAATCCAAGAACAAAGTGAAACCACAGCATTCATATTAGATATATTATGCACCCAATAACTAATATTCAAAATTTTGCTTCATAGTTCCCTACAACCCCATATTCCATTTTTTTTATAGGTAGGGTATGTCCGGGCCGGCTTACGCGCACCTCAACTAATCACTTAGGTGATCTTAAGGGCGCGCACTCCCCATATTGGACTAACACCGCTTGGGTTACAACCCCATATTCAACCAGCCAGAATTCCTTATAGAAGAAAAAAAAAAAAAAAGTTGAAGGCAGTGTTTGGAAGCATGGAATTAGAGCTATGGAGAAAGAAATTAACACATGTAAATGTCTCAAAAAACCACATGTTTTTTTTTCAATTTCATGGCTTCAATTCCATGCAACCAAACACTGTCAACCAAATTCAAACATCAAAATAAAAGCATTAAAATAAAATTAAAAGTGAAAGAAAAAAACATACCATTTGCAGCTGATCAATAGCATTTCAACCTTATAGAGCTCCTATCACCATAAACCAGCATCCCCAGAAACCGAAACAGAGACTACAATCTTGATCAAACGAAGAAAACCCAGAATTTAAATCGATGAATAAACAGTGATTCCACTAAATTTTCTCGCACTTTCTCGCAAGAGAAGGGAAAAAAAAACTTTTTTGGGAATTCAGAGAGGCCAAGTTCCTCCCCAAATCCCATACATCAGGCCATTTCTGAGCTTTTCGAACATGGCAAGAGTTGCTGAGAAAACCCAACCCCCTCTCTCTCTCTCTCTAGAAATCGGGGGGAAATCTTCGCTACTTCCGCTCTTTCTTTCACTCCTGTCACCCTCTCTGTCAAGAAATTGGGGGAAAAAATTTCACTGCTTTCGCTTTTGATTAGGCGTAGCCAATGAGATATAAGCAAACTATTGATCCAGATACCAGAAGAATATACCAACAGTATCATATGTACGCCTTTCTTAAGAAATGTATTTGTTTTATGTCTAATTCTGCTTTTTTTCTTTTTTTTAGTAGTACATAGTAATAGCTAATTAGTGAAGAATGACTAAGATATCATCACTATTTTCCTAAAATTTGAAAAAAATATATTATTAGGGATTTTGTTGAATGACTAATGGAAAATTACATTTTGGTCCCTAAAGTATGGGGTGGGTATTTTGCAAACACATTTGATACCTCAAGTTTCATGTTTCAATCATTTGAAACTGTTGTTAATGATTTTGAACAGAAAAAATGAGTTGTGCTAAGTGTTATTTAATCACTCCACTAAACGTTACCTAGAATTTTTTATTTTTTTTTTCTAATAATAATTCAGTCTCCTTTCAATTATTCTTCAAACGAATAATTGTTTGGGAAAGGTTTAAAAAGCGTATTAATTTTTTTTTATTTTTTGTTTTACGATAAAATGTTGTATGGGCCAACTTACGCGCACCTCGACTAATCATCTCTCCGAACGATCTTAAGAGCACACTTCCTCACATCGGCCTAGTACATTTAAGATTCAATTCAAGATATTATTCTCAGAATACTCTCCACGAGAGTCGAATCCTAATTGACAAAGAAATGAGACATCTTTCCTTGTCAATCAAACTAACACCTATCGGGTGAATTAAGTTTAATAAAATGATGAAATGAGAAAAATATTCTCATTAGAAGACTGCGTGGTGAGAAATACTTGTTATAATTCAAAATCATTAACATTTTTTATTTTCGAAAATTAAAACAAATGTAAAACTTAAGAGGGTAAATATGTAATTTAAAAAATATGTGGGTCCATATAGGCACCCAACTCATATTTAACAATAAAAAAATATAATTTTCCCAATAAGTAATGGGGAGTTTATAGCTAGACATCCAATATCGTTTCAACTAATATTATAGTGACTCCTTAGTCATCTTTATAATACTTGAAACATTTCTTATCAGATATTTTATTGACAAAAATACTCTTATAATAATTTTTTTCCATGTTCTTCTATTTGTTAATTTTTTTTTTTTATTTTCTATTTTTTACAATGATACATTTGTTAATAAAATGTGATGGAGGGTATTTTAGGTAACTAAACTGAAAAAAGAATGATATCAGATATATTATGAAAATAACAAAAAATAATACTAAATTTGGGGAAAAAATTAAGGCATATAAATATTCAATATATGTATAGTTATAAAGTACAATTAATTTTTTTGTTTCTTAAGTACTTGACAATTATTTTTAGAATCTAACTTGATAGATTTTATTTAAAAATCTATTAAATTCATTTTTTTTTCCAAAAAGGATAATTATTTAAAATTCTTAATTCAAAATTCTAATCAATTTCTAAAACAATATTATTTGTACTTGACACTATTTTCCTTTTTTTAAATGTTTAATCACTTGTTCTTTAAGAATTTTGTGTTAAGTGTAGGTAAAATACAAAAAAATAACATAATGTTTTTATTGTGTTTAATATCAATTACATTTAATCCGTTTGATTCACAAAATTAAGGAAAAATTAAAAACAAAAATTATAGCATTAATCTGTATAAATAATATTTTGGATGTGTTTAATATTTTTTATTTTCAACTATAAACATGACAAAAAAAAAATGATTAAATATCAGTTACGTTCAACTAAAAATGTTAAAAAATAATCTAATAGGTTGATCGTGTTGCATATCAATTACATTTAGTTCATAAGAGTAATAAAATTTAATTTGCAGCTAAAAATGTAATTGAAAATATATATAAAAAAAAAACATAATAATATTAATGTATGAGAACATTTTTTAGGACTCTTGTGATTAGTGACATGTGACATAGGAGTGAACCTCTATTAATAGTTCTTCACATGTTAATTAATTGTGCTAAATTTAGGGCCATGAATTGTTGATAAAGATGAAATCATCCCCCAAAACGTGCTCATTAACCATAATAGAGTTAAAAAAAAAAAAAAAAAAACTTTAAGAGTAAATTACACTTTGTCCCCTTAATATTTACATTGTTTGAGATTTTGCCCCATCATTTGTTCTAGTGTTATAGAATATCCTTAATGTAGATTCCTACTATAACTATTTTTAAATAAATATGCTAATAATTCCATAAGGATGCTTTCATGGCTTGCATGACAACCTCTCATGCCATGTGAACCTCATTTTTAGATTCTTATGCATATGCTAATAAAAAGGCTAAATCTTGTTTTCCAACAATTTATTTTGTACCATAAAATTTTAATTGCAATATATTGCTCTTCAAGTTATGTGTGATTTTTTAGAAGAGTAAAAATTTCATTGAAAAATCTAAAAATTCCATCTGAAAATACTGTTTTACTGACCAATTTTCTACAGAAACTAACCAATTATTTTACTGAAAAATATAAAAAATTCGTCTGAAAATACTATTTTACTGACTAATTTTCTACAAAAATCAACTGATTAAATGAATTTAATTAAAAAATATAAAAATTTCATCTGAAAATACTATTTCATTGATCAATTTTTTACAAAAACCAACCGATTAAATAAAATTCACTGAAAATAAAAAAACTTCATCAAAAAAATAATGTTTTACTGATAATTTTTTCAACAAAAATCAACCGATTAGACGACATGTGAGACACAATTTTTCAATAGTTGGAAAAGAAAGAATGGAAATTTCTTTAAAGAAAATAAATAAATAAATAGCAAATGGCCATGATGCATCCAAAAGTATTCACTTCCAAAACCAATAGAAGTGGTGTCTTGATTGATTTGGTATTTTATAAATTGGAGGGCAAACTAAAGGACAATGATTATGTTCTTTTTTTAGGTGCAATTTTTAAAGTGTGATTTAGTCTATCATCACTAACCATTACATGTCTTAGTTGGGAAGGCACACATACATATTCCTAAGATTTGGCCATGACAATGACTTGTTCCTAACTATCTTACTTCAAATAACAAGGTGATATATGAGTTGTTCGGTTAGTATTTTTATATATATTTTTTTAGTTTTTTAAAAAAAGAAAAAGAAAAATAGATATTTTCCCTTTTTTTTTTTGTTTGTCTTGAATTTCACTATATGTTTAATATAGGTTTTTCATACAGCATACAAAGGAAATAGGGTAAACGGCAGTTTTCTCCCCTGTAGTTTGACTGAATTGTAATTTATATCCACGTGGTATTTTTTTAAGCATATATCACCTGTGGTTCTGACTGAAAAGTGCAATGGTTATATTTTTCTATTAAAGTTAACTGTCAAATCTCAAAAAAACAAAATTAATAAATCATAACAGTTATACCCCCGGGTCGGGTTAGGTGATATACATTTACTCTTTGTTTTTTTTTTTCTTTTATTCTTTCGGATCAGGGCAGGTACAAGGGTAAATTTGTCATTTCTCAAATTTATGTTGATTATTTGACCATTACACTTAAGTTTAATCACAAGGGATAAGCAATGACAAAAATACTACGGGGTGTAAAATACAATTCGATCAAATTATAGTGGACAAAGTGCCATTAACCCAAGAAAACATATTTTAAAATTTGTTGATTTTTTCAATTAGTGAAAAATAAAAAAAAACTTTTTCACAAATTAAAAAGACTTGAGATAAATGTTTTAAACTATTGTGTGTGTGTGTATATATGGATATAGATATAGATATATTATATATGAAATTGATTATCACTTGACCATGAGGAAAAGGAAGAGGGACCAAACCAATCAAAATTAGTCAACTTCTTATCACGTCAAACACAAAGTTCATATTCCTAACCCTGCAGCCAAACAAAAATTTCAGTCACTTGGAAGGTTTTTTTTTTCACCTTAATTTTGTTAAGGATATTTGTTTTATTCTCCCCCCCCCCCCTCTCTTTGAAAAAAATAAAATAAAAATACTAATTAATGATAACATCAACTTGAAATATTTAATTAATCTAGTTGATAGTAACTAATAAATGAGTACAAAACAAGTATTACAATTGACTTATTTGAAAGATAATCTGATAATATTTTGTTTATTTTTTTTCTAAATAGTAAATCAATATCTACATGTATATTATATTACTATTTAATAATAAAAATAAACAAGGGGTTCTTAGTGAACAGTCTACAAATTTAAAAATTTTGTCCATATAGTCCACAAACTACAACAATTTTTTTCTTTAAGAGTCCGAAGCTTTTGCACTACATGACATTCACTGTAATTTTTTCATGTAAAAAATTACAATAACTTTATGTTATACAATGAATTTGAATTTTTAACAAAATTATTGGACTTTTAAAAAAATTATTGTACTTAGTGGATTGAATAAATAATGAATTGTAAAATTTGGGCCCATGGTAAAAAAAAATTAATAAAAAATAAATAAAAAATAAAAAACAAACAAACAAATATGCATAAAAAGTGCAAATTTTATAGATTAAGCAATAGGGAAATCTCCGTTTTTAAGTTTGTTTTTTTTAATTCCAAAATTTGTAATTTACTATTCATCCAACTCACTAGATACAATAAGTAAAAAATTACGACCAACTCATAAGGATTTATATATTTGTCAAAACTTATGAACTTTAGTTCGAATATTATATATATACATACTAGTCTATATCTTGTACCTGAAGGCACTTATTTTACTTCAATACATTAATTTTGAATATCCACTAATAATTAGTTCAAATACATTAATTATGACAAAAAAATATTGAGAATTTGTTATTATTTTCTCAACAAATTCTTTTTTTTTAATAACAAATTCTAAATCAATGGTTGAAAATGTTTTCAACTATCCAATGGTAAAATATTTCTCAAATGTAAAATATATTATGATTTATAGAATCCTAGTATATATCATGTGCCTAAAAGCAACCATTTTAATCCAATACATTAATTTTAAATATCATATAATTTGTTCAAATATATTAATCATGTTTTCTTGAGATTTTTTCATTTACTTTTCATCAAAATATAAATCAACGGTTATTTATTTGTTGAGATAATATATTGGGAGTTATATGATTTCAACCCTTGGATTTAATCTAAGACTGAAAATCTCTCCTAAAATCTTTTAATCTTGCTCTTGGATGTCTAATCCAAAGGCTGAGAATGTATTAAATATATCTTAATTTATAGAACAGACTAGAGATTCACCGTGCCTAAAGATACTATATCTATTTTCAAATTTGTAAGTGTCAAAAAAATAATTCAATAACAAAAATGACTAATAAAGTATCTATATGGAGCTTAAATGGTGCAAAAATAGGGGTGTGAAATTTTTAGGCGACCAAAAACTCATCGCAACTCATCCCTTAATGAAAAGATATTTTAAAAAAATAATACTAATTTATTAGTAGATTAGCATATAACCTATACCGGGAGGTATGATTATGAAAAATAACCCCTAATACGAAAGAATCCTAAGGTAGTGGTGGTTGTTTTTTGTTTTTTTTGGTTTTTTTTAAATTGTGGCTTCAAGCACAAGTTGGCTTCAAGCACAAGTTCAGTAGAAAAGGCCGAAAAGTGTGACGAAAGTTCAAAACTTCTTGGGATTAGTGGGTTATTATCGCCGGTTTGTACATGAATTTTCTGTTATGACTGCCCTGTTGACCCTTTTGACCCGCAAGGAGGCTAAATTAAGTGGACTGACAAATGTGAATAGAGCTTCTAAGAGCTAAAAAATAGACTGATATTAGCGCCAATACTTTCTATCCCGATAAAAGGTGATGGCTTTGTGATATATTGTGAGGCTTCACACCAGGGGCTAGGATGTGTACTGATGCAACATGGTCACGTGATTGCATATGCCTCTCAGCAATTAAAGAATCATGAGCGTAACTACCTAAATGAATGATTTGGAGCTGACTGAAACTTTGGAGACATTATCCGTATGACGAGACTTGCGAGATATACACTGACAACCAAAGTTTGAAATATTTGTTTACTCAGAAGGAATTGAATTTGAGATAGAGGTGTTGGATGTAATTGATTAAGAATTATGATTATACTATCTAATATCATCCTGGAAAGACAAATGTTGTAGTAGATGCATTAAGTCAAAAATCGGAGGGTTCGGTTGCATACCTTCGAGTTGTTCATACTAACCTATATGTTGAATAAAGATCAATGTGAGTCTAGTTGGTAGTGAGTCAAATTGCATCATTGCTTGCGATTTTGACCTTGAGACAAACGTTAATTGACCGTATTATAGAAGTGCAGAAGTCAAATGTCCAATTGAGAAAGATCAGGGATGAAGTTAAGAATGGGCAGAAAATCGACTATTGCGTAAGAGATAATGATGAAGCCTTGATGTTTAAAAATAGACTATGTATGTCTAATAATGTCGATTTGAAGAAAGATATCTTAGAGAAAGCGTACAACTCAACATATGTAATGCCTTCATGCAGTATCAAAATGTATCGGGACTTGCGAGAACACTATTGGTGGAATGGAATGAAATGAGAAATTGCAGAATTTTGTTGCC
The DNA here is from genome assembly GCA_016647705.1 of Eucommia ulmoides. Lineage (NCBI taxonomy): Eukaryota > Viridiplantae > Streptophyta > Magnoliopsida > Garryales > Eucommiaceae > Eucommia > Eucommia ulmoides. The sequence goes on along the minus strand of JAENRU010000490.1, from coordinate 246,151 downwards.
AAATGTCTTTTCTATCAGCAAGTCAAGATTGAGCACCAGTGTTCAGGAGGATTATTGCAGCCTTTGCCTATTCCAGAATGGAAGTAGGAATATATCGCGATGGATTTTATTTTTGGATTGCCCTGTACTCAAAAGGGACAAATTTCCATTTGGGTGATTGTTGATAGACTTATAAAGTCTGCTCATTTTCAGGCTGTGAAAACCACGTACGCTATGGACAAGTATGCAAAATTATATATTGACAAGATTGTCAGATTGCATGGTACGCCGGTTTTCATAATATCGGATAGTGATTCGAGATTTACGTCAAAATTCTAACCAAGTCTTCAAGCTGCTTTGGATACTAAATTAAAATTTAGTACAACTTTTCATCTTCAGATAGATAGTCAATTAGAGCGTACAATTCAGACATTAGAAAATATATTGATGGGTTGTGTTTTAAAATTTTCTGGTAGTTGGGATAATCATTTAATGTTGATGGAGTTTGCCTATAACAATAGCTACCATTCGACAATTGAAATGACACCATATGAAGCGTTGTATGGCAGAAGATGCAGAACTCCGTCTGTTGGACAGAAGTTGGAGAACAAAAATTGTTAATGTTTGACATAGCTCAGATGATGGCAGAAAAAGTGAAAGTGATTCAGGAGCCAGTACAGACTCTAAATCGTAAAAATCAAGTGTTGCAAATAAAAACAATTTTGTTGGTGAAAGTGCTATGGCGCAGTCACTCTGTGGAAGAGGCGACATGGGAAAGAGAAGAAGAAATGAGAAATAAATATCCGTATTTATTCGTTTAAGGTAACTAAAATTTAGGGATGAAATTTCTTTTTAGGGAGAAAAATTGTAAGGCCTAATTTTTTTTACACACGCAAATTCTTAGTTGCATTTTAGAACATTTAAGAAAAATAATGGGGTTCATTGTGTTATTTAAATTTTACCTTAAAAAATTTAGGCATTATTATGATATTTAAAAGTTGGATTTTAAAAACATTAGGGGTTAATATGTTAATTTTAATTTTGACTTTTAAAAAGTTTAGGGATTATTAAGTCATTTAAAATATAATTTTAAAAGTTTTTTGATATAATTAATATTTTCTTTATTTCAAGAGGGATAATTAGTGTAAATAAATAAAAAATCAAAATAAATAAATACAATGGTTGAATTGTTGTCTTCCTAAATTGTAAAAAAGAAAAGATTTATTAAAATGAACAGTTTTATAACTTTAGACGGATTAAGTAAAAGCGATTGCGGAAAATGATTTTTATTATTATCCGACTATGCCATAGTGTGATCCCGACAGGAGGGCATGTCCTGCGGGATGTTGTTGGTTTTAATAGAAAGACATGTTCTGTAAGACGTTGTGTTGTGCCTTGACAGGAAGACAAGTCCTGCAGGTGGTGGTTGTTGTTGACGATGATGATTATTATCATGATATAGTGGTTTATACCACTTGTTGACTCCTACCATTGGAGATATTGAATAGCTCTAATACTGATGACAACCTTAGATTGTACAATTGTACAGGTTACGGTACCGTTATAACTCCCGATCGTGAGGTGAAACGATCCTATGACTAGTAGGGAACTATGTTTATGGTATTTTATTATACGAAAGTGATTATATTTTGTTTTGGAAAATATCACTTTGATTATATTCTGTTTTAGAAAGTGATTTTGATAAATGTATTTGATCCATAAATTATTTTTATATTATGAAGACATTACACTGATAAAATATTTTATCTTAGGTACTCCAAGTAGAGACGGGTCTACTACTGGCGTTAGATAAAGTCAAAGGGTGGTGCTATTTTTGAGGCAGTAGGGGCAGTTGTTAGTAATCAGTGGTTCAAACTTTTGTAGTGTTACTGAAAAGTTGGATAGGTATAGTTGAATTTTAAATTAGTAGATATTTAAATTTATGTTAGTTGACAGTTAGTTTATATTTATTATTGGTCGAGTAACATCAAATCGAGGTCACGTTTGGCCTCAGGCGTTGGGGCCCCTGGGTGGGGTGTGACAAAAAAACACAATTCATGCACTTAAAAGAATAAGAAAGCATAACTCATGCACTTATACTTGAGAAGTGAAAGACAAAATTCTAAAAAATATAGTCTAATAAAAAAAATACAGTATAAATAGTACATGCAAATCTTTTTATTGGTTTTTTTTGCTATCAATACCAATACAAACACCACAAACACCAAAAAGGGAGTTACGATCATTATTAATCACTTCTAAAAAAATTTAGACACAAAAATAGACAATTTTAGAGAGAGAAAATTGTGAACTAAATCAAATAAAACATAAAATTGAAGTAATTCAAAATTCAAAGAACCTTTAATATAATAAAACAGATGTAGCAAAAAGAGTTAATATTCAACATAGTAAAGAAGAATTAATTTGAATAAAACAAACTATACATAGAAAAGTGCAACAAAAAACTAATTACTTAATATTTATTTTAAAAATAAAATAGAATACACCAAAATTAAAACTACAAGATAAAGAACCTTCCATTTAGATGATCGTCATCACAAAACATCACATTTAAAGTCAATTGAGTGGTGTTAAATATCAAGTACTCAACCCCAAAATATAACAAAATGTATAGTAAAAGTAGTTTAAATATTTGATCCAGTTTAAGATACATAATTCTACCAATTTAAGGATAATAATCAATGTTTATTATACATTAGGATGAGATTTGAATAAATCCAAAAGTCAAGAGCAAAAAATTTCATCAGTAAACTTTTCATCATTCTTGATTGTATCGTCTTTCAATGTAAAATTGAGCTTATTTATGTGTTTATCGTCCTAAAAAACTTTTTTATTTCAATTGACTTTGATAATATTAACTTCAGTTGGATAGATTATTATAAGAGAAGCTCCAAAATAAATTAAAGATTATATATACTACTATTAAAATTAAAATGAAGAAACTAAAAGATGTAGGTCTCAAAATATGAACTGATAATTTTTTTGAACGTAATTAAAGTAACAAACAAATCTTGCACCATGTAATGTTAAAATAACATAGTTATACAATTAAATCTTGATAAATGTATCTAGTCTTCACCTCCGAATAGAGAAAAATAAAAGTCATGGTATCCCATTGAAAGAATTTTTTTCATGGTAATTCCACTTCTGAAATGAATTTATCTACGAACAAAATATATTTAGTCCTACAAAAAATAATAAAAATAAATGAAAACAAATGTTGTCATGTGATACATCAAACTTTTAAAATTAACAATTAAAGAATAAAAGTTCTCATGTACCTCCTAATTGAAAAACATAAATTAGAAGTAACTGAAAAGTAAAGCAAAGTAACTGAAAAAGTATTTGTACTTTTTGGTTAGAGATTACTTGAGAGTAACACAATTTATCACTCTATTGCTAAGAAATTTTCCGATTATCTCACTCATGGGTAAATATCTCAATCACTCTCTCAAAACCAAAATTAAACAGAATAGGGATAGAGATAATGACATTGAATTTTGATGGTAGTTCGGCAAGATACTCTTATCTACATTTTCTCTCATAAGCTATCGCAGGGAATTGAATCCACTATATTTTAATTCTCTTCCCAAGTGAGAAAATCAAATTCGTATACCTTGTTTGAGTAAGTTACCCTTAGAGTGCGTTTGGTTGGGTAGAAAATGGATGAAAAAGAAAATGAAAAGAAAAATAAAATGGAAAATGAAAAAAAAATCCCTTGTTTGGTTGGATGGCAAATGGGAGAAAAAAGAAAATAGGATAGAAAAAACACAATTTTCAAGGCAACTTTTTTTTTTCCTCACAAATATGGGAGGAAAATGAAGGGAAGTGACGGAAAATAAATAAAATTACATTTATACTCTTGATAATATAATTTTTAATTTATTTTTGTAATATATGAGGGTAAAATAGTAAATTACATTAAAGTAAATTATTTTTTCACCTTTTATTTTTTCTTTTCTAACCAAACAACACTAGGAAAAATATTATCCTCTCACTTGGACTAATTACATTTAAGTTCAAACTACAAACCTCACTGACAAAAAATAAAAAATCTCATAGAACTTTTACCAACACTTATAAATATCAATCAAAATTCAATGCGACTAAGTGTGATAAAAGTGAACACGATATTCAGATAATCAATTTTTAACCTGGATTTCAACGAAAATTCAATTAAATTTTTATATAAATTCCTTTTTATTTTTATAAATCTCGTATTAAGTGATGAAAAGTAAAATTTTTTACTCATATATTTTAACAAAAAATAATTATAATTTATAATTTTTTATATGATCCCCTCCTCATTTTTATAAATCTTATATAAAGTTATGACAAATAAAAATATTTCAATATCCATTAAAATTCTTAAGCTTTTATATGAACCCTCTTGATTTTTATAAATCTTATATTATATTTTTAAGAATTTTTATTAATTTTTCATTAAAATATAGGGGTAAAAAATATCTTTCTCCACAATTATGAAATGTATTAGTGTAAAAAAAAAAATTGGACAAAAATAACTTTTTATAGCTGCAAAAAGAGAGAAGAGGCGAAAAAGTACGAAAATACTCCCAAATTAATGAAATCCGTCCAATTTTTGTAACAAAAATTTTGGTTTAACGAAATTAAAGATAAATTAAAAAATAAGAGACAATGCGCCCCCTTTGAAATCCTCTTGGGCAATTTAAAAATCCACCCAAACTCAAAGGAGGAAAATTGATAAAAATACCCCTATACTAATAACATTTCATCTGATTTCGTTAACGAAATTTACAGTTGGACCAAATTGTACTAAAAATAAAACTTGAGGAACTAAATGTGCCAACTTGTAAACTTGAGGAACTACATAAACACTCATTGCAAACTTTAGGGACCAAAAGTGTAATTTTTCTTTAAAGAGTTAAAATAATTTCATTAATATTAAATTTAATAAGTGTTTCCATAAGTAGGTGTAAAATGGAATCAAAATATAAGCCAAAATATATATCACCCTGTCTATATAGTGTCTATATAGTAGATATTATATTTATAAGTATATAAAAAAATACATTCTCCCCTTAATTATATATATATATATCCACAATTAGGTATAAGATATATAAGATTAAATATAATAAACATTTATATTTATGTTATATTTAGTTTAATCTGGATCGATTTTTGTCCACTGAGATATCAGATGGCTGAGAAATATTTAGAACTCTTATATCTGTCCTGTTTTGTTTAATAGATAAGGGAGAGCATTTGATTTGAAATTTGTAAGAGATTTATTAGGAAAAAAATTAAGTTAAAAAAATATATTACAAATTGATGCAGATCGTAGATCAAAATTGAACCAACAATAAAAAATATCCAAAATATAAAATGTCGTGATTTATAAAATAAATATATTTATACATATAATTAATTTGTAAAAATAAGCCACACAATACTCCACATGTATTAAAATAAGATGATAAAAGCAATAATTTAATATTGGTATGAATTGGGGGTGTCACTAAAACTATTTTATGGTAATGGAGAATTATTTGGGTTATGTTATTTGTGTTGTAAGTGGAAGAACTATTCATGACTATGAATTCCACAAAACAATTATATTAAAAACAACAAATTGGAGCACTTGGAAAAAAAAAAATATTAAATAAATAAAAAATTAAAAAGTGCATTGGAAAAATGTTCTAGTCTATAGTTAATTGACAGGTGGCAAAAAAGGTGTGCCCACTTTGAAGCACTTAGAGAAAGGGGGATATTCTCTAATATTAAATCTAAAAAATAATTTCACAAAAAAAATATTAATTTAATTTTTTAATTTTCTCAAATTATTCAAATAAAATTGTCAAATGTTAATCACAATATAAACATAGTAAGCAAAATTCTTTAAAATTTATTTTTTATTTTACAATAAGAATTACAATTAGAAATTTAAATTGATTTATAGGTAATTTTTCTTTAGTCTTGAAAATAGAATTTTTTTTTAGTTCTCTTTCGGTTAAATCTCGGGTAATTCTATTTGTACATTTTTTTTTTAACTAAATGTATATTTTTATATAAAATAAATTAATTTTAAAATTACTATTTTGTCCTTTTTAAAAATAACGTTAACATATTTTTTTACCCCCCTATTTTCATCAAAATATCACTAACCCCCCATCCCTATCACCCCTAACACGCACTCTCCCCTTGCCGATCACCTCCACATGTCCCAAGACATTCTTCTTCTTCTTCTTCTCTCTTTAACTCTGATCTCCCTTTCCCCACTCTCTCTATATATAACCTATAATATTTTGTTTGTATTCACAGATCCAAGTTCGGGTAGGAGAAAATGGGAAGAATAAGAGGAGGGAGGGGGGGGGGGGGGGGGGGGGTTGTTAGTGAGGAAGAGAGAGGAAGAAAAAAAAAAATGCTACCGTCAGACTGCGTGGTACTCTACAGAGATGAAGGAGGTAGAAGAAGAAGAAAAAGGGATGAAAGCGTCAAAAATACAAAATTAAAAGGATATAAATATTAGTAATTTAAAGGCAAAATAGCAATTGATTTAAATAATTTTTATTTTATTTTTAAGGGTTGTAGGCGCCCTAAACCCTTTTTATTTTGTCCTCAAAATTTTTCATTCCGCAAGTGCCCTCATAAAGTAACAAAAACTTCTTAAAAATGATATTCAATTCTATATTTTTTTGGACTTCCTACAATTATAGTTGAACTTCAATAAATTAATTTAACTTATACTTTCAGTTCATCTCCACTATCGACGCACCTTATGTATCAAATGAAGTACTTATTTTAGATGAAGACGGTTATCTACTGTTTTTAGTGTTGAATTCAACTTAGTTGAACTCTGCAACCTATGTTATTTAGTTGAAATCAACTTGATTGAATTCTATATGTCGACACTATTTAGTTGACTTCAAATTTTTGTATAGTTGAACTCAACTTCATAAAAAAAATAAAATTCTACAGTATAAAATAAAGAAAGCGACAGACTAATGAGAGAAAGAACAACTAAAAAGTGGAAAAAAAAAATAGGAGACTCAAAGGTGAAATAGTTATTGTTTTTTCTATGGGAGTAAATAAATTAAAATATTGAAAAATAAAACAACAAATTAAATTAAAAATATTAATTTTAAGACAAAATAATAATTTTCTCATTTATTTATGACTTTCGAGTGCTGGACACAAATAGATGAACACTCATTTGCACCTTCATTGATTGACAAAGACACATTAGACTACTTCAATCAAATTTAATCTCAATTTTAACCTTTTAAACTCAATAGTTCTCCCAATATTCAAAATATATATATATATATATAATGAGACAGTCACACCATATCATTATACTGATATGATATAAAAGTTTAAAATTATAGGAAGTTTTTGCATTTTGCACCCTTGAAGTTTTAGAAAAATCCCATTTTAGCTGCTGTACTTTCATTTTGAATGCATTAAAAAGCCTAAAGTTTCAAAATCATATTAAGTCAATCCAAATTGATAATTCCGTCATTTTTTATAGCTAAAATTAGCCACATGTCAAACATGCATCACACAGTGGGTGAATTCCATCATAACAATGACAAAAGGACTAGCTTGATACGATTTGGATATTTCAGAGTTTAATGTGTTGAAATTGAAATGACAAAAGAGCTATAGTGGATTTTTTCTAAAATTTTAAGGGCGCAAAGTGCAAAAAGCTCAAATTATATTGTGTAAAATTATATTTTTCTAATATTTTAATGTAAGGTGTGTCCGAGTGCACACCTCGATTAATCACCTCAGTGGATGATCTTAAGGACATTGTCCCCATATTGGCATGATACATTTAAAATTAAATTCAATATTTAATTTTTGGGATATGTCTCAAGAGAATCGATCTTTGATTGATAAGGAAATGAGATATTTTTTCTTTACCAACTGGACTGACACCTCTTGGATTTATACTTTGTAAGGATACAAATAGATCTAATATGACATTACTGATAATCACTCACAATTAGCATAATTATGATATAGATAATTTCTACTAAAAATGGATTAATATTAGCTTGCTAAAGCATAGATGATTGAAAATGTAGGACCCCTAAAAGCAAGTATGGTGGGGCTAAATAACAAAGATGAGTACTTCATTGAATACAAAATGCTATAAGTAAATGGAAAAATTAAAAAGCGGGTTGAGCTTCATCCTCATCCAATTCTTGAGTCAACCAAAGATATATATACACGTGGGCTTTCTTTCCACTATTTTTCTTGGTACTTGTTGGATGTGAAATTTTTGCTTCTTTTTTTTTTTGTTTTAGAAAAATACTATTGACACTCCATGATATCCACTAAAATTTCAAATACATTTTTTTTTCCATTTTTTTTTTTTTTTTTGTTATATATGTTTGGAGAAAGAATATGAAGTCTAAACATTTCATAAAGAAAACAAGTTAAATATCTATTAGACTACAAGTTTTGAAATTCAAATACACAAATTTGATATACAACTAGACATTTTGAAAGTATAAATAGAAATTTCATTTTTTTATGGACACTAAAACTACTTTAAATAGATACATTTTATTTATTTATTTATTTGCTAAAAACAAATTTCTAAAGAAATATTTTATAGTCATAAAAAGTAGACCCCAAAATTATCCCCATATTAAAAAAAATAAAAAAATCTTATATAATTCTCTATTTTTAGATTTTTTTATTTGATATAAAAATTATATTATAATTCTTACTAATTTATTTTTCGATTTCTTTTGTAGTCTTTAGTTAATTTTAGGTATGATATCAAATAAAAATTCTATACCTAATTGATATTAATTCGATAAATTCGATTTAATTTAGTTAATGTTAACCGAAAGATTAGAAACTTATTCAAATAATTTAAAAATAAAGATAAAAAATTGTAACTCAAAAAGGTAAGTAATTTTTTTTATAATTTACTTTTTACAATTCGCTAATTTGTCTAATTATCACTTTACCCTCTCTCCACTTCAAAAACTTACACTTTATCTACTTTTATTTTGAACAGAGTGAACTTTTTCTATTTAAATTAATAGAATATGTTTAAAAATGGAATTAAAATTTTCATCTAATTTTTTGATGAAATTGACTAACTTGTCCCTTTATCTTAATTTTGATTTAGTTTTTAATCATAAATATTTTTGAAAAATTAAATTACAACTAAAATAAAGAGACAAATTTATTTATATCATCCAAGAATTGGATGAACAATTTAATTCATCAATTTTGAAGAATATTTCGTTAACTTAAATAAAATAAAAAATTAGTTTCTCACTTTATTTGAAGTACAGTAGGTAAAATGTAGTTTTTTAAAGTAGATGAGGTAAAATGATAATTAGACTAAGTAGAGGGAGTAAAAAGTAATTTATCCTTTTTTTTTTTTTTTAATTATTATTACATGAATCCTAATCCATGTCTTGCATTTCTTGCCCTTTTACTTTTTCTTTTTCTTTGCGGTTGTACTTTGGGCCTCTTCATGCCCCAAATAATGATCATGTGGCTCGGCAGTTGACCCAATAGGCTTCGTTTTGTTGATTTTTTTTTTTTTCCCTTTTTAATTAGAGTAAATTAAAAAAATTATTTCCATAATTTCTTTAAATTGTACATTTTTATTACCCTCTTAAGGACAAATTATATCAAGCAACTCTATATAAAATTGTGGCGGTGACCGAGCACTCCCTTTTTTAGGTTTTAATTACCGATTACATTCGCTTGTTTTATTTCACACCGATCATTACTTTTAGAGATTTGCGGACTAATTTGCCCCTCATTAATAAGCAGTTATATTCCTTTCATTACTTTAAGTTTTTATTACTCTTAAAAAAGTGAAAATAAATATGGTAACTTCCAATAAAAAATTAAATATGAAATATGCGATTTTATGATGAGCCTTTGTTGCAAAATTAATTTTTTTACACAATAATCATCGGTGGATTGTTCTCTTTAAAATGAGATATTAATCACTTGGAGATGTAAATTGTATTTCATGTAAATGTTACATGTAACATATTATAATTTGTGCGACACCAAATGTTAAATGTAACATTCGGTAATTGATATTAATATTTTTTTGGGAGTTCGAAATTGAGATTCATGTAGATATTATATATAATATTAACATCACTACATTTTGTATTTCCCGTGAATGTTGAATATAACATCCAATATACTAGAAAATAATATTAACAAATATTGATAATAGAACAAATTATATGTGTTGAATGTAATATGAATTACTGATAAAGGTGATTTTGATATTCAATGTAACACGTTAAAACTGAAAATTTTAGAATTATCATATTGAATTTAATATGAAATGTAAAATTTAAAAATTCTGGAAATACCATGTTGAATGTAACGTGAATGTGAAAACTGAGTTAATGAAAAAAAAATGGTGAATTTGATATTGTTTTCTAAATCTTATTTAGACAAATTAGAATATATAATTAGATTGTGAAAAAAATACGTAAAATAATAGTTATTTTGATTTTAATAAAATGATTTTGTAGAATATGGAAACTCTTAATCCCTATAAACTCGAGAAGTACAAGTCCGTAATCCGGCAACCGGAGGTTTTTGAATTTGGGATCAAATGGTTTGTGAAAACTACCGGATGAGAGTTCTTGATTTATTATATACTAATTGATATTTATCGGTAATGACAATTACTTTTAGGCTTATTAGGTAATTTTTCTAATAAAATTCTAATCAACGTACCCTTCATATTTATTGCTATGTATTGACTTTTGTTTGTTTTAATAACGAGGGTAAAATTAAAATTTCAAATATTACGAATTTTGATTGTTTAAAGGAAGAGGGTTTGGAAATTTTCAAGCGACGAGTACTTCTACATTTGCTCTATTGATATTTAATTGAAATTTAGTGTCAATTGAAACATGATTTCGATAAACAACGCCACATGTCTCCTCTGTTAGACTCACTCTTGGGTTCATGGATAATAAAACATGGATTCGTGGATCAAAGTCGTACCTGTTATGGAGACAACAAAGTCCACTGGATCGTGACTTAGTACCTTTACTTGGTCGGTTATTCGAAGGAAAGAGCCTTTGCCACTTTGATGTTGACCGAAAACCTATCTAAAGTGGAGTAAGAACCAAGGAAATTTTCTTAAATCTGTTCACCGGCAAGATCAAGTCGTCTCTTCACCAAAAACTCCTCCTTTGGGCTTTCACTGTTCTATTGATTGTTCAATTCACGTTTTTTGTTTCTTGATGAGTTTTCTTAGAAACAATGTAATCAATGATACACCGAAGCTCTCAAGTACAAATCTATTGAGCAAACTGTCCATTACCACATTTGTTTGATTGGGGTAACTTTAATCCATCTTTGGGTTACCATGAATCCCCAAAAATATTCTTCTAAAACTCCAAAGATGCATTTACTGAGATCATAGGCCCTTGACGAGGATGTCAAGAATGTAGACTTTCATCATTTTTCCCATATGATCTTTAGGCCCCGTTTGGTAACCCATCCCATCCCATCCCAGCCCAGAAATTCTCATTCCATTCCCAGATTTTTGGGAATTCTGTTTGGCAATAGCGTTTGATAATTTTTGTTTCCGTTTCCATTTAATTCCCATTTGAGAATTGTGCCCACTTTTTTCTTAAGAAATGAGAAACAAAAAAAAGTTGTTTCTCATTATTCCCATTCCATTCCCAAAACACATGGTCACTATTCATCTACCGGCCGACCACCGTCCACCGCCGCCGTCGCCGGTCGTCCGTTCGTCGCCGCCGTCGCTGCCGGTCACTGTCGCCGCCCCGCCGGTCACCGTCGGCCGCCGCCGGTCTTTTCCGGCGACCGTTGCCGGTCACCGTCCGGCAAGAAATTTCCCGGACACTTCCAGCCGTCTCCGGCGACGGCGCCACCGCCGGCGGGGGCCACCGCCGTCTCCGGTGCCGGAGCACCGCCGGCCGGCCGGCGACGGCGCCATCGCCGTCAGGCCAAAACAGAAAAAAAAAAAAAAAAAAAAAAAAAAGATTTTTGGATAAAATCGTTACCAAACACAATTCCCTTCCCAAAACAAAAAAGAAATTATCGTTACCAAACGCGATTCTACTCCTAAAAAGAAAACAAAATTCCCATCCCATTCCCATCCCACTGCTGGAATGGAAACAGAAACGGTTACCAAACGCCACCTAAACTTCTTGTTTTCCAGCCTTAGACCTTGCATTCCTTACTCTAAATGACATTATTTTATAGCCATGTTGGCGCTATCAATTATGAATGTTGTTTGTTCTTATCATCGTCATGTATTCTAATCTAGTTATACTCAAATTAAAAAATGTAGGAAATTTGACATCTCAAATACTTCGGTGGCATCCACAATGATGTCGATAATAGAGAGTGGAAAGCTATAGATCGATGATCTTCAGGCATATTCCCCATTTTTTTTTCTTTTCAAATTTATGTTTTCCCAGCTATATGGGAAACTTCAATTACGCTACTATTCCGGTGTTGAGCTTTCGCATTTCTTATTGGATGTAATAAGGTTTGTATTTGTAAAATGCCTCAATCTCAAATATTAATAAAATATATTTCTTGATGTTATTCTTGTAAATAACCTTCGATATTAGGTAGAATGTCCAACCATTTAATATGATGGAATATGAGAAGACCAAAGGCATTTGTTAATTCGATATTCTAACTTGTTTCTAGTATTGGATTGTTGAAAAAGATCTTCGACAATCTAGGTTAACTCGATCCGATGTTTTCTCTTTGAGAATGATAAGTCTCAATATATTAGTATGAGATATTGAAACATCTGTAAGGGGACTTATTAAGTGGTAATAAGAAAATGAACGTGATCATTTTTAATAACTTACATGGTAGTTTTACTTGAGTCAAAATAGGATATCTAAGATATGATGTGTTTAGTGAACTTTTGTACTTGAGGTACTGTATATTACATATATGGATTATTACACTTTGTTAATACTGTGTGTGTTCTCTAATCATGGGCCTTCAAAGATATTCACTGGGTACATACGACATACATAGTAATATACAAGTATGCAAGAAGGTATCTATCACTCTTAGCAAAAGAGACACGACGACCTATGTAATTCGATTAATAAAATACACTTACACCTCTGACCAAAATAGTGTTATGATAGACATGAGATTCTAATAAGGTATCACAAGGAATTATATTGTCAATCAAATACATATGCTTGGACTAAGATTTTTGACTTAAACATATCCTGATGGTCCTTTTGAATACACAAATAGAGAGATCGTGAAATACGCATATCATACCTAAGGGGTTCTCTTAATTAAATTCTTACCAACTGGACATGACTATGATAAGTGGGTAGATGCAACTCACAATCGGAGGAAATGCCTTAAAGGAAAATCATTTTTGTCTGGAAGAAAAAAATTAGAATTATTTCAATTTTTATTGATTAATAAATTAATAAATTTTACCATCAAACTTTTGGTATGAATCTAATAGGTCACAAAGTGAAATTGAGGTTAGAAGAGTCATTGGAAACAAAATTGGTAGTAATGTTGAACTTAAGAAGTTCATGAGCCAAAGTGCAATTAAGAAAAAGAAGATGTCTGAGGTGGTGAACCCTGGACAATATAAATAATGAGGAAAATTTGTTTGTGAGTTACGTTTTTCTTTCTGCACCACTGATTTGAATATTGTTATCTCCTAGATTCAAATCAGAGTTGTCTTAGAGTCTTTGGATTATATTTTATCTTAGAAATCTCAAGAATATTCTCCTCTCTGAGGTTCTTTGTGTAGGTACTGTTAGAGGTAATACATTTGTGTCACTTATAAGAGAATCCCTCATATAATTGTTTTCTTCATGTTCAGACACCTTGAAAGAGCCTCATCACATCATGCCTCAGAAATTACCAATTTTAAGGCCGCAGCACCAAAAAAAAATATAATTAAAGTGTTTTAATATTATTTGCATTATTGTTTTAATGTTAATACGGTTAGATCCGTCTTAAAAAATTGGACATTAAATTATATTTAAAAAATTTATCGTATCGCTGCACAAATTAGTAGTTTTAATTTTGTTATGATTTATGAATTGATGTTCATAGGAATATTGGTTTTTTCCATCACGTGTGAATTTGGAAGAGTTTTTTGAATAATTTTATAAAATTAGAATGGGGAAGTGGGTCATGCTATTCAAAATAACAAAGATGTTGAAATATTTATTTTGCCGCTATTTATTATTTTTAGGTTATGCTCACCATTTTTGATAGGTTTTTTTTTTTTTTCATTAGTCGCTCACTCGCTCAAGATAATATTCTTCCTAATTTAACCTATTATTTTTTTTTATTATTTTTGCTATAATGGGTAGTATTGAACTCTATTATATCATAATAAAATAATTATGTTCTTCTCCTCTGTCCGTTTTGGTATCTAGAGTCTGAAAGAAAAAAAAAAAAAAAAAACGTAACCCAACGCAACTCCGCTTGTTTCGCAGCTCTCTCAGCAGCACCGTTTAACTACATCTAAAACTGTTATCCCGGATGTATTAGACAACGGTAGCTTTCTCTTTTTCGGTATTTTTTTTAATTTTATTTTTTTGAGTTTTTACCTACAAAAAACAATAAATCATACTATCACTAATTAAAAATTGATTAAAAAAAAAAAAGACTTAACAAAATTATATATTTAGAGTGAAAATTTGGTAAAGAATTGAGAATGACCAGTGCTTCTAAATAGGATATAATTTTTGGGTGTTTCTTGATATATATATATATATATATATGAGCAGAGAATTTTTTGTAGGGACAAGGGAGGATGGAGGATTTTAGGGTTGGAGAGTGGTGGTTGAAGGGTGTAGGAGTGGGGCTTGGGGTGTAGGGACAAGGGAGGATGGAGGATTTTAGGGGTGGAGAGTGGTAGTTGAAGGATGTAGGAGTAGGGCTTGGGGTTTGAAGGGTGGAGATTTTATAACGACCCAGTTTTTCATGGTCATCACAAAGTTTCTCTTTTTATTACGGAGAAGTAAATGTAAAATATTAATTAATCTAATCCCACTTTAAGAATATTACAGAATTTACACTATTTACAAAATTACTATTCATAATTCCAACAATAATTTTTACAACTATGCTCATATTAATAAATACCAAATAATTAAATTAATATTACAACACAATAAACAATAAAATACAAATATTATACAATTAATTACAAAATCAATTATTCTTTCTGGTGCAGCTTTATTTTCGTAGCTCCTACAATAATTACTATTGGGGGTGAGTTAACGCTCAGTACAATTTTAACCCCTTCAATATAAATATCCAACCAAATCACAAATAACACATAGACATATATTCCATATATTTGACATACAATATATGTTTATAAATAATTCATGGATATCCACAATTATTACGGTATTAGCGTGAAACACATAATATTGATTAAATATATATATTAAAAAGAATAAAAATTCTACATGAGATTCAGATAAAAATCATTTTCTACTGTCTCCCTTTCTCTTCCTCTCTTTCTCCCTAATTTTTGTGTTCTGCTCATTTCTCGTCTGATCGTTTAAGTCCCAACACCAAGACAAACACACCCACATATATAATAATAATAATAATAATAATAATAATAATAATATAATTATAGTAATAATAATTTATTCTTTTTTTTTCCTTTCACTTTTCCTCCTCTTCCGGTTTTTACTCGTGGATGTCCCCCTCCCATTCACCAATTCCACCTACTATCCATGTGACACACACAAACACAAGAAACAAATATATAATATATAATAATATTATATTATTATATTATATAATAATATTATAATTTATCTTTATCTTTGATCATTATTCAAATTATACAAACATCCCATAATTTATATAATATTATTACTAGACCCAAAAACTACACTTGCATCCCATATAAATTATCAAATATTTATATACACCATAAATTTTCATAATATCCACAACAGCCCAAAAATATATTAAATTTATATAAAATAATATTTCCAAAATATAGAATTTCGGAGTATTACAGATTTGGGCTAGGGAATGGTATATCTAGAGTTGCACCGGTGGAGGAAGGGAATTACGGTGGTGGATATCTGAAAGCTCAGGGTGGTGATGGAGAGTTTTTCATGGAGAGAGAGATTCATCTTCGGTGGCTATTGACAGTGATCTCCGGCAAATGAATGGTCGGGATAGTAGCCGAGGTGGCAAAATGAATGGTCGGGATAGTAGCCGAGGTGGCAACGGAGGAAGCTGGAAAAAGAAAGGGGAAAAGAGTAAAAAAACGAGGAAAAATGGGTTAAGTTTGTAATTTGCAAATTGTTTAAGTTTCTAAATATATATTAGGTGGTATATTTAGCAGAAATTTTTAAAGAATCCCAATCAAAACAAAACATAATTCCTTCATCTTTTCACATCAAAAGTGAGACACTCGTCAAGATTAAGGATGACAACGGTTCGATTTGGACTAGTTTCACTAGAAACTAAAACTAAAATCATTATTCATATAGCAAACCCAAAACAAAAACCAAAACCATTTGTTTTAAAATCGAACTGTTTAATTTTATCCAAACCGAAATCGAAACCAAGAAACAGCGAACTGTCGTGTTTATATATATATATATATATATATAAACAAAAACATAAATGAAATATCGAAAAAAATTAAAAAAATCCTAAAATTAATTCAATTAAACTAATAACATATATATATATATCAATTTAATTTGGTTCGATTACCTATCGGTTCGGGTTGAATTTTCATTCCTAATAAAATAGTTTGCTTAAGACGCGCTTGATTACATACATAATTCAGACTTTCACAGTAAGGTTGACCATATACATGGTAAACTGTTGAATTTAGAGTCCCATAAACAATAAAAAATTGCTTTCTAGAGGAAATAGAATAAAATAATGAGCTAAATTTGCTGGCTAGATCAACCATCTCTTTCTCGTTCTTCTCTCCCTCTCTCTCTCCATAAACATGTTTCTTTCTGTGTTCACCATCGCCATTCCTCTCTTCTATTACTATCATATTCCTACTGCTGCAAATACTTTTCAAACTCCTCATCACTCCATAGACAGTCTTGCCATTAACTGCGGTAGCCATGGCAACTCAACCGCTCTTGATGGGCGCGAATGGAACGCAGATACTCACAGGTCAACATTTTCTTCCTCCTGCAAATCCAAGATCTCAAGCCCCACCACTCCATACCATCCTCTTTCCTCTGATCCTGTTCCCTACTCCACTGCTCGAATCTCTCGTTATCCGTTTACCTATTCATTTCATGTCAACCCAGGTCAAAAAATTATTCGTTTTCACTTCAACCCGGCTCCATACCCTGGATTCAAAAGCTCCATCGACATTTTCACTGTAAAAGCCGGTCCTTTTACCCTCTTGAGCAACTTCAGTCCTTCCATTACTGCCGCTGCAATGGGGGTAAAATCTTTCATCAAAGAGTACTGTCTAAATGTAGCAGAAGCCACCAAAGCCTTGGTTATTCAATTCTATCCCTCAGACAAAACAACATATGCGTTCATTAATGGAATTGAGATCGTCTCCATGCCGGCTGGTCTTTACTACACTCGGGATGGGGATCTTGGTGCAAAGGTCGTCGGCCAAAAGTATCATTTCTACATTGATAACAACACTGCTCTTGAAATGATTCGAAGACTCAACGTGGGTGGGAAAACCATCTTACCAATCGAAGATTCAGGCATGTTCAGAGGATGGTCTGCTGACGGTGATTACCTGGTAGAATCAAAAGTAGTTCAGGTAACCACTTTGACATATATACATGCACATTTTGCACCGATGAAAGTTTATCAAACAACTTGGTCAATGGGTCCTAACAAACAAGAAAAGGAGGTGCGCAAAATTACCTGGAGAGTGCCGGTAGATTTGGGATTCAGGTACCTAGTTAGATTCCATTTCAGTGAGGGTAAAGTACTAGAGAACGGACAAGCTGAATTTGGTATTTGTTTGAACAGTAAGATCGCTAAAGCTTGCAATGATATGATAAAATGGAGCAATGGCAATCACATTGCCTCGTGCAGGGACTACGTGGTTGTAGTGGTATCAATGGAAGGAGACAAAATGCAGGGGAGACATGATCTTCTTATTGCTATGCAATTAAAATATACGTATACAAATCAACAAACCAATGCAAAATTGCACGGGATAGAGATCTTCAAATTAAGCAACCCAGACAACAACCTGGCAGGCTTGAACCTTGTTCCACCGGCAAAGGGTTCAAAAACTCGATTCTCAATGGCTTTTGGCCATAAGAATGCAATAGCAACTGGGATGACCTTAATACTTTCTCTACTGAATATCATTGTTTATTGCCAGCGTGTGGCTTGGGAGGCAAATTGCAAGAAGAAAGGCATACCTATATCACCCAAGAAGCAATGCCGTCGCTTTTCACTTGCGGAGATAAGATTAGCGACCCGTGATTTCGATGGAACATTTGTGATCGGGAAAGGAGGATTTGGATATGTGTACAAAGGTTTGATCGGGACTGACGCTGTCGCCATAAAACGCTCAAATCCAATGTCTGACCAGGGGGCCAACGAATTCTGGACTGAGATTGAGATGCTTTCCAGGTTCCGGCACACACATCTCGTTCCTCTCCTTGGATATTGTGAAGAAAGTCAGGAGATGATCCTTGTGTATGAATACATGGACCATGGCACTCTTGCTGATCATTTGCACAAAATTGGTGGTCAGGTCCTATCATGGGAACAACGGCTGGAGATATGCATTGGAGCAGCTCGTGGCTTAGACTACCTTCATATCGGTGGTGGTGACCAACAAAGAGTTGTACACCGTGATGTCAAAAGTTCTAATATTTTGTTGGACAAGGATTGGGTAGCCAAGATTTCGGACTTCGGATTGTCAAAGGTAGGCCCTACAAACCTGTCATGGACACATGTAAGCACCAATGTCAGAGGCACTTTCGGCTATCTAGATCCAGATTATTTCATGCTTCGAAGATTGACGACAAAATCTGATGTATATTCCTTTGGCGTAGTGATGTTCGAAGTGCTTTGTGGGAGGCGAGCTGTAGATCTAACACTTGAAGAAGAACAACACAGCCTAGCACAATGGGTCCAAAATTGCATGAAACAAGGGCTAGTTCATCAGATTGTCGATCCCAACTTGAGGGATCAAATTGTACCAAAGTCTTTGAAGGTGTTTATAGAAATTGCAGCTAAATGCTTAAACAAATCGGGAAACCGACGTCCGACAATGGCTGATGTGGTGGTGAGCTTGGAGAATGCGTTAGAGTTGCAAAACAACACAAACTCTCGTACAAATGAGGATGAGCTTATGCATATTATTGGTGACGAAGACAGCCAGGTAAGCAAAGACTTACCAATAGTGCAAGAGGATATTATCAACGTAGTTGATTATGGGAATAACGATGAGGGATTTGATGACAATTTGTCTGGGAGTGGTACATTTCATCCCTCTACATCTGGGCAAATAGTGCCTAGCAGGGGAGTACTTGACCATATGTCTCCAACAACCGGAGGTAGAATCCATAAGACAGGAAAGAAGGAATATGCTTCTACAAGTGGACCATATAAGGCATGGTGGTTGGAGTTAGTTTGGCGGAAATTCAGACCATCAAAACCAAAATCTCCATTAACCCCTATATACCTTAATCTCAGCAAGGTAGATATGCGTCAGTGCTCACTCGCACAGATTCAAGCAGCCACAAGAAACTTCCATGGTGATCTTGTTATCGGACATGGCGATTTTGCCTCGATGTACAAGGCCGAGATTTCTCCAGGCATCCTGGTCGCGATAAAACGACTTGTGGTGCAAAGGTACCAAGGCGTGCAACAATTCAACGCCGAGATCAAAACCCTAGGTCGACTCCACCACCCGAACCTCATAACCCTAATCGGGTACCACGCGAGCGAGACCGAGATGTTTTTAATCTACAACTATTTGCCGGGGGGAAATTTGAAGCAGTTCATTCAGGATCGATCAGCAAGAGCTGTCGATTGGAGGATCCTACACAAGATCGCCCTCGACATAGCTCAGGCCCTCACATACCTCCATGACCAGTGCGTACCGCGCGTCCTCCACCGCGACGTGAAACCTAGTAACATCCTATTGGACGAGGATTTCAATGCGTACTTGTCCGATTTCGGGCTGGCACGCCTGCTCGGGACGTCGGAAACCCACGCCACCACCGGAGTCGCCGGAACTTTTGGGTATGTCGCGCCGGAGTATACGATGACGTGTCGGGTTTCTGACAAGGCTGACGTTTACAGCTACGGGGTTGTCTTGCTGGAGTTGATTTCAGACAAGAAGGCAGTGGACCCGTCGTTTTCATCGTACGGGAACGGTTTTAACATCGTGGCGTGGGCGTGTATGCTGTTGAGACAAGGCCGGGACAAAGAATTCTTTGAGGCCGGGCTTTGGGATGCGGGCCCGCACGACGATCTCGTCGAGATCTTACACCTGGCGGTGGCTTGCACCGTTGATTCGCTTTCGACGAGGCCGAAGATGGAACAGGTGGTGTGGCGATTGAAGAACTTACAACCGCCATCGTGTTAGTTATTCTCCATGGAGATGAAATGATCACCGCGTATTGTTTTACCGCAAATGGAAAACTTGTTGGGACGTGACATTTGGCCCTGTCTATATACAAGTGCTGAAATGTCCTCAAGCGGAGTTGGAACAAGCATCCCTAATTTTGAATTCGATAGTATTTCATTTTATAGGTGATGGCCGCTCTAACAGTGTACTATCGAATCCATGCGAAAGACGAAGAAGTTAAGAGACACTTCGGGATTTGATGAATTGAGTAACATCATGAGGCTGCAAGCCTTCTTACATGTGCCATGAAGCAGAATATGTAAACACTTCTCACGATATTTGCACTCCTATAGATATATTGTGTGTATGTGTGTGACTTTGTGTTTATATTCAATGCAAGAAGTCTTATTGATCCTAATCTAGAGGAAGGAGAAAGGAAAACGCCATGCAACAATAAATTTCAAAACTCTATGTCAACTGTGGGGTGTGAGGTTTTCCACCACTTGAGATCGGCCTCAATCTCACACTTCAGAATTAATTTAACGGTTTTGTTTATTAGATAATTTTCTTAAACTTATGGTTTTCTCACTTCGGCTTGGTTAGCCAATAGAAAATGTTCATGATATTAATTTGAAGAAATTAATAGGTTAAATAGGTTTTATTTTTATTTTTTCGTGGAGGACGGGAGGAACACTAAAGCTGGCAAGCGCTAATACAACCGATGAGAATGCAGGCATGGTCTCAACCAAAACCAACTTTTTAACTTTTTTGCTTTGCCTGAGCTCACTAGAGAGTAGTAACCTCTCGGCTCTCGACTAACATGAAGATACATAGCCTTTTGGTTAAAGCCCTTGATGACTGTCACAGATTACCTATTTATCATTTTCATTGAACAACCAATTGCCACCAACCACACAAAATAAATGTCAAGCAGACAATCAACTAATCACCAATAAATCAAACTTCAAGTTAATTCATAACTTGAAGATCATGAACAATTAAACTGAAAACCAAACCAAATAAGCAAAATTGAGCAAACTAAACTCTCCAATTGAAAAAACAAGCACACAACCGATTTGATTAATTTGCATCAGAATTAAAGCAACCAGAACTATGAAAATAACGATTACAACAAAACAAAAGCTTCTAACTGCAACAATAAATTAGGGAAGATGAGATTACTAAGAATAGAAACACTCACAGAGAGAGGAATAATGTCGCGGCAGCACATTTGAGAGCACAAGAGTCATTATGCTTGCTTTTCCCTATTCCGTTACGTATATTCACACTATCACCCTATAGCTTCTTCATCGTACTTCAGATCTCACCACAAAAAGCAAAGCATGAGCGATGAAACTCTAAGCTAGACGAAAATGAAATTATGAACAGAAACCACGATAGAGAAACTCTACTTACTTCGAATCGAGCGGCATTGATGCGAGAAGGAGAAAGCGCCCTGGCTCTACGGATTTGACTCGACGTTCTTTGAAGTGACTGTGAAAAACGGAAATCACCACTCAAATCACCAAAACTAGAGCGTAAATTACACTTTATTACCCCCACAATGTTCTCTCTCTAATATGAATTTTTAAATTAATTTTTACAAAAATTGCAAGTTAAGTAGGCCCCGTTGTTTAATGTTTTCGCTCCCAAATTTTTGTTGATGCTCCCAAAATTTTGGGAATAATAAAACTATATTTAGTAAACAACTCAAATTTTTTAAAATCTTGGAAATACTTTTAGAATTTCTTAGAATTTAAGAAGCAAAAAATACTGTTTTTCTTTCGCTCTCACAAAATCATCTCCAACTATTTCTTAAGGGTAAATACTAAGATCACCACTACGCCGGCAGCCACCACCCATGAAATGTATACATCTAAAAAAAATTAAAAAATAAGAACAACTATTGGGCAAGAAATATGTATATTTATTATCATAATATTATGTAAGAAATATGTATATTTATCGTCATACATTTAAAGAAGAAAAAAAATGTTAGTTAAGAAATATATATATTTATTGTTATACATTTAAAGAAAAAAAAATGTTACAATCAAACATGTTTCTTTATTTTTATGCTCATTAATTACAAGATACAATTGAAGAGCAAAGGTTGAATCCTGGATAATATAAATAAGGAGGTGAAGACCATATGGCCTTCTATCCTACACCGAATATGCCAAACCGCAGTGGTTGTCCTCTCCCTCTTGTTCTCTTAGTCTTCTTTGTTTGTTTGATCTGTATTTATTTTTGCACCACTAACTTAAATCTCGATATCTTCTAGATTCAAATCAGAGCTGCCTTAGAGTCTTGCAATTAGATATGATCTTAGAAATCCCAAGAGAACTCTTCTCACTAAGGTTCGTTGTGTGGATATTGTTAAAGGTGAGACATTTGTGTAATTTCTAAGCAAATCAATCTTCTCTAGCTTCTTTGTTTGTGTTTAGATGCTCTAAGAAGAGCCTTCTCAGATCACATCTCGAGAACTGTCAGCGGAAAGATGTATATTTAAAGTGTTCTAATATTACCTCATTATTATTTTAATATTAATATGGTTAGATCCTCCTTAAAGAATTCAACATTAAATTAGATTTAATTTTTTTTTTTATTATGTTATGTAAATATAGTAGTTTTAATATTTGATCCCTCAATTTCTTTGGCAATCACTACCTTTTTTTTTTGGTTAAAAAGTTCTTTTCAACCTAACCATTGGGTCACTAGGATCCAAACATAGTCAATGAACCACAATGTTTGTATCTATTCCTAGCTAGTAGGTCGATGAGGAGACTCGAACCACGTTAAGTAGTCTGGGAAGCATCACATATGTGTATATGGATGGACTTGAGTTACTTGATCATTTTTGGTCTCAAGCGCTTACCTATTCATCTCATGGATTGTGGATAGGTGTTAGCTTCTAACAACGCTAGAGGACCAAATAACACCGATTTGGTGTATTTTGCTACGGGACAAAGTGCATGCGGCACAGATGGGGTCATTGGTTAAAAAGGCACTAACTTGGTGCACGCTGGTAGGCAGTGGCGTTGTGGCACCAATACCAACGGGTGTTGGGCAGTGATAAAGACCGGTGCGGTATCGAGGTAAGGCGACACAATGTAGGCGCAACACTACGTTGTGAACAATGTCATGTGCGTGGCATAACAAATTGTTGAGAACGACATTGTATTTTGGTGCAAAAAATGCATACGGTGTTGGGACGGCGTTGGGACGTCATTGGGCGCAACAACGCAACGAGACAGAACGTGGGCGCAACGACGCGTTCTGGCCATGCAGGTGGCGTGGCAAGACATTGGTGAACATCGGCATGACTATGGGACGAGATGACAATGAGGCAAGATGTTGGGACGGTGTAAAAACGCTGGAATAAAGTTGAGCTTGTGGTGAGCTGATGGACTGGTGGTTACCAGACGGTTTTGGTAAGTTTCTAGATGGTTTTGGTTAGTTTTCAGATAGGAAAACTAACTCCTATGGGTTGGATATATGTTGGGGCAGATGTTGGTTGTCTGCCTAGGCAGTTGGGGCTGTTAACGACTATTTTCCCCTATAAATAGTCATGTTTTGGTCTATTTTTGGTAAGTGAATGTAGACCTGCAGAATTCAAATTGTTGTTGTAATTGGTTCCCTGTAACTTGAGTTAAATAATACAAGGTTGGGTTTTCCCGTAAACGTTACTGTGTCGTTGTGTGGGTGTATTTCTGGTACTGTGTTTCAATGTATTCTCGGTTGTATTACGTTGAAGAAACGTGTGTGCTTTACATACGATCGATGCATTTCCATTACGTGGCCGGACATTCACTATAATACCCTAGAAATTCATATTTTTGGGGACAGTTTTGTAAATTTACAGTATAAATATATACTTTATAATTTTTGGAGTAAAATGTTAAATTTATATTTTTGAAAATATTATTTTATATAAGTGTAATATTTTTGGGTTATTTTGTATATTATGAAAATTTATAAATAATATTTAATAATTTTGGGGAGATAAGTGTAATTGTTAGATCTAATATGAATTAGTTTATAAATAATATTTAATAATTTTTGGGCATCTCTGAGCCAGCACTTAGGACCCAACCACGTGTTCGTCGTCGTAGTGATAGGGACGCATTTCGAAATTCACAAACGCCACGTTGGAGCATACACCAACTAAGGCTCCTCCCTGGAACCTCATTTGCATCCAGGGAGGAGCGAAGAGCCCCGTAGTGACGTGCCGCTCTGAGCTCTGTGCCGTACCTTGGTGAACGCGCCCCGATTTTCCAAAGAAAACAAAAAATATAGATATATGCTTATATATGCTTGGCGCTGGTAAAACGAGAAGGGTTTTTAAAAACGTCGATTTTCTCATTAAAATATACTTAAGCCTGTTTTAGAGAAAGGAATCGCTACCTAGCATTGGGTTTAAATGATGTGCTAGGTCACCATATTTTTCGTTTTTGAAAATAATTTTTTAAAAAAATGGCTTAAGTAAAATTTTGACTCCAAAAATAACATGATCTGACCAGAGATTCGTTTAAAGAGTTCGGGGGTCAGTTACGCTCGGGGAAGGTGTCAAGCACCCCAAGACGCCCGTCCAAAGACGGTACCTTATCCGATTAAGTCCGATTAGAATTTAAATCCGAATGTTTTTATTTTATTTTTAAATCCTCCTTATATACACATATACACATACTCACACATTGAGGGAAGTGATCTCCCTTCTAAACCTAGGCCGTTCTGATGGAAGGCTGAGAATTTTTCACCTCGTATCATTAGCACATTATATGTAATACAAATTAAATAAAACACCCGCACACACGCATCGAGGAGAGTAATTCCCTTCTAAATTTTAGCCATTCAAATTGAAGGTTGAGAATTTTTCACCTCGTATTGTTAGCACATTATATTTAATACAAATTAAATAAAACACCCGCACACACGCATCGAGGAGAGTAATTCCCTTCTAAATTTAGCCATTCAAATTGAAGGTTGGAAATTTTCCACCTCGTATTGTTAGCACATTATATTTAATACAATTTAAATAAAACACCCGCACACACGCATCGAGGAGAGTAATTCCCTTCTAAATTTAGCCATTCAAATTGAAGGTTGGGAATTTTTCATCTCGTATTGTTAGCACATTATATTTAATACAAATTAAATAAAACACCCGCACACATGCATCGAGGAGAGTAATTCCCTTCTAAATTTTAGCCATTCAAATTGAAGGTTGGGAATTTTTCACCTCGTATTGTTAGCACATTATATTTAATACAAATTAAATAAAACACCCGCACACACGCATCAAGGGGAGTAATTCCCTTCTAAATTTTAGCCATTCAAATTGAAGGTTGGGAATTTTCCACCTCGTATTGTTAGCACATTATATTTAATACAAATTAAATAAAACACCCGCACACACGCATCGAGGGGAGTAATTCCCTTCTAAATTTAGCCATTCAAATTAAAGGTTGAGAATTTTCCACCTCGTATTGTTAGCACATTATATGTAATACAAATTAAATAAAACACCCGCACACACGCATCGAGGGGAGTAATTCCCTTCTAAATTTTAGCCATTCAAATTGAAGGTTGGGAATTTTCCACCTCGTATTATTTACTCAAAAAAAAAAAAAAGTAATAAATAAATAAATAATAAAGGAAGAAAAAAAAAATCTAATTTACAAAAAAAAAATTAGTATAATAACAACTTAAAAAAATAAGAGTAAGATTTACAACAGATGAAAATTTACCACCTTCTTGGAGATTTTTCTTCTTCAAAATTACAATAAAATGAAAATAATATTATTTTTTTCAAAATTTTTCTCCAGATTTCCCCTCTCCCTTACAAAAATTCATCTCAAAAAATTTCTTCCCCTCAAAATCCTCCTCTTCCAAAAAATCCCCCTCCTCTGTGTTGTGAGCCTTCATTCTATTTATAGGAATGAAGGCTCAGAAAACCTGCCGAAAAAAAAACGCACAAAGTATGAAAAAGTTAAAAAAAAGGTGGGTGCACCGAAATTTGGTGCACCCACCTCCTTTTGGGTGCACCAAAATTTGGTGCACCCAAAAGGTCCCTGCCCCTCCCTTGCTGGCCGCACATACGGCCAGCTGGTCGCACGTGCGACCAGTTTTTGGTCGCACGTGCGACCTTTGTGCACTCCCCCACCCCCGTTCGGTCCAGACCTCTCTCGTTCTCGTCTGTTTCTTGTCCATTTTGTTCCGAATTAACGCGTTTTTATTCCACTTCGAAAAATCTACAAAACCAAAAAAATAAAAATCAATTACTAATATTTAATTTACTTAAGAGATTAATAAAACTTAATTTAGCAGTATTAAACCGCATAAATACGGTACAATCAAAACAAAATAAATAGAAAAATAAAATAAAGGTAACTATAAAATAAAGTATAATTTTTTGCGAGGCGGTCAAAATGCCGTGTCTACACCTGGGCGATCAGTTTCAAGGACTCAGCCATTCACCTCGACCGGCTCTCCCTTTCACCTTGTTTCTTCTCCAGGATTTCATGAATCTCTGTTATCCTCCACCAGGCTCGACAAATCATCTCCAACGCCTATATATATCTGGGGCTATGTAAGCCCGAGGTACGCTGGAATACACTTACATTACGGGCGAGTTCATTTGTTTACTTACCGCATTACTGTTTCTGCAGGTACACTCCCTAAAAAGCAGGACTTTAGACATAGGAGGTCAGTCCCTCCAGGACCCAGCACATCTCACCCGAAGAATTTCCAACCGACGACTCCACCTTAGTAGGAAGACCCACCCATCATCCGACTAGACCATACTCGAGGTGTATATTAGTTTTATGCACTAACAGTTTGGCTCCATTTGTGGGAACTGTGCAAAAAGCCTTTTCCTAATCACTGCTCTCTGCTTAGTTGAGCTTGATTGATCACAAGGTCCAGTTGGATAGACACAAAACAGAAGAATAAGAAGATATGTCGAAAAATCTAAGCGCATACCCCCCCAGCTCCCACCAACGAGGATAACTGCCCCTCTATAGTCAGGCAAGACCATCCACTCTGCTACCTGGGGCTGCGGGACAGACCTTAGGAGCTGTGGAGGCATCTTGGGTTGATCTCTTTGAACGCCAAATGCAAGAGTTCAAGTCGAATGTATAACTTATCCTCGTGCGCTTGTCACTGCCCCTGCTCAAGGTGGACCAGCCCTCTAGCTCGCAACGCCCGAGGGGTCACCTTAAGACCGCGATATTTTCATGGACACTCCAAATGGGCAGGAGCCCGAGGGCCGCCTTCCGCCTCGCAATCCTGAGGTTGTAGGCTAGAAGAGGTATTCCCTTGCAATGTTGAGATCTCCACCTCTACCACCACGCAAATTTGTGCCAAGGGATATGTTGGTGTCCCCTAATGGTTGAGTTCTTCATCAGCCTGCTAGGTCCGATCACAGAGGTCTGCGTGATCGTGAGGTTGACTCCTACTCACTTCTCTCCCATTACCCTGCGGCCCGAGCTGTGGACAGTCGGATCCAGGGAGAGCCTCGAGCAGGAGAGGTTGTGGAGTGCCGTCTAGCCAACATGGAAGCCCTTCTCCAGGAGGTGCAAGGAGGCCGGGTAGGACCAGGTGTTATTCTGGAGATGAATTCACCTTTTGTGGATGAGGTTCTGGAAGAAGTAGCGTCGAGGCACTTCACCCAACCCCAAATGAGTCCGTATTATGGGACTTCAGATCCCGTTGACCACTTGTCTATGTTCAAGTCTCATATGGACATGCAGGTAGCCTCTGAAACTTTGCGGTGCGGAATCTTTCTCATCACCCTTATAGGTGCTGCAAGATCATGGTTCCAAAGTTTGAGGCCAGCGTCTATTTCCACCTTCAGGGAACTCGAGCAGTTGTTCTTGACTTGTTTCAGCCATTCCTGGCGGAGGCCAGGGATTGTGGCTCATATCCTTACTTTTTGACAAGAGCCACTGAATCTTTGGGTGATTACATTGAACATTTCAATCGAGAAGCAAATTTGTGCGATGACCTTCCTGACGCTATTGCGCTAAATGCCTTTGTTGACAGGCTTCGGCATCAGAGATTATCCTACGATCTCTGCTCCAACTCTGCTCTCACACTCGATCAAGCTATAGACTATGGGACTAGATTCCATAGTACTGACCTCCGTGCTGCAACCAGGAGAAGGTAGGAATGAGCATACAAGCCGAGGGAACCAGAAAATGGAGGTTTGAATCAAGGCCAAGGCTCGAGAAGATTACGAGTTGAAGAGAGGTTTAGACCC
This sequence comes from Eucommia ulmoides, assembly GCA_016647705.1. Taxonomy (NCBI): domain Eukaryota; kingdom Viridiplantae; phylum Streptophyta; class Magnoliopsida; order Garryales; family Eucommiaceae; genus Eucommia; species Eucommia ulmoides. The sequence continues at coordinate 217,328 of JAENRU010000490.1, read as the reverse complement.
CTGCCTAGTGATAGGAGGCCACTTCCTCCTCCAGGGCGTCACCAACTAGAGTTCACCCCGCTCACGTCCTTAGTGGCCACCGTTTTCGCAGAAAACTTAGGGCAAGACTTCTTCCCTTCTCCGCCACCCTGAGGGGAAGACCAGTCGGGAGACTCCACAGAGAACTGTTTTCAACTTCGGCAGGAGATTAAAACTCTTGTCCAAAGAGGTTATCTTCGAAACTACGTCCGAAGAGGAAATCAAGAGCAGCCTGACGGGGATGAACCACAGAGAGAGCCCCGGGCCCAGAGAAGAAGGAGAAATCACAACTATCCACCGCCCTGGGGGGCTGAGGTCGGAGAGGATCACCAATGCGTGGATGGTGAAATCAACCACATCCACGACGGATTCAACTCTGGAGACATACAGAGTCACTAGGGTCACACGTCCGGGCATATACGATCTTGAAACAGAAGAGAATGTGCCGCTCAAGCACCCATGGAATACTGACTAGCTGAAGTGCAACTTTTATAGAGAAGATCCACTTTTGTGAACAACTTCCAATTTGTAAAAAGTGTTGTAGTTTTGCTTATCAAAATAAAGAATGCGTTTTGTGCAATATGCTTCGTGTTTTTTTTGGGTCAACGGTCTGACCCCCTGAGTCGCGTCCCAGTTCCCGGCGTCTCGAGTGATTTTCCACGATTGCATTTCGACTCCTTGAGTCATATCTTGGCTCTCGATGTCACGAGTGATTCTCCACAGTTATATTCCGGCCCCCTGAGTCGCATCTTGGCTTTCGGCGTTGCGAGTAATTTTTTACGGCTGCATTCTGACCCCCTAAGCCATATCTCGGCTCTTGACGTTGCGAATGATTCTCCATGGTTGCATTCTTACTCCCTGAGTCGCGGATAATTCTCTACCCAATATCTTGACTCTTGGCATCGCGAGTAACTTTTCACAAGCCTCATCCCGATGCTCAGAGTCGAGGGTGATAACCAGACCCTCTCTAGAAGTCAATAGTCCGTACCCGGGGAAAGACCGAGTTCATCCACCAAGGGCGGGGCATTAATCGGGTCTGAGGTCCTGAAGTTAAATACCTCTCCCCACCAGTCGACTAAGTCCGACGCTCTAAAGAAAAAGGTGCCCCTGCATGGACCAAATGGAGATAACCTGAAAGGGTTCTTGAATGAGCCTGATTACGGAGAACTCCCCGATGACCGGCCATAGGGGTCCAACTGTCGCGTTATGCCCCTATGGATCGAGAGGACCAGGCACCCTAGAAAACTATTATCCTAAGTCTGCGACACGATTTTCTCACGATCAACTCGTGTCCCGGATTGGGTGGGTAGTAGTCCAAGGCCCTAGATAGAAACGAGAAGTTCTTGAAGTTTTTGTAAACTTTTCAAAAATTTACAACTCTAAAAACCATGCTAGGTAGATAATGACCTGGAGAAAACGTCGAGAGAAAATATTAGACTCTGAAGTACTCTAGCTATGCCGCTCAAAATCTTACCCGCTCGCGTGTAGAAAAATAGGAATAAGCGAAAATGAGTCTACAAAATCCTAAGTCCTGAAAGAGTAATGGTCCAAGCTCAATCCTCTCCGCCCTCGCAGCGAGGGGAATTCGTGCAAGAAGAAGTGGAGTAAATTTCGCCCTCCTCGTCAGCATTGTCCGTCTCGGCGCCCTTTTGCGTGGCACCGTCTAGGGGTTCAACCTCAGTGCCCTATAACTGGAACTATCAATTTTGATGGGCACCACCCTGTCACGCTACTACTAGCCGGCAGGGTCTGGGTAGCGATGGACATCGCCCTACTGTGCTACTCCTAGTTGGCAGGGTCCAGTGACAAACTTCTCCAAGAACGTCGTCCAAGAGTGTCGTCTAGAAATTGCACTACATCTCCTCGGGCCGACGTCGTCTAATCCGGCTCCTCCTGTCCTGCCGTGCTGCCTCAGGCCGGCTGGGCGCAGATGGGGGTCTATCCCAAATTATCCTCTAAAAAAATTCATTAGTGCAAAAAAAACAAAAATGAATAAAATAAAATAAAAAAATTATAGAGGGAGGAGGGCATGAAAAATAAATAAATAAATAAATAAATAAAAATAAAATATTAAGGGGTACCCTCCCCCCATACAAAAAAAAAAAAACTTTTAAGGGGGAGAGGGCTGGCCTTGCGGCCAAAACGCTAGCCCTCTTAGGCTAGCAATGGCGCTGGTCGCAAGGCCAGCGTGAGGGGGAATGAGGGCAGCCTCTCTCCCCCCTTTTTTTGTTTTTCTTTTATTTAGGGGGAATTTTTGCCCCCTTTAATTTTTAAAACGGGGGTTCGCCACCTCGCCCTTCTGCCCGTCTGCGGCGCGTATTCCCCTGGGGCTTACCTCAATATTTTCCATGGTGAAGGCCAGTCCGTGTTTAGGGTTTGTTCACGGTGAACGTGTGTCGCCCTAAAAATAAAAAAATTTCGGGGTCGCCTTGCTGTGCTACCTGACCCTAGACTTTGGCCGTAGGGGAGCCTATTTCAAATTCGTTCCCCAGAAGAAAAAAATCAACTCTGGAAAAATTGTCGTCCTGAAAATTGAAGAAATCTGGGGTCGTCCTGCCGTGCTACCTGACCCCGGACCCCGACCGTATGGAAGCCTATTTTGAATAAGCTCCTCAAGAAAAAACTAACTCTTGGAAAAATGTCGATCACAGGTGTTTCTCACGCTTCGAAGTCTCCAAGACACCCATTCCAACCGGGAATTGATATTCCTGACCGCCTCGCTTCCCTCTCCGCACAGGATTAGGGGGCAACTGATAAGGGTATTTTTGGGCACCTTTGAGCCAGCACTTGCGACTCAACCACGTGTTCGTCATCGTAGTGACAGAGACGTATTTCGAAATCCACAAACGCTAAGCTAGAGCATACGCCAACCACGGCTCCTCCTTGGAACCTCATTTGCATCCAGGGAGGAGCGAGAAGCCCCGCAGAGACGTGCAGCTCTGAGTTTTGCGCCGTGCCCTAGGCAATCAGTTTCAGGGACTCAGTCGTTCACCTTGACTGGCTCCCCCTTTCACCTTGTTTCTTCTCCAAGACTCCACAAATCTCCGCTCTCCTCTACTAGCTCACCGCCGCAGGCCTGACAAAGGTCCGTGCACTTTACCAAATGGGCCCAAAAGTCCAAGCCTAACGATTATCTCTTAAACACTCCATATTATCGGCTAAACACAGGATTTCGACTAATTAACCGTATTTAGGCCCCACTAATCATCTCCAACGCCTATATATATCGGGGGCTATGTAACCCTGAGGTACGCTGAAATACACTTACATTACGGACGAGTTCATTTGTTTATTTACCGCATTACTGTACCTTTTCTCTCTAAGCACTGATTATCATGTCGGAGGGGCTTCACCGGGACAAACCCCAGTCTGAGCCTTCTGCAGGTACACTCCCTGAGGAGCAGGACTCTAAACATAGCAGATCAGTCACTCCGGAACACAGCACGTCGCACCCGAAAAATTTCCAACCGATGACTCCACCTCAGCAGGAAGACTCACTCGTCATCCGATTGGACCATACTCGAGGTGTGTACTAGTTTTATGCACTGACAAATGTAATTTTAAAATTCTTAATATAGAAGAAACCGATTGTGGCCATGGAAAAAAAAATGAAGAAAATTTCGGCCACATGATTTCTCAAGCATTATTCATACTTATATATATACTAGTTTTCTACCCATGCAATGCGCGGGATATTTTTTCTTTTTGTATTTAATTTATTTTTTTCTTTTTTTATTTAGTTAATCCAATTTCAATATTACTTATTATGTTGTGTGTTTTAGTGCAATTATTGATTATTATTATTTTTATAAAAGATTAACATGTGTATATATTAAATTAAAATATGGTATATGAAACTTTTGCATAATATGTGAAAATAAAAGAAATCATATATTATTTGTTGGTTGTAAATGATTGTAGGAGATAGTAAAATTATTAGTTACGAATAGTTGATTTGATCAAAAGTAAGTATCTTGAGTAACATGAAATGAAAAAACTAAAATATTTATAATTTGATGAGGAACTTTTTTTTTTTTTGGTTATACTTTGTATTAGTAATTAAGGGACAATTAAGAAACTTTAATGTGGTAAAACTATTTGGATCAAAGTGAGATTATAGTCAAACCTCCGGGGTTCAACTTAAATTAAAACTATTTGGACAATTTAAAAACTTTAATGTGTTAAAATTATTTGGATCAAAGTGAGATTCTAGTCAAACTTCGAGTTCAAAGTATTAAAACCCTTACTAATTATTGACATTTTGATATATAATGTTTGAAAAAGATAATATTGTTAGTTTGGTGGGGTTGTAAAGTGTGTATTTTTTTGAAGAAGACAACATGAGATTGCGGGAACTGATTTTTTTTTTTATTAATTTATTAATAATTATCTCTATTTTTTTTTTAAACTTCAATATATGTTTTATTATTATTATTATTATTATATTATCTTAAGTGAGTGGAAAACTCTGATCTAAAATTCTTTATTTTTTTTAGCTTTAATTTAATTCTTGTTCTTTCAAAAAAGGTTTCATTAATTATATTTTTAGTCATCGTAATTATCATAGAAATTAAATTTCTTGTTGTCATTTAAAAAAAATTACTTATACTACAAAACTTTAAAATCCCTAATGTTTAAAATCCTTAATGTTTTTTAACATTAATTGTGGAGATATTGGAGAGTTGGGAATAAGGATAGTGAATCTTGACAATTCATTCATCAAAATCAATAAGAATGTAGAGATGAGTCATTCTTGAAGCTAGTTTATTCCTAGGGAGAGGCTCTGTTTTTATATATATCATATAGATGTGTGCATGCCACGTGTAATGTGCATTAATAATAATAATAAAAAAAGATAATAATAATAATAATGGTAATAGGATTATTCCAAGGACACACACACACAAGTTATAGTGGAGTTGAGAAGGGGTATATTATGAAGGCATAATTATATATAATAAAGAAAATGAAATGTTTTGGTGAGAAAGATCATTCCGATTCCGTTTTGGATTTTAGCTTCGAATTTCAAGTAAAATTTCTAACTCTTTTAATATATGTATTTAATTTACCTACTGTGTGATTTATGTTATTATTGTTATTAAATTTTAACTGTTAAATTTTATGAAATAATTATAATTATGTGGAAATCATACTAATGTATTTTTATTTGTTGTATTAATTAAATGCACGTATTAGAGGGGTTGAAATTTTACTGAGCGTTAGCTCACAGCCTCACAGTTTTGCTTGCAGGTCCGGTAAAAACGAGACCGTGACAGGAATTTTAGTTGAACTTTTATTCTATTTGTATTAATCGTAAGTATTATTTATACTAATAATTATAATTATCGTCATAATTTGTAGAATTATTTGAAAAAATTATAATAAAATAATTATTTCTTATATTATACGTATTATTATAAAATAATTATAACACATAATAATTGCAAAAATATTAATATTGGAATAATAATAATAATAATAATAATAATAATAATAATAATAATAATATGAATATTTCACCACATCAGAGTATAATTATGGCAAACACTAATATGGCAATCCAAGTGGCGATCATTATATAATTATATTACCACCAGATATCAAGAAAAATAGGAAAGGCCTTGTTAATCCAAGTTACGGATGGGAATTGGAGCCCTGGAATTGTATTTTGAAATTCGATAATTATAATTACAAAATATAATTATTAATAAACGGCGACGGGAATTGTATTTAAATTTCTATTTGTAATAATTGTATTTATTGTTCACTGTTGTAAAATCGATTCGGTAAACTAACAAATTATAATTGTCGTCGTCGCCTTGTAAAATTTCTCGGATTTTCGAGTAATAAAATATTGGTCGCTCGATTCTTGTGTTAATTCTCTAAGGGAGAAACCGCAATAGCAACCTTGGGTAACCGGGTCGTTATATTCACGGGATTGTTAGTTGTCGGAACAACTAGACCATCACTCGATTATAATATTTGCGATAAAAATTTAACCCTATGACAATTGGGAACCCTTCATTGATGGTATACTTGGTCTTCATCTTTGAGAGTTGGTATACTTTGTCTTCATCTTTCTTTTTTCCTGAATCAGAATGCCTCTTTCAATCAGGCATATTTTCCCTAGAGACTAACCCTCCATTGATAGCGTGGATGTTTCTCCTAACCTCGGGAGGAAGAGGGGGAGAGGCTCCAGTCGAGGTGGTATATGGGGAGTTGTTGTTGATTGACACGTAGGGATACTCTCCTAATAAGGTTCTTCGTCATGTTCTTTAGGTTGTTGCATTTTTCTATTCCATGGTCATAGTCGTGATCAAGGGTGTGTAGAATAGAATAATAAAGTAAAGATCATGCTCAAGCAAGTTGTCACCAACTCCACTAACTCTCAAGCTGTCAAGTTCTACCATTTGTCAATGAATTCATGCACCTTCATTAATGATCCCCCATCCTTTCTATTTTCATTAATGAAGACCTCATGCTCAAGATCACGCTCAAGACACAATTTCCTCCATCTTCATTAATGCTAATTCACGTCTTGCTTCTTGTATTGTGTATATATATGTGTGTTGTATTGTGACTTAAATATAAATGGTAATGTAATACAATGTAGTCCTATAATTGTTCTCCATTATCATTTGTTTTCTTTATTCTCTTATTTATCTTCCCCATCTATTTCAACATGTAGTTCATGAACCAAGTTGGGGACTCACCTCGTTCTTGTTTATCTTGGTTCAACTTTTTCTTCATATAGTCCCATCTCTTCTCACTATCCAGAGGAGTTGCATCATGATCATTGCTATTTATTTTTCCATTGCAAGACTCATCTTACTAACCCAAGCTCTGTACGTATCCTAAAAAAACATGTATCCTACCGCCATGGATAATGATCCATGTTTGGGCCCCTTATATCAAACTCTAGAACAACTTCTAATATTTATCGATCGGTGCAACTAAGAAGGGCTTGCACTTCAACATATCTGAAGCTCCATAGAGATCCATATGTGCGTTGTATAAGTTGATGCGCTCCTTAGGATCGATGTCCTCATGGTACAACTTTATTTGAGAAGGGAGATTGAAGTCTTTAGGGATTGGTTCCCTCATTGTCAAAGAACAAGAAATTCAACCCCAATCAGTTAAGCTCCTATTGTAAATAAATGCAGCCTAAGTATTCAAGACTATGTCTCAGTGAGTGGGAATTACAATCAACTGATGAGGCCAAGTAGTTAGAAGTTGTTAGCCTAATTTTGATTCTCTGGTTGTTGTATTGTTAGCTCGTATGGTTAGTTTGTTATAACCATTTCTTCTACTCATTGTGTATATATATGAGCTCCTATACAAATAATGAAAGTGAATCAATGAATAGCATTCTACTGAATTTTCTCATTCCCACTTTACCTTCATTAATTATGAAGTTCATCTTCAAAACTTGAGATGGTATCAGAGCTAAAGACTTGCGTCTGAAGCTCTCGATCCTGTTATTCTATCTCTCTACTTTCTTTTGATATACAGTGAGAAGAAATTACTGATGCACAAATCTGTTGTTGCTACTCATGCCCTAATATACTTTTCATCACTGGCGGTTAAAAGCCTCAAAATTTTAGATTTGCTGATTTCGATTTCGATTTCGTTTTCGCTTCCGATTTGAGATTTCTCGATCGTCGACACATTTTCAATCTGCAGTATAATCAATTTCGTGCTTGATATATGTGATTTCACGTTCAATTTCTTGATTTCGATTTTTCGATATCTGCTGCTCAATGACGTGATATCAGATCTGCTGTGATTTCGATTTCTTCAATCTACTGTTGTGATAATGGTTGGATTATTTTCCGCTTCCTATATCGAGAGGGTATTGCTAGAAATGAAGCTCAAGGAAGGCCCCACCATCGCCCATAATTAAGTTTTCTTCAATTTTTGACTTCGATTCTTTCTCTCTGATTTCAATACCTATTGTTCAAAATCTTAGCTATGGCAAACAATGTTGTGCCATGTTGTAAGACCCTGGCTTTTATTGAAGTCGTATTTTATAATATTTCAAAAAAAAAAAAATCGGGGTGAAGGGTATTAATTATTTGATTTAAAATTTTAAGGGTTAATTGGTAATGTTCAAACTAGTAAAATTAGAAATTTGGGCTTAATTAATAACTTAACAAAAATTGAGGGGGGACTTAAGTAATTTAAATAAAACAATAATAATAATAATAAAAAAGATGACATCATCTCATCAGGATTCATGTCCAGGCAACTGACGGTGGCGCGATTTTATCGACGACGACGTGTAATCAAATGGAGAGATGGAGAGACACGCGGCTGATCGTTCGGGCATATATATATATATACTTATGCACACATACGGGGAGGAGAGGTGGAGCGAAAATCAAAAAAAGAAGAAGAAGAAGAAAAAAAACAGTAAACCGTAGAGAGAGAGAGATCGCCGACACCGGAAAAAAAAACGAAGAAAGAGAGGGATCGCCGGTGGGTGTTCCTTTGGTTGACCGATCGATCGTATTCAGTGCATGTAAACTCTGTGTGTGTGTGTGTTCTTTAGTGTCGCCGGTATGTGTGTGCGCGCGCAGACGGCGAGGATGATCGGCGATCGTCACGGTGTCGTCGCCGGTGAGTGGGAGTATGAGTTTCGGTTGTGTAGGTAGGTGTTCAGTTCTGGGTACGTGATCAGGTGTGTGTGTGTGTGTGATTTCTGTGTGTATATGGTCAGTATTGGTAGTCATCTCCGGAGTGGAGAATAGAGAGAGAGAGATGGGGTGCCGTCAGCTTCGGCGGCGTGAGTTTGGCCGACGGTGGTGGCGGTGATCGGGAGTTTGTGTGGGTGTGTTATTTTTAGGGGTACGGTGGTGTAAGGTGGTGGGAGGCTGGTGGTCGGAGCAGTTTTCGACAGCTGATCCCCAACGCCGGACGCAGGCGCAGACAAGGAAGAAGAAGCGAGGAAAAAAAAGAAAAAAAGAAGAAGAAGAAATTACAAAAACAACTCCAATAAAATTCAGCCCATGGCACGTGAATGTTTCGGAACAGGTAACATTTTTATTGGACACTATTATCGATTAAATTAAGTTGTTGGGTATTAAGATTTTTCGCATTCGTAATAGTAATTGTCGTGATCGTGATAACATTTTTATAATCGCTAATTTTAATAAACTGGTACAGTAAACTTAACAGAGCGAAATTAAACGAATAATAATTTTTGTAATGAAATGTGGGGAATTATGGAAAATTAGGACCTGCATTCATCTAATTGGGTTATTTTAAATGCGATATTAATTTAGACCCTATTACTATTAGGTTCACAGGCACCGGAATTTCGGTAGAGAGTAGTCAGTAAAAGCTTTTGGGAACGGATCACGAGGTGAGTATACTGTCTTCTTGCCAAATTATTTTCTTGTAAAATGGTCGTACTGAGACTAAATGATTTTATAAGACGATATGGATCAAGTAGGTTTTAGGATGAGTGAGTAAAAATGGATTTTCGTGAGATTGCAATAGTTTTCGAAAGGAAGTTAAGAATGATTGTCATTGGATTTGGTAGTTTAAAAAGAGAGTGAAAAAATAGTTTTGGTAAAAAATCAGACGTTTTTTTAAAGTAAAAGAAATGTATGATTTTGGGGATTAAAAATCAGTTTTGGAAATAGAAAGTGATGGTTAAGATTTGCCGATATTGATTAGACGATAATATTGGTTTGTGAATTGATGATGACGTTATTAATTTGATAATGCTATGGTATTTATCTGCTTCGGCAGAGTGATGTGATCCGCTTCGGCGGAGTGATGTGATCCGCTTCGACGGAGTGATGTTTATCTGCTTCAGCAGAGTGATGTTAGACGTTTATACTGCGCAGTGATTATCCGCTTCGGCGGAGTGATGGGTGTTCGTAGAAAGGCATATCCTACGGATGGTACGGTACCGTTGCAAACTCCCGATCGTGAGGTTAAAACGATCATTAGGGCTGGTCAGCGTGTGTGTGTTTGAGAGGATGTTTTGAGATGTGGTATTTTGCTTATACTGGGTGATTTATTACGGTGATTGGCATGATTCGTATACTAAAGGATTTTGCATGAAACTTATATATAGTGCTTTATTCTCACTGTTAATATTATGAAAACTTTTGCGAGCTACGTAATGTTTACATATTTAAGCTTGATCCATTTAAATGTTGCAGAATAAACTATTATTACTATAAAAATATTTTACTAAGAAGGCAGTACACTCGCAGGTACAATGGCTAGGAGTCGGTCCCCTACTGGCACTAGGTAGAGCTACGTGATGGAGTCAAATAGGTGATTGAGAGACGCGGTCAAGGGCGAACCTATAAAATAGTTCATGGATAAATACTTTTTGTTAGTAATATTTCAGGACGGGTGTGTCCCCCATAATAGATATTTGTATTATACAGTGGGTGTATATTGTCTTTCATTTGGTTATTTGGGTATTGGTGATGTCATGTTGTAGTCATGCCAGCCTCAGGATGACGGGTGTCCGGGACAGGTTGTGACACATGTGGATTGAATTTCTTGATCTCAAATCTAAATTCCCTTGTTACAATAAAGCTTAACAACTCAAATTATATAATCTGGAGATCTCAGATGCAAACAGTGTTGAAGGCTAATAAGCTGTTTGATATGGTGGAAGGATCAATTGAATGTCCAGAAGAAGAAACTATGGATGGAACAGGTAATAAGATACCAAATCCTGAATTCTCTACTTGGATGACACTTGATATACACCTCAAGAGCTATTTGATAGCAACCGTGTCTTTCTTTCTTCAACCACTGGTTCATAATCTTCTTCATGCATATGAAGTATGGAAAGCACTAGAAAGAAAGTTTACCTTGCTGTCTAGTACTCATATTCAACAACTCAAAACACGGCTTCAGAACATCAAGAAAGTCTCATTATCCATGGAGAATTATCTGGAACAGATTAAGGCCATCGCAGATAGTTTAGCCACAGTTTCTGTTATTGTACCAGAAGTTGATTTGATCATCCATACTCTTAATGGATTAAGTCCAGAATATGAATTTTTCAAGGTCACACTCAGAACCAGATCTACTCCTTTGAATCTTATAGAGTTACATACTCTTTTAATTGTTGAAGAACTGTATGTGAATGAATACTCAAACACAACAGTCACCACTAGTCTTACTTCAGCAACTGAAGCATTTTCAACATTTCAAGTCTCCACCAATTCTAATAGAGGAAAAGGACAAAATTATTATGCAAGAGGTGGATCAAGAGGGAATACAAATTACGGAAACAGAGACAGAGGCAAAAATTCTGGTATCATTTGTCAAATATGTGGAAAATACAATCACACTACTCTTGACTGTTGGTTTCGACATGATAACAACTATCAAGGTCATGGAAATAATCCACAACGCAACAATTTTCAGCAGTCGCGCAATAGTTTTCCTCTTTCCTTTGCTCAACCACAGGCCATGGCTGCCTCATGTTCCACTTCTTCACCTAAATTCCAATCTCCACAATCAGGCCAAGAATGGTACCTAGATAGTGGTGCTAACTGTCATGTGACCAATGATTTATCTAAACTTTCCATGCATCATCCATATCAAGGTACTAATTCTGTCACTGTAGGCAATGGACATTCTCTTGGTATTGAACACACTGGTCAAGGTATTTTACCCACACCTTCTCATGAATTTTTACTAAATAAAATTTTGTATGTTCCTAATATTTCTTCAAATCTACTCTATGTTCATCAACTCACTTCTGAAAATCATTGCTCCATAACCTTTGATGCTTCTGGATTTTGTATCTAGGACAACAATATCAAGAACCTGTTGTACAATAGCCAATGTGATCATGGACTATATCTTTTTCCCGCCAATTTCGACATCAAAGCTCTTACTGCTCAAGCCCGCCATCAAAACTCTCAAGTCACCCTATGGCATCATAGACTTGGTCATCCTTCTCTTAATATTTTCAATAATCTTGCTCCTCAACTGCATGTTTCTAAAGTGAATAAAGACTTTGTTTATGAGTCATGTCAAGTAGCTAAAAGTAAAAAATTACCATTTCCTAACTCTCAAACAATAGTCACAGAATCATTCTATCTTGTTCATTCAGAAGTATGGGGACCCTCTCCCATTGAGTCTTGTACTGGCTTTCGATAATATGTTGTTTTTCTTGATGAATTCTCCAAATTTTGTTGGATTTATCATTTGAAACATAAATCTGAAGCTTATTCCAAATATGTTCACTTTACTACATTTGTTAAAACTCATTTTCACGCTGAGGTACGTACTTTTCGAACTGACAATGGTAGGGAGTTTGTGAATCATCAATTTGGACTATATCTTCAAAACCAGGGAACTATTCATCAAACTACTTGTCCACATACACCAGAGCAGAATGGTGTTGTCGAAAGAAAGCATCAACATCTCATTCAAATAACCTTAGCTCTTTTCCATCAATCCTACTTACCTAATAAGTATTGGTTAGAAGCCTTGCTTACTTCTAATTAACTTATTAATAGACTGCCCAAACCTTTACTTGAGTTTAAAACTCCATATGAATGTCTATTTAAGCACAAACCAGATTACACTAATCTTAGAGTTTTTGGTTCTCTGTGTTTTCCTTGGATTAGGCCTTATACTTCTCATAAATTGCAACCTCGGTCTACAAAGTGTCTTTTTCTTGGCTATTGTTCTTATACTAAAGGCTATAGATGTCTTGACATACAAACAAACGAAGTCTATATTTTACGCCATGTCAAATTCTTTGAAACCATTTTCCCTCTTCAATCTTAGTCCCCTGTGACACCCACTCCTTTCATGGCATCTTATTTCACTCCCTTACCCCCAAATTTTCTGCCCATTAGCTCTCCATCTAATATTTCTTCATCTCACACTTCTTCCCCTACTTCTGTTCCATGTGACATCAATCCACTTACTTCCTCTTCTATTTTTTCTTTGATTTCTCCTTGTCATGACACACATCTTCACTCATCTATCCCTCTTACTACTTCTACACCTATTTCTATACTTCTTCCTTCTCATCCTATGATCACAAGATCTAAACTGGGCATTTCCAAACCAAATCCCAAATACCTTGCATCATTTTCCTCCACTAATTTGGATGAACCTACTTCATATACTCAAGCTTCCAAGCATCCAGAATGGCGACAAGCTATGTCCTCAGAATTCAATGCCTTATTAAATCAAGGCACCTGGGGTCTTGTCACTTCCCTTTCTGACAGAATACCTATTGGATGTAAATGGATTTTTAAAATCAAACAACATGCAGATGGCATAGTAGCTAGGTACAAAGCTCGGTTGGTTGCTAAAGGATATCATCAAGAACATGGATTGGACTATCATGAAACATTTAGTCCTGTGGTTAAACAACCAACTATAAGGGTTGTTTTGTCTCTTGCTCTTCAAAATCAGTGGTCTATTAAACAACTTGATGTTAGCAATGCCTTTTTACATGGCTCCCTTGAGGAAGATGTTTACATGCAACAACCCCCAGGTTTTGTTGATCTCTTTTGTCCTGATTATGTCTGCAAACTGCAGAAAGCTATATATGGACTTAAACAAGCCCCAAGGGCCTGGTTCTCTATGTTCTCAAACTTTCTTTTCCAATTGGGGTTCAAAGTTAGTAGTGCAGATCCTTCTCTATTTGTGCATCATACCCCAACTCATATCACTGTTTTTCTTGTTTATGTAGATGACATTATAGTTACAGGTAGTTCTTCTAAGGCCATTGCAACTCTCATATCTGAACTAAGTGTCAAATTTTCTATGAAATATTTGGGACCCTTGTCTTATTTTTTGGGCCTACAAGTCACCACCACTTCTCAGGGACTTCTATTGCATCAATCCAAATATGCTGTTGAATTGCTTCATAAAGCTGGAATGACTTCTTTTAAACCAACCTCCACTCCTACTTGCAGCAAATATCTTCCACCTCAACCACATGATGATGAAACCTATATTGATCCAGAGTTTTTCAGAAGCATTGTTGGTTCTCTTCAATATCTCACAATCATAAGACCTAATCTTGCCTTCTTTGTCAATTCCGTGTGTCAATTTATGCACAATCCCACCAATCGCCACTTTGCTACAGTCAAATGTATACCCAGATTTGTTCAAGGCACTCTATCTTATGGTCTACAATTCTCTCCTAGTTCATCTCTCATCTCTACTTACTCTGATGCTGACTGGGCAGGCAGTATTACTGATCAACGATCTAACTCAGGTTATTGTGTTTACCTGGGTTCCAATCTTATTTCTTGGACTTCAAAGAAACAACCAATAGTTGCTCGTTCTTCCACAGCGGCTGAATATAGAGCTCTTGCCCAAGCAGCTTCTGAAATCACTTGGATTCAATATCTTCTTCAGGATCTTCATGTGGCTCCTCCTTCTCTACCAATTCTATGGTGTGATAACATTTCTGCCTTATCATTGGTTGTCAATCCTGTTTTTCATGCTCGAACCAAACATATCGAGGTTGATTATTACTTTATTCGGGAAAAGGTGGTTAATAAAGAACTTCAAGTAGCTCATGTGGCGTCTCATGATCAATTGGCTGATATTTTAACCAAACCTCTTGGGCCTACTTACTTTCAATATCTTCAGCACAAGCTCATGCTTCGAAATCTCCTTGAGCTTGAGGGGGAATGTCAAGGAACAAGAAATTCAACCCAATCAGTTCAGTTCCTATTGTAAATAAATGCAGCCTAAGTATTCAAGACTATGTCTCAGTGAGTGAGAATTATAATCAGCTGATGTGGCCAAGTAGTTAGAAGTTGTTAGCCTAATTTTGATTTTTTGGTTGTTGTATTGTTAGCTCGTATGGTTAGTTTGTTATAACCATTTCTTCTACTCATTGTGTATATATATGAGCTCCTGTATAAATAATGAAAGTGAATCAATGAATAGAATTCTACTCAATTTTCTCATTCCCACTTTACCTTCATCAATTATGAAGTTCATCTTCAAAACTTGAGACTCCTGATTCAAGTTAGGAATGAAAGATCATTGCATTTCACGGCTTAGATCTTTGAGGTTTCCTACGTGCATCGAAGATCTCTCACACGATGTTTATCTTTTCCTCATCGTTTTTGACATTTAAGAGACCATTGGCTCCTCGGTGTTGTTACAAGTGGATTTCTCAAGTTCTCTTATTTCTTCTCCCAATGCACCCTATCTTGAGGGAGCGTCCCTAGGCATATGTGGATCACAGGTGCATCATTGTTCGTCATCCCCAACTTGAGTTCCAAGTTGTATTTGGATGCTTCAAGATGGAAAAGACAGTAATGGTCTCTTTCTTTCATTGGCCTGACCTGCTCGGGGTTCTTACTTTCTTCCCACATAATTTTATAGGGTTAACACTATTTACACCCCCTCAAATATTGACTAGAACAACGGGATTCTTCTCAACTTTAAACAATCTTTGGGAGACCCCTTGAATTATTTGGTCAAACGACACTAAGACCCATGTTTATCTTGGAATCCGAAAATTCCAAGGCATATGTGGATCACAGGTGCATTATTGTTCGTCATCCCCAACTTGAGTTCCAAGTTGTATTTGGATGCTTCAAGATGGAAAAGACAGTAATGGTCTCTTTCTTTCATTGGCCTGACCTGCTCGGGGTTCTTACTTTTTTCCCACATAATTTTATAGGGTTAACACTATTTACACCCCCTCAAATATTGACTAGAACAACGGGATTCTTCTCAACTTTAAACAATCTTTGGGAGACCCCTTGAATTATTTGGTCAAACGACACTAAGACCCATGTTTATCTTGGAATCCGAAAATACCCTTTGAAAGTCAAAATTTTTATTTTTGACCAAGTTGACCATTTTTATGACCAAATTACCCGTATTTATCTTTTTTCTTGACCAAATTGCCCTTAGATGTGTATTAACAAAAACAAATAAATTAATTTTATTTTTATTATTTTTCTTTTCATTTTATTTTCTATTTCCTTAATATATTTTTTCCCTTTTTTTGATTGTTTTTCGTTCCATTTCTTTTCCTATTTCCTTATTCTTTTTTTTTTTTTTTCACCTTTTTTTTTTCATCCTTTTACCGTATCCTCTCCATCCCCTTCACTTCATCACCAAAACTCTAGCATCACCTTCACCCTTACAAACACCATCCAACTGAACACCACCACCGTCGAATCAAACACCACCACCGTCGAACAACACTACCAAAGCGAACAACATTACCGCTGAACACCACCGCCCAATAGAGATGTTGAAAACGAACGCGAAAGTGGCTAAAGAGAGAAGCCTTTCGCCATGCATCGATTGAGTTCATCGTCGACCAATCGAGCTCGTCGTTGACCACCTTACCATTCGTCGCAATCTCAACCGCGAACAAAGCCCTTCTCTTTCTCCCTATCTCACCCACAAAAGAAGCCACTTCTTTCTCTCTCTCTCTTCGCAATCCACCGCCTCCCTCCTTGGAATAATAATCAGAGGGTAATCGAAGCGGGTCTTCTTCGATTGAAGCGGTTTGGAGGTCGGAATCGATGGTTTTGGGTTCAATTTCAACATCGGCTCCGTTATGGAAAAACCTCGAATTAGGGTTAGGGTTAGGGTTTCGATCTTTAGGGAAAACAATTTTGGGAATTTGGGTCTTTCAGTGATGGGAATTTAGAGAGAGAAAGGGGCAATTGGAGATCCGAAATTATCTCTTTCTCCATTAAAACCCATCTACTGCTCAAAGCAACAGAACCCTGAAAACACCATCAACAAACCCATAATTTTCTTCCAGCGGAGAAAGGGGATGGCCATGGCAGAGTTGTGGTTTCTTCTTCTTCTTTAATTTGATTCTTCATCTTCTTATTCTTTCATTCCTTTAGATCTACCGGAACGAAATCACCTCTAGGTTCGTGATGGTAGTATGCTCGGTGGTTGTGGAGTAGAAGATGAAGAAGAGGAAATGACGTAAGATGAAGTAGAGATAGTGGTGGAGATGGTAATTCTTTGGTGGTGGCGGTGGTGGGTGTTTGGTTCGGTGGTGCAGAGACCGAAGAAGAGCTAAAAAGAATGAAGGAAAAAAAGGGTTAAAAATGAGAGAAAGAAAAAAAAAATACTTAAAAAGGGGTTAGGAGAGGGTAGTTTGGTCCTTCACTAATTTAGATTATTTTATTATTTTTCTGTTTTCAATGAGTAAGGGTAATATGGTCATTTCATTAAAAATGCTCCGGGGATTCATGTGGTAATTTGGGAAGTTAAGGGTGTATGTGGAATATCAAAAGAGTTGAGGGGATGTTAATGGTATTAACCCTAATTTTATAAGTCACATATAAGTCATTGAGAGATGCGAGATATAGAATCGTATGATTACAAAGCTGTAATGAGCTCGATACAGGATTTGGTCGGTTAACATCCTATGACCTTAGTGATCTCTCTCATCTCCTAAAGCATCAGCATAAGGAGGGCACTCATCTCACCAAAAACTTTAGGTTGTTAAGGCGTAGTTCAGATTGGGATCCTTTCTGGGTTGGTTTTAACTAGGTGGTTGTTAATCTCGTTTTTGCCACTTGTCATTCTTGATGATCGCGTAACTAACTCGATTTGGGTCTTAGGAGTAGTGCTCTTGGCCTTTTACCTTCAAGAAATGGTGAAGAATGGTAGAGAAATAGAAAAAAAAAATGGAAGAGGAGAGGAAGAAGATGTCTGCAAAATGGCCCAAACTATGTACATGGAGTCCCCCTGCCCAAATCTTAGTTAGTTGTATTTACAGCTCAAGGGGTTCCTAGGGTTTTTGGGGACAAAAATGGGTTAAAAACAATGAAAAACGGGTCAAGAATGGAGGCAAATGGTCTAGGAACGCAGCTGGTGCGCCATTTTCGGCGCACCAACTGCGTCGGTCGCGCGCACGACTAGGTCTATTAGGTTTAACTGGACCCACTGGGCAACGTCGCGCATGCGATGCCGGGCAGAATGCCTGAATGGGCATTCTGCCCATCCGCACCTTCGTCGCCTGCGTTCGGTTTGCTGTGGAATGTTCGTTCCTTGTTCGATTTGCTCTAAATTAACGTGTTTTTGTTTCATTTCCAAAACCCTACAAAAACAAATAAAATAAATCAATTTCTATTACTTCAATTTATTCAAAAGATTAACAAAACTTAATTTAGTGGTATTATATCGCACAAAATGCGATGCGATCAAGTAGTACACTACTTTTTTGTGTCATTCACATATATGGTTCCAAACAAATGAAGCTCAAATCTAGTTCCAGGATGATAGGTTGAATAGAATTGGTGATTTATCCGGAAGTCCTGCAAAACAAAGCTAAGTACCTTCGTGTTAATCGGTGATGATGAGTTCGAGCATTTAGTGTTAATCAAAACATGTTTTTGATAAAATTTTGGATTTCGAATGAAAATTTTAGAATAAAAATGATATAAAGAACTTTCGAAAGCCAAATAACATTTGTTATATCGTGTTTTGAAATTACATAATATTTGATATTTGGTACGTTTTAATCTTTATGTACAAATTTTATTTTTTCAGTTTAAATAGAAGTTTAATCGTTATTTTTTTCGTTAAAATTAATTTAGCTAACCTGCTGGTGTTTTTTTTGGAAACATGATATCAATTTCCAGGGTGATTTTTTCATCAAGTCGATACAAATGCCCTTGTTTGATTTAGTTGCAAATGCATAAACATACAAATTTTCATTGGCTTAGCCACCATTTTTCTCTCTAACTGTGAGACATCACACGAAATTATTTAAAAAAATTATCTGACATATAAAATATCATATAGGCTATTATTATAATTTTAACTTAAATATTTTAAGGCGACATGGACAATCCTAAAATTACTACAACAATGGGTCTCAAGGGGACATTACTCTAAAATCTCTCAGACTTCAATTTTTGACTCTTTCCTTAAACTAGTTTAAAGCAAGAAAAAAATGACATTAAAATTTAGAATAAATTACCGGACAAACCTATGTGAAGAAGCATACTATCCATTAATACTAATTGTTTGCGAATAAACCAACTAATCTGATTGACTTAACTTTTGAACTGTTTAATCCCAATTTTAAAAGGGCCAAAAAGTTCATGATCAGAATACTGTTGAATGATATGCAGAATTTAATAATTTTTTTTTATTAAACGATATTAACAAAAAATAAAAAAATAAAAACAGTTTTCACAATAACAACTATCCTAGTCAACAGATGTTATATTCAAAATCCAACGAAGACGAGGGTTATGATTGTGTGCTTTACGAAATATATATATCTTACTTTTCAAGCAGTTCATGTTATATGTAACACCAACACACAAATATAATAATGTATTTTTCTGTCTACCATGT
Organism: Eucommia ulmoides; assembly: GCA_016647705.1. Classification (NCBI taxonomy): domain Eukaryota; kingdom Viridiplantae; phylum Streptophyta; class Magnoliopsida; order Garryales; family Eucommiaceae; genus Eucommia; species Eucommia ulmoides. The sequence goes on along the minus strand of JAENRU010000490.1, from coordinate 197,981 downwards.
TGAATATAACATAGATTTCTATCTAATACTAAAAAAAATAATTGACATCTCATTTTAAAGACAGTAAAATGGAGATCATTAATATATAATTTGATGATGAAAACAGTGAATATTTTTAGGACAAACATTTGATAATTTAAAAGTGTTTTTCTTGCGAACACTTATGTTAACCACTCCGCAAATTGAAGTATAAACAAAAATGTTGATTTTTCATAAATTATGAAATAACTAGCGTATAACCCGTGCCTAAAGGCACGGATGTAAAACAAAAAGACAAAAAAAATAGATTTTTTAACATTATCTTTGTTGTTTATACAACATTTATACATATTTTATCATAATATTAATAATAACAATAAAATAATAATAATAAATAAATTGCATTGAAAATCATCAGAAAATAATAAACATCATTTCATCCATACTACATAGAGTCTGGTAAATTCTCTTTTTTGCCTTATCTCATCATAAAAAATGCTAAAAATACCAAAAAAAAGTTATATATATATAAAAAATAGACATGAATCATAGTTGTAGAAATTATTGACCATAAATTAAAACAACCAAAATACATAAGAGTTATCAATTAACTTGCAGTGAATGACAAATTTACTAATTATAAAATAAATGAATCATCAAATTGTTAAGTTTTTTATTGTCAAATAATTCAAATGAACAAAAATTAAGTACAAATTAATAATACATTTACAATTTTTTTTAAAAAAAAATTGACAAAATTACCATTATTTATATAACATTTTTAAGGTCCGACTCTTACTTTCAAATTAATAGAATAATAACCAATAACAATCAATAAAACTTAACCAACAATTCAAAAAAAATAATAAAACACTATTCATTTCTTAAGTTCTCAACTCCCAATTTTTCAAGTGAACACAACAATAACCAACAATTAAAGAAAAGAAATATTACTCAGTTTATACAACATTCATAAACCTTGTTTATACAACATTCCCTTTCAATTACAACAATTGAACACTTCTTGCAAATAATAATCCACTGCAGATAGAATTACACTAATTGAACCCAACTGCAAGCAGAAAAGAGACAAATATAATGTAAATAACAATCAATCGAACATAATTTGAAACTCTGTGTGAAACTTTTAAGGAAGAAACATATTGTATCCCAAAACAAAGTTATCACAATCCAAGAGAAAGATGGTGATTGATTGGATAGCATATCAACTCAAGACAAAATTAAAAATATACAAAAAAAAAAAAAAAAAAAAAAAAGGTTGCAAAATATATAATGAGACATAGACATCCTAAACAAAACAGAGATTGACACTACATGTTCTGAAAATAAAAATTAATTGAAGATCATGAACCGAAAAACAAATACAACAACAACAAAAAAATAATAATATATATATATATAAACTACATTTATCTCGAGTATACATCATCTGCTTATTCTCTTACAGTTAGAGCTAGTTGTGGCTGAAATTGGATGCATTTTCAAAAGAAAATTATGATAAAACAAAAGTCGATCATTCACTTCATGCGGCAGAAACAAAAGACAAATGTTGGTTATTCACTTCATGAGGCAGTAGTTTACTTTAGACAGCACGTCAACGCACTAACAAACAAAAATAAAAGAACTCAACAACAATTGATTCTCATGATGTCTTAAATTAGAAACCTACAAATATTAAATATATACTAAATGTATGCAACATATGTGAAATTACAAATTAAAAGCCTAAATTTCTTAATTATTATTGAAAATGCAACTTCAAACTTTAGGTGATGGTGTTATTCGTGGCCGATGCATACAAAATTAGAGAAAAAGAACAAAAATGTTACCTGAAAGAATTTCATATCGTGAATTAAACCATGAAGAAGAGCATGCACTCCAAATTCTCAATTGTCTCCACTTCTCAATGCACATACGAACAAATAACTATCCATTTCTATCGTCGAAATCTCTATGGCTAGCACTTCAAGAAATTTCGATCATCAGTTCTAATAGATCTATTGAATTGGGGAAAAAAAATATGCGCTTCTTCAAAAAAATTAACCCTAAATTCTCATATTCACCCGAACTATTTTCAATTTATTTTTTACCAAATAGGGCCTCATTTCTACAAAAATTTGAAAACAATTCAGAAATATTTGTTCTCCAAACATGGCAGCAGAATAGAAATAAAATTCAATTCTGGGACATAACATATCACAAAAACATACGGATTTTGGTGACATATTTTAGGGCATGAATTGAGGCACTAATTCAGGAAATCAATTTAATTTAGGCATTCACCCAATTTAGTATCATAAACTCTCAAACTTTGCACAAACTAATCAAAATCTCAAACTATCTTACATTTGGGGTTCTACAAAACATATTGCAACCCATCTAGTATATGTGTGTATATATATAGATGTCTTCTTGTTCCACAAAAGAAGAACTGAAAGACGTCGGTGATTAAATTTGATCAAATTCATTCACCATTAAGCAAAATGTCACTCGAAAAGAGACCAATTGAAGAAAACTCTAAAAACAGATCCCATGTATCTTTGAAAAACCTTAAAAAAGAAAAGAAAATATATATATATATATATATATATATATATGATAAATATGAAATCAAGGAGATTTAAGAGATCAAACTATAATTAGATCTGGATTTGGGGAATCAACGTGCCCTTCAAATGTCCATTACCGTTTACCGTTAAATTTAAAGATTATCATTTGCAATGAAAAAGAACAGTGGCGGCATTGTGTGTGCCAGTAGGGTGGTTGAATGGCAACAATGAAGATAGATAGGAGAGAGATGATAACTTACATGAGAGCTGCAATGCTGAGGGTTGCTATGAGAAGTGAGGAAATCTGTTGCAGCTATAAGGGGCGGTTGTTAAACCAAAATCAAAATAATTAAACATTCTAAACACCACCCAACAGATAATTTGGGAACATAATAGAAACAGTATGTTGGGAACAACAATACGGGAACAAAATAGTAATGTAAAAAACATTAAAAGTCGCTAATTGAACCCTTATTTCAAACAGAGGAAAACATGGACATGATCTACAAATCGGTGATGTAGTTGACAAACAGAAACAGAAACAGAGAATAGAAAAATTAAACGGCGACTCACCTTTTTCCGACGGCGAAAGTGATTTGCTTGATGGCGAAGAGTGACGATCAGTAGCGGTGGAGCCACCATGATGGCAATGAACACAAAAGCAGTGATGGTGATGCTCTGTGATGGGTTTTTGAAGGGAGGGTTTGAAGTGAATTTAAAACGCAGACAGGAAGGGCTAGGTTATAGAGTGAGTGACTGAATTTTGGGTGAAAATGAGAAAATAGTTATTACAAATACTTCTTTCACCCGAGGTACCGAATATTGCAAATACTTTTTTCACTCACTGATTTTTCAGTCAATTACCTGCATAATTCACATAATATACCGTCAATTGAGCATATAGACTTTGTCAATTCACTAAATCCTATTTGGAAACACAAAATTTTGCCCAAAAGTAAATACTTTAAACAGATGCGGTGCAAAGTCTGAAGAAATTAGATATGCGTATATATTTGTATGTATGTATAATTAGGGGTTTCGAAATTGAAAGGAGCGTTTGTAGAGAATAAACCTTGGGCGTTGGAATCGGACTTGAAGCTGAAGATCATGGAAATGTTGGAGATAGTAATGCTTCAGACCTTCGCCACGCTACCTTGTTGCTGCTGTTGGTGCTTCCTTCAGATCTACACAAATTCAGGCCAAATACACAAATCATTATTAAATCTAAACAAATCAAGTTCATATCTAAAGAAATTGAAATCAAATTTTACAAAACCGACCTTCGATTTGGGTTTTAAGGGAGATGACCAGTCAGATCTTCACAAATTCAAGCCAAATATACACAAATCATTATTAAATTTTACAAAATCGACCTTCGATTTGGGTTTTAAGGAAGACGACCGGAGGTGGTGATGGCGGTGGTTTGCAATGATCGGCGAGATAGACGGCGAAGTGTAGAAAGAGATTCAAGAACGTATGGAAGGAACAAAGAGAGAGGAAGACATACCATGAGACAGAGAGCGTACCTGAGCGTGGCGGTGGCAGCACTAAGAGGGAGATCTCGCAGATCTTCGGAGATGGGGATGAGGACGGAAGTGGGATGTGAAGGAGGGAGTATGCTTCGGATCGTAGATGGTGATGGCAACGCAGCGTGGCTTGCATGGCGGTGGTGGAGGAAGCGAGGAAGAGTGAGAAGGAGAGAGAGTCGTCTGAGAGCTAGAGAGAGAGCCGTCTGAGAGAGTATAAACCCTGATTTTTTTTATTTTATTTTTTTCGTTTTATATGTTGGTCAAAGTGATCCGACGGCCTTAAAATGTCCAGAGTTTTATCTCTCATCCGACGGCCTTGAATATACCAGTCCTGATTTATAATATAAATATAATAGATTTATCATCCTTTGTTCTATTAATATTTTTATTTTCAAATTTCAATTTCAATAGTTATGAATTTACAAAACCACTTAGTCAAGCCTGCCAGTAATATATTTATTCTCCAAAAAATTTAAAATAAACCTAAAAATTGGAGAATAATTTTATCTTGTTCTCAAAAAATCACTGAAAAAAATCAAAGAGTGGAGCAACAATAATCTTTTTGTTTCTATTTCCACCTTTTAAGAATTAAAAAATAAAACAAAAACATATATTTAATAACGTTAAACCCCCTTTTTTCCCTAAAAAATTGAAAACAGAAATAAAAATATGATATTTTTATTTTTTTAAGAATAAATTTCTGAAAATTAAACAGAATTACTCCCAATTCTAATTATGTTCCCATTAATTTAAGAACAGAAATACTAATATCTCAAAAATTTATTTCACAAAATCACATGAACCCACTTCATATATACATATCTAGAGAGAGAGAGAGAGAAGATACAGAGATGAACAGAAGCTAATCATATTTAACTTTCCAAGAGTAAAGAAGAAAGAAAACCCACGAAAGCGCCAACAGCGTATCGCCGGCGGTCTGCCGGAGCCAATCCCATGCCAAATCCTCGATCCTCCTCTCGAAATTAAATCTCCAGACCGCCATTAACGCGTGGAGCACCACGCACCCCCTCGCGAAAAAACCCTGAAACTCCCGATCCTCCACGAACGCGACCATGAAGAGGACAGCACCGACGGCGAGGAGGAGGAGCCCGGAGAAGGAATCAGAGGTCAGAATCAGGAGACGGGTCTCCGGCGTAGATCCGAGGAGCTTTGCCGCAGTGGCGGCGCCGTGGGTGAGGGCGTAGACTTCGCTCATGTAGAACATCATGAGTGCGCCGGTGACGACGGCGATGAGGGAGTGGAGGAGGCAGATGACGGCGAAGAGAGATGGGCCCATTTTATGTGGGTTTGGGCTGAAATGGGCTTTTGATTTTAAAAAGAGATTTGGATAATGTTTGATGAAGTGACGCAAGATATGAAAAAAGGGCCCAATTGTGGGGTCTAATTGTGATAATTTTTCAAAAAAAAATATATAAAGTAGACAAGTGTTATGTTTATCATTGTGTGTGGGCCCCAACTAAAATTTTGAAGAATCCATTATGTCGGCTAGGTTTTACTTATTCCTTTGTACTTCTACTTTTCTTCTATTACTGTTCTCCTTCTCGTGAGATTAATATACATAAACATGATTGGTAAACACTTTTTTGTTTTTAAAATTTTTAAAGTATTTTTTGAATTTTTTTAAGAATCTAACTAAAAAAAAAAAAATGTTTATTTCTATTCAATTTCACAAATATTTTCAAAATCATCCCGTCGGTCACTACCACAACGTCAGCTAAAAAATATATATATTTATTGTTATACATTTTAAAAAGAGAAACAAATGTAGCAAACCAAACATGTTTCTTTGTTTTTGTTCTCATAAGAAAAAAAAATAAAAAATCAGGACAATGTTCGTTACCAAACATCTTTCTAATCCTCGAATACTCCAGAACGGAAACAGAATTCGCATCCAAGTTTATTGGAAGTAGAAATTGTTGAGGATCCTCTGACCTACGGCCTTCCATATGTGCGCATCCATTGACCCTCAATTATAAAGTGGATAACGCAATTTAAACGCGCAATCAGATAATTAAACAAAAATCGTTTAAATTTTTTTTCTTCAGGTTTTTAAGTTTAAAACAATTTTCTAATCAGCCATATACGAAACAATCAATGAAAATATAACTTCAAAGTAAAAATAAAGTTTGGATAGATCTCACCGGGAAACACCGAAGATAATGATAGAACAATAATAGAACTTAAGTCGGTCATGCCAACCACAAGCACTTTAGATCAAGAATTTAGAATAAATATCTCACAAAAATCTCAGAATAAATATCACTCTTAAAATAGTTCAAACTTATTGTTTTTGATGTCTAAGCTCAATTCCCGAATGTCTATATTAATAGACCTAGAATTAGCCCTCCAACAACAAATTTTCAAATGTTATGTCAACAAATGACACATATGGACCCTATATATCATATAGATTTATAACGACTATATTTGACCAATAGTATAACTTTTAAAACTCTCAATTTAGTCTCAAAAATAATTTGATTTAGTCAATGAAAGTATAGAAAGAATTATATTTAAATATATGAACTAAATCGTAAAGATCAAATAAAATCCTATAAATTTCTTCCATATCTTTGACCCCAAACATTCTCAACAATGATATCAATATTCAAAATTCGCAGGTTTAATAATATGTATTTCAAAGAAATCTTATAATAGATACTTTTCAAATAATATGTCGTTAAATGACAGCCCAAGATCTCATATACCATATATGTTCAAAATATATTTTTTTTTATTTAAAAATATTCTTGAAAAATCTCATTTTGGTCCTTAAAATATTTGTAAATCGAAAACCATAAAAATAGAAAGTATTAAGGTACTTTAATTAGAAGAATATTTAATTAAATGGACTAAATTAATAGGGATCACATAATAGATTGTTCATATTTGAATTACATTCAAATTCCTCTCTTGAAATCATAAAAAACGGATAATTTTTTACTAAGAGACCAAATGAGCCGATTTCCTAACTGAAGCAGTCGGTTGATTGACCTGCTCCAACTAGTTGACTGATCTCCTCCAACTAGTTGACTGATCACTGCCAAGGAAAAATTAGTTGTTGACCTTATACCCATTCGGTTGACCGACCTTGCCCAGTCGATTGACCGAATTGATCAGTGAGCATCCAATTATCTCCATTTCATCTACTGACTCATTCGGTTGACCCACCTCTTTATTCGGTTAATCAATTGGATCAGTGTGCTAAGTTCCTTACCCATTTCAGCTATTGTTTCAAACGATTGATCTATTACTTTTCTTGGTTGACCGAATTGATCTGAAAACTTAACTTTTTATACTTTAAAACATATTTTCCAATTAGGTCAATTATCAAATTCATTTTATATAAGGAGCATATACAATATCTTATTTTAGGATCTTAAACCTATCACTTCTTATCATGACACACATAAAATTAATTCATTTTAAATATCGTGTGTGATTCTAATTCGGATTGCATTAAGAGTATATAGGTAAATAGTTGTTTTCACCTAATTGTCTTCAATGTCTTCAAAACTGTTCATGTCTTCATCATTTTCATCTTACGCCCGTTATACTTTCTTCGACAATTCTTCTTCTTAAACACATTACATGGAACTATAAATCTAAAATCACTTAGTGAAAACATTAGTCTCATAAAAATATCAACACTTAATTGTTCATCAAAACATTGGATTTGACACTTTTCATTTATTTTGTAATAAACATTTGTGTATTTACTATATTATACAATATATATATATATATATATATATATATATATATATATATATATATATATATATATATATATGCAACTATTTTTAAATTGCAATACATCAAGATAGAAAGTATTATGACACTTTAATTAAAAGAATATTTAATTAATGAACCAAATTAATAGGGATCATATAATAAGTCATGCATATTTGAATTACACTCAAATCCCTCAAAAACCTCTATTGGAATCATGAAAAATGGATAGTTTTGACCAAAATAACAAAATAGTTGTTGATTTCACAGTAGCAGTTGGTTAACTGATTGTACCAGTCAGTTGACACACTGCAACCAAACGGTTGACCACTGGATTAGTGGGTTTTTCTCTTTTTAAACACATTACATGGAATTATAAATCTGAAATCACTCAGTAAAAATACCAACACTTAATTGTTCATCAAAACATTGGATTCAATAATTACGATATATGGGGCCCGTTACCCACAAAATCAAATTTGGGTTTTGCCTACTATGTTTTATTCATTGATGATTATTCTAGTTTTACTTGGCTTTATCCATTGAAATTGAAATCTGACTTTTATGATGCTTTCAACTTCAAAAATTTGTGGAAATCATCATTATGCTCGTAACAAATGTTTTCAAAGTGACATTACTGCAGAATTTACTAGCAATTTCTTTAGATCTCACCTTCGTATATTTGGCATTCATCAACCATTCTCTTGTCCATATACTTCTGCCCAAAACGGTCGCGCTGAAGGAAAATATCGTCATGTGACTGAGACCGGCTTGGCGCTACTTTTCTATTCCCGCACTTCTTCTCAATTCTGGGTTGACGCCTTTAGCATTGCAACTTACATTATCAACCGTTTGTCCACACCACTTCTTGGAGGTAAGTCTGCTTTTGAGCTTCTATATGATTCCTCTCCAAATTATAAAAATTTACATCGTTTTGGTTGTCTTGTTTATCTTTGTTTACATGATTATATGCCCCCACAAATTCCCCTCTCCCTCTCCCCAGTATTCCTTGCATTTTTTTGGGTTATAGTCCTTCTTATAAAGGGTTTTATTGTCTTAACCCTACCACCTCTAGGCTATATATCACCCGACATGCTCAATTTGATGAGAATCACTTTCCATTTCTAGATACTTCCCAGGCTCAACCTGTATCCTCCCTCTAATTTTCAAATTTTCTGGAACTAAGTATTCCCTATACATAAATGCCCCCATATTCTTCTGTGCCATATTCCCTTCATATTGCTCAATCCAGACCTAAAATGTGTGTTATTTGTACTGATCCAGTGGATGAATCTTTCCAGGACGATTATTCTTTTGCAGCTCCATCTTTGCAGCACTTGGATCCTAGCCCAGCTCTTCTTGAGCCCAACACTGAGCTGCCTACCATTACTCCTACTACGGCTATTCCAATGGGTTCTCATTCGATGCTCACATGAGCCAAAACTGGTATTTTCAAAACTCGCCACCTAGTGAATCTTAATCTCGTGGGATCCTCTAGTCTTCTCTTTACTTGCCTTATATCCATTGAGCCTAATGGATTCAAATCTACTACTAAGAATCTTGTTTGGCTAGCCGCCATGGATGAAGAAGTTCAAGCCCTACAAAATAATCGTACCTGGATTTTGGTCCCTCGACCTGCTAACACCAACATTATGGGTTCCAAATGGGTGTTTCGGATCAAATACTTACCCGATGGATCTATCAAGCTTCTTAAAGTCTGTCTTGTTGCCAAAGACTATACACAGGTACCTAGTCTCGACTAGACTGACACTTTTAGCCCTGTCATCAAGGATACCATTGTCCGTGTTGTATTCTCTCTTGTTGTGACCAACAAATGGCCTATTTGCCAACTTGATGCCAATAATGTATTTCTCAATGGTCATCTCATTAAACATGTCTATATGGAACATCCTCCTGGGTACATTGTCCCTTACTTCCCTAATCATGTTTTTCAGTTAAAGAAAGCTCTTTGTGGTCTAAAACAAACCCCTCATTCTTGGTTTTAGCGATTCAACTCCTTTCTCATTCACCTTGGTTTTCATTGCAGTCGTGTAGACACAACCCTCTTTGTCTTTCACAGGTAGTCTGATATTATTTATTTGCTTCTTTATGTTAACGACATCATTATTACAGGAAACAACCCCTATTTTCTTGACAACTTTACTTGTAAGCTCAATTCTGAGTTCGCTACTAAGGATTTGGGTTCTCTCGGTTACTTTCTTGGTCTTGAAGCTACAACCACTACTGATGGCCTTTTTATCAGTCAGCTAAAATATGCACAGGATATTCTCACGTGAGCTCAGTTACTTGACAGTAAGCCTATTCACACCTTTATGGTCGTTTCTTATCACATCTCTTTTGATGGTCTTTTATTTTCGGATCCCATTCTTTACAGATCTTATGTTAGTGCTCTCTAGTATTTGACTATCACACATCCAGATATAGCTCACACTATCAACTCTGTCAATCAATTTATGCACTCTTTGACTAAAGACTACTTTCTTGCTGTAAAGCACATTCTTCTCTATATTATGGGCACACTACATTTTGGCCCCACTTTTCGTCCATTCGCTGTTTCTGGTGCTTTAGTTTATTACTCTGATGCTGACTAGGTAGGATGTCCTGACACTCGTTGCTCTACCTCTGGTTATTCTATTTACCTTGGTGACAATTTGGTTTCCTAGAATGCCAAGAAGCAACCTATTGTTTCTTGTTCAAGCTGTGAGTCTTACTATCGTGCTCTTGCTCTCACTACCGTAGAAATTCTTTGCCTCACGCATCTCCTTCGTGACCTTAAAGTTTCTCTTCCATAATGACCTCTTCTATTATGTGACAATAAAAGTGCAATTGTTTTGAGCTCTAACCCTGTTTCTCACAAGCAGGCCAAGCATATTGAGTTAGACTACCACTTTCTTAGCGAACTTGTTGTCTCTGGAAAATTTCGCGCATAGTATGTGCCCTCTCACTTACAGGTTGTCGATATCTTCACCGAAAGTGTGCATAGGCCTCTCTTTCAATTTTTTCGATCCAAGCTCTATGTTTGTTCAAATCTGATGCTCAACTTGCTAGGGGGTAGGGGGTTTTGTTGAGGATTCTCTGCCTTAATCTACGGCCTTCCATATGTGCATCCATTAACCCTCAATTATAGCCTTCCATGTGTATCCATTGACCCTTGATTAGCTAATCCTTTCCATTTATTTTGTAATCAACATTTATGTGTATTTACTACATTATACAGTATATATATATATATATCACCACTCAAAAAGTATGGTGGTTTTTCAAACATTCTTAGAAATAGAAAAGCAAAAACACTAACCAAAAACCACCTTAGTATCACTAAATCTCCTTTACTTTGAAACCCTACACTTTATTCCTTCTATTCTTAATAATGTTCCACATGATGTCCCGGTTACGGTTTTTAGCAAGAAAGCCAAATGCTCGTCGAAAAATTTAATTTGTGAACCTAAAGGAACCAAACCATTTTGCCTCCTCTCTTTCTCTCTCTCTCGATCTTGATGTAATGAATCACTCAACCTCTTTGTTTTGAAGTTAAGGTGACTTCTCTCCTATTCTAAGGGTTTGATTTTTTCTAGCTTGCATGTAGATTTAGTTGGTTCTCTTCTTTAATTTTGGTTGAATGGTGCATGAAAATACCTTTTGATTATTGAATCTAGAATTTATACATGATTTTCAAATCTACACTTTCTAGGATTTATATATGGTTTTGGATTTTGATTTTCGTTTTTATCTCGTCTTGTCTATTTTAAATGTCAAGTTTGGTATTTTGTGATGAAACATGTTTGGTTTCTTTATTGGTGAGTCGTTGGTTTATGCGGTAACTTTGTAGTGAATATGGTAACGTTGTTTCAGACATTTACATTATTTGTTCCTTGTATTGTATTTGCTAATTTTTTAATTCAATATTGTTGATAGCATGATACCCACATGTTTCTTGAAATATAAGTGTTTTAACTTGTGGGTACCATATATATTTTTTGTATAACTAGTATATAAGTGATGTGGGGAAAATCCACCACCCCCTCCAATCAACGAGCACTACCTGTGAATAACCTTGAGGAGACCATATGTGTGATCTCTGCAAAACTCTGACTAGCGAGTAGGGAGACTAAGTGGATCCATTGACCTCCTTCCTGAGCTCCAACCTCGTGGTGCCAAGCTCTTAATGTGGCCGAGCTTCGAGCTTCTTATGCCCAAACCATCTCAACAAGTAGCCTTACTTAATATGGTCGAGCTCCGATCTCCTCATGCTCAGACCACTTTAATAGGTATCCTTACCTAGTTCATCAAAGCTCATCAACATGGAAGACCCTTCCAGTTCATCTGAGCTTTGAGTTTTTTGTTAGCGAAAATCATCAGCATGGAAGATCCTTCTAGTTCATCCGAGCTCTAAGCTCATTGTCATCAGAACTCATCAACATGGAAGACCCTTCTAGATCATTCGAGCTTCGGTCTCCGTATACTCTATGCTTGGTAAACCACAAATGGGAAAGTCATCAGTCGAGCACCTACCTCCGAGCACCTAATAATTGGTAACTCCAGCTTTGAAGACCCAACCGTTGAGCTCAACAGTTCAAATCTCCTCCATAAAGAAGATCAGCTCGTCAATTTAACTCTCCTTTCCGAAAGAGGTCATCTCAGTTTAGCTTTGCTTCCAAAGAAGGTCAGCCCGTTGGTTCAGCTCTTCCTCCGAAAGAGGTTAGCTTGTTGGTTCAGCTCTCCCTCCAAAAGAAGGTTAGCTCGTTAGTTCATCTTTTCCTCCCCAAGGAGGTCAACTTGTAAGACCTGGACTTTAGCATGTACGTCATTATTTTCAATTTAGAGCATTTAGAAAAATTTCGGGGTAAAAAAAAAAATTGAGTTGATTAAAAACCAAATCAAAAGTTTATGGGTCAAATTTGCAAAATTGTCAATTAAAATCTAAAAATTTAAAATGTGAAGGGTGAAATTATATTTCTAGAAACTCATAAATGTTGAAGTGAACTAAAATGAAGATTTTAAGAAATTAGAGGGGAGGGAAGAGTATTTAAGCACATGGGTCTTTATATAAACTTATATATATAGACATATATTCGTGCATGTGTGTGCAGTGAGGGCCGAAGACAAAAAGAGAAGAGAACCGACGACGTGGCGTGAAGAGATCAAACATCCATCCACTTAATTCATGCATATATATAGGATTCATTCACGCTAGAAGGATCGAGAAAGCTTAAGAAAAAGAAACTCATAAATCTAGAGAGAGAGGAAGAGAATCGGAGTGTGTCCTGTTCACTGTCATCGATCAACCGTTGATCAATAGTGTGTGTTTCAGTGTGTGCATGTGATTGAACGAGTGTATATTCTGTGTACATTGTGAGTGTGTGTTGATTTCACTAAAAACCAAACAGGGCCAGTGGGCGTGTTTTGACCCTCGCTGTCGACGTCGCCGGAGTTCGTGTGTAGGTTCTATCCTGATGGGCCGTCGATTGTGGGAATGTATGGGTGTGTTCATTCTGTTCGTCATTGATGGTCGACAATGATCGTGTGTGTGTGTGTTCGTTCAAATGTTGTGAGTGTGTGCATTTTTTTCATCATCGATGGTCGTCGGTGATCGGTGTCGTCGCCGTCTGTGTGTATGTTGCTGCTCTGTGTGTGCGTGTGTGTGTGTTCAACCATCAATGGTGTGGCTGTGTGCATGTCGCCATGAGTGTAAGAGGTGAGACCAGCGTGTGTGTATGTGTGTGTGTTTCGCCGCTGGCATGTGTATGTGTGTGTGCTATTTCAACAGCGTATGTGTATAATTGGGGGTGTTGTGCTACTATGGGTGGTGTCTGTGTCGTCGCCGTCGATCAACAGGCGATCGACAGCGTGTGTGAGAGTGTTTCGTTGTGTGTAGGTGATCAGGTAAAGGTATGTGTGTGGCGGTGGATTCCAAATAGAAATAGAGAATAGAGAGAGAGGATCGGCGGTGGATGCTCATCCGGTGGTGTGGGTTGCTGGTTCGGCGGTGTGTTCGAACAGTGGTGGGTGTCCGTCCAGTGCTGGCGTAGGAGTGAGCGGGCTTGTGTATATGTTCTGTGATTGTGTGTGTGTGTGTGTGTTCTACTAGACGACTGCATGTGTGTGTGTGTGTGTGTTGTTCCTGCTCTATGTGTGTGTGTATCCTGTATGTGGGAGTGTGTAAATAGGTCCGGTGGTGTTGTCGTTCGGCGGTGTGTGTGTGTGTGTAAATCGCTGGAGTTGTCGTCGGAGAGTTAGAGAGAGATGAAGTGGGTATGTGTGTGTGGGTGTGTGGGTGTCTCTGTATGTGTGTTGTTGCGATTGTATGTGGGTGGTTGGTTGTGGGTTGGCCGGCGGACGGTGGCAGGGATGAGTGGAAGAGGCCGACGGCTGCAGCAGAACAACAAATAGAAACGGAAAGTAGAAACAAAAAATGGGGAAAAAAAAAAAAAGATGAGAAGAAAAGAATAAATTACATAAAGAACCCCAATAAAAATTCAAAATCCGTCTCGCGACCCGTAAACGATTCGGAATGGGTAACGTTTTTCGTTAAATTTATTTTAATTTTGTTAAATTAAATTTTAGCATAAAAATTTTGTAACAGGAATAATAAATTTGGGACTGTTAAATGAAAAATTAACCGAATAATAATTTTACATAATAAAATGTGGGGACAGAAAAATAACAAAAATTAGGGTTTGCATTACATGATTAGGTGATTTTATATAAAGTATTAATTTAGACCCTGTCACTTTTAGGTTCGCAGGCACCGGAGTACTGGTAGAGAATAGGCTGTTAAAGTCTTCGAAAACGGATAATCAAGTGAGTGTATTGTTTTCTCACCAAACTATTTTCTATGTATATATATGATGACATATATGTTTACTTACACTGTACGATTTCATAAATGATATAGATCAAACACGTTTTTGGGGTGAGTTGGTAAAATGAATTTCCGGGAAATTGTGTTGGTTTCTAAAAAGAATGATTAAAAATAATTTTCGTTGGATATGGGTGGTTTTGAAAAGAGAGTGAAAAATATATGGTTTTCTTAAAAATGCTTGGTTTTCTAAAAACAAAGGTGGAAAAACAGTTTTTACTGAAGTTAATGGTACAAAGGTGAAAAATTGATTTTTTTTTACTGAAATTGGTGGTGCTTTTAAAAATGAGAGTGAAAAACGTGATTTTGAAAATTCTCCCTGAAAGGGGTGTGGATTTTTTACGATGTGGTGTAAAATGTATTTCTTCCCTTAAGGGATATGGATTTTTTAACTATACTGATGATTTTGACGATACCATAGTTGTTCTCCCTAAAAGGGGTGTGGATTATATTTCTCCCCGTAAGGGGTGTGGATTCTTCCCATGGGATGTGGATGTTTCTCCTCATGAGGGGTGTGGATTATATTTCTTCCCAAAAGGGGTGTGGATATTTTGTAGGAAGGCATTCCTACGGATGTTACGGTACCGTTACAACTCCCGATCGCGAGGTTAAAACGATCACTATGGTTAGCCAGTGTGTGTTGTGGTGGAATGGTGGTTTGAGATGTGGTGTTTTACTTATATTAGGTGATTGGTATGATTTTATACTAGATGGATTTAGATGAAACTTATTTATATCGCTTTATTTTTACTACTTATATACTGGAGATTTTACCAGTTATGTGGTGTTTATATATTTATACTTGATCCATATTTAATTGTGGTAATATTTAGAATGTATTATTATTTTAAAAATATTTTACTAAGAAGGTAGTACACTCGCAGGTGAAATAGCTAGGAGTCAGTCGCCTACTGGCACTAGGTCAAATCCGGAGGTGCAATAGAGAAGGAATATCTTGGGGGTGCTACTTGAAGGGAAACTAAATGAGAGATTTAGGGTTTCATATTCATGTTGTTAAATGAATAAATTTTTTGGGACTAGTGTTCGTAAATAAGATAGTGTATATACTTATGATTTGTTCTATGATTGAGTTTTTATTTTTGTCGTCTATAATAAGTTAGATATTCAGGTGATGTCGTGTCGACATCACGCCGGCCCCACAGTGACGGGTGTCCGGGGTGGGGTGTGATAATTTTGGTATCAGAGCCTAGGTTATAGGTTCTGTAAGCTTGTCAGTTGTTGTGTCAGTAGAAGACCATGAGATAGGAGGACGTGCCAGTCGTCTAGTCAGTAGGGGACATGAGATAGGGTGTCAATAAGTTAGTTCGGTACGTGAGTGTTAGTTCTTTCATTAGTACATTGGCAGGGTGCATTAAGGGTTGTCTTATTGGCAGGTAGTGTTACGACCACGTGGTGATATTGCCAGTAGCAGATTTGAGTGATGTTGGTGGTGGTAATGGGTGGATCATGATGGGGAAAGTATAAATAATTGGAAATGCGAGATTTTAATTGAGAAACAATTGTATGCAAATAAGGTAAGGATGAGATAACGATCGGTAGCCCTTAGTTTGTTGTTATTAACTCCTAGATAGGAGAGCAGAACACTGACATTGGAAAGTTGTATAGTTGGAACTAAGGATGTGAGAAAACTGTGGCGAGAAAAACGTTTTAGGTGGACAGGAAGGTAGAGTAAAAGTTTTTGGAACTAGGAAATATAACAAACGAAATAAAAGATGATATGTAGGAAGTAGTCGAGAATTGTGGGTCTGGGATGATAGTAGGTGCACGTAAATATAATCCATTTATATAAGTAATATGGAGTTGCCGGTGAAGTCAATTTTTTTATGAATAAAGGTATGTATTGTTGGGAAGGCGTAACTAGTACCTCAGTTAGTCTGATAGTGGGTCTAGGAGGTTAGGAAAATATTAAAGAGAGGATATCAAAATACAGTACGCAGGTGCTGGGCATAAGTTAAAACAAGGTTCGTCGATGGATACAGTAGTAGCTAGGGATTTTCCCTATGTAGTTCCAAGAATTGTGGTTGCTGTTAAATAAGTTCCATAATTTTAAGGAGGTGAACGTTCGGCTCAGTAAGTTGGTTAAATATACTTGTGTTGATAAAATGTGGAAAATTGAAATTTAAAATTATAACCTTGGGACTTTAAAGGTGGTCGCTGTGGTGTAGGAAAACTTGAGTGGATTAATTTAAGTCGACGATTGATTGCACTTAATTGAATTTAAATAATTTCTGTGGTGTAAAAATATTTGGACTTGGAGTAAGTTAGTTTTTGGTTTAGGAAATCTTTAATAGAAGAACCTTGTGACAGCCCTGAGAAACCGGGTCGTTATCATAAATTAGACTATCAACTCATGATTTACGTAGACCTGTTGTGTTTTTTTTTTCTATAAAGATTCGGTGTTGGGCACTCATTGGTTAGAATGGATGGGTGGTTAAATCGATCGTAAAAGACCAGGGTGTTAGATTTTATTTTTTGAGTAGGGCATTCTCAGTTGAAGGTTAGAGACTGTGACGTGGTGAAAACGGTGATCCGGTCGAGAATAGAGAAGAGCATGTAGAACGTCTCCAAAATGTGTTGCTGATGCTGCAAGAAAAGCGATTGTGTGCCAAATGCAATAAATATGAATATTGGTTGGATCGAGTGGAAAATTGGGACGAGTGCTCTTGGGACATAGTATTCAAGTGAATCCAAAAGGAATCGAAGTGTTGGGTTGATGGAATATGGAGAAAGCCGAGAACGTGTGATTGAAATTCGAAACTTGTGGAGTGGCAATGATTATGGTTACCTTGACAACTTCACAACATTTCTGGAATGACGGGATTTGTGCTTTGAGGCAGAAATCGGGGAACGTGGTTGCGCATATTTGGGTTGCTTATATTAATGTATGGGCCAAGTTGAGATCCTTGTGAGTTTCGTGGGTAGTTGGTTAGATGACCACGTTATTCGAACTCGTGATGTGAAATCGACTTTGATCGATGGTGTGGTAGGAGCTCAGAAGTTGGATGTCTGGTTGGATAGATTAGAGGAGAAGGAAATGGACAATGGTCATAGGACTGACTATCGTGTCAGAAATAATGATGAAATTATAATGATTTAAAATAGATTGCGTGTTTTTAATGATGCCCATATAACGGAAGAGACCTTAAAAGTGGTGTATAGAGCAATAAATGTAATGCCTCGGTAATATCGACTCTATTAAGATTGCGTGAATATTATTAGTAAATTTAAATGGAATTGGGAAAGCGCAGCATTTGTTGTTAGGTGTTTTGTTTGGTTAAGTAGTAATATTCAGGTAGGTTATTGTAACCTTGACCTATTCCAGAAGGGAAACGGGAGAGTAGTTTGAGGAATATTTTCTTTATGCATATGCCAAGTATATATATATTGACGGGATTGTTTGGTTGCATGATACACCAGTTCAATGCAAATGTCGCACAAAAGTGGAAAAAAAAAATTGGATGTTGACTTATACGTTTGATAAGGATTAGTGGCTCTTAGAATTCTGAAATCATAAGTGTTGTCGTAGTATTGTGATTTGGATGATACTTGTTATCAAAACAAAGTAAGCCGTCATTGTATGAACAGTCAGCGGAAGAAACTCAAAAATGCAGTAGTGAAGGGTGATAACTTAAATTGGCGTGAAATAAACATAGAAATTCGGGTAGTTAATCACAGATAATAATTCTCTATTGGGAAAGCTGTATGGGGAAACTGTAGTAGAAGAAACTGATAGTCATTTGAATATTCGGGTTGAATTTCTATACTCCTTAAGAGGCCCAAGTCAAAGTTGATACTTTGTTTCATTTATGGATTACCGGTTTATCAGGAAGTACGATTCAGGTGTTGGAGGATATGTTGAGGAGTGGTGTCATGGAAGTTGTTGGTAAGGGTAATGGTTGTGCAGCGTTAATGAAATATGTTTACACTAACAGATATTTTGTCGTCGATCAAGGTGGCATCGTATCAAGCGCTATATGGAAAAGATACATGATTCCAGTTAAATAGACTGAACTAAGATAGGAGAACGGAAATTTTTCGAGATTTAGAAATAGTTCGATGTGACTACATTTGTATTGAAAATTGGAAGTTATTGAGATTTCAAGGGAAAATGATAATTTGAAATATCTTTGAGTTGATATATATTCATGATGTAATATTTTATAGTCAGTAGTTAGAAATTCTTAGAATGTATCGAATCTTTGTGATTGGGGCGTACCTATGTCCTTGGATTCGTATATATACCTGGATATATGCTTGAAGCATGTTAGGTAGGTTAAAACGGAATTGAAGCTCGTGACCATGTCAAGGATTTAATCAAATGTGGAGGCATGAAAGGAATTCTTATAGATAACCTAGTTGATGTATTTGAGTTGTAATTATGTGGGTTGGTGCTATCTAGGTGTTGTAAAGGATATCTATATGATTGTATCACGATTTTAAACGTATTTATGTGGTGGATTGCAAGATATTGAGGTTAATGAGGGTTGGGTTATCGATGCTTATGAGACTGGTGGCGATGTTTGTTGAGTTACATGTTGAATGGAAATAATGTTGCGAACGGGGTGACTGGAAAATGTCGAAAGAAATGGATAAGTGTTGATTATGACGGAATGATATAAAGCCAATTCATTGAGACTACCATAATAGTTTAAGAATATAGGGTATTATATCGTTATTGATTGTAATTTTATCGGAGTAGCGCAACGGAAGCGTTAGAGATATGAAATAGTTGGTTACTTGTGTTGGGCGTTACCGACCAAACTGCACACTGTTTGCTGGACATTGGATATAATGTTAGCTACTGCGAATGAAATTATTGCAATGAATGTGGAAATGATTTGACAAAAATTGTCGGTTACAAATTAGGGGTGACGTTAGGTTATGGAACCCTATATAGAAACCAATTAGTCTAGAATAAAGTGTGACAAATGTAACTATGTGGTGTACGTCTGATGTATTAATGTTTTGATTAAGTTATTAATTCTTATTGGTTGATATATTTCGGGACGAAATTTCTTTTAGGATGGAAGGGATGTAAGACCCGGACTTTAGCATGTACGTCATTATTTTCAATTTAGAGCATTTAGAAAAATTTCGGGGTTAAAAAAAATTGAGTTGATTAAAAACCAAATTAAAAATTTATGGGTCAAATTTGCAAAATTGTCAATTAAAATCTAAAAATTTAAAATGTGAAGGGTGAAATTATATTTCTAAAAACTCATAAATGTTGAATTGAACTAAAATGAAGATTTTAAGAAATTAGGGGGGAGGAAAGAATATTTAAACACATGGGTCTTTATATAAACTCATATATATAGACATATATTCGTGCGTGTGTGTGCAGTGAGGGCCGAAGACAGAGAGAGAAGATAACCGGTGACGTGGCGTGAAGAGATCAAACATTCATCCGCTTAATTCATGCATATATATAGGATTCATTCACGCTAGAAGGATCAGGAAAGCTTAAGAAAAAGAAACTCATAAATCTAGAGAGAGAGGAAGAGAATCGGAGTATGTCCTGTTCACCGGCAGTGTGTGGGTATCATCATCATCGATCAACCGTTGATCAATAGTGTGTGTTTCAGTGTGTGCATGTGATCGGACAAGTGTGTATTCTGTGTGCACTGTGAGTGTGTGTTGATTTCACTGAAAACCAAACCGGGCCGGTGGGCGTGTTTTGACCCTCGTTGTCGACGTCGCCGGAGTTCGTGTGTGGGTTACGTCCTGATGGGCCGTCGATTGTGGGAATGTATGGGTGTGTGCATTCTGTTCGTCGTTGATGGTCGACAATGATCGTGTGTATGTGTTCGTTCAAATGTTGTGGGTGTGTGCATTTTCTTTGTCGTCAATGCTCGTCGGTGATCGGTGTCGTCATCGTCTATGTGTATGTTGCTGCTCTGTGTGTGCGTGTGTGTGTGTGTGTGTTTGGCCATCAATGGTGTGGCTATGTGCGTGTCGTCATGAGTGTGGGAGGTAAGACCAGCGTGTGTGTGTGTGTTTTGTCGCCGGCATATGTGTGTGGCAGGGAGAAGTGGAAGAGGCCGGCGGCTGCAGCAGAACAGCAAACAGAAACGGAAAGTAAAAGCAGAAAACGGGGAAAAAAATAAGAAATTACATAAAGAACCCCAATAAAAATTCAAAATCCGTCTCGCGACCCATGAACGATTCGGAATGGGTAACGTTTTTCGTTAAATTTATTTTAGTTTTGTTAAATTAAATTCTAGCATAAAAATTTTGTAACAAGAATAATAAATTTGGGACTGTTAAATGAAAAGTTAACCGAATAATAATTTTACATAATAAAATGTGGGGACGGGAAAATAACGAAAAATTAGGGCCTGCATTACATGATTAGGTGATTTTATATAAAATATTAATTTAGACTTTGTCACTATTAGGTTCGTAGGCATCGGATTACTGATAGAGAATAGGCGGTTAAAGTCTTCGAAAACGGATAATCAAGTGAGTGTACTGTTTTTTTGCCAAACTATTTTTTATGTATATATATGATGACATATATGTTTACTTACAATGTACGATTTCATAAATGATATGGATCAAATAGGTTTTTGGGGTGAGTTGGTAAAATGAATTTCCAGGGAATTGTGTTGGTTTCTAAAAAGAATGATTAAAAATAATTTTCGTTGGATATGGGTGGTTTTGAAAAGAGAGTGAAAAATATATGATTTTCTTAAAAGTGCTTGATTTTCTAAAAACAAAGGTGGAAAAACAGTTTTTACTGAAGTCGGTGGTACAAAGGTGGAAAACTGATTTTTTTTTACTGAAATTGGTGGTGCTTTTAAAAATGAGAGTGAAAAACGTGATTTTGGAAATTCTCCCCAAAAGGGGTGTGGTTTATATTCTCCCCATAAGAGGTGTGAATTTTTGACGATGTGGTGTGAAAATGTATTTTTTCCCGTAAGGGATATGGATTTTTTAACTATACTGATGATTTTGGCGATGCCATAGTTGTTCTCCCCGAAATGGATGTGGTTTCTTCCCGAAAGGGGTGTGGATTCTTCCCATGGGATGTGAATGTTTCTCCCCATAAGGGGTGTGGATTATATTTCTCCCCAAAAGGGGTGTAGATATTTTGTAGGAAGACATTCCTACGGATGTTACGGTACCGTTGCAACTCCCAATCGCGAGGTTAAAACGATCACTATGGCTAGCCAGTGTGTGTTGTGGTGGAATGGTGGTTTGAGATGTGTGTTTGAGATGTGGTGTTTTACTTATATTGGGTGATTGGTATGATTTTATACTAGATGGATTTGGATGGAACTTATCTATATCGCTTTATTTTCACTGCTTATATACTGGAGATTTTATGAGCTATGTGGTGTTTATATACTTATGCTTGATCCATATATAATTGTGGTAATATTTAGAATGCATTATAATTTTAAAAATGTTTTACTAAAAAAACAGTACACTCGCAGGTGAAATAGTTAGGAGTCGGTCTCCTACTGGCACTAGGTCAAATCCGGAGGTGCGATAGAGAAGGAATATCTTGAGGGTGCTACTTGAAGGGAAACTAAATGAGAGATTTAGGGTTTCGTATTCGTGTTGTTAAATGAATAAAAATTTTGGGACTGGTGTTCATAAATGAGAGAGTGTATATACTTATGATTTGTTCTGTGATTGCGTTTTTATTTTTGACGCCTATAGTAAGTTAGATATTCAGGTGATGTCGTGTCGACGTCACGTCGGCCCCACAGTGACGGGTGTCCTGGGTGGGGTGTGACACAACTCGTCGGTTCAGCTCTCACTCCTAAAGAAGGTCAGCTCGTTGGTTCAACTCTCCTTCTGAAAGATTTCAGCTCGATTCAACTTTCATTCCTAAGGAGGTCAGCTCGGTGGTTCAGCTCTCTTTCCCAAAAGAGGTCAACTCGTCGATTCAGTTTTCCCTCCCCAAGAAGGTTAGCTCGTCGGTTCAGCTCTCTCTCCCAAAGGAGGTCAGCTCGTCGTCTGGGGGACTGAGCTCCATTCTCCGAGCACCCCAAGCTCGGTTTCTTCTCCTATTAATCCCCCTCAACGTCTATATGGCTTCCGAACAAATATTTTTACCCTAAGATCAACGCCAGGGGCTACGACGACTCATTCCAATATCTCATTCGCCATGGACCAAGCCCATTGCACTCTCCATGATGGGCCTGAACGCTAAGCCCAGAGGCTTAATCTCTCCACTCGCCAACTCATTGGCCAAGGGCTGGATTGGGGTAATTAATCGAGTGCAGGCCCCAAATCCTACGGTCCTAATCGAGCTATCTCCTATAAATACCTAGCCATCCACATACCCAGGTATCGCCCTTTATTTGTTTGGAAGTATTTTTAGCCTCTCCTCTGAGCGCTTACTCTCACACTAGATGGACTTGACTGGGCACAACCCCGGTAGGGCTTTGTGCAGGTACAACTCAGGACCTCAGTTTGGAATCTTGACTCAGATTGTAAGGAGTGACCCTGAACCTCAAAGCGAAAGAAATTTACCGATCTTCAATCTCGGTCTCCAGCATATATCAACATTCACCTCAGCAAGAGAACTTCATGTGTACTCTAACCGGACCAACTTGAGGTGTTAACCACTTTTTGACACCAACAATAATTTTTATTCTTACTATAGAAGATGTCAGTGGTTTCAGTAAATGTAAATTTCAACTTTGGTGATTATTTCACACTCCCCCATCAATTATGGCTAATAATTTGTTAGAATATGTTGATGGTAATAAGAGAACTCTTGACAACTATGACTTGAATTAGTAAGCATGAAGAAATGCATAGCAAATCATATGTAAACTCTCATGAGGGTATTTTAGTCAATTTCCCACTCAATTTTGGTGGAAAATGCCAAAAAAATCATTTGACTCTCCCCTTGCAAGCAATGATGTGGTGGTGAACCTCTCATTCGAATTCAGTGCTCTCCAAACCGTGCGAGAAGGTCTTCCCGTGTGAACGATAAATCCCGTCAAAACAAACAAAATTTATTTCCCATATTATGGAGAGTTGAGGAGTTCTTTACCTTTTTAACCCCAAAAAAATCAAAATTGCTTGACTAGTGTGAGTTTGAACTTATTTTTCAAATTAAAGAAAATCGGCCACATCTCGGCCGGTTTAATTTCTTTCTTACATCTCACTAGAAACTAGCCAGAATGCAGTCGATTTTTGGTGAGATGTAAGTACCGGCCCAGTTTGGGGCGGTGCTCACATGCAGCCTACTCCACCACGTAGGCTGCAGGGGGGACAAGGGAGCCTACAAAGGTGCATGCCCTCACACCCAGAGTTATAATTTTTTTTTAATTTTAGATTTAAAAAAAAAAAAATTAAAACAAATTAATATATTTTTTTAATTTTAAAAATTAATATATTTATCTAATTTTTAATATTAAATTAATATAATAATCACTTATTATATTGATTAACAACGAAAAACTCAATGCACCATCTCCCTCTCCTATTTACTTCTATTTTTCTTCAAAAAAAAAAATTAATTTAATTAAAAAAATATAATTTTTAACTAGTTCTATTAATGTATATAATATATTAATTACTTTTAGTTGAAAAGAAATTGACTACACTTTTCAATTATATATATGCATGCAAACAAATTGTTTGCATGGAAATTTTTATTTTTTCCAAACAAACGAACAATCTGCATGCATCAAACCATTCTCAACGTCCTTTATTATTTATTATTTACAAATATAAATTACGAGAAAAATTTATTCAGTTGTACAAAATTTTTTGGCAAATTTGAACGCACGAATAATATCCTATCTATATCCTAAATGGACCCAATTTTTTTTTGACATAAATGTTTTTCATAATACTCCATAATGTGAAACTTACGACACTAAAAACGGATTAGTGAATAATTTTTAAAAAATCGTCAAAATTGTCCTAATGGTTTGTTTTCATGTCATTTTTTTTGGCAATTTTAAACGCACAAACGATACCCTATCCGTAGCCAAAATGGACCCCATTTTATATATATATATATATAAGCTCTTTTCATGATACTCTATAATGAAATTTATGACATTGAAAACGGATTAGTAAATGATATTTAAAAAAAAAAAATATCAAATTTGCAATAATGGGCTGCTTCTATGTCACAGTTTTTGCGTTCAAAGTTGCTAAAAAAAACGGTGGCATGGAAACAACCTATCAAGACAATTTTGACGATTTTTTGAAAACCGTTCACTAATTCATTTTTAGTGTCATAAGTTTCATTATGGAGTATTATGAAAGGATTTTATGTCAAAAAAATTGGATCCATTTAGGATACATATATGATATCATTTGTGCATTCAAATTTACCGAGAAAAACTGTACAACTGAATAAAATTCTCTCATAATTTATATTTGTACATAATAAATAATCAAGAACATTGAGGATTGTTGGATGCATGCTGATTGTCCGTTTGTTTGTCAAAAAATTTGCATGGAAACAAATAATCTGTCTGCATACATATAAAGAATCAAAAAGTACGGTCGATTTTTTCCAACTGAAAATAATTAATATATTATATAAATTAATAGAAGTAATTCAAAAACATATTTATTTTTTTAAAATTAATTTTTTTTTTTAAATATTTGAATTTGGAGAAAAATTGAAGTAAATAGGAAAGGGAGACGGTACATTTGGTTTTTCGTTGTTATTTTTTCAAATTCTGTATTTTTAAATATATTTAAAAAAAAGTGGATTATTATATTACTTAATATTAAAAAAATAGATAAATTTGGGGGTTGGTGTAGGCCCCTTGCCTCCCTCTCAGCAGCCTACATGGAGTAGGCTGCATGTGAGCACCGCCCAAATTGGGTCAATGCTCACATCTCTAGAAATCGGCCGCATTCTAATTGGTTTCTGGTGGGATTTAAAAAAATAAAATAAATAAATAATAATGAAATCGGTCGGGATATGGTCGGTTTCCTCTATTTTGGGAAATAAGTTCAAACTCACAGTAATTAGGTAATTTTGATTTTTTTTTTTTTTGGTTTAAAAAGATAAAGAACTCATAGTAGAGGGAGTAAAATGTAGGATTCCAAGTGAAGGGGGATTAGTGATGCCAAGTGAAAGTAGGGGGAGGGGGTAAAAAGGAATTTCCCTTAAATATTGCCATTTTTATTTCAACAATTCGTAAATTTAAACTTTTTGTTTTTGCCGTCTATTCCCTCATAGTATCCTTATGACAAGTATAAGATTCTCTTAAAAAAATCATTACATTACATGAAATTCATCCGTAATTTTTATGCAGTGCAGTTATTACCAAATTTATGACAAAATTATTATAACTAGTGAGTTAGTGAATAGTGGACAATGAAAAATAGGACTAACGGCAAAAATTCTGAGATAATTTCGGTGATAGATTAATCTAAATTATATCAAAATCGATAGAAAAAACGATCAAAATCCAATAAGAATTCGCCACAAGGGAAAATAATATATCTCTGTAGAAATTAATTGACATAGGGCAATAATACTGGAAAGCATTTGGACATATATTTTATTGAAAGAAAAAAACTAAAATATTTTTAAAAAATTGTGTAGCAATAGTTTACTACTTTTTTAATCTTTTTTATCAAACACCCCTCACAAACGTATAGATAAAAATTTACTAGATGCGTTGATATTTTAAATAATTGAGATTTAAAAATTTTGAATTTTAACGTTATTTACATCAAAATAATTGAGATTTAAAAATTTTGAATTTTATCGTTATTTACATTTGATGTAAGTATATCACCTTCAATCAGATTTAACAATAAAAACAAATCCACAAAATTTTAGTAACCAAGAAATTTTAATTTACAGAACTTAAAAAAATAATCTAAAAAATTGATTGAGATGGAGGCTATTTGATTAGATATATGTATGAATCGAGCGACTTATATTTAAAAATTTAAGAATTTTAATTAATTTTGTAAAAATTATAACTTTATAAGGGTAAAAGTGAAAATTTTAAAAAGTTGAAGGGAGGCTTGAGTCGCCCCTTGGCCTTATATCACTCTGCCCCTAGCCATGAGCCAACTTTAGTACAATATTCAGTTTCTGTTCCAAGTTTTATGAGAACAGAAATAGAAGAAATTTTTAAAATCTAAATAAAGAGATAGTCAAGAGAACTTTGAAAGGAAAAAAAAAAAAACACAAACATCATATAGAGGTGCAATGATAAGAAGAAATTAAAGTATCCCACGACTATTATTATGAAGAAACTCAAATATGTATATACAATACAACCCCCAAAATGAAATTATGAACAAAATTTTAAAATCTTAATAAAAATCATGTGAAAAGAATATGAGATATTGATCACGAAAAATCACAAACAACACTCATCTATAGTCATTTTCCCAGGCAATGGATGATGATTCTTAAGCCAGGAAGAAAAGAATAAAAAAAAAAAAAAAAAAACCATAATTCCCACCCAAAAAAAAAAGTAAATAATTAAAAATTAACTAATTATCCCTACTGCCGGAGGCGACTTTCCGGTGGCGCCTTGAACCAGATTTCCGGTC
The DNA here is from genome assembly GCA_016647705.1 of Eucommia ulmoides. NCBI lineage: Eukaryota > Viridiplantae > Streptophyta > Magnoliopsida > Garryales > Eucommiaceae > Eucommia > Eucommia ulmoides. The sequence continues at coordinate 170,736 of JAENRU010000490.1, read as the reverse complement.
TCTCCCACGTCTTGTCGGGTTGTTTCTAACGCGAGAATTTAGATCAGTTTCTTCTGAAATCAGGGTAGAGATTTTCTTGGGTGTTGTGGCTGGCAAAGGTGGTGGTGGAGCAAAAATGGTTGTAGTAGCCGCCGGCAAAGGTGGTGGTGGAGCAAAAATGGTTGTAGTAGCCGCCGGCAAAGGTGGTGGTGGAGCAAAAATGGCTGTAGTAGCCGCCGGCAAAGGTGGTGGTGGAGCAAAAATGGCTGTAGTGGCCAGAGGCAGAGGTGGAGCGCGCTGCTCGAGCACATCTCTATGGTACCCCTGCAAAATGGAGTGAGAGTTACCAATAAGTCGAATTTTGGCAGAATTTCCGAAAAGAAAAGAGAGAAGAAAATTATTTCTCTTTGGTGATTCAAATGAGAGAGGAGAAACTGAACTTCTAGTAATGAGATTCTGATGTTTTTTATCCAAATAGGAATGGTCTGCCCTAGGACTAGACCAGCAAGACAGCCACCTAGGGCCCTTATATATATATTAATTTCATTTTTTTATTTATTAATATCATGTAAAGTAAATAAAAAAATCAACCCTGGTTCTATAACTATTATTCAAAAGGATATTTTAATTTTATAAAGAATTATGATTATTAAAAAAAAATGATAAAATATTAATGGCTCTCATATTTCAGGCCTCTGATTTCTAATCGCCAGCTTTGCAATCATGGCGTAAAGCAAGAGGATGGGAGAGAGAAGAGGTTGTCAAAAGCAAATATAACAAAAAACAAGGAAAATTAATGGGGGAGAGTTTTCTTCTCATAACGAGTTTATTGATAGGTGTAAAATACCTATCTATTTCGAAACCGAATTTGTTAGTTTTTAGCGTATTAGTTATATTTAATTTCTTTTTTAGTTTGTTTTAGTGTAAAACAGGTGAAGGGACGTTAACAAACAATAAACAAGCGAAAACGGTGGAGAAACGGTGAACAAAACAAGAAGAACAGGGTTTCGGTGCATGAAGACCACCGCCTAGGCGGAAATTCCACCGCCTAGGCAGAAAAGAGGCAGAAAGTTGGAGTGCTGAAGTGCTGAATCACCGCCTAGGCAAGGAAACCACCGCCTAGGCGAAATAACGTCAGAATGTTGTGCCAGCAGCCACCGTCTAGATGGAGAAACCACCGCCTAGGCGAAGATCCGACAGAAGCTTAACCGACTCAACCACCGCCTAAGTGGTGAACCACCACCTAGGCGGTGACACTCTGCACAGAAATATTTGTTTTTAGATATTTTGAAGATATTTTTCAAACCTTGCTTTTTAACCCTTTTCTCCCCCAATCGTTAAAAGCCCCGAATCATGTTTTGAGAGTTTTTCACCTTAGTTAGGATTAGATAATTTAGGAGTAGATGAGATTAGTTTTAGGAAGTGTTATTGGCCAATTCTTGAAGAGCAAAAAGAAGAAGTTCATCAATGGAGAAGAGGAAGCTCGGGAGGATTATTCTTGGGTGAAAGTGGACTACTCCACTTTGAGATTTGATTTTTCTTCCCTAGTTTCCATCTTTGTACTTAATGTTTATTATTGATATTGATGATCTCCTCTTGATTTAATATTGTAATGACTAACATCATATTAGTTTAATTAGAGATTAGTTAGGGTTAGATGTAATCCATGTAAATACTTGTTTGGTTTAATATATATTTCTTTAACGGTTGTTGCTTTTAAATCCGATTGTGTTTATCATTTGATGACGATCTTAGTATGCTTGTAATAGTATTAGGGTTGGGTTTGAGAATCTAGGGTTTGACACTCGGAAGAGGTAACCCTAAATTCGGATTAGGGTAAACACATCGTTACGATCTAATAACCTGGGAGGGCGTTAGTTAGTGTGCAATCGATGACATTGGGTCAAGACTCACGCGGCCTAGAGTCATTAAGACATTAAGGGGGACCTCTTCGTTGACATGAAGTCGCGTACTCCCCCGTCTTACACTCGGAAGAGGTGACGGAGGAGTTTACGAACCGAGATTGTCAAATACCTAAACTCCGTTATTGTTAACTAAACGAAATCAAACATGTATTAAGTGAACGAAATCAATCCCTAGTTAATCAACTTAGTTAGGATTAACCCACTAATTGTAGTTTAACTTAGTTTAATTTTAAATCATTTCTTTAATCGTCAGGAAAACATGAGACTACGTAAATTGCGGTATTCAATTATTTACACTTTTCTCTGTGGAAACGATATCCGATCTTCAAAGTTCCACTATATTAAAACTTAAATCTCGTATACTTGCGAGAGTAAGTAGCGGCGTATTTCACGCGCTACCAAGTTTTTAGCGCCGTTGCCTGGGAATTGTGTGAATTTTAAGTTGATATTGCGACTAAGTGGTCGAATGTTAATCCTGACATTTATTTTATTTTATTTTTAATTTTTATTTTTGTTTCATTGTGTTAGTGTGATTAAACCGTGCGAGAAACGATGAAGAAGATTGGAATTCTTAATTCTCAATCCCGAGATCGAGCTTATATTGAAAATGATAACGACAGAGAAGAGAAGCCGACTTCAAGCCATGATCTTGATCCAACTAAGCATTTGAGCCCAAATTCTTTGTCTATGGGAAATTTTGGTGAAAAATACTTAGTAACACGAAAGTCCAGCTGGGGACGACAAAGCAAGCGCTATATTTGTTTTTTAAATGAAACTCAAGGTATCAAATTACCCGATTTTTGTTACTATTTATTTTATTATTTATTCTTTTTGGAAGCCGGCATGGCTTCGGAACATATTCGGAAGTGAATTTAGGAGTGTGGACACTTGGGGAAGCGTTTCACGTTTAAAAACGTTGAACAAGCGAAGAGGAAATGTACGGGGTGGAGCCGTATTTTGAAAATTTGAGAAAAACATAAATAAGGAGCTACAGGCCTATCGCCTAAGCGGTGGATTCCGCTTAGGCGGTAAAATTACAGGTTGAATGTTTTTCAGCAAAACGGCCCACCGCTTAAGCAGTCAAACTCCAGAATGCAACAAATTTTAAAAACACGCTCCACCGCCTAGGCAGATTAGCATCAGAACAATATGATTTTCATACTGACGTTCACTCGCTTAGGTGGAAAAACTACCGCCTAGGCGAATAAACGTCAGAAAGGTTTTTTTTTTTTTAAAAAAGGGCTTCATCGCCTAGGAGGAATCCACCGCCTAAGCGATGGACCTTCTGCAGTTAAAACAAATCCGTTCGTTCAAAATTGATATCACAAGGTTCCTTCCCCAAAAACCTCCACCTTCTCTCTAAAACCTCACTTCCAAACCATTCCAATACTCAAAAATCATTCTTCCATTACCAAAATTAGTCATTTCCATCACGAATCAACCACCAAGAATCGGATCTCCACCCCTATTTCCGAAATTTTAGGGTTTTTGCGTGAACGGTGCGTTTTCTTTATTCTCTTTCGATTGGACCATAAATTCTCAACAAGTTTCTTTTACCTTACATTTAGTCTAGTTGTTGAAATTATTGGTTGGTTTGCATGATTATGTTAAAAATCATTGGATCTTGAAGTTTTGCCCTAAACCCATTAACCCTATTTTCGCGATTTCAAAGTTCTTTGGGTTTTTGGTTTGATTCTTGGTGATGAACATGTTTAAATGGATTGGTTAAGTATGTGAACTAAGATAGTATGTCACATTTGTGAAATTTGGTTGAAAAGTTCAAATGGGTGTTTGTTTTGAGATGTATGTGTTCTTGACAAAGTGATTTGGGAGGTTTATATTTTTCAATTGTTCATATATGATGAGATTGTATTGATTTTTTTGTGATTGTGATTGTTAGAAAATGCCAAAGAGGGTAGCTAAGAAGAGGGCGAGAGGAGAAGGTCGAGTTCGTAACTCTGGGTGCCGACCGAAGTTGACTATGATGCCAACCTTTTTGTGTCAAAACAAGCGAAGGAGTATTACAACAGACACGAAACATTTCGAACATGCATACGCCAACGTGGTTTCGGTCCGATAGAGGATCTCCCGACGGAATTTCAACAAGAAATTCGAAGCCGCCAATGGGAGCAATTCTGTAAATCGCCACCCTTGGGCGAGGTAGCTTTGGTCAAGGAATTTTACGCTAACGCTACGAAGGCCGTAGACTACCAAGCAAGAGTTCGAAATCGGCCGATCATTTTCAGTCCTGATTTTATCAATGATCTCTTTGGACTATCGGCACCGAGGTCCACTGGAAGCCAAGAACCAACTTTGTATAGGGTCATTAAAAAGATTACATCCGGCAAAGTCAAGTGGAAACACCAGGGACCGAATGTCGCTACTTTCTCGATGAAATACCTAAATCCAATTCCAAAAATCTAGCACCATTTCATTTGTGGAAGCTTCCTATCGACGTCACATCTTTCAGACATCTCAAAAGACAGGGCCTTTTTGATCTACAAAATTCAAACCGGAAAAGCAATCAACGTTGGATTCCTGATCTACTCATCGATCATGCATGCTGCGAATTCAGTAAAGGGTGGGCTCCCATTTCCGTCACTTTTGACTCACATTTTCCGACTAGCTGGAGTGACGGTATCCGGGGGAAACCTGTGCCACCCTATCATTCCACTAGATCTATCAAAGATAAACCGTTTGTGGAAGATTGGGGCGCAAGAGGCAGCCGAGCCCGAGCCTGAGGAAGGGGAAGAGCCAACCGACAAGACGGAGGGACCTTCCGAAGCCCGAAATGAAAACTCCTAGGAAAGGGTATATAATAAGCTTCAGATCGTCCTCCAAAACCAATACGAGATCAGTTCTTTCCTAGACCAATATTCGAGGCAGCAAGATCAAGTCCAACGGATGATTTGTGAAGGCCTTGGACTTGAGATGCACGATTACCCTCCGATGCCATCCGTGCGGCATTTGCTAAAGAAACCACACTCTCCTTTCCAACGAGATGACGGTGATGACTCCTCGTCAAGTGAACAGTAGGGAATAAGTCTTATTCCCTAGGTATGTGTTCAACCCATTTTGTTTGCATTAATGCCATATGTTTATTGGGTTCGCTGATTTTGGAACACTTCTTTTGTTCAAGCATGTATTGGTATGGAATGGATGTTAGTTTAGTGGATGTTCATTCATTTTGATTTTTTTTGTAGAAAAGGATGACCCATTATTATTTTTTGAACAAAACGCAAAAAAATTTATGTACAAAATTATGTTTATATATGCATTTTATTATTTTAATGAATGTTTTAGTTTTTAAATTTTTAGTTTAGTTTAGTTTAATTTTTGTTTTTACATGTGTAGTGTTAGATTAATTTATGTATGTTAGTATTAGATTTAGTTTAGAATTGTGTATGTATGAAGTTGTATTTGCATGTTTAGTTATTGAGTTCATTTAGGCCAAGTCCCGATGATAAGAATTTTCCCCTAATTGCATATTGAGGTCGAGGGTAATGCCTTCCTTGTGTGTTTTGTGTGCTTAACATGTCGATTAAGTAAAAATTATCTCAATTCTAAAATCGCACGACATTTGAACTCAATGTATAATAAACTGAACAATTAGACGCTGATTATTCAATATTAAGCTCATAATAGAAAATGAGGAAACTAGAACTTGATTTGGGGGAAACTTGAGGCGGAATCCTAGGTAAGGTAATTCCGGATACGTGATTTAGGCCGTCATTTTTTCGCTTGAACCTTTGTAGCTAACCTAAAAATTTTCATTCTTTATTTCCCCTGTCGAAGCCGATAACGTAATCAATTTTGAAAACGTTCAAATACTCTTTTTATTTAAATTTTTCCTAATCCAATGTCGCTAAGTCTAATTTTCAAAATTGAGTGATATCAAGTGAGCGGTCGGGTTTCTGATAAATTTTTATTGATTCGATATTAGTGTATTCACTTGTCACTTTCGTATTTCTTTTTATACGCTCCTAAAACAAGTTTGGGGGTATGTTTCTATCATTTCTTTTTACATATTCCTAAAATTTTATAGATTCGAATAAATTTGGGAGTGTGTTTCTTTAACTTCTTTTTGCACGCTCCTAAAACTGTAATAATTCGAATTAATTTAGGAATGTGTCTAAAAAAAAAAAAAACTATGTGAATATAGTTTTTATTCTCGTTTATTTTAACAAGTGAATACACACGATCTTCGTTTCTTATTCAAAGTTGTATTATAAGAATGTGGGGTTATAAAAGAGGATAGCGACAAACGATTTTATCTTGGGTATCGTTCAATTAAAACGATTATCTATTTTCAATTCTAGTGATACCCGTGGTTGTTCTCCAAAGCCAAACCAAGCCCTATCGAGCGTATGGTTTTCCTGAATCCTTCAACGGTTTAAGTTATGAGCTTAACAATTGAATAATCCAATCCGGTATTTGAATAGTTACACATTTGAGTTCTCACACACACACTTCAAATGGATCTAGAATGGTTTTTATTGATATTGATCGTTGAAATTCTAGAACACCACTTGGTGTGAGTTACTTCCCGAACTTGATCAGATTTAGGGATATTGAGGGATGAACAAATTGGTCCTTTCAATTGAACTTTATATTTACATGCATGTACTTCTTTTGTGTTTAAGTTTTTCATTTTTAGTTGATTAGTTCATTAGTTAGTTTAGTGTTAGTATTTTGCTCGAGGACTAGCAAATTCTAAGTTTGGGGGTATTGATAGATGTAAAATACCTATCTATTTTGAAACCAAATTTGATAGTTTTTGAGCGTGTGAGTTATATTTAATTTCGTTTTTAGTTTGTTTTAGTGTAAAACAGGTGAAGGGATGTTAACGAGCGATAAACAAGTGAAAACAGTGGAGAAACAGTGAACAAAACAAGAAGAACAGGGTTTCAGTGCATGAAGACCACTGCCTAGGCGGAAATTCCACCGCCTAGGCAGAAAAGAGGCAGAAAGTTAGAGTGCTGAAGTGCTGAACCACCGCCTAGGCGGGAAAACCACCGCCTAGGCGAAATAACGTCAGAATGTTGTGCCAACAGCCACCGCATAGGCGGAGAAACCACCGCTTAGGCGAAGATCCGACAGAAGCTTAACCAACTCAACCACCGCCTAAGCGATGAACCACTGCCTAGGCAGTAACACTCTGCACAGAAATATCTGTTTTTAGATATTTTGAAGATATTTTTCAAACCTTGCTTTTTAACCCTTTTCTCCCCCAATTGTTAAAAGCCCCGAATCCTGTGTTAAGAGCTTTTTACCTTAGTTAGGATTAGATAATTTAGGAGTAGATGAGATTAGTTTTAAGAAGTGTTCTTGGCCAATTCTTGAAGAGCTAAAAGAGGAAGTTCATCAATGGAGAAGGAAAAGTTCGGGAGGATTGTTCTTTGGCGAAAGTGGACTACTCCACTTTGAGATTTGATTTTTCTTCCCTTATTTCCATCTTTGTACTTAATGTTTATTATTGATATTAATGATCTCTTCTTGATTTAATATTGTAATGGCTAAGATCATGTTAGTTTAATTAGAAATTAGTTAGAGTTAGATATAATTCATGTAAATACTCGTTTGATTTAATATATATTTCTTTAACGGTTGTTACTTTTAAATCCGATTGTGTTTATCATTTGATGACGATCTTAGTATGCTTGTAATGGTATTAGGGTTGGATTTGAGAATCTAGGGTTTGACACTCGGAAGAGGTAACCCTAGATTCGGACTAGGGTAAACACATCGTTACGATCTAACGACCCGGGATGGCGTTAGTTAGTGTGCAATCGATGACGTTGGGTCAAGATTCACGCGGCCTAGAGTCGTTAAGACATTGAGGGGGATCTCTTCGTTGACACGAAGTCGCGTATTCCCCCGTCTTACACTCAAAAGAGGTGACGGAGGAGTTTACGAACCGAGATTGTCGGATACCTAAACTCCATTATTGTTAACTAAACGAAATCAAATATGTATTAAGTGAACGAAATCAATCCCTAGTTAATCAACTTAGTTAGGATTAACCCACTAATTGTAGTTTAACTTAGTTTAATTTTAAATCATTTCTTTAATCGTCAGGATAACATGAGACTATGTAAATTGCGGTATTCAATTATTCACACTTTTTCCTATGGGAACGATATCCGATCTTCAAAGATCCACTATATTAAAACTTAGACCTCGTAGCGGCGTATTTCACGCGCTACCATTTATATATATATATTTCTCTCCATTTCTCTAGATCCAAACATGATGTAATCCAAATTTCCTGGTATTATCATAAAAGAAAAAAGGAAAAAAAAAAAGGTTGCTAAAATAAATAAAAGAAGAAATAAGTAACAATTAATGGTGAAGAAATGCCAATGGATCATAAATATGCAAATTTCAATAGCATTCATAGGTAAAATCATGGTCAGTTTTTGTAATTCAAATGAGAGGAGAGTTTTCTTCTCATAATGAGATTATTTTATTCTCTCCATTTCTCCACATCCAAACAGTGAAGCTTACGTGGCGTTTGGTATCTACTCCCAATAAATTGGGATGGGAATTCCATTCCGTTCTGGAGTATTCCAGGAGGAGAAACATGTTTAGTAACGACCATTGTTAGGAAATTGTTTATTTTAATTTATGAGTATAGAAACAAAAAAATACCTTTGGTTGCAACATTTGGTTTTTTGTTTTTGTTTTTTTTTAAATGTATGGTGGCCGGTATGGTGGTGGTGGTAGGGCCGGCAGGTGGTGGTGGCGGCCAACGAGGTACTGGTAGGAATAATTTGTGGGAGTGAATAAGAATCAACATTCTTTTGTTTTTCACTCCCAAAATTTTGGGAACAGAAACGAGTTTACCAAAAAAAATTGGGAGCAGGAACAACAATCAGAGTACGGAAACAGTAACCAAACGGGGCCTGATTCCCAAGTAATATTTCAAAAACACAAAATTAAATAAAAATAAAAAAAAGTTGATAAAGCAAATAAAAGGAAAAATAAGGAAATTTAATGGAGAAGGTTTTTGAGGTAATTCCAATGAGAGAAGAGAAAGGTCTCTTCTCACAATGGGATTCTTTTATTTTCCCTCTATTTCTTTTGATCCAAACATGGTGTAAAGCTTATTTTACTAGTATATTAAGTAAAAAAAATTATAGTTGTTAAGTAAAAAAATTATAGTTGCCAAAGCAATTAATAGAAAAAATAAGGAAATTTAATGATGAAGAAACACTTTAAGCTTATTTTTCTAATAGTATTTAATAAATAAATAATAAGGCACGCTTTTTTAAAGGACTTTTTATGCGCAAAAAAGTAGATTTTATCCACAAAAAAAAAACATACTTTTACTTAAAAGTAAAAATAAAAAACACGTTTGATAATGTAGAGATTATATCTTAATATTATCTCCACAAGTGGTTTCTAAACCAAAAAAAAAAAAAAAAGTGGTTTCTAAATAAAAAATGTTATCTCCATCAATCTCTTATAATATAAAAATTTAAAGGAAAAAAAATGTTTTTTTTCCAAAAAAAAAAAAAAAACAAGAATACTTAAATTCATTTTTTTGCTTTTTTGATTTTTAAATCATTCCAATATTATGTATAGGTAAAATTCTACTTGATCAAGCATATAGAAATATCACTTTTTTTGGTTAAAAAAATCAAAATTAAAAAGAAAAAACAAAATTACCTGAACAACAAAGTTGCGCCTTTCGCAATCCAAGAACATCTCAACCGTCCAATTCGTATTCGCCTTGACCTTGTCCCTCACAGTGGAGAAACTAATCTGATCTCTTGAAGTAAATCGATCAACTTCATTGAACCAAAGACAAGTGAAGAGGTTCGATATTGGGATATGTTCCCTTATTATCACACATCCTTCAGGAACATCTGCACACCAAATATTCACATTGTTAGAGAGAAAACGAGAGAGAGAGAGGGCGAAATCAAAGAAGAAGAGCGAAGATCGAGCCCCTACCACTTGTAATGGGAAGTTTAGCCACAGAATATGGTGTTAAACCCTCGTTTTTATAGAATTCAACTTGGAAATCAATGGAGGCATTATCATACTTGCCAGCAGCTTTATTAGCTTCGGCTTCTTGAAACACGTCAAACCGCTTGTAATGCCTAGATATTGCAAAACTAGCATTTTTCCGCCACAAGAACCTGAATAGGAGTGGAATAGCCAAACATAGCTCTTGAGGAAGACATGGAGATTAAGGTTGTGTTTGGTTAGTGTTTCTAGTTTTATTTTTGCTTCTGTTCCTAGAAAATTGGAATAAGAACAGAAAAAGAAAAAAAATATATGCTTCTGTTCCGGCCTCGGAATTTTATGGAAGCATAAAAAATAGATTTTTTTCCCTGGTTTCTCTGTTTTTGTATCCAATTTTTTGGGAATGAAAACAAACAAAAAGGGGATATAGAAACACTAAACAAACACACACACACTCTCTCTCTCACACACACACAATCAACGAAAAAAGAAACAAATGAGATGTACCTCTCAAGTATTTGGTATGGATCAACAACAAGCTCTAATTTTCCATCAATCCAGACAGAGTATCGAGCGTTTGGGAAAAGCCTATGCAGGAGTAGTTTCGGAACCTGCCAGATCCGCAAACACAAAAATGAATCAAATGATTTTCTCAACGTTTCTCGTGCAGTGCAATCAAAAATCAAGGCTACAAGAATTCAAGAACGGATTTTGGCTAGCAAATAAGACCCATTTTACACACGAAAAAAGAAAGTATTGGCAATGGAACGGTCTTCTCTCTCATCCGGAAGAGACGAAAAAAGGCGGGGAGATAACAAGATAGAGTAATGGTTGTCTCACAAATGACTAACCAAATACCAGGCCAAATAATAAGTGGAATCCATTACTTACAAGTGAGAACCCCAGCATTACCAATCAATTTATTAGCGCATCAGTTTCTGCACAACACTTCGTTTTCAACATTTTGAGACGAAGGGTCAAAAAACCAACATCAAAGAAGAGAGTAACACTCAAATAAGTAAGATGTACCAAGATAGTTGGTATATCCCCCACTCCCCCCACCACCCAAAAAGAGCATGTCTTGATATGCCTCTTATGTTAATGAATTACAAAATCATGGTACATATTCATTTTGGAACGTTACATTTGGTCATGTAGAAACCCAATGGGCCTAACTCACTCTCAAAAGGCGCCTTGTAAGATGAGAATTGCCTCTAGCCTTATTTATAGCTCAGGATCAGGTAACACAAGGGATGTGGGATTCAACACGCTCCCTCACGCATAGGGTGGATTTTGCCAAACTGTTGCGAATGGATATCGGGGGGGGGCAACATCAATGTGGGATTCAACCAGCCATCTAGAAAAATGCATTTGGTTTTTTTATTTTTTTTAAATCCATTTTACACAAAAACTTATCCAAAGGCCATGGACATGTAATGGAAAGAGAACAAAAAATTTATGCAATAAATTGCTTTCACTTAAAATACCTAGAATCAGACGTAGATAGTTTTAATGGAATAAATTGCTCAATAAAAAATACCTAGAATGCTTTTAATCATATATAAAAGCATGGAAACAAAAAATAGTATCGACAGTACAAATCTTCTTGGATTAATGTCTATCCATATTAGAAAGTCTATGAATTCAAGCAGTCTAGAGCAACAAAGCTACTAGCAAAACAATCACCAACAAGCCAAATGTAAACTAGATTTGATGAGGAAAAAAAGAACTTCCGGAAATTACAAAATTCACCTTCCCGTTGCGTCTTGGATCCGTGTAGGGTTGGTTGCGTACAACGACAATTCTCCACAAGCCAAGTTTTCTGCTACTGTCTAGATCACTAGAATTTCTCAGAAATCTTTCTGTTTCTTCATCTACGAACATAAAAAAACAGGCATTTTTCTTGGCATATTCACTGATATTCTTTGGCTGTTGTATCAAATCATATGCTCCTGAAAAAGATAAAGTAGTAAGAAAAACAGATCAAATTGCTTAAATTCGGGAGTGAAATATTTACCAATCATCCTAGAACGAGAGAAGTACCAAAGATCGCTGATGCAACAACCACCCCCCGACATGATTCCATCTCAAGAAGGTCGGAATCATCAATATCAAATCCTGTATTATGGCCAGGCTTAACTCCTCTCACAAAACTATAAATGTGATATGTACCACCAGAAAATACAACCCAAAAAATAATGTTAAATGAAAATAATTTAAAATAAATTTTTATAAAGAATTAGAAAACAGGGAAATATTAAAAACAGAAGTTTTAAATGAAATTAATCATACCCACAATGCACATTCATTGACTCTCTTATATGATAAGAATCGTTCCTCTGCTTAAGTGAAGGGTAGCCACCGAACTCTGAGCCACCAAATTCGCTTCTAGATAGATTTTCTTCATGTACATAGCTCAGGCTTTTAAGTATAGGAGAAAATGATGGTGCATCTGGCATCAAGGCAATAGCTTCTTCCACAGGAAGGTAACATACAGGACATGCTGAATTAGAGGGAAAAGACAACTAATTAAACTCCCATCATTTAAAACCAAAACTTTATTAGTAACGGAACGAGCAACATGATCCCATAAATTGTTGACCTATGTCATATGAAGATTAAACGAACCAGAAAATTTAAGACACAATTTCATAATGTTTTTTTGAAGTACTTTTTCGCTTTTAAGCAAAAAAAAAATACTTAATTTTAAATTAGCATCTGTATTGCAATGAAAAACAAATTTTTGAAAACCGAAAAAAAAAAAAAAAAAAATACTTAACGTTTTGTTTCTTCGATTTTTACAATGGGCTAGACTTCTCTAGCCAAATTTTCTCAACATCTATGAAATTCTTTTGGATTACAATTTTTTTTTATATAGATAACACTAAAATATTATCTCTATGTTATCAACTGCACTCATGATTTTTCCCTTTGATGTTTAAGTAGAGGCATTTTCTTGCTCAATTAACTCTTTTGATTATTAAAAAAAAAAAAAGGTAATTAAAATAGCATTACCAAACAGTACCTAAGCTAAATCACCAAAATCACATGGAAAAAAGGATAACAAAATCTAAAATGTTACAAAAACTCAAACTTACGTCGTGGTCCGATCCTTTTTTTATCTGCTGGAGGAGGAGGCAATGTGAAACTTTCACACGGATGTCCAGGACGCAAGGTGTATCCAGTAAAATAATGTTCAGGAGGAGGTGGAGGTGGACGTGGAAGTGGAGGTGGAGGTGGAGGTGGAGGTGGAGACAGAGGTGGGGTTAAACTACCATTCCATCTAGTAATGTTCGTTTGAGAAGTGATGTTCTCTTCCTTATCGTCTTCTCCATTTAATGGTGAAAATTGAGGATAAGTCAAGTTATTGTTTAAACTAATCTGCATTGTGCGTTCCCGTGCATCTTCACCTGAAAACCACCATGAAAGATACACACAAACACATAAACTACTAATCCAACATCCAAGATTTAATAAAGGGAGGTTAAGTAAAATTGGGGGTGGGGGGGGTGGGGGGGAAGAGTTCTTCCAGTCTAAAATAAAGTAATGCAAATATTTCAATCACCAAATTGAAAACTTATGCTGCATATGGTGGGATAGACATGGGAATACTTCAGCTTACGTTCCTAATAATCATTTAGTAAAGTTTATCAAAACGGCTATCATTAAACAAAACTATACCATTTGCAACACAAATAAACAAATGAAACTTCTTCAACTACAACTGAAATGACTACAGGGTTTAGGAGTGATTAACACATACAATTAAGGATTAAAAATCAATGCTAAATCTGATCTTCCAAATAGCTTCAGTAGCCTACATGTATCTATGGATCGATTAAACATAGGATTCATATTAGACTAAAATCAGACAATGCAACAACAAATGAGAACATTGATATAAAGCCAGAGGCCCAAACCTTTGCCAACATACAGAACCCATATGAAAACCGCGGCAGAAACAAGACACAGGAGCAGCATCCCGACCTTATTGCGTGGTGCAAATTTGCAGATCCAGTGAAACAACCTGTCCTTCTCCTTCGACATTTTATACTGCTTTCGTGTGGCAACAGGCGGCGTGGTCTGGATTGGCAACACACCATTCTGGAACTGATTCTGTTGTAGTGATCCATAACTTCCCGAAGATCGGAGACCCAATGACACTGTAGTCATTGTTGCTCCTCCAAAGCCTCTTCAACTTCCCCTATCATCTCCCCCTTCTTCCTCTCATCTACATTGAACTCATTAATCCTCTCAATCCAGATGTAAAAGCTCTCAAAATTCCGAATTCAACTCCAAATTGAGATCAAATTCAACAAATCAAGCAGAAGTTAGATCCAATCTTCAATTTCCGCTGCATCAATTAATTGAAAACAAAAAAAAATTAAACTGAAAGAACAATCGAAATTCTCTCTTTCTCGTAACGCAAACTACAATTGAACTACCCTGATGCTTAAAAAGAGATTCATGTAAGTTCAATCATATTTTTCTTCCATAACAAATAGAAAAACAGGAGCAACTATCAGTAAAAGTAAATCAAAACACTTCGATCATGCAAATACACACCAGCTATTCGAACATAAGGAGGGCTTCATTCAATAAACTAAATCCAATCAATGTCGAGTATTTATTTCAATGCGGCGATCAAATCCACGTTATTCAATTTCAACTCCGTAAACAGACTCAAAATGGAACAACGAGATTATCCGTAGCGCTGAGATCGAAAAGAATTTGAAATTGGGTTCTAGGGTTTTTGTGGGAGAGACAAATCTCAGATCGCAGTTCATCAATGGGACATTGCTCTTACGTATTTTGTGTTTTTTCCCTCCGAAGATTTATTTCCGAAATTCGGCGATAATTATTAATACTTGTAAATATCGTTAATATAAATATGAAATGTTATTTTATTTTCCTTTTTCTCAACCCCCACCTTTTCTTTTTTTTTTTTTTTTTTTTTTTTTTGGGAGTTCTTTACCTTTTTAACCCCAAAAAATCAAAATTACCTGATTAATGTGATTTGATCTTATTTCCCAAATTAGAAAAAACCGATCGCATCTCAGCCGATTTTATTTTTTTCTTTTAGGGTGTATTTGGTTCGATGAAAAAAAAAAATCATGTTTGGTTAGATGAAAAATTAAAAAAAAAAAAAGATTGATAAAACAAAATTTTTGTTCTATCTAATTGACGCCTCTCATTTTCAATGGCGATTCCAATGTTATGATGTCCGTTAGTTTTCATTTGATCACTTTTTGAAAATCTTAGTTAAATTAAAAGTTTGGCAGTTGCTAGAGTTGTGAAGCATGAACGTAGTCATGGTAGGAACAGTAATAAAAAAAATAAATAGAAAAATGTTGAAGCGACAGCCACAACTAGCAAATCTTCGAGAAACAAAAGTTTCTTTTTTTTTTTTTTTTTAAGTAAGATCTTTTAAATATGTTATTAAAAAAAAGTAGATTATTATATTGGAGGTTAAAAATTAATCAAATTTTAAAAATCTTTTATATAATTTCAAAAATAAATATTAATTAATATATTGAACAATATATACATTAACAGCTAACATCTCAAAAAAAACGAATAAAAATGAAACATATATTATAAAAGTATATTGATTTTTTTTTTAAAATAAAAAAATATATTTAAATTTAGAGAAAAATAAAAGCAAAGGGAGATGGTGCATTGGGTTTTTCGATGTTATTTTTAAATATATTATAAAGAAAAGTAAATTATTATATTGATTAATATTTAAAAAAAAAAAAAGAAGAAAAATATATTAATTTTTTTTTTAAATAATTTATTTAATTTTTTAAAGATTAACTTTTTTTTAAAAAAAAATAGGGGGTTTTGGGGGCCATGCCCCCAATGCAATGCAGCCTACATTTAACCTAGGCTAATTGGGTCGGTGCTCGGTAGGGATGTCAATGTTTTGGTTTCGGCTCGATTTTATATAAAACTAAAATCAAAATCAAAACCGTTAGATATATATAAAACCAAAACCGTCAATTTTTTTAAGCGATTTTAAAACCGGACCATTTAATTTTAACCAAAATTACGAAACCATTTAAGATCTATAAATATATATATATATATATATATATATATATATATATATATATATTGTTGGCCTAAAAAGTTACCTAAGAGAGGGTGAATTGGGTAATTGGGTAGTTACAAATCAATTAAGCCCTTTAAATACAAATAATCAAATTTTCTAAATTAATTATTATCATGATACGTAACAAAAATATGTTTAATACTGGGTGTAAAACCAAACACAATATAAAGAATAAATCAATGTAGCAGACAATAATTTATCCTAGTTCGATTAAGCTAATCTTGCCTATGTCGAGTCGCTCGAGTTCCATGGAGATTCGCAATTCACTAACCCCTTAATTCCTTTACAAGGTAGGAACCAAACCCTTACAACTCATGATTCTTTTACATGCACAGAATTAACCTTTACAATTTTATCATTTTCACAGGCCAAGAATGAATCTTATCTTTTTATTAAGCTAAAGACTAACCTTACACTCTCTCATTTTATCATTTTTACAGGGAATAATGAACATTTACAATTCGCTCAAAATAATTCAATTGTAGAATGAATCAAAACCTAATTCTTTTCAAGAGAAAATAATAACCTAACTTTTTTATCAGGATAAATATCAAACTCTAATATTTTTCACAAGAAAATGATCGAAACCTTGCTACCTTGACTAGACACCATCTCAAACCTGTCTAATCCACTCAAACTTACAAATATAAAAAATATGAGTTTCTTCTTATAAGGAGTTTCTACCATCTCAATACAAATATACTCGATTAAAATCTCGAATAATTATTACATGACAGATACAATGTGAGACAATTAAAATCTGATTAATAAAAAAAGTGGGTAGCAGAAATTTAGTACGTAATTAGATAATCAGACAAAAATCATTTAAAAAAAGATTTTTAGACTCTTAAATTTAAAACGATTTTCTAACAATCCTAAACCAAGCAAACAAGATAAATATAATTTTAAAAAATAAGTAATAAACCTTAATAGGATCTCACTTGGAAAACAATGAAGATAATAACAATATAGCAAGTAGAAGTGTAGAACTCAAATCAGTGACGCAAAACAGCAGGCATTTTATATCAAGAACTTAAATAAAATCTCTCGTAGAAATCTACGCAAAAACCTCACTCTTATAAAAGCTAAAAACTGATGTTATTGATGTCCCTTCATTCTATTCCCGCAAGTCTCTATTAATACACCAATAACTACCTCTCCAACAGCTAGTTTTTTAAAGATATGTCATTAAATGATACACGAAGACCCCATGTAATATATTCTATCAATATAGGTATGTTCTACTTAAAAATATCTTTTAAATCTCATTTTTTAAGTCCATAAAAATATTTCCAATTTTTAAATCACAAGAATATGATGTATTAAATCATTTAAATTAAGATAATCTCAAAATATATGGACCTTATCAATAAGGATTACTAAATAGGTTGTTCGTATTTGAAATACATTCAAATCTCCTAAATCTCTCTCTTGGAATCATAAAAAATAGATAGTTTTTTTACTAAAAGACCAAATCAGCCGAATTGTTGATTGAAGCAGTCGATTGATTGACCTACTCCAATCGGTTAACCGACCTATGCTAAGGCTGAAATAGACATTGGCACTACACGAATCAGTTGACCGACCCACCCAGTCAATTAACCGACTAGATTAGTAAGTCTCTCCCTTTTCACCCACTGCATTTACTGAATCAAACGGTTGACTGACCCTAACTATTCAGTTGACCGATTTGATTAGAGTGCTCACTTCTACATCCATTTTAGCCAGTGTTTCAAACGGTTGACCGATTGTTTTTCTCGGTTGACCAATTAGATCAGTAAAACTCCATTCTAACTCCAAGAACTTACTATTTTATTCATACGACCAATCCCTTTTGCTGGTTGACCGAATTGACCTGAAAACATAATTTTTTTTTACTTTAAAACACATTTTTCAATTAGACCAATTATCAAATTCATTTCATATAAGGAGCACATAAAATATCTCATTTTAGGATCTTAATCTTATCATTTCTATCATGACACACATAGAATTAACTCGTTTTAAGTGTCGTGCGTGATCCTAATTCGGCTTGCATTAAAAGTATATAAGTAAAAAGTTATTTTCACTTATTTTTCTTCAGCGTCTTCAAAACTCTTCATATATTCGTCATGTACATCTTTTACCCTTTATGTTTTCTTCATCAATCTTTTTCTTAATCAATTGTATGGAATTATAAATCTGAAACACTCGATAAAACCATTAGTTTCACCAAAAATATCATTACTTAATTACTTATCAAAACCTTAAATTCAATATATATATCGGTTATATGGTTCAATTCGCAGTTCGGTTATGCAGTTCAACTACGCAATTACTATCTCAAAACCAAAATCAAAACCAAAACCATGTCGGTTGCTAAATTTAAAACCAAAATCACGATCAAAATTATTTAGTCAATTTCAAAATCGGACCGCTTGTTTCGGTTTCGTGCGGTTACCCATCAGTTTGATTTAATTGCCATCCCTAGTGCTCAGTCTTACCAAAAACCGTCCCATTTTGGGTCGGTTTAAGAAGAAAAAAAAATGAAACTGACCGGGATACAACCGGTTTTCCCTAATTTGGGAAATAAGATCGAACTCATACTAATCAGGTAATTTTGAATTTTTTGGGTTAAAAAGGTAAATAACTCTCTTTTTTATGATGTTTCTATTTTTGTATATGTATAGGTGCTGGGTTTTTAGATATTAGGTGTGTGATGTTGGTTTCATTCTCTTTCAAGGGGATTATTAATTTAGAATATATTGATTTACATTATATTAGGAGTTAAATTCAATATTATTTTATTGATGTAATTTTTAGTTTTGGGGAGGTTAGTTTTATGTCCACCTCAATTACTTGGATTTTTGTTGGTGAGTAATAAAATTCCTCTCAATTTTTTGAGATTCGCTTAAAAAATGATTGATTTCTCCTTTTAATTTTTTATTATGTAAATTTATTACTAGAGATAGTTGATTGACACTACATTGTTAAACGTTTACTAGCTATAACATTAGCCACTAAATATCAAAATAAATATTTTCAATAAAGAATATTTCTAATTTTTTGTAGCATTTATATGTGCCACTATTCAAAAATACAATTGTCAGTAAATTCTAAAACATTTATCGGCTAAATCATCACTTGCCACTAAATGTAAAAATTTTTTTTTTTTTAATTTTCAGTGACATTTAAATTTGTCGCTATACCAAAAATTCAATAACTGATAAATATTTTAAATCATCATTTCCCACAAAATGTAAAAATTAACATTTTTTTTTTAATTTTTAGTAGTATTTAAATTTGTCACTACACAAAACTTGAACATATGCTAAATCTTTTATATTTAGCGGTTAAATTTAAATTAACCACTATATCTTATAGCGACTGCAGTATTTAGTAACAGTTGTATAAATTGTCATTAAAATCTCTAATGACAAAACAATAAATTTTTAGCAGATAATAGAACCACAACTAAAGCCTGTTTTTTCATGAAATCATTCTACAAATCATACAAAAAAACACTAATTAAACATAACAAACACTAATTTCAAAACATTTTGAGTAAGAAACAAACAAATGAAAACACCTACCAAATTGAAAATTATTTCTTAAGGATTTCAAATTCAAATGCAATCATTTCTTAACACATTTTATCGGCACTAAACGCGTCTAGATGTCCGGCCTTATTTTGGTAATTGAAAGTAATTTCTTCTATTATTCATCACAAAACTAATATTGATTGGTGCTTCCTTGTTGGGGGCTTTTTAAGCATTCAATTATCATAGTTATTCCTTTTTTCTTTTTCTTTTTTTTTTCTTTTTTTTTGAGGTTTTTGTATTTTGTACCCCCTAAAGTTTTCAAGAATTCCCACTTTAGTATCTGTACTTTCAATTTGAATACTTTAAACTCTAAAGTATTTAAATCGTGCCAAGTGAGTCCAAGACTTTAATCCTATCATATTTTTTTTTTGGAAATCACTCACGTGCATAATTTTTGTACTTGACACGTGGTTGATTTTCGTAAAAAATAATGATGTGGATAACAATTTGGACCTACCTAAAATGTATTGGATACTTCAGGGTTTAAAGTATTCAAATTTATAAGATAAGGGCTAAAGTAAGATTTGTCCAAAGCTTCAGGGTGCAAAGTGCAAAAAGGTCTTCTTTTTTTTTGTTTAACTTTACAACTACTAGTAATTGTAGTGTCGGTGTTGCCGATAGCCACCAAATAGGGGTCCCTTTAAATTTAAGTTTATCTTCATATTTTTATTTTAAATATGTTTTAAATCTTAAAGAGATTATATTTATTGGGGATAATTACACTTTACTCCCTTTATTTTTTTTCCTTGTACTTTTGAATTAGGCACTTTACCTCCCTACACTTTGGCCCGGAGTGACAAACACTACTACAATAAAGTAGACCTATCATGCTTAGCAAAAAATAATTATCTCGTTGTTTTGACAAACTGTGATAGTTAAACTATAAAAGATATATGATCTGAATTAAAATGTATAATGTGAATAAAAATATTTTTTATCTCATATCACAAAATAAGTTGTTTTATCACATTAAAAAAAAAAAAAAAAAAAAACGCGGCTCTAACCCTTCCACGCTACTTCATGTTTTTGAAGGAGCCCCAGAAGCTCTTTACTCTCTCTCTATTTGACACCTGTGAGCCCTAGATTCTTGATTTGACGCTATTTCTTTTTGCTTCTCTCTCTTGATCCGACGCTCTTGTGCGATACAAGGAGCCCTAGATCCGACACTCTTGTGTTCCTTCGAGTTCACCGACTCTTTAGGGCCATCTCTCTCTGTAACGGCCCCGAATGTCTTGCTCTCAATCTCTTGCCGCCTCCATCGCTGACTCTCAATCACTCGTGGCCAGGTTTGTCTTCATCCTTCCATCTCATTTTGTTTCTTGATTTGACCTAATTTTTAGTTTTAAATTGAATTCTTTATCGTTTTGACTCTCAATCTTTCATGTTCTTTAGGTTTGCTTTAAATTGTTCAGATGAATTCAATTTTAATTTTGTTTGATAACCTATGTTAAGATTTGCTACAGTTTTGTGTTGTTGTGTAGGTATTTGTGTCAAGATCCGATGAGGGTGTCTTATTCTTTTGGTGGGGGTAATTTGTTAGCCCCTAACAATGTTGAAAAAAGAACGAGATGGCATGGACTTGGTGTGTTTTATAAGCAAACGTAGTGCTGCAACACAAACAAAGGCGTTGGTATAGAAAGGAACCGACTTTGTGCATATTTTTAACAGAACATGGTGTACGCGACATCAAACAACGAGGTTCGTAAGAAATAGTCATAGAGGTTAACCAAAGTTCGAAGCTAGACGAATGTTAAGCGATGACATTTATCGGTTGGCAAAACATCGGTGCGATGGTGCTATGTTGGGGGTAGTTTAGCACAAAATGTGGGCACACGTCTAAGTCAAGTAGTCAATCATGGGCAGGGATCAATTGTTTACTCCATTATGACTCCCCAGACATTTTGATGTTTACTACTGCCACTTGAATTATTTTTCTTAACGTATTATAAGGGGGCTGCCCCTCCCTCCTAACCCTCAGCAAGACAGGACTCTAGGCGCACTATGGGCATCAACAAAGAAAGGTACAAGGTATGACTTACATATGGTAGGAAGCTTGGGTAAGGCTTGCCCAATAATATTAGTTTGAGATAGAAACCAAGGCGCGATGCATCGACGGACAAGGGCATTATGAAGCAACACCAACAGGTGTTGGACATTGTGGAAGTGGTCCTAGATACAATGTTAGGATTGGTGCCATGGATGTGGCATGACACCTGGCAAGACTTTGGTACGAGGTCAAGGCAACAAATGTTAACATATGACAAGACACGTTGGATAAACGAGATGTCGTTAGACAACGTTGGTGGGCATTAGACAGTGTTGGAACAAGGTATTAGCAAATTGGTGTGCTGTTGGGCAATGTCGGTGCACACTGGCAGCGTTGGCATGGCGCATTATGGAACCAAAGGAAGTCCTTGGTGCGGTACCAAGACAAGGCGAACAAAACGTGGGCGCCACGCCATTTTCTGATCATAGTCATTTAGGTGACATGACAAACCATTGGGCGCAACGGTGCATTATGATTCGAAAAATGCATATAGCATGGTGAGTCGGTCAAAGCAACGACGCAACGAGATGTAACTAAACAATTGAAATGAGCTGGTAGCTGGTGTTTGGCCAATGTGCAAAAATTGGCTAAGTGTGGTAGTTTGTGGGACAAGTGTTGGACATGTGGGGCAGTTATGGGTGTTGGCCAAGAAAATAGTTAAGTAATTGTCCTGCAAGCATGTCCAACCATATGTTTAGCAGTTTCATAGTAGTTTCTGAGCATGTTTCCTAGTTGTTGGGGCTATCAACTGCATTTTTTGCCTATAAATAGGTACATTTCATATTTGTTTGGGTGAGTAGTGAGTAATTGATGTTCCTGCAACTCATAGCCAAAACATAATGCGTGTTTCCTTGTTTTCGCTGAGTAATAAAATAGGGTTAGTTTCGACTGTAATTGTTCTGTTTTCATGTTGTTTCTGGTGCATGTGTGTGCATTGGGTTGTTTTGTCAATGTGTTGTCTAGTAACACTTGAGCAACTGACAGGCTAGTGGGCAACCAGGCCATCATAGATGCAAACAAATTAGTCGAAATTTGAACTTGTGACAAATGTTTAAGATATGCAATCATCTCACACAATTTCCAATTTTGGAGCAAAGAATTAAGAGATTAATTCAATCAATCAGTTATGTTAGATTTATGTCCTACATCAGTCACGTGAGAGTTTCCAGACCATTATATAAATAAAAAAAGTTACTCCATTTGGCACCATATGATTTTAAGTTAGAACGTCCTAACATGGTATCAAAACTAATGACTCGTTTGGTTGGACGGAATGGAATGAGGGTGAAATAGAATGAAAGAAGTAATGGAATGAGAGAAACAATGGAATGAAATTATCAATGGAATCACTATTCCATTTACTTATTTGTTTGGTATGAAAATAAGAAAATAAATAGAATAGTGAAATATAATAAAATTCTCATTATACTCTTATAATAAAATTTTATTATATTTCACTATTCCATCACGTCCTTCATTTTATTATATTTCACTATTCCATTCAATTTTCAGTTTACTCTCTAATTTCTGTTTTTGTTCTCAATTTTCAGTTTATATTCTCTAATTTCTATTTTTGTTTTTAATTTTTTTGTTTATGTTCTCTAATTTCTGTTTCTATTCTCAATTTTCAGTTTCTATTATCTAATTTATGTTTTTGTTCTCTAATTTCTGTTTCTGTTATCAATTTTCAGTTTATTTTCTCTAATTTCTATTTTTGTTATTAATTTTCAGTTTTTGTTCTGTAACTTATGTTTCTGTTCTCTAATTTCTGTTTTTGTTCTCAATTTTCTGTTTTTGTTCTCTAATTTATTTATTTTTCTCAATTTTTAATTTTTGTTCTCTAATTTTTATTTTTATTTTCAATTTTCAATTTTTGTTCTCTAATTTATGTTTCTGTTCTCAATTTTCAATTTCTGTTATCTAATTTCTGGATTGAGGTACATGCTATGAGTTTTTTTGTAATTTTAATTTTGATTCCATTAGACTGAATTTTGATTCCAGCCCATCTACTATAGAATCTCATTTCCTTACTTTTCATTCCATTTGAATTACTTTGTAATTCCATTGGAAAACTAAATATCGGAATGGGAATCGAGGGCAGAATAACGATTCTATTCCTCCCGATTCCGTCCAACTAAACATGCTGTAAGAGTATAAATCTCCTATTATTTCGCAATCAAATTGTAAGTCTCCTAAAAAAGACCCTGACATTAATCAAAATACACAAAGAAAACACTCATGATCATGAATATCTATAGTATCATATACATACCACTCACCCTCTCCCTAATTCCATAGTAATTGTATACAAGCCATATCACTTGTATTTTATTTTAATTACAAATATGATAAATCACAAAAATATGAATAAGAACTAATGAATAAAAAGTGGAGTGAGTGAAATCTGAATCGTATACATCTGGCCCTACTTCCATGCAACCACAAGTAGAGAAATCAAGAGGACACTTATCCAATGAGCAGTTCCCGGAAGAAAAGCAGTAGCTGCAAAACAAGTCCAAAGGGATCCTCTGAGTTTGATATTTATACATCATGTAAAAAAAAAAAAAAAAACAGTCCGGTACTACAAAGCTCCCGCTATACACCGAGTCCAGGGAAGGGTCGCACCACTTCCCCACTCAATAGTTCTAGATAGAGAGCGTAATTCGTAATTTATTATATTTTAATTTTGAGTTGAGCATAAATCCCTTAATTATGTTTTGAATTGTGTTTTGGTCTGATTAATAATCTCTTGTATCTAATCAAATGCTTTTAATTAAGATTTGCATCATCTGTCGTTGTGGTCACCCGCCGTCGAACCTCAGGCCTCCGGTCGCCAGATTTTTTTTAGTAACATGTAACTATTTTATTAGTATGTTTTCTTAGTTACATATAATTATTTTTTAGTATATTTTCAGTTACATGTAATTTTTTTAACTTATTTTTTAGGTATATTTTATTATATTTTTTTAGTTTCATTCACGTAATTTTCCAGCGCCTAATAACCGAAATAAAAGTCAAGTATAACTAATTGAATATTACTAAAAATTAGTTGAATTTAACTAAAATAATTCTGATGGCCAGTGATCGGAATTTCAGCGATTGACTGTGGCAGAATCTGACGGTCAACGGTTGGTAACGCTACCCTAATTGGAATATTAGTGTCTCCATAAATTCTAATAGATAGGATTAAAAGTAAAGTAGTTAATTCGTTTGAAACTTTTTATTAATTTGGTGTCATTATTGGGACTTCTCACTAACTATCCCTTTGTTATAATCATTAGGGATCCCTAGTTAATTTCAACGTTGGGTTGAAATTCACATGATTCAAGAATCATGGGAATAAAGTGTTCAAGTAAGTAATGAGAATATTCTCTAAAGATCACGAATGTTATTCTTCTTTATAAGTGTTAGATTCATATCTTACATCGATCACTTAAGAGATTTCACACCATTATATAAATAAAATGAGTTACTTCACTTACACTACATGCTTTTAAGTTGGAAATTCCTAACATAGTATCAGAGTCAAAATTATGTGATTTCACCTCTTTTCCCTCATAGTCAAATCGTTCGTGCAAGTCAGAAGTTGTATTTACTTTGTAGTTAAATATCCGTGCAAATCAAGGGTTGCACTTAAGAGGGGGCGGGGGGAGGGGGGTTTAGAAGGTTCTAACTTAAAACCATAAGATTATAAGTGGAGTAACTTCTTTTGTTTATCTAGTGGTTTGAAATGATCGATGTATAATTCAATAACTATTCCCGTGTATGTAGGAGTCAAAGCCTGAGCTTAGGGCATTGTTTGGACATCATCGATTATCCCGAGGATGAACTATCCTAGGTGGATCTGAGCTCAACTCTTAGATAATTCAATGTTATTGTTGGTCCTAAAGATGACCTCGACATTCAATAGGTATCTCTGCAAAACTCTCAGGCATTATTAGGTTGTGTTCGAACTCATTTGCTTTGCACGTGAGTTTTCTCCCTACACGTGTTCTTATTTAGGACTTCTCAAAATATCCTTTAGTAAAAAAAAATCACTAGGTACTAGTTTGGGTATGGTCACCTTGACTCCCATCGTTGGACGGTGATGACGATGATGACCTCGAAACGATTCCGAGTCTCCTACAATCCGAACCGATCGCACCTAAAAAGGTAAAAACGAAAATATAAATATATCAAAAGAAGTATTTATAAATCTAAAAAAAATCACTAAAATCTTAACATTTTATATTTATTAGGGATTTTGGTGAACAATACTGTAATACATAAAAATTACCGTAATATTTTCATTAAAAAATTAAAGTAATTTTTATTGTGTACTATGACTTGTTTATATTTTAGAGTAATTTTGAAAAAAAATATTGTAGTGTGTAGACGGCATGAGTAATTTTTATTTATTTATTTATCATGTAGATTATTCATGAAAAAAAACTGTTACACCATGTATTGGTACCAAATGATATTATTTTAAATTGAACAAAATATAAAACACCCCAAAATTATTATGATCAATAAAATTAAGTTAAAATTAGTATCATATAGCAAAATGTTCATGTCAATTTTCAATAAATCAAAAATTTTAATTAAAAATGAAAACAATAATTCAAAACATTCATAATAATACTCATGGATAGATACTACGCATATTTATAATCTTGTCATATGCAATCAAAATTAAATTAATTATTTATAATGGGAGTGAATTGAATCACTTGTATAATTATTTATTTCTTAATAAATATATATATAAATAAAAATAAAAATAAATCGAATTTAGATATCTTTTAATGTCAACCTTTCATTATCTTATAGGAAATAAGTGCAATTTAGCAGAAAATATGTATATTGAAAATGACATAATTGGCCTCGTGTTCTTACAGTCTCTATAGCAAGGGAAATGTGTGATGTTGAGGAGATTTTGGGAACCCGGGTTGCATTCGCACGTGTGCGTGTACGTCCGGTTCTTGGAACACGTGCCTTCTCCACAGTAGATCCAGTAGCAAGCTAAAAAAAAAAATAGATTAATTAATTAATTAAGAATGGGAGTTTTTGCAGGGGTAATATTGGTAAAGAGAAATAATTAATTGAGTAATTACGATCAAAGAAAGACGTGTTGTAAGGGACAGGTGGAGCTGGAGGGGCAGCTGGCATGCAAGAATAGTCAAGACTACCTGCAACAAAGAAGAAAAAAATAAAAAATAAACTTAGGGTGTTTCTTCAAAAATAAAAAATAAAAAATAAAAAATAAATATTTATTGTAATTATTATTTTACTTTTTAAAATTATTAACACATGTTCTCTAAATTTTTTGCTTTTTACATTTTCTTCTCTCTTTTTTTCTTCTCCCTCCTTCATATCCGACAAGTAGCACTGTCAGTGCGACTGTCGAAGCTGGTGACAAATTTTTCTCTCTTCTCTCATCTCCTAACCCTCTGCCCCTCGCCTTCTTCCTCCTCCTCCTCCCCCTTTTCTTTCATCTCCTAACCCCCTGCCCCTACCCCTGCCATCCCCCTCTTCCTCCTACTCCTCTTCTCTCTCGTCTCCTAAACCCCTGGCCCCGCCCTCCTCCTCTTCCTCTCTTCTTTTTCTTCTTCTCACTTTCATCTCCTCTCTCTCTCTCTCTATATATATATATAGAGAGAGAGAGAGAGAGGGGGAAGGGGGATGAAAGTAAGAAGAAGGGAGAAGGAAGACAACAGGGGTGTGGGGTGGACGACAAGGTCAGGGTATGGGTGGACATCAATTGCAGAGGGTGGACGAAAAGATATTTTAACTGTACAAATTTAATTTCAAAAGATGAATGATTGACATTTAACATTTATAACTTCTGAACCCACTACTTTCAAACTTCTTTACATCACTCAATTCATTATTCTCTTACTGCATCATCACTAAACCACTCAAACCACTTTGTCCCCCAATCTATCCTTTATAGATGTAAATTGATTTTGAATGAATTAGTTGTGATGAGATTTTTATATTAATAAAAAAAAATTATAAATAAAAATGACATTAATGCACGAGGCATGAGTAGTTTCTAATAAATTTAAAGATTAAAATTATTTATTGTAATTATTATTTTACTTTTTAAAATTATTAATACATATGTTCTCTAAATTTTTTAGGTAACGTTTGGTAACCATTTCTGTTCCCATCCCAACAGTGGGATGGAAATGGGATAGAATGAGATGAGAATTCTGTTTCTTTCTTAGGAGTAGAATCGCGTTTGGTAACGATAATTATTTTTTTGTTTTGGGAACAAAATCGCGTTTGGTAACGATTTTATCCTAAAATCATTTTTTTTTTTTTGAGATTTTTTTTTTGGTTTTGGCCGGACGGCGGCGGCGACTGGCGAGTGGGTGACGGTGGCCGGACGGCTGGCAGCTAACGGTGGCGGCCGGAGGTGACCGGCGACGGTTGCCCGAGATGGCCAACGGCGGCGGCGGACGGCGGGGACGATGACCGGCGGCAGCGGTGGACTGTGGTCTGCCGGCGGATAAACAGTGACAATGATTTTATGAATGAGATGAGAATAATGAGAAACAATTTCTTTTTTTGTTTCTCATTTTTTAAGAAAAAAATGGACACAATTCTTGAATGAAAATGGAATGAGAACGGGAACAAAAATTACCAAATGCTATTTCTAAACAGAAATCTTAAAAATCTTGGAATGGAATGAGAATTTCTGGAATGGAAACGGTTACCAAACGGGGCTAGTTTTAACATTTTCTTCTATCTCTCTTTTTCCACCTTCTTTATCTCTGACAAGTAGCACTGTCGGCGCGACTGTCGGAGCTGGTGACAGATTTTTCTCTCTCTTCTCTCTCATCTCCTAACACTTTGCCCCCCCTCTTCCTCATCCTCTTCTTCCTCCTCCTTCCCCCTTTCTCTCATCTCCTAACCCATTGCCCCCACCGTCCCCCTCCTCATCTTCTTCTCTCTCTCTCGTCTCCTAACTCCCTGTCCCCGCCCTCTTCCTCATCTTCTCTGCTTTTTCTTCTCACTTTCATCTCCTCTACCCCCCCTCCCCCCTCTCTCTCTATATATATGTAGAGAGAGGGGGGGGGGGTATAAAAGTAATAAGAAGAAGGGAGAAGGAGAACAAATGGGGGTGTGGGGTGGACGACAAGGTCAGGGTGTTGGTGGATGGCGATTGCAGAAGGTGGACGAAAAGATCTTTTTAACGGTACAAATTTAATTTCAAAAGATGAATGATTGACATTTAACCTTTATAACTTCTGAACTCACTAATTTCAAACTTCTCTACACTATTCAACTCATTATTCCTCTACTCCATCATCACTACACCACTCAACTCACTGTCTCCAATGTATCCTCTATGGGTTTAAATTGATTTTGAATGATTTAGTTGTGATGAGATTTTTAAATTAATAAAAAAAATTATAAATACAAATGATTCTAATATCTTTATGCACTAGTTTCTAATAAATTTAAGAATTAAAAAAAAAAAATCTAAAATTATATTTTTATAATAATAAAATAGTAATTTCAAAATTATCTAGATTTTTTTTTTATAAAATAGTGATGTATATTTAAAAAAAAATAAAGGGTGTAGATATAGAATTACCCATAAACTTATTTTTTGTGTGTGTATAGACGTTTAAAGGTATCAAATTACGATTTTAACCTTGTAAAATAAGAAAGAGAAAGGTGTATGGATACGTACAATTGGGAATTATGCAGGGTAGAAAGCGTAAATTATCTTCGTCTTCAAGACGCGTACGTCTCCAATCAGCATCACATTCACACACGAAATTGAAAGGAGACCCCAGAGCTGGCCTACAACTTCCTCTCCCACATTCCACTTCGTTGCATATATTATCTGAAAATAAAATAAAATATATGTTGGGGTTGGTAAATTATCACCCATTTAAAATTTTAACCAATGCAATTCATGCATTATAATAATTTTTACAAAAATTCAAAGTTCTGTATTATATAAAAGATACTGTAATTTTTATGATTTACGATAAATTTTAACTTTTGACAAAATTATTGAGTTTGTCAAAAAATTATTGTACCGAATGGACTATATGAGTAATGTTTTTTGTGAATGAAAACAATATTTTATTTCTGTAAAATTTTTAATTAATTAAATTTAGGTGCTAAAAATATTAATTCATTGTAAAGATATATTTGATTTGTCAATTAAATTTATCTATTTTCAGTTTAAATTTGGCTGTTCGAATTTGAAAATATATATATATATATATATATATATATATATATATATATATATATATATATATATAATTTAAAATAAATTTATAAAATTAAAAAAAAAAAAACTTGAGTGTAAAAGTGTTAGTTTAGACCATTTGAGTAAAAATAATTTTTTTTTTAGAAAAAGAAATTATATTTTTGGTGCCTAAAGTATAAGGCATGGGTATATACCTGCGGACTCTAAAATTTGTCAAATTAAATATTTGATCTCTTTAAATTTTATATTTATTTCAATCTCACAAAATAAAAAACGGCGTT
Source organism: Eucommia ulmoides (assembly GCA_016647705.1). Classification (NCBI taxonomy): domain Eukaryota; kingdom Viridiplantae; phylum Streptophyta; class Magnoliopsida; order Garryales; family Eucommiaceae; genus Eucommia; species Eucommia ulmoides. The sequence goes on along the minus strand of JAENRU010000490.1, from coordinate 140,613 downwards.
AATGATTTTGAACGAAAAATAGATTATATTCAACACATGATCTTCTACTAAGATTTTTTTTTTCTTTCATTTCATCACTCTAAATAAACCTAAAATATATTTCCTTAACCACAACTAAGATTTTTCTATCTCAGTCTTTAGATGAATTATTGTTAAAAAAAAAAAAAGGTTTAAAAAAAATCTTAAATTTAGAAGAGTGATGAAATGACAAAAATATCTAACATGTGTTGAGTAAAATCCATTTTTTCATCCTAAATCATTACCAACGTTTTTAATTCTGTAAAATTGAAACAAATATGAAACTTGAGGGAACAAATGTATAATTTGACAAACCTCAACGTCTGTATGGATACCCAACCCAGATCAAAAATATAATTTCCCTAAAACAAAAGCATATATATATATAGAGAGAGAGAGAGAGAAAGAGAGAGAGAGAGAGTATACCAACATAAGGAGAGAGAATTGGAGGAACACCATGGTCATCTCCTTTTGCAAAAATAGGCAGAAGAACAAGAAGTATGGCTAGAGAAGACATGACAGTGGAAGAAGCCATCCTTTTCCTTTTCAGAGAGAGAGAGAGAGAGAAAGAGGGTGGCTGAAGGAATGTATTACATGAACTGAGAATATATATAAGCACCCAAAAGATTGAACTTTTCCTTTTAGAAGAACCTTCTATAAGATATATATATATATATTAGCTGAAGAACATGGATTTCAAAGCTCATATTAATAGTCATACGTGGCCATTATCATGCAATTTCCTCCTCGTTTAGTTTGCCCAAATTGTCATCCTTTTGCTTTGACTTACATCGCCTCTCATTTCGTTTAAAGTCATAAACGTTTCATATAATTTATACCCTATTCTTTGTGATCAAACATCATTTAACTCTCCTGTAATTTTAAAAATACTGAAAATTTTATTGCAATAATAATTTTACCCTTAATAATTTAAAAATAATTAAAATACGTAAATATCCATATAAATTTTTTTTTTGGTTATATTTCTCTCATTTATCTTTTTATACTAATATCCCTATTTAAAATATAGTCATCCGTTTCTTTTTAACAAATTTAAAAAAAAATAAAATAATGGGGATTGGCAATGAGTGGGGCGGGGTGGGGGTAAATGTAATTTTAAAAAATAAGAGTATGTTTTTTTTAAAAAAAATAAGGGTGTTAGTTAACTATGACTTGCAATCGGTAAGGACTTCCTTGCGAAGAAGGTTACAGATGAGGAAATCGACTTTGTGTTTGTTGACTTTCTCCCTATGATACGCAATCGGCTATTAATGCTGGTATGGTGGGGCTAGCCTATGTGAGGGGTTAGTTTTTGTTTTTATTTTTCTTGTCTGTTTGAACTCTCTCATTCACCAAAAAAAGAATGTGAACTATCCATAAATTACATGACAAGTTATGCGTGGAAATGACATTTTGCTCCTTTAGCCAAATGATGTTACTGTTAAGAACTAAATTACATGATATAACTAAATTATTAATTAATATCAATTATTTGTGGTTAAATTAATCGATCCCATTGACTTGATTTTTTGAACTGTTTAATCCCAATTTTAAAAGAGCCAAACAAAATTCATGAACGAAATATCCTAGAAAGATCTGCGAAAGTTAATAATTTTCCTTATTAAACATTGTTAATAATAATAAATAAAAAAAATCATAAATAACAGGTGTCTTAGTCAACGAATATTATATTTAACATGCAAACAAAGACGATGATTATAATTGCGTGCTTTGTGAAAGATATATAATACCATCACACAATGTAACAATGTATTTTTTTATCTTTGTAATGCATATCGTGTTGAATATAACATGAATTTCTATCAAATGATTAAAAAAAAACGAATGTTATATTTAACATCCAAAGATTAGACGATGGTTATGATTATATGCACTTTACAAATATTTCATATTATATGTAACAGACAAATATAATAATATATTTTTGTCGTCTAGTACCGCATATCATGTTGAATATAACATGGATTTCTATCTAATGCTTAAAAAAAAAACGAATAACATCTCATTTTAAAGATAGTAAAACGGAGATTATTCCTATATAATTTGACGACGAAAACAATAAATATATTTGGACAAACATCTAAGAATTTAGAAGTATTTTTCTTGCAAACACATATGGTAACTGTTGCACAAATTAAGATATGCATATAAACGGAAATATTGATTGATCAGGAATGGAAAGTAACGACACTTTAAAAAGGGCAAAATCTGACCATATATATTTAAAATGATAGTTGGGTTTGTAGAAAAAATATTGGCTTCATTTGATGGTTTCGATACCTAGTAGGATTGGGTGGTAAGCGCCCCCGTTACAAACATAGGGTCTAATTTAAAATATTCATGAAAGAAATGGGTATAGTTGAAACGAGCACCAAAACTTAGGGGTATGTACAACAATTTGGTTTTAAATAAAATTAAGGCACCCAAAATCAACCCACGTAAGTTTCTTCTTCCGTTTTTTAAGCTGAAAAATAGAAAACGTTTCTTTCATTGGTAGGTATTTTATCATTAATTTTAATTTTATATTATTTTTTTGGGTAAATAAGTCTTTGTTGAATTTAAAACTTTTTTAATTGCTGGAAAAAGTCGGCGAGGGATGGCGGTCGACTTCTTCCCACCATGGAAGCTTCTATGAGTTTGAGGGGTTCCAATCCATATGGGTATTTATTTTAAGTAAAATATTATTTTAGTTTATAAAATAAAATATCTAAATTGTATGGAAGATAAATCCTATAGATAATTTGAGGCGAACTTGTTTCTAATATCAATCGTAATAATAAAAGATATTCTGATGTTATTATTTAATAATATCAATGTTGTTGCAGATATTGAATGTTGGGTAGAATGTCCGGCTATTTGATATAATAGAATACTGAATAGAATGGATGGGTTGTGGGTTGAAACTTTAGTTCTTAGGTTTAACTCGACCTAGTCGTGAACGCCTTTCTTTTTTATTTTCTCTAATTTTCGATAAACTAACATGTGTTTGCTCCTTGTAACCCTATGTTTTATTAAATGTCAGTGCATTTCTATATTTTTAGGTTCCTGCGAGTCTATAGGAATTCTTGGGAATAATTGTGTATTATCTGTCTATTTAATATGTATATTCTTGGGATGTTTGATTTATTCATCAATTTTTATTTGGATTTTAATGGTAACTAGTTAGTCTGCAAATTTAGACTCTAATATATATTTACGGTATATATATATATATATATATTTTGTGATGATTTGTAGGTTTAGAGTTTTAATTTTTTCTATTCTACAATTTTTTAGTCAATAATTATATAATTTAAATTACAGATTTTTTATTTTTTTTTGGTTGCATTATTGTTTTCCTAGTTAAACATTGTTTGAATTTAATAAAGAGATGGAAATATTAGAAGTTGGCCCATGAAAGTAATTTGAGACCAACCCGATCAAAAATTGTAATGAAATTCAAAATAAATAGGTCCAACCCTGAAAAAAAGCCCAAACCAAAGTAAATGGAAGACCCACTATTTAATCAATCCAAATCGAACTTCTATGGCGGCCCATGGTTGCAAATAGTACAAACTGATTTAATTCGGTTTAGGCTGCGGGTTTGGCCCAACCCGCCCCACCCCTCCCACGGTCCACCGCTAGACCTTGTGATCATTAAGACCTAACTGGTCAGTGAAGGATGATCAAAGAGAGAATTTTTTTTACAGTGGTTCTCATAGAAGTCGCCAAACTGCTGGTGTTGAAAACTGGCTAATAACCACAATTGGTCTAGTCAGAGTCAACGTGAAGATTTCTTTTAGTGAGCTTGCGGTTCTGTGTACGGTGTCCTCTGCTTAGTGAACGGTTAATTGTCAAATCCTTGTGCTTCGAACTTATACTTGCACAAAGACTTGCTAAAGTATTGTCAAGCAAAATTCTTTCGGCGTGAGAGTAAGAGTTTGAAGAAAAAAAGTTTGATATTGCTTAAATGGATCAAGTTATCCTTCCTTGGTGCATTTATTAGTAGTTATTGTTGGCCCAGTGAAATACCTAAGAAGGAGAGTTAATTGAGTAGTTAAAAAATTATCAGAAAAAAAAAAAACTTTAATAACCCAAATAATTAATTTTAATTCTAAATTAATTATTATCTTTATATCACAGTGGAAATATAAAATCAACTAGGTGCACACCAAACAACAAAAATAAATAATGTAAAGATAGCAACACACCAGAAATTTATATTGATTCACCAAGCTACTCTTGGTTAGTCCAGTCCTCCGAGCCCCACGGAGAGTCGCACCCACTAAATTTAAGATTTTTTTAAAGGTAGGAACCAAACCCTCACAAAGATTCTTTTACAGGCTCATAATCAACATTTACAAAATTTTCTTTTCACAGGTTTAGAAATAACATCTACTTTTTTACAGGTTTAAGAATAACCTAATTCTTTTTAACACAAAGACTAAAGAATCAAAACCTCACAAACACTCCAAATATCCTTTTACCCGGTAAGGATTGAACCGTTACAAAATTCTCACAAAACAATTCAATTCAGGAAGAATTACTACCTCAATTTCTTTACAGGAAGAGACTGAAACCAGTTACCCTTAGATTAAATACTCCCAACAGTATTTAATCCGTCACTCAACTTACCAATTGAAAATTGACAAGTAATTTTTCTCACTCGAAATTTCTATTATCTCAGATAAATTAAAACTCAATTAATATTCCAAAACTAATGATAAAAAAATGAGATATTCAAAATCTGATTTTAAACAAAAAATGGGTAGCACGTAATTGAGCACGTAATTAGATTAATTCAAGAAATTGTTTAAAAAATATTTTGCAATAAAAAATTAGAAAACAATTTCGAAAGATCAAATTCCAAAAAATAATTAAGCGATACTAAATAAAAAGTAATTTGGAAATATCACACTTGGAATCCACCAAAATAATAATTATAGCGATGTAACTTTAGATTCGGTAGCAGCAATGATTCACAACAAATAATTCTCAAGAATGACTCTTACAAAAACTCTCACAATTCTCAATATGACTTCTTTTAGAAAAGTTCAGTATAATACTCTTGATATCTCTTAATCTCACTTGTTGATATATACAAAACGCAGGTCTATATAAATGAGATTAAAATAAGTCCTCTAACGGTTAGTTCCCATTTGTTATAACACTTAATTGCTCTTATAGACCCCTTATATCATTAAGACTTAATTCTGGTTCAAATAACTTAATTATAGCTTTTAAACTTCTCAATTAAGTCCCCCAAATATTTCTCAATCACAATTAAATAGAATAGAAACAATTATATGTACGAAATTGAGAAATATTCAAACTTAATGAACCAAATCTATAGGGATAACATGATATGTATTGCATAGCTGAAATAATATTAAATCCCTAAAATCTCTCATGAATCCTAACAAAAAAATGGCTAGTAACGGCTACTTTCAGAATAAAATCCGAAATTCCATAATATCTTTAAATAGACCTATAAGTCAACCGATCGAGATCGGCTGTCGACCGTTCGATTCAAGATATAGCTAAACCAAAGATTTTGTGCCTATCGGTCGACCTAGAGATTCAGAGAGTTACATTTCTTTTTACAAGTCGACCGCTCTGTCAACTTATAGATATAGAGAGTTCATATTTAAACACAGAAAGTTCAAGATACATAAACTTTTCCTTCTTTGTTCCAGTCGACTTACCTGCCGACTTATAGATGCTGGAACCTCTTCTAAATTCGTTTTTAATTATTTCTTATTGATGTTTTCGCCCCTTTAACAATTTCTTTTCTTGGTTAACTCCACTAAATACTTAAATTCAATTTTAATCAATTATAAATATCTCTTTTTTAATTACACATATGAGCAAATAATTTAACTAATTAGGATCCTATCAAAAGCACACATATTTATAAAAATTATTTAAAACTCTTTTTGTGTAGTGTGTTATCCTAATTGGGATATTAAGAGTTGAAATTTAACCGGAGTTGTTTTCCCTAAATTCTTCATCCTCTTAATCCTTCATCATCTTTATCATCATATCTTCAACATTTGGAACTAATAAACTAAAACATTTAATCAAACCATTAGTTCCAAAAAATATTAACATTTAATTGTCTATCAAAATCTTTGAATCAACAGTTATTTATAGGAGGGGGGACTAGATTGGTCCTGAAAAATTAAGGTCATGAGCATGGTCAATTGGCGTAACTTGACACGTGGACGATAGGGAGGTGCGTGACATGATTTAAGTCATTGGGCCTTGAGTTTAGGCCCACTATGCAAAAGGAGCCCAAGGGTTGGTCTAAGTGAGTAGGAGACGGAGCCCAGTCCACGGAGATAGAGGAGCCTTCTTGTCTGCATGGCAGCTTTGGTCGGTGGATGCTTGGCAATGGTCTCCCCGAGTAGAGCATTTGGCCAGCTGGTTGAAGTCTGGTTAGCGGTTAGCAAAATAACGATGTGGTCGATATTCTTATCAGTGGTCGTTGGGCAATCAACAAGAATTAATGTGGGCTCCACCTTGCCATGTAGAGCATTGTGAGTCGTCTGGGGTACTTGGCAAAATAACCCCTCATCAAGTTTTTATTTATGTTCATTAATTATTGGGAGGAAGCATGATAGCGCATTCTGTTTAGGGATAAGATTAATTTATTATGTAATATACTTATTATCAAATAAACATTTCTTCTTCGATAATTGTGAGATCTTACATCGAAAATATTAGAAAAGACTGTCTGATACAAAGTACCATGTGAACTACTACTAATATTTTAATTGAAGCATTTTCGGTCATGTGAACTCGGTTGAAAAATTACTGGACTGGTGAACTGTATTTGACATTACAATTATTTTTTTAATTTTAATTTTAATTTTGACTAAACAATCATCTACTTAGTGAGAGTTGGAGTAGGTAACATTGATGTTGAATATCTAAATTGTATTGGAGATAAATCCTATAGATAATTTGAGGCGAACTTGTTTCTAATATCAATCTCAAGTATGTTATTATTTAATAATATCAATGTTGTTGTAGATATTGAATGTTGAGTAGAATGTCCGGCTATTTAATATGATAGAATGCTGAGTAGAATGGATGGGCTGTGGGTCGAAACTTTAGTTCTTAGGTTTAACTCGACCTAGTCGTGAACGCCTTTCTTTTTTATTTTCTCTAATTTTTGCTAAACTAACATGTGTTTGCTCCTTGTAACCCTATATTTTATTAAATGTCAGTCCATTTTTATATTTTTAGGTTCCTACGAGTCTACAAGAATTCTTGGGAACAATTGTGTATTATCTGTCTATTTAATATGTATATTCTTAGGATGTTTGATTTAAATTTTTATTTGGATTTTAATGGTAACTAGTTAGTCTACAAGTTTAGACTCTAATATATATTTACGGTGTATATATATATATATATATATTTGTGATGATTTGCAGGTTTAGAGTTTTAATTTTTTCTATTCTACAATATTTTAGTCAATAATTACATAATTTAAATTATAGATTTTTATTTTTTTTTGGTTTGTGGTTGCATTATTGTTTTGCTAGTTAAATATTGTTTGAATTTAATAAAGAGATGGAAATATTAGAAGTTGGCCCATGAAAGTAATTTGAGCCCAACCCGATAAAAAATTGTAATGAAATCCAAAATAAATAGGTCCAACCCTAAAAAACAAGCCCAAACCAAAGTAAATGGAAGACCCACTATTTAATCAATCCAAATCGAACTTCTATGGGCGGCCCATGGTTGCAAATAGTCCAAACTGATTTAATTCGGTTTAGGCTGCGGGTTTGGCCTAACCCGCCCCAACCCTCCTACTGTCCACCCCTAGACCTTGTGATTATGAAGACCTAACTGGTCAGTGAAGGATGATCAAAGAGAGGCTTTTTACAGTGGTTCCCATAGAAAGCGTCAAACTGTTGGTGTTAAAAACTGGCTAACAACCACAATTGGTTCAGTCAGAGTCAATGTGGAGATTTCTTTTAGTGAGCTTGCGATTCTGTGTACGGTGTCCTCTGCTTAATGAACGGTCAATTGTCAAATCCTTGTGCTTCGAGCTTATACTTGCACAAAGTCTTGCTAAAGTATTGCCAAGCAAAGTCCCTCCGGCGTGAGAGTAAGAGTTTGAGAAAAAAAACAGTTTGATAATGCTTAAATAGATCAATTTCTCCTTCCCTGGTGCATTTATTAGTAGTTATTTATAGGAGGGGTACTAGATTGGTCTCGAAAAATTAAGGTCCTGAGTATGGTCAATTGCCGTAACTTGACACGAGGATGATGGGGAGGTGCGTGACATGATTTAAGTCATCGGGCCTTGAGTTTAGGCCCACCATGCAGAAGGAGCCCATGGGTTGGTCCAAGTGAGTAGGAGACGGAGCCCATTCCACGGAGATAGAGGAGCCTTCTTGGCTGCATGGTAGCTTTGGCCGGTGGATGCTTGGTAGTGGTCTCCCCGGGTAGAGCATTTGGCCGGCCAGCTGAAGTCTGATCAGCGATCAGCAAAACAATGATGTGGTCGATATTCTTATCAATGGTCGTTGGGTAGTCAACAAGAATTAATGTGGGCTCCACCTCGCCATGTAGAGCATTGTGAGTTGTCTGGGGTACTTGGCAAAATAACCCCTCATCAAGTTTTTATTTATGTTTATTAATTATTGGGAGGAAGCATGATAGCCCATTCTATTTTGGGATAAGATTAATTTATAATGTAATATAGTTATTATCAAATAAACATTTTTCTTTTGATAACTGTGAGATTTCACATAGAAAATATTAGAAAAGACTGTTTGATATAAAGTACCATGTGAGCTACTACTAATATTTTAATTGAATTATTTTCGGTCATGTGAATGCGGTTGAAAAATTATTGGACTGGTGAACTGTATTCGACATTACAATAATACTTGCAAGTTGGTTATGGGATTAATTTTCATTTTGTTTGTGTTCATATTTAGGTGAAAAGAATACTTCATCCTTTTATTATGTTCTTTAGAGATCAAAGAACTATTTTTCGTTTTTGTCCTTTATCTATCGAAGACATGATGAATAATCATTGACTAAGTGAACTTAATAATAACATGAATAATAACCTACAAGAATGTTAGGTTTATGTTACCTCCGACATACCATGTAGTTTGATTTTTAGTTTTATTATCTTTTTTTTTGAGAGATCGCTTTGGAAGCATCAACATCTAGAGGTTCTCCACCAACATCAATATGATATGCATTCTCTCCTTTTCTATCCCCTCATACGCGGTTGTTAGATCATTAACTAAGAATGATGTTTGTGAATTCCGCGTGAATAATAAAACGTGTTTTAGATTTTTCAAAATTTTCATTTTGTTTTTCTTTCAAATTATAAATAGGCGTCGAATTCATAAATTCATTATGAACCGAGGTAAAATGTAGCATTTGAGAGAGAAAGACAAGGCCCTTCAGCCATGGCTCAAAGAGAGGCAATGTCTGAGCCTTCAGAAAAAGAGGCATATGCTCTGACATTAAATAAACACAGATAAGAAATTGACAGTAAGAGAATTGAATGGGTGAATTGAAAGCATAGAGATTCACCTTCCATTTTGTAATTCCTTGTGATATAGTAGAATTGATTTCTCTGTGAACATAAGCAAATTGTTGGTCAACAATAATAACAATAATAATAATAATAACTAAGTCTTTATTCTATTTAAGTAGGATCGGTTATATGAATCCATTTATGCTATAATGAACGATCAAGGGTTATGTCATCGGTTAGGTTCAATATCATTAATAGTCTCGTCCTAAATCTCGCGAAAAATTAAAAGTCATGTCGACATCTTTAGAAGAAAGCTTATATTTATCTCTCTTCGCACGAAAATAGGACTTTATTCTCTTCCTATTAAAGTATATTATATCCCAATTTCAGATTAAGATAGAAGTGACGCTCACCTTCCTTTTTAATGTGATCATTTTTTTTTTCTGCTTTCTTGATGATTTTAACTTTGAAATCGATTTTTCGTTTGGAGACTATTTTTTTCCAAACTGCGGTTATTCAAATTGGAAAATCAATTCAATAGCTTTGGTAAGTTATCTTCATGTATGAGGTATGGTCCGTGTGGATGGAATCGTTTGGTTGCTTTGTAACCCCCATAAAGATGCTATTCCTGTTTTGTGGGGTGATCCTAAGTCTCTTTCAACTTTAAAAGTTAGTTCATGAAATAAAATTTTTCTCACATTTATAATCTGACCGGCAGCCTCTTTTATATCCGATATGCGATAAACTCAACAATTTATGCCTCACACATCGAGTCTTTGGTAACCATTTTCATCCCATCTCATCTAAGTAGAATGGGATGAGATGGGATATGATGAGAATTTTATTTTTTCCTTGAGAACAAAATTGCATTTGGTAACGACATTTATTTTTTGTTGAAGGAACAGAATCGCATTTGGTAACAATATTATCCTAGAAATTAAGAGTGAATTTTAAACCACAATCAATAAATTATCAAATAATCGAACTTTAAACCAAAAATAAGAAATTATCAAGAAATCAAACCCAAAATCAAGAACGAAGAATATACTCTAAACCAAAAGTGAAAAAATCATCAAGAAATTGAACCCAAAATCAAGAATGAAAAACATAGAAATCATCAAGAAATCAAACCCTAATTATGAGAAATTGAACCCTAAGAGGAAGACGAAATCGAACCCCAATTCAAAGACAAAATCGAACCCTACGGTGATAAAGATAGCAAGAGGCGAAGACTAGTATGAAATTCATTCAAGGGTTTGATGAAATCGAAGAAATCGATTTTATTTGAACCCTACAAGGAAGACGAAATCGTCGCCTTTGCTTCGATTTCATCTGAAGCGTTGGTTAGATTTGTGTGCATACGACGACAATGGTTATGGAAAGAAGACGGCGACGACGGCGTTACACTTCTACTGGCGTTGCACCTCGGCATGACCAACTTTTCCATACGATGACGACGAGAAGAGAGGGCGACGATGGCTATGGAGAGAAGCCGCACAAATGGAGGAAGGAGAGAGAGAGAGAGAGAGAGAGAGAGAGAGAGACCGTGATGAAGAAAATCGAAGAAGAAAGAACGTGAAGCATGATCAGTTGGGAATCGAAAGTGGGATTGATTTCTAATACCACGAGTGTCCTATTTTTTGGTTTGGGGGGAATGAGAATGAAAATAAACATTTTTTTTTTTTTGTTTCTCATGGCCTTCACAAAATGGATAATCAATTCTAGGGTTTTGGGATGGGGGTGGGATAAGAAACAGTTTTACCAAACGGTATTTCCGAACAGAAATTTCCAAAATCTGGGAATGAGATGGGATGAGAACACTTACCAAACACGGCCTTATCTTCATGTATGAGGTGTGGTCCGTGTGGATGGAATCATTTGGCTGTTTTGTTACCCCCATAAAGATGCAATTCAGTTTTGTAGGGTGATCACGAATCTTTCTCAATCTTAAAAGTTAACTCATGAGATAAGATTTTCCTCATATTTATAATTTGACCACTAGCATCTACTACATTCGATGTGCAATAAATCTAATAATCTCTGTCTCACATATCGAGCCTTTGGTTAACTAACTCTCAACCATCCTCTTCCTTTATGGCTATCGGGTCAAAGTTGTTGATGTAGAATAAATCCAACATGTTTGCATCTTAGGAAGTAAGTGTAGATTTTCACTTGACTTTGTCAATTGTTGTACGTATTTTCCAAGTAAATTATTTTACTCTGTATATTTTTTAGAATTCAAATATGTTGTAATTGGAATTGCCCTTGCATATATAATCTTGTTTTATCAAAAAATAATGATAAGGAGGAGTTGTTTGTTTAGTATTACAATTATGTTTCAATTTTTTTATGGAACAATGATTATACAACTGAAAAACTAGATGTCTCATGAAAATATTTATACTAATTGTAGTACAGAGAAAATTATTTGTTTAGTAAATTACCCAATTTTAATTAAATAATAAATTAATTAAAAAATATTAAACCGCGACAATAGAGAACTCAATAGCCCACACATAGCACGGACAGAAAACTAGTTGTTATGTAAAATGATTTTAGACTATTTTAAGTCTAATTATTTTTATTTGATTTAATTATTGGTTGATATATTTTCATATATCAATAAGTTATTCTTAGTGAGAAGACTAACGTGAAATATTGATTTGTAAAAAATTATTAAAATCTGAATAAGAAACTGTCTTTTAAAATAGTCCCATGAAGTTCATTGAAGTATGTAAAGTGAATAATTCCACATTGGTTGATAAAAAAAAAATACTTAAACCACATTTATAATCTATTTTGGATTGTGGACTCAAGTTGGGTCTTGGTTCGTTGGTTTGGGTTTGAACTTGAGTTGGTCCAAATAGAGATAATTCTTTTTAGAATTTTCTTTAAATTAATTATAACAATTTTCCTAACTAAACAAAACTTGTCTTTTCATATTTGTAACTCATTTTTTTATAAGGAGCTACATGTGATTAATTTTTAATAGTTTTAAAGTAAGACTTTTGGTGTGTTAGAGTTATTTATTTGTTTATTCTATAAACGAAAAAGTTTGCATTATCATTTAGGCATGAAAACTTAGGACATCTTATACTACACATACACTTTGAGTCTATATTAGGTTATTCTTGAGAGAAAGTTTAACATTTGTTTTGTTCGCTGGATCCTTTAATTTTAAGTACTAGTGTCGGAGGATTGTGATCGTTATAACTTGAGAAGTAAATGCTTGAGTAATTGTAAGCACATAAGCGAAGACGAAATTTGTTTTAAGGAAATATCGTTAAACGATAGTCTCGATCGGTATAAATTTATGATATTGTCATTGGTAAAGATCTGTAAGTATAATCTTATTTATTTACTGATTTCATGTATGTTAAGTTATTATTGAAGAATATAATTTTATAATGTTTATTAATGTTCTAAAATATTCATTGTTGTATATTTTAAGTTCTGAAAAATTTACTATTGCTTGTATTGGGATTCTAAATATTTGTTGTGAAATATTTTACATTTGTCATATTTTACGTTAAACATTTTTTTTTTATTAAGAGTTAATTTTTTTATGGTTTATAAGTATTATTTCGTTGTAAATATATTTGTGCCATATATAAAAATATTTATTGAAAATAATATTAATTAATATTTAATTATGTTAATTAAAATTAGTATTTTTGTCATTATTTTCAACACTAATTTATATATTATTAAAAGATAAGAATTACCAAATCCCAAAACAATTGGAATGGTACTGAAATTTGGAAAAATAAAAATTCATTTTAAGAATGCAAAATGTAGGGCAATTCATTCAAATAAAATATTTAAAAAGTAGAGTTAAATTTAAATATTTATGGTTTTATTCTCAATTTTCTGATAAAAAGAATATAAACCAAGGGGTAAAAAACAGTAAACAAACGGCTGGAACAAGATATATACTACAAATCAGTACAATGAATAGAACATCTGCGGGGATAGCTCAGTTGGGAGAGCGTCAGACTGAAGATCTGAAGGTCGCGTGTTCGATCCACGCTCACCGCACTTTCGTTACCTTTTTAGAAACTTTATTAGGCGCAGTTAGTTGGCTGCTCTATATCAAATAGAAGATAAATTAAAAAAAGGGTTAATTGTCTTTTACCCCTTTATGCTTTGATCTTTATTTATTTTGTCTCCTCAACTTTAAAAAACTTATATTTTACTCCCTTTTACTTATAATAATTAGTGAAATATTTTTTTTCTTCAGAATTTTATCTGAAATAGACAAGCTTATTCTTTATTTTAATTTTTTTTATTTAATTTTGCTTTATTAAGAAGAAAAAAAATAGATGTAAAGAGCGAAAGCACGGAAAATGTTAGTTTTCCTCGTTTACTTTTGAACATTAAATTTAATTTAAAAATTAATGAATTAATTCATTATATATATATATATATATATATATATATATATATATATATATATATATATATATATATATATATATGTTTGAACAAAATTTGAATTTTTCTCTTTAGTCAATAGTAGAAAGGGGTGATGTGTAGATTTTTATAATAAAAGAGTTAAAAAAAAAAATAAAAAAATATAAGGGGTAAAAGAAATTAACTCTTAATAAACAATACATAAAAAGAAAAATTAAAAATAAAAAAAATTAAAAAAAATTGTATAATAAGAACCAAAAAATTTTATTAACAAAGGAAAGACAACGGAGAAAGATAATTTCTTCACATTATCATCAAGGTCTTCCATCTACTTACTAAATAAAATAATAATAAATTAAAATATAGGGGCACTTACTGGGAGATCCCAAAATGGTTGAAAACTACCAATTACACCTACTCCTTTTTTCATTAACCGAGCAGTCCTTTTGCCATTTTTGTGACGAGAATACCCCTAATTATTGTGCCTACATAACACATCCCTATTTTGCGGAGTTAATTTAGGTAATAGATAATCATTTATTAAAATGAAAATAACTATTGTTGTACACATTTTTTTACAATATAATTATATATTCAGATTCATCTAAACAAGATCTTCAAAACGATATCAAATTCACTATTTTTTCATTAGTTTTCAGTTTTCATATTCATGTTATATTCCACATGGGAAATGTAACATCTATAATTCAGATGATGTTATATGTAATATTAACCAAAACCAAACCAAAAAGAAAAATCAAAAGGTTAGTAACTACACCATGTTACATTTAATATTCTTATAACATCAATGTTACATTTCAGGGGATGTTACATGTAACATCTTATAATTTGTAGGAACTAAAAATTCAGAAAATATCATGTTACATGTAACATGAATGTGAAAACTGAAATTAATGAAAAAAAATAGTGAGTTGGATATCGTTTTGAAGATCTTGTTTAGACGAATCTAAATATATAATTAGATTGTAAAAAAAATGTGTACAATAACAGTTATTTTTATTTTAATAAAATGATTTTGTTAAATATGGAAACTCTCAATCCCTATTAAAGAAACCCGTATATAATGCAAGGGCAAATCTGTCAATGTAAAACATATTACATATGGAAAGTAACATTGCCTGTATCGAATCGGATATCGTAATAAGTTTGAATGTTACATATAACATGGTGTAATAGTAATGTTACATGTAACATCCATGTTGAATGTAACGCGAATCCGAAATAAATAAATAAAATATTAAATGTGATATCATTTTGAAGATCTTATTAACACAAATCTAAATGTATAATTATATCGTAAAAAAATATGTACAATAAAAATTATTTTGATTTAAATAAAATGACTTTGTGTGAAACCTCCAAATAAGGAAGTTATAAAAAGAAAAATCATACAGGGGTAATTTTGTCATATAATTTTCGCATTTTTTTAAATTTGGGACTAGATAGTTTAAAAAATCTGTAGATTGAGATTATTTGGTTTATTTTCAAACATGCGGGTTTGATTGGTAGTTTCATACTAAAATTGGGATTGGCCGATAATTTTCCCTAAAATGTATATGACACAAAGATAATTTATACGTACAATAAAAATATGGTCAAAAATTAATTAATTATTTAAATTAATTATTAATTGGAGAATAAAAATAAAAAAGAAACAATTCTAATTTCTTTGTTACAGAAACATTTCAGATGACATTACAAAAAAATTTATTACAATCCAGAATGAAAAAATAAAAAGAAAAATAGTTGTTGCATAATAATAAAACAAACAAAAATAAAAATAATTACTGTGTAATAACATAAAACAAAAACATAAATACCAGAAGAAAGGATCGAGACAATCGATTGACCTTAAAGTAAAGTTTGCCCCCACTAGATGCTCACAGTTGAATGTTTGTTTGGCTCTCAGGATACAACGATCTAACTACTACTAGCACCAATACTAGAAACCAGAAGTTGGATGAACAAGAGAAGTGTATAACTCTCTCAAGAACTCTACCTTATCTCTTTACTTTTTATTATAAGTAGGTGGGTCCCACTAGTTTGATATATATGTGTGTAGGTGTTTTTGGGAGGGGGGAGAGTGTTGTGTTTTTGTGTTCGTAATGGAGAGGAGAAGACAGAAAAGGAGAAACAAAGAAGAATATGAAGAATTAGGAAGAGAGGAAGAAAGGGGAACACAAAACAAAAGTTGGTTCCACAACAATAATGAAAAAAAAATGTTCTCGCGTTATAGGTTATAGTTCATGTTCATAGTTTTTTTGGGGACACAAAACAAAAGTTGAGAACAAAACACTAATTAGTTCATGAACAATAATAATAAAAAAAAAAAAATGTTTTTTAAAAAAGAAAGAAACTAAGATTAAAGAAATGATAACTGAGCAAAGAAATGGAGAACATAAAATTTAGATTTGGCCAATTGAAATCGAGATATGGCTAAATCTAACACTAATTTTTCAGATCTGGACATGCAAATCTAGAGCAATTGAAGAGAGAGAGAGAGAGAGAGATACCTTAGTATCAATGGAAAGAGGCGGCAATAGAGCAATCGACGATAAAGACCGATGGCTGTGGTGATCTACGTGAGAGTGAGAGGAAGAAAGACTTCAATTGATGCGATGGCGACGATGGCTCTATGACGAGAGAGAAATGAGAGAGGAGGAGCGACAGTGAGGGAGAAGGGGGCCTACGGTAATTTTTGTTTAACCTGATTAAGTTTTGATCTTAATTTTTATTATATAGGTAGGTTAAAACTGATCCGACAATCTAAAAATATCTAGAAATTTATCTCTCATTTGATGACTGTGTTCATAAATGAACTGATTTATTATATAGATAATGGAATTTATAAAATTATTTTAATAAATTTTATAATTTAATCACAATAATAATGTCTAATAAACATGTAATTAGGACACATAAATATAATCATTATAAATATATATATCAATAATAATTTTATTAAGTAAAATAATATAATTTATATATAATAAACAAAACAAAATATTTGATTTTAAATTATTTTTCTAATAATCACCCACATAATTTAAAATTAATTGGAAATATAATATTGTGTAATATTTGTAGGTGTCTTTAGGACGTGAACCCCACTTGGTGTAACAAACATTCATCCAAAGGAATCATAGTGAATTATGTCTTGAACTAGATCATTTTGGCCGAACTTTAGTAAGCACACACAACAGTACGAGTATTAGATTGTGTTCACGATTTTGGGCTTTTATGACCATGCGCGTGTATCTTGATTATCATTGGAGTTACTAGGGAAAGCATAATCCATAGTTGCAGTGTCATGATAACTCTCACTTAGGTAAATTCTTCAAAGGTATATATGGCATATATATACCTTGCAAGAGTTTTCTTGCTTTGGTCTCATTAAGGGTAAACCAATCCTTAACATCCCATTATACAACACTAGAGTGGATGAGCAAAATAATTTTTTAATGATTTCTGTAAATTATACAAAGTTGTTTTATAAATCACATAGTATAGATTGTTGCTACCCATTGAACCTTCTTCATGGGGTTTCCAAACACAAAGGTTCAGTTACCTCTTTAAGTGACTTCCTTATAGTTTAACAATCATCCCCCCCAATAATTTTAAGACCTAACCACTGCTGGTCTTTAAGGCAAATTATCCTACCTTGTATGAATATTAAGCCTCATTAAAAAAAAAATGTTTACTCCATCAATTCTCATTTGGTACCAATAAATATTTTGGGACTGTTATGGAACATCATTTTTAAGCAACATTTAGAATTTTTCAGTCTCAATAATACTATCAAATAAATTTATTAGGAACTGTTGTCCTTAGATGTTTTGATGAACAATTTAACGTTGATATTTTTATGAAACTAAAGATTTTATTAAGCGATTTCAGATTTAATATTCCAATTTGGGATCAGGGCCAAACTGACTACTCCCAAAGCACTTATCCATAAAACCGATTATGGGTACAAATAACATAAAGAAAAAAATCAAGGTTTATTGGACAAAGCAATCCCAAAGATTTCGGACCAAAAGCGATTAGTAGTGACCATTGAAGCTTCTTCAACTTGAGTTGGTTAAAAGCACAAAATGTATTTGCACCATCACCATCTTCAAATAAAGATTTGTAATTATTTCGTTTATAAATATAATTTTTGCATTATATTTAGGGTATTTAGTGTATTTTAAAAAAATATATTTTTTGAATAACAAATAAAATTCAATGGATTGTAAAAAAATTTAGCAGATATTACAAAATAAAATCAAGCGAAACATACATATAAGCGTATTTATAACATTTTAAAATAAAAAAACAATTCAGTAGGATTTCAAAAATTAAATGAAATTTTTGTATATAAAATAAGGATAATTTTGGAATAGGATAATTGTTTTTGTAATCCTTAAAAATGTATGTGTTTTTTTTTTTTGAGTTTTAAGAGTCCTAAAAAAACCTTAAATTTAAAGGAGACCTTTTTAGAGGTTTCAAAATTTTAAAAATAATTTTTTAAAGAATTTCTCATGTGTAAAAAAATTACTATTATACGATTTTATAAAATAATATTTTTATGGGATGAAATCTTTTGGGAGAATTTTCTTAAATTTAAATAGGATAAGAAATTAGTTAACCCTAATATATACGCACAATTATATTCTCACATTTATGGCCTATTCTCATTTTTTTAATGATAAGAATATATATAAAATGAAAAAAATTCTGAACAGACGACTTGGAAAGGAAGACAACTATGCGTTAATTTAGATAGTTAATAGAGAAATATTTGAAGCATCAGCGGGGATAGCTCAGTTGGGAGAGCGTCAGACTGAAGATCTGAAGGTCGCGTGTTCGATCCACGCTCACCGCACTTCTGGTTACCCTTTTTGAAACTTTATTAAGCGCAGTTAGTTGGCTGCTCTATATCAAATAGAAGATAAATTAATAATTGTGTTTTACCCCCCTTTGTTGTTATTTTCTTTTGTTTCCTCTACCAAAAAAAAAAAAGAAAAACTTATATTTTACTCTCTTCTACTCATATAAATTGAATTTTTGGGCTTATAATTGGTGATTAGTCTCAAATAACGAGTGTAATATATTATTAGTCTCATTTAAAACATAAATTTTGATTTAATCACTTAAATTGATTTTTGTTTGAGTATTAATCTCGAATGTAGTCACGGCTGTATAATATTAGTTACTGTTGAAACAAATGAATTTTAAATTATTTTTTATTATAGAAAGTGTCAATTTTTTTTTTCCTCTAGTCCTTCTATCCCACATTGGTTGGGAGAAAATGAATTGATGAGGATATCTAGGGGTATGTGAGACACTTGGGACCCGCCGCCGTCCGTCTGGCCATACCGTGTTGAGTCGAGTCGCGCGTGTGATGAGGTGACACTTATTTAATTTTTAGAAAAAAAATTATTTAAAATATATTTTTTAAACAGTTTAATTAAAACGTTTTTCGTTTTTACAATTAAACATTTTTTATTCTTGAACCGTTTTTAATAAAACGAAACGTTTAAAAAATAAATAAATAATAATTAATTATTTGAACGTTTAAGAAATAATAACGTTTAAGAATTAATATTTTTTTTTTTTTTTTTTTTTCAGTTTCAAGAATAAACTCCAACGTTCATATTTTTTTTTCTCCTATAAATACTGGTTTCTTCCACAGTTTTGAGACACAAAATTGCCTTCAGTTTTCTTCTTGATCTGAAACAGCAAAATACAGTTTCAGTCTTCTTCTTCATCTGAAATAATTTTGTTTTTAACTTCGATTTCCGAGCAGTTTGTTTGTTTGTTCAAATAGTGAGTGAGTGTTTAGTATTCAGGCCTTCTGTTGTGCAAAGAAGGTCCTAGACAGAGGTGATTCTGGGCTGTTTTATCCTGGGGATGACAAGGCTTTTACACTGTTTGCACGTTCTTGGGCAGAGCCGCGAAACGTCTTAAAGAGAGTGACCTAGTCCGCGACTCATCCCAAGAAATTTCGGTAAACTCGTTCATTATTTATGTTCTGCTACAACAATTTTAAGACGTTCAATATTTGCTAAGATGTCTACTGATCATGATTTTAAACAAGTAACTATTGATCTCAATAAACCCTTTCGTTTCGAAGGGTTTCATTTTAAAAGATGGAGACAGAAAATATTATTTTTTCTTACCATCGAAAAAGTAGCATATGTCTGTACAACCGAAAAACCTCAATTACCTCAAGTTCCTACTGACGCTCAGATTCAAGAAGTTAAGTCTTGGGAGGAAAATGATTTTCGCTCTAAGAATTTTATTCTTAATAGTATGTCTGATGATCTGTATGATTATTATTGCTCTAACAAAACTGCAAAGGAAGTTTGGGATGCTCTTTCGAAGAAATACGACACTGAGGAGGCTGGAAGTAAAAAATATGCTGTTAGTCGGTATCTGAAATACCAAATGACCGACGACAAATCAGTGGAAGTTCAGTCTCATGAACTTCAGAAAATCGCTCACGAAATAATTGCTGAAGGTATGTCCCTTGATGAACAATTTCAAGTTGCTATTTTAATTGACAAATTACCCCATTCTTGGAAAGATTTTAAGAATACTCTGAGGCATAAAACTAAAGAGTTTTCTTTAGAAAGTTTGATCACCCGTCTTTGGATTGAGGAGGATGTCCGAAAATAAGATTAGAAAGATGAAGTGCTTGTTGTTTCTAACAACGCTCACAAAAAATCATCGTACGCTACTCTGAAACCTAAAGGGAAAAATATGAAAAATCAAAATCCGAATCGCAACCACAACAACTAGAACATAAATGTGCATCAAAATCAGAATAGAAACAAACTCCCTTCAAGAAATAATTCTGAACAGTTTACTTGTTATAACTATGGGAAGGCGGGCCATTTAGCTCGGAACTGCCGGCAAAGACGTCGTCCTGTTCCACAATCGAATCTTACCGATGACCAACTTATAGCTATGATTTCTGAAATCAATATAGTTGGTGGATCCGAAGGGTGGTGGGTAGACACTGGTGCTTCACGCTATGTCTACTATGATCGTACCATGTTCAAGTCTTATTCTGAAAGTGAAGACAAGAAAGTATTGCTGGGTGATTCCCACTCCACTATTGTTGCCGGTTCTGGTGAAATAGAATTAAAGTTTACCTCTAGAAAGATAGTCATCCTTAAAGATGTTCTGCATACTCCAGAGATGAGAAAGAATTTGGTTTCGGGCTATCTTCTTAACAAGGCGGGGTTCACTCAAATTATTGGGACTGATTTGTACACCTTAACCAAAAATAATGTTTTTGTTGGGAAGGGTTATGCAACTGATGGAATGTTCAAACTGAATGTTGAAATTAATAAAATTTCTTCTTCTGCTTACATGTTGTGTTCTTTTAATATTTGGCATGCTAGACTTTGTCATGTTAACAAACGTATTATTAAAAACTTAAGCAATTTAGAACTAATTCCTAAATTGTCTTTGAATGATTTTGAAAAGTGTGAATTTTGTAGTCAAGCTAAAATTACCAAAACCCCTCATAAATCAGTAATTAGAGAATCTGAATCTCTTGACTTGATACATTCTAATATTTGTGAATTTGATGGTGTCTTGATTAGGAATGGTAAACACTATTTTATTACATTCATAGATGATTGTTCTGATTTTACTTATGTTTATCTCATGAAAAATAAAAGTGAAGCTTTTGATATGTTTAAAATATTTGTAACTGAGATTGAAAATCAATGTAATAAGAAAATTAAGAGATTACGTAGTGATAGAGGAACATAATATGATTATGATATTTTTATTGATTTTTATAATTTTCATGGGATTATTTATGAAAAAACTGCACCGTATTCTCCTAAAATGAATGGTAAGGCTGAAAGGAAAAATAGAACTTTTGCTGAATCTGTAGTTGCTATTTTTCTTAACTTCGGTGCAGCTTCTCACTGGTGGGATGAAATTTTATTAACGGTTTGCTATGTACTTAATAGAGTTCCCAAATCGAAAAGTAAAATTTCACCTTATGAAGTTTTTAAAAATAAGAAACCAAATTTGTCTTATTTTAAAACTTGGGGTTGTTTGACATATGTTCGAATTCTTGATCCAAAAAGAAGAAAACTTACCAGTAGAGCTTATGAATGTGTTTTTATTGGTTATGCGGTAAATAGCAAAGCTTATAGATTTTATGATTTGAAAGATCGAGTTATCATTGAACCAAATAATGCTGATTTTTATGAATATAAATTTCCTTTCAAATTGAAGAATAGTGGGGGCTCGACTTCTAGTAATGAACCTATCATTAGGATTAATGAATCTGATAAGGAATTAGATATTGAACCTAGAAGGAGTAAACGACCTCGTATTGCTAAGGACTTTGGTTCGGATTTCTATGCATATACCTTAGAGGAGGATCCACTTACCCTCCAAGATGTATTGTCCTCTGTAGATGTCAATTTATGGCAAGAGGCTATAGATGATGAGTTGGACTCTCACAAATCAAATAGAACTTGGCATTTGGTAGATTTACCTCCTGATTGTAAAACAATAGGATATAAATGGATTCTTAAAAAGAAATTTAATCCCGATGGAACCATTGATAAATATAAGGCTCGTCTTGTAACCAAAGGGTTTAGACAAAGAGAGAATGTAGATTTTTTTTATACTTTCTCACCTGTCTCTAGAATTACATCTATTCGTGTACTTTTATCTCTTGCTGCAATTCATGATCTTATTGTGCACCAAATGGATGTTAAAACTGCTTTTTTGAATGGTGAATTAGAAGAAGAGATTTATATAGACCAACCTGAAGGATTTGTTATTCCTGATCAAGAAAACAAAGTATGCAAATTAGATAAATCTCTTTATGGTTTGAAACAAGCACCTAAGCAATGGCATGAGAAATTTGATAATCTAGTCATTTCACATGGTTTTAAAGTAAATGAAAGTGACAAATGCATTTACTATAAATCTGAAAATGATGTTTGCACTATTATATGTCTTTATGTGGATGACTTGCTGATTTTTGGTTCCAATATTCATGTTGTAAATAATATGAAATCCATGCTATGTGTTAATTTTGACATGAAAGATCTTGGTGAAACAAGTGTAATCCTTGGTATTAAAATAAGTAGGTCTAAACAGGGAATTTCTTTGGATCAATCTCATTATATAGAGAACATTCTAAAGAAATACAATTATTTTGATTGTAAACCAGCATGTACTCCTTATGACCCTAGTGTGAAGTTGTTCAAGAACACCGGTGACGGTGTTAGACAATCTGAGTATGCGAGCATCATAGGCAGTCTTCGATATGCCACTGATTGCACTAGGACCGACATAGCGTATGCTATGGGATTACTATGCAGGTTTACAAACAGACCTAGTATTGAGCATTGACATGCTACTGATAGGATTATGAGATACCTAAAGAGAACTATGAACCTTGGATTACATTATCAGAAGTTTTCCGCTGTTCTGGAAGGATATAGCGATGCTGATTGGAATACCCTTTCAGATGACTCCAAGGCAACTAGCGGATATATATTTAGTATACTTGTGGAGCTGTTTCTTGGAAATCTAAGAAACAGACTATTTTGGCTCAATCTATTATGGAGTCTGAGATGATTGCACTAGTTTCGGCTAGCGAGGAAGTAGAGTGGTTAAAGAGCCTGCTTTCTGATACCTCTTTATGGGAGAGACCGATTCCAGCTGTCTTGATCCATTGTGATAGTACCGCGGCTATTGCAAAGATTCAAAACCGTTATTATAACGGAAAAAAGCGACAAATACGTCGCAAACACAACACTATTAGGGAGTATATCTCTACAGGGGTTGTGAGAGTGGATCATGTACAGTCTGATGATAACTTAGCCGATCCTTTGATGAAAGGATTAGCTCGAGAAAAGGTTTACAAAATCTCGAAAGGAATGAGACTTAAGCCCATAGATTGACGAGTCACTTGTGAGGGAAACCCAACCTATAGACTGGAGATCCTACGAAATAGGTTCAAAGGGTAATAACAACTCATGAAGTGATATGAGGAAAATCATGCTATAATAATAATTTTGAGTTCTATTTCATAAATGTGTTATTTGAAGCATGATATCTTGAAGCGATAGAAGGTTGAGTTTTTATTAACTCTTAATGAGATCTATACTCTATTTGGAGTGGAGTACTTAGCTACAGGAGTACTCTTGATAGATTCACCTATGTGAATGTGGAAGTATGGCCGCTTCTTATGGAATTTTGGGCAAAATTCTCTAGAGCATTCACTATACTGGGATACACGTGCATGGCTGTAAAGTACGGGCTTTTGGACTACACCTTGATAGGGTTGTGTGTGTGATGTTGTTAGAGATAGAGTTCAAAACTACGAGTTACTCTAATATAATCTAAAGCATCTTCACTATGTAAAAGTTCAAGTCGATAGACACCTTTTCTTATGCACAATCTTATATTAAATTATACTGCTCGATGAAAAAATTGTTTTTAAAAATTCAAGTGGGGGATTGTTGAAACAAATGAATTTTAAATTGTTTTTTATTATAGTAAGTGTCAAATGTTTTTTTTCCTCTAGTCCTTCTATCCCACATTGGTTGGGAGAAGAGGAATTGATGAGGATATCTAGGGGTATGTGAGACATTTGGGGTGTGCCTCAAGAGGTACCCACATTTTGTGGAGGAGAGAGGAGCTACATCCCTACCGGTTTACCACACGCGCGCGCGCCGCCGCCGCCGTTCGTCCGTCCGGCTGTGCCGTGTCGAGTCGAGTCGCGCGTGTGATGAGGTGACACTTATTTATTTTTTAGAAAAAATTTATTTAAAATATTTTTTTTAAACAGTTTAATTAAAACGTTTTTCGTTTTTACAATTAAACGTTTTTTATTCTTGAACCGTTTTTAATAAAACGAAACGTTTAAAAAAATAAATAAATAATAATTAATTATTTGAACGTTTAAGAAATAATAACGTTTAAGAATTAATTTTTTTTTTTTTTTTTTTTTAGTTTCAAGAATAAACTCCAACGTTTAGAATTTTTTTTTCTCCTATAAATACTGGTTTCTTCCACAGTTTTGAGACACAGAATTGCCTTCAGTCTTTTTCTTGATCTGAGACAACAAAAAACAGTTTCAGTCTTCTTCTTCATCTGAAATAATTTTGTTTTTAACTTCGATTTCCAAGCAGTTTGTTTGTTTGTTCAAACAGTGAGTGGGTGTTTAGTATTCAGGCCTTTTGTTGTGCAAAAAAGGTCTTAGACAGAGGTGATTCTGAGTGTTTTATCCTGGGGACGACATGGCTTTTACACTGCTTGCACGTTCTTGGGCAGAGTCAAGAAACGTCTTAAAGAGAGCGACTTAGTCCGCGACTCATCCCAAGAAATATCGGTAAACTCGTTCATTATTTATTTTCTGCTACAACAGTTACATGTACCTGTATAATATTAATTACAAGTTACAAATTACATGTAACTATGTTACATATACTTATGTAACATTTATTATATTTAACAAATATTTTATATAAAAGTTAGATACATGCAACTGCAAGAGTGCAGTGCGTGTATTGGATTTTCTGTGTTTTTTAATGTGCGGGACTAAATCACAAGTTGTAATTGCGTATGTGATTTTTTAAAATTAAGAGTAAAATAAGGGACTTGACACATAAACACCCTTTAAATTAACCTAATATACTAAAAACTAAGTGAAATTATTTTTTCTTCTAAATTTTACATCAAATAAACAAAATTATCCTTTATTTTAATTTTATTTTATTTTACCTTTACTAAATAAAGAAAAGAAAAATAGATATGTAGAGCGATGTTTTTAAACCTGGACTAGGCATCAAAATAGAAAAGTCATCTGGTCACAGATCATTAGTTCAATCGATAGGAGAATCATGGTTGAACCATGATGTTATAATTACATCATTATACACACACACACACACACACACACACACACACACATATATATATATATATATATATTAAATAAAAATATTAAAAATACACAAAAGAAAAAGAAAAATAAATACGTTTTAAGAAAAAATAAACATAAAAAATAACTAATAAAAATTAATATATATTAACGACAATCACCAAATACTATTAAGTTTAAAGACTTAAACTCAAGGTTATCAAAAAAAAAAAAAAAAAAAAAGAGAGAGACGAACATTTTCTATTAAAACAACACTGACATCAAACAATTCAAGAGTTTAAAATAAAGAGTCCAATAACCACAATAACAATTCAAGAGTCCAAAACATCCACAATACAAAACATGAAAATAACAAATTAAAAGTCTTCATTCCAAACATTTGGTTCATTTGCATTTCTTTGCCAATCCTTAGCCCAGTCTTTCTCATCGAAACAAAAATGATATTGAGCAGATGATCCAACACCATGATCTTTTCTCATACTTTCTCAATCCACATTCTCAAAAGAACCAAACTCAATATCTTCGCCGCCTACTAACACATCATCCACATCATCCTCGATGGCGTCTAATTCATCTAAAATTAAAATATAAATTAAGTTAATTTTTCTAAAAATTATGAAGAAAAAAAACTAATAAATTAACTACTCTTCTCTTCTACATCTGCGTTTTCTTTCAGAACGTGACATTGTATCTTCTTTATAAAGTATTCTCTCGAGCTCTTCATAATCAAGAAATGGAGCCTCTCTTCGACAATCCAAAATTCTATTTTTTTTGATACTTGCAATGCCAATTGGATGAAAATCCATTTTTTTTATAACAAAGCCTAAAATTAAATAATTGATTAGATTTATAATCAAGTAAAATTGAAACAAACATTAAACAAAGGATTACTTATTTTTCAAACTCAAGTTATAGTGAATGTATACTAGATTATTAAGTTGTTGATACTCCAATCTATTTCTCTTTTTAGTATTTATGAGATTGAACATACTCTAATTTCTTTCACACCCTGAAGAGCTACTAGTTTGACTAAGAAAACGAATAGCCAATTTTTGTAAATTAAGAGCACTGTAACCAAATAATCACCACCAGTCATCTTGAGAGAAAAAAAAAAAAAGGTTATTAATTAGAATAAATCAAGTACCAAGAAAATTAACAATGAAAATTAGTGTCAAATAAAAACATTATCAAATATTATCGGGTTGTGTAGTCTTGGAAGTGGATAAAGCGAGGTCTCAAGCAAAACACCCCAAGCGCTCCTAAAATATTATTGTTTCTTCCAATAAATTCTTCTTACTGCATGTTGCTTTGGACTCAATGATATCAAGAATACCAGCCATAATCCCTGGTTTTCCACAAAAAATTGTTTGATCGTATTGAAATGTCAGGTTTAACAAATAAGCTGCAACATAGATATTTTGCCTTAACTTTTGATCCCATTACTCTTTAATTAATTTTGTGTAAGGTTTGTATAATCTCTTACTGTTCATAAACATATTCTTAATCATCATTCTAGCCTTATACATATCCACATAAACATAACTCATGACACATCCATATCAATAATATGTAGTAAACGTATCAGTGGCTCAACAATTTTCACGATAATAAAACAATCATTCCAAAACTTGGAATCCAACACTACATAACACACAACTTTTGTTTTCTTGTGCATATAATATCGTGAATCAACAAAATCCTTACTAGTGACTAAAGCTTTAAGGTCGTGTTATGTTGATAAACATTTTGCAATTTAATAGAAATTATAACAAATCGAGTAGCAGCAGAGGAAACAATTTCAGTCCAATCCTTTTGTTTTCTCAACCAAGCTAGCACCTACACATGATTATAAACATAGATTGTTATCTTAGATGCTTTCCTTGCAAGTTTAGTCACATGCTCTATTTTCGTAATATCTTGTAAAATTGCATTCAAACAATGTGCTGCACAAGGAGACCAACTAATTATTTTATAATGTTCAGTCACATTTTTTTCCTGCAAGGATATAGTTAGAGCCAATATATGTAACCATATGAAACACATTACTCGGTCCAACCCATTCAATGATTTCTTCAAACAAGCCAAATAAACGTACGACACTTTTCACAACAAATGCGTTAATAGATTTAACAAATGCAAACCCCCTAGGACTTGAAAAAAAAGAATTAATCAAGGAGCGATGTCTACCATCGGTCTAGCCATCACCCATAATAGTACATCTGCTCATTGACTTTGTAATGTATCTACAAATAAAATCACATTTTTTTTAATCCTTCAACAAATTGACACGAATAATTTGGTAAGTAGGTGCCTTATATCCATGACCAATAACAATTGTAGTATCAAACATATGTTGAAAATGTATAGAATTAACATATTTATTGGAATGTTAGCATCATACATCCACCTAGCAATGGTCATATGAGCCGTGTTAGGAAAATAATTTAAAATTAAATATTTTATTATATATAATTTATATTATTTTATTTAATGAAATTAGTATCAATAATATATTAATAATTATTATAATTATGTGTTCTATGTTAGACATCTCTAAATGATGCTTACATAAAACAAACATGCTTTATAAACAAAATAGAAGGAAAAATGACAAAATGCGAAATTGGGTACTAACCTCAAGTCATTGACGTTTTGAGCGAGCTTCTCTATGTATAAGTGATTCTACACTCTAGCAACTAACTTAGATGATGTGTATTTCGAAATTGTTGAGCATATGGATCCATTCTCGATTTACATGTACATAGAGATACAATATGTATGTTTTACCATAAAAAATGTAACCGAAGCAAACTAATGGGCATTTAAATTAATGTAACGATTTCCTTATTAAAAACGTAACTGAAACGTTTTCCTTATTAAAAACATAATCGAAATCAAATTAAGAAGAAATTTTGAGTGATATGCGGACCACTTAAAGATAGCTTACAATCTTCCACTTGATCCGTATATATTTATAATTATACTCAAAGTTCACAAATATTTCTTCCTAAGAAAAAAAAGAAAAACACACGAATCATGGCAATAAGTCCTCTAAGAACGAGTATTATCTTCCATGTATCACTATGCATTCTATTTCTTTGTCAATAGCCCATTATTACTTAATGAATAAACCTTATATTTATTCTAGGTCCAATAATATTTGTTATTCTCAATATAAATGTGTACATCAAAAATGAGAAAACAACACAAATAAATAAGAGTTTCATTACAGTTGACAAAGTCACATGATGGAACCAAGTTCCATTTGTGCTACATGATCCTTAAACTCATTGGTGGCATGCTTTTTGTTAAAGGATCATCAATTATTAATTCAGTGCCAATGTGTTCAATGGCCGCTCTGTTCTCCTTAACATGTTCCCTTATGATTAAATATTTGATGTCGATATGTTTACTTCGACTACCTCTTTTGTTGTTTTTAGTTAAGAAAATCGCAGTTGAATTATCACAATATATCTTCAATGGCTTATTAATATAATCCACAATTCTAAGCTCAGATATAAAACTCTTCAACCATACACTATGTGAGGTAGCCTCAAAACAAGAAACGAACTCAACTTCCATGGTAGAAGTAGCAGTCAAGGTTTGTTTTGCACTCCTCTAAGACATGACTTCGCCAACAAACATAAAAATGTATTCAAATGTTTATTTTTGTGAATCAACACACCTGGAGAAATCCGAATCCGAGTAACCAACTACCTCCAGATTGTCAGTTCGCCTATACATAAGCATGTAATCCTTGGTCCCTTTAAGGTACATCATCACTTTCTTTGCAACTCTCTAGCGGTATAAACCTAGATTACTATAATATCTTCCCAATATTCCAATAACAAATATAATGACAGGTCTTGTACAGACCTGAGCATACATTAGGCTTCCAACAACAGAAGCATATGAAATGTTTTGCATTTGTTACCTTTTAAGCTCACTTTTTGGGTATTGGTTCAAATTGTATCTGTGACTCTTCACAATGGGTGCTACACTAGGTGAACAATCTTTCATTCGAAACCTCTCTAAAACCTTATTGATATAGGTTTTTTGAGACAGACCTAAAATATTTTGAGATTTGTCTCTAAAGATCTTAATGCTAATGAAATATGATGCCTCACCCATATCATTCATATCAAAATTCTTAGAGAGAAATCATTTCACCTCATATAGCAGCCCATTATCATTGGTTGCAAGTAAAATATGATCCACATACAGAACAAGGAAACAAATTTCTCACTAACCTTCTGGTATATGCATTGATCCATAATGTTTCCCAATGTTTCCCACAAAACCAAATGAAGAAATGACAACATGGAATTTCAAATACCATTGGCGGGAGGCTTGTTTCAATCCATATATGGATTTCTTGAGCTTGTATACCAAATGCTCACCATCACTAGAAGAGAATCATTTTGGTTGTTACATATAAACCTCATCCTCTAGGTTTCCATTAAGAAATATTGTTTTCACATCCATTTGATACAGTTCCAAGTTTAAATGGGCAACCAATGCCATAATAACACAGAGATAATCTTTCTTAGATACAGGAGAAAAGGTCTCTGTGTAGTCTATTCCCTCATTTTGAGTAAATTCTTTGGCAGCGAGTATTTCTTTATATCTCTCAATATTGCCTAATGAATCCCTCTTAGTTTTAAAGATCCATTTACATCCAATGGCCTTTGCGCTTTTAGGAAATTCAGCAAGATCTCAGACTCCAGATGCCATAGGATTTATCTATTCTTTCATGGCACTGTACCATAACTCAGATTCTCTGCAACTCATAACTTGTGAAAATGTTTGAGGATAATTTTTGGCTCCTATGTCATGGTCAACTTCTTGTAGATACACAATGTAATCACTGGGTATTGTTGATTTCTTAATCCTAGTTGACCTTCTTAATATTATATCGACATTCTTGAGGAGCATATTCTACAACTGGTTGCTCAACAGTCTCTGGTAATTGCTGAACAACTAGATCTACTAGATTATCATCAGCAACTTGTGGAATCTCAATGATTGGTTGTTCAACATTCGTTTTTATTTCAGGAGTGCTATGAATGACAATCAATCTTTCACTTGCAATGGGATTTTGGATATCAGAATGATTCACCTCAGGAACTAAGCCCTGCGACGGATCTCTCCCACTTATCAAGTCATTCTCAAGAATTTTTGTATTTCTTGATTCTACAATTCTAGTGTTATGAGATGAATAATAAAATCAGTACCGTTTAGACCTTTCATCATATCCAATTAAATACCCACTTATTTTCATATTGTATCTCTACCCTTGCTTTAAATATTTTAAAAGCATCCAATATTTCGTTCTTTGTTATGAAGCAAGTAGAGATACATGTATCGTGAGTAATCATCTATAAAGGTGATAAAATATTTATGACCATGCAAACTTATCAGTATGTTTGATCTCTAATAATTCAGAACTCTTCTTGACACCTTTTTTGGTTTTGTTTGTCTGCTTTCCTTTAATGTAGTCAACACATGAATCAAAATCTGTAAAATCATGAGCTTCAAGAACTCTATCATTTTCTAACTTTTTGATTCTATTAATGGATATATGTCCCAATCTCCGATGCCACAACATGGAAGATTTTTCAGTCGTAACACAACATTTAATACCAGCATTATCATGAACATGCATTATGTTATAAACGGTATTATCTTGTAAGTTGATTAAAAAACGACCATCAGACATTGTACCATTCCTAACAAGATTGGATTTATAAAATAATTTAAAATATGTGTCTAAAAAGTTAAAGGAATTACCAAAATGGACAAATCTTAAAACTGAAATCAAATTTCTAGAGAAACTTGGAATATAAAATGTTATTTCCAAATTCAAAACAAAACCAGAATCTGAAATTAATCTGTATGCTCCAATGACTTTCACATGTGAACTCATCTTGTTTCGTAAATAGATGTTTTGCTCATTGCCCACCAATTTCCTTTGGTTTAGAAAGCCTTGCAAGGTATTCAAAATATGGATTGTAGAACCCATAATCAATCCACCAAGTGTTATGACAAACATCAACCATATTAGATTCATAACAAACAAGTAAGGTTAGATTACCTTTGTTCCCAAGCCAAACCTTGAATTTGACACAATCCTTCTTATGTGCTCCTTCTTTTTACAGAAAAAATACTTGGATTCCTTCTTGAAGTCAGTTAGGAGGGATACTTTACCCCTTTTCTTTTGTTTAACTTGTACTCTATTATTTCCTTGTGTTTCCATATGTGCACTTTTCAACCTATTCAGCTGATAACCTTCATTTCTCTTAAACACACATGGTCAAGAGTTTATCGATTGACCATTTATCCTTTTGTGTGTTATAGGAAATTTCGATAGGTCCATATGGTGGCGGAATAGAATTTAGTATAAAGTGCACAAGGAAAGAGCCAGACATCTCAACCTCAAAAGACTTCAGTTGAGCTGCAATGTCCTTCATCTACATGAAGTGCTCATGCACACCTCTGACACTGGTGAGCTTCATTGATGATAACTTTGTCATCAGGGTCCTGGCTAAGGCCTTATCCGAAGACTCAAACTGTTCATCAATGGCATTCAACAAATCATTGACATTGTTATGCTCTCCAATTGAACCACTTATACTAGCAAAAAGTTTAGTCTTTATGAACATTATACTGAGGCGATTGAATCGCTCCCATCGTTCATAAAGTGCAATTTCAGCCTGAGAGCTAGTATCAGTAAGTGCATGTGGTTCATATTCACGAATAGCATAATTAATGTCCATCCACCCTAATTGAAGAAGAATTCTCTCCTTCCAAATTTTGTAGTTATTACCAGTTAAATCGGGTATGTCACATTTGCTATTAGAAAAATTCACAGGTTGTATAATTGCATAAAAATTAAATATATATGCTTATGTCACAAAATATTTAGACAAATAAACAAATATCATGTTCTACCAATGTAAAACATGTAAATCATACTAAAAATATGAATCATAAAACAAAAAAAACTGTCTCTGGGCTAAGTTTTATTTAAAGATTCATATTTAAACATTATGATGAAACTATCAAATTATATTCTTTTTTTTTTAATTCTTGTGGGTATATTAAGAAAAATAATAAGTTATTCCATCCTAATTAATCATAAAAATAAAAAATTCTTGTGGGATAAAATTTATTATATCTAATATGATTAATCACAATTGATGTCATATCACTATATGTGATCCAAGAATAATATATAATTTAAAATAATTAAAGATGATGTGGCTACTATCTAATTATTCAAAATTATATTAATCACATGACATTTAATTTTATGCGTAAAATAATTAAGCAATAAACATGTATCAACGTAAAATAAGTGGACAATTAATGATACATTTATTCTTTAATTTATGCATAAAATCAAGTAGCAAAACTAAATTAACAAAGAAAGTTTCAGTTTTCCAAGAATAATGGTCCACTATTACGACAAATTGCCAAAACGACATGAGTCCACAAAACGACAAAATTGCACGAAAAACGAACATTAAAGAATAAATTCAAAATTGTACCAAAAATATTCTGCCATTTTTTTAAAAAAAAATACAGAAAAGGTTCCACTATTTTTTGTCTGACGTTTTGTGTTTACGTTTTTTTTTTAATAAACCAGTCATCTTTAATCTCCAGACGGGTTGACCCGACTTGATACGGACCTGTTTTACGAACCTAGCTGTATCTTTGTCTTTGGAACTCCCTTTTTGACGATTCAAAGACCATTTTGTTCAGAATTCAATTTCCTTTAGATTTCTACCGGAACGTAATGAAAAATATGACTAAAACAATATTGAAAAGACAAAAAAATATATTTCGGCCATTTTTTAATACATAAATAGAAACTCAAAAACATCAAGACAGAGGTAAAATGTGCTCTGATACCAACTATTAGACATCTGTAAATGATGCTTACATAAAACAAACATACTTTATAAACAAAATAGCATGAAAAATTACAAAATGCAGAATTGGGTACTAACCTCCAGCCATTGATGTTTTGAGCAAGCTTTTCTGTGTATAGGCGCTTCTACACTCTAGCAACTCCCTTAGATGGTGTATATTTTGAAATTGCTGAGCATAGGGACCAATTCACGATTTGCATATATATATAGAGATACAATATGTACGTTTTACCATAAAAAACGTATCCGAAGCAAACTAATGGGCATTTAAATTATATGTAATGTTTTCCTTATTAAAAACGTAACTGAAATCAAACTAAGAAAGAATTTTGAGTGATATGCGAACCACTTAAAGAAAAATAACTTTTATTCTAATTACATGTTTATTACACATTACTATTATGATTAAATTATAAAATTTATTAACACGACTTTATGAATTCCATTATAAATATATGCGTTACAATAATATTTATATGTATAATTAGTGATTTTATTAATTATAATATTATAAGTATTTGATATTATAATAAGAGTTATATAATATATACACTATATATATGTGTGTAAGGATGAAAAAAAAATGATGTAGAGAAATTTAGAGAAAATAGAGTGATACTATACGATGATAGTATATGAAATAATGTGTTTTTATTGAGACATAAAAATAGAGAGACATATATTTTGTGATATTTCACATATATTGTATACTTGATAATTTACGGACAATATGACTCGCGATCAATTCAATATAGAGATATCCTGCTTGCACCTTGACACCTTGACTCCTTGGATCGTCGTATCTTGAGAAAAGCTCGTCATTCAACCATGTGCATAGAGGAGGTGTATCTCTTTTTAGGACAATATTTACACGCCTTGATCCACCATATATGTATTTTCTATCTATTCTATTTTTTATTTTATTTATTTAATTGTTGATGCTATTAGTTATTTAAAGATATTGAAATTGCAAGTGAAATTTATTTATTTATTTTGAGTTTATATAATTTTGTGAAATTTTTTCCCAACAAGCCGTCCACAAGGCTTTTATGCTAGTCATGACACTTTTGGTAGTGGCTTGTGAAACTGGTGATGGGGAAAAGTAATTTGACATCCCTTTTATTTTTGGTGTTTTTGTTCCACCAACACCAAGCCCACCTCTTTCTCTCCATTACTACCACCTTCATTGATTTTAATTCCCTTATTTCTTGCATGAGAAATCTCTTCAACCTCTATATTACCCTCGTCAATACCAACATCAAAATCAGACAAAGTAGGACCATATGGATTATTAAGTTCTTGGGCCAACACATCTTGTTTTGACTTCTCAATAATTGATTTTAGTTCCTTATCTTACCTCACATCTGGTGGAATTTTTTTACATTGTCCGGCTTCCCTCTTTTCTTCGACAAGATGTTGTTTCATTCGATTAATTCTCACGCCCTTAATGGTTTTCTAACAATATAAACATGTAAATATCTTTCTTCCCTAATTATCATGTCTCTCATTGACATTATTCTAAGCAATATCAAATTTTCTTTGTGTAGGTTAAGTACTGGATTGAGTTTGAGTAGTTAAATTTTGCCCAAACGAGGACATTGTTTAAATTGATCTCAATTTGAATCATGTTAAAAAAAATTACAATTAATTTTTATTTTTTAGGTAAACAAATTTATAAACAAAAATTAACATGCAATTTAAAACAATTATATAAATAAAAACTAACAATTTACATCAATACTCTATTAATATATCATTTATGCAAATTAAACAACAATTATATTTAATTAAGCAAATTAAATAAATAACAAACAGGAACAAGTAAATTATATATATATATATATATAACACATTAACAATTTAACATTATTGAACAAACAATATATAAATTAGACAAATTAAAAATTAAAAACTAAAATACACTTACTCTGCCTCACATCACCTGCGTGTGTGGGGAATGGGGAAGAGACGTCGTCAGAGGTTACAGTGCACAGGGAAGAAGACGTTGTCGGAGGCTACACAGGAAGAGGATGTCGTCATTGGAGGCAGCGGAGGAACATTGTCGTCGTCATCAGAGGCAACGAGGAGCCAAAGCTGATCGGAAGTGAAAAATGAGAGATCGAAAGTGGAATGACTGAATTCTGAAGTGGTAGTGTGTGTGGAACGAGAGACAAAGACAGACCAGGGGCATGTCGCTGGGGAAATTAGGGATTTAGGGTTTTTTGGAAACTATTTGTTTAATTGGAAAAAGGGAAAAACTCGACCGGTTTGTAGAGAACAACTCTAGTTCAACGGTTCGGTGGTTGAACCGGTTCAA
The DNA here is from genome assembly GCA_016647705.1 of Eucommia ulmoides. Classification (NCBI taxonomy): domain Eukaryota; kingdom Viridiplantae; phylum Streptophyta; class Magnoliopsida; order Garryales; family Eucommiaceae; genus Eucommia; species Eucommia ulmoides. The sequence goes on along the minus strand of JAENRU010000490.1, from coordinate 104,473 downwards.
ACTGGCCATTTCACAGGTTTTTGGCCTGAAGTGGGTTTGAGCAATTAACCAGACTGAGAACAAGCCCGTATGATGGTTCAACCGGTCGAACCGGGCGATCTAGTTTGAGTTTTAAAAGATTGGTGTAAAGAGAGAAGAAATTGTTAGTTTTAGTTTTAAATATTAAAATTTAATTTAAAAAAATATATAAAAAAAATATATAATTCATTATATATATATATATATATATATTAAATGTAAATTTCTCTCCTCGGTGAAGAGTAGAAAGGAGTCGTGTGTTGATTTTTAAAATAGAGGAGTTAAAAATAATTAAAAATAAAATGAGACAAAAATATAAGGGGTAAAAAGAACTTAACTCTTAATAAACAAATAAATAAAAAATAAGAAACAAAACAAAATCAAAAGATTATATAATAAGAACTAATAAAATTTATTAACAGAGGGAACACAATGGACAAACACACTAGTACCTATTTCTCTTTACATTATCATCAAGGTCTTACTAAATAAAAAATTAGGAAATTAAAATATGTATTATGCAAAGACAATTTATATGTACAATAAAATTACATTAAAAGTAATTAGTTTTTATTTTTATTTTTATTTATTTATTTATTTATTGCAAAAAATCCAAATTATAGGTTATATTTAGAATGGGCCCAATAGTTTCAGCCTATTAAGAAAAAACACTGTTCTTTTTTTTTAATTTGAAAAGAATCTCACAGCGCACACGCTTTTAATGTGGTTGAGTTTATGTCATTGAAGTGGTAGTGAATTTTATTTTGGGGGCTTCCTTTGAATTAATGGGGTTTTGGTAAATTAATTTTATTTGATGGGGGTAAGACTATAGAACATGTGGACTTTTGAGGTCCAAAATAAACTTTCTATTTTTTCTAATTCAAATTTCATTAATACGATTCCGTTTTAACCATTATAAATTTTTATTTTTCTGAGTTTATACTTGAGATACCCATTGTTATGTTGACAAATACCGAGAACACTCTCATCATTTTAGTAATACTTGAGATAACCCTTATCAAATTTTGTTTATAAAATAACCTCCTAATATATATATATATATATATATATATATATATATATATATATATATATATATATATATTATTTTATGTTTTATTCTCTCTTTTCCTCATGTTTTTCATGTTTTTTTGTTTTTTTCCATGTTCCTGATTTTATTTGTTTTTTTTTTATTTTTATTTAGTTTATTGTATATGGTGTTTATAAAAAATAAAAAATAAAAATCAAAACTAAAAAACGCGCAAAATAAAAAACAACACTTCAAATTTAATATAAAAACACTTTGTTTTTCAGTTTTTATTTTTTTATTTTTTAAATTCATTTTTTAAAATCCTATTCGTTTTTCATTTTATTTTCTAGTTTTTTACTTTTGGTTTTTTGTATTTTCTATAGACACCAAAGGAAAAAAAAAATTAAAATAAATAAAATAAGAAATAAAAAATATAAATAGAAATCAAGAGAGAGTAAAAAATAAAAAATAAAAATTAAATAAATGAAAAGGTAAAAAAATTATTATGCTGCGAGGGTATATTTGTCAATAAAATATAATAGGGGGTGTCTTGGGTAATTAAATTGAAACATAAAAAGTACTTTAGGTATTATGAAAATAATAAGGGATGTCTTTGGTATTTGTCAAAATGACAGAGTATCTCTTTAACTCTTATTTTTTAGATAATTATTAGGAATATCACTATATCCAATTAAATAAAAATATTAAGATTAATTGGACACATAATAATATTTAATGATACTAATAATGCTACTATTATTTAATATCTCAAAAATTAAGATGCCAACCCTTATCCACTTGAGAGCAAGAAATGAGATTCACGTATATGGTTTTATATTTTGTACTCTTGTAATTAGATCGAATTGTATTTTATATTCTTATGATATTTTTGTAAATACTTACATCACTTGTGTTTAACACCATGAAATGCTAATAAGTATATTTTTATTTTCAATTATTATGCCATTGAATAGTATAAAAACGGTCTCTATTAGAATGTTTAAAGGGTATAAATGTCATCTAATAGTAATTAACAGATTTCGCTTGACTTTTACACGTTGGCCGCCAGTAAAATATTATCACGCAACAGGACACAAGATGTGGCATTAGGGTAAGCAATTTACTCAAGTGGAAAGCCAAAGATAGAATTGGTATCAATCAATTTAGACACCCCAAACATGCCCTTATCTTTTAAGAAATGATATTTTCGCTTGGTATAGACTATAGAATATAGACTTGGTCAATTATTTCCTAGTATTGCCAACTGAATATAGTAGATACCGACTTATAAACCAACACCTGCAACAATTAGCACCTTCTTTGGAATATAAGATGATTAATCACCTTGAATTTTTAACTTGGTTTGTCCTATTATCTTAATGATTCTTATTTTTCATTGCGTCCTATTAAAATATATATACACACATACATACATCCATATATATATATATATGGATGTTGAAACCCAGATCAATATTGTACCTTTTTCCTGATATCCGTTTACAGTGATTTGCAAAAAATTCATTCTACGCGTGAGGGGCGTGTTGAATCCCACATTGCTTGTGTCACCTAATTCTGAGCTATATATAAAGCCTAAGACAATCCTCATATTACAAGTCGTCTTTAGAGAGTGAGTCAGACCCCAATGGATTTCTACGTGGTATCAGAGCCAAGCCTTCTGTTTCATGTTGAGTGTGTTGAATCTCACATCGATATTAGGTCCCTCGATATCCGTTCTCAATGATTTGTAAAAAAAAATTCACCCTGCGCGTGAGGAGGCATGTTGAAACCCACATCGATGTTTGGCCTTTCCTTCGATATCTGTTCGCAGTGGTTTGTCAAAAATCCAACCTGCGCGTAAGGGGACGTGTTGAAGCCCACATCGCTTGTGTTACCTGATCCTCAGCTACATATAAAGCCTAGGGCAATTCTCATCTTACAAGGTGACTTTTTAGAGTGAATCAAGTCCCATTGGATTTCTACGGTATGGTTAATGGCACTTAATCTCTTGATATTTGACCGAATTACACTTTACACCACTATAGCATTTTCATAAACCTTTACCTCTCCATCATATAGAACTACTTCAAACTAGTAATGTAATGCCATTATATTGAGGTTTTTGTACTTTGTACCCCTGAAGTTAGAGAAATTTTAGTTTAATCTCTGTACTTTTAAATTGAACATATTAAACCTTGAAATATATAGATCGTATTAACTTAGTCGAAATACATAATTTAGTCATTTTTATGTCGAAAACCAGTCACGTGTCAAATACGGAATCACCCACGTAAGTGAATTCCTTCATAAAAATGATAAAATAGCTGACTTGATACGATTTGGATACTTTGGAGTTTAAAGTGTTCAAATCGAAAGGATATGGGCTAAAGTGAAATTTCTGTAAAACTTCAAGGATGCAAAGTGCAAAAAAAACTCTATTCTATTACACCTAATCTAATTATACCAAATTAAACGTGTTTTTGACACTTTATATGTGAATTATTTTAAGTTGTGTAGGGCACCTTTATTTCTTTAAGGAATATATCGATGAATAAGTTCACCTTAATTCATTTAGTATGATTATTTTTTGCTGTGAAAAATTCTTTCTATTTTAATCTATATTATATATTATTAATTATAAAAAATTAAATTAATATAATACGCACACACACAACGTGTGTCACAAAAACTAGTTAGACCTAAAATAATTTTTGGTATAACCATAATTCATTTAATTTTTTTTTGCAAGATTATTTTGAATTTTAATTATTATTAATATATTACTAATTATAAAAAAAAAATTAAAATAACTATTAATGCAAACCATTGTGTGTAATACAAATATTAATTAAAATTCTTCCTCTTATTGTCTATGATAGGAAGAAAATAACGAGATATTTTTAACCAATAAACCTAAAGACATGGAAAGATTATATAAATATATATTTTTATATATTAGAAAATAGTACGATGAGAGAAGAGATACAAAAGATGAAATAAGAAATGAGGTTCACACATATATATATATTTTTTAAAGGGTTAATTATACTTTTAGTTAAACTGAATTGTAATCCTAATCCTATTGTATTTTCGTCAACACTTAGGTGTCTGTGTTTAAGACCATAAAGTATTAATAATTGTAATTTTTTTTTTTCATTTACCATGAGTAGTATAAGAACATCTGCACACATTTAAATAGTAATTAACAAATTTTAGTTGACTTTTATCCGTTGACACAGTTAAATTTAACCGAAAATTTAACCGTTGCACTTAAATCTTAAGCACATAGTAAGTAGTGATAGAAATACTACAGGAATATAAAGTGTAATTAAATCTAACTACAAGAGTGTAAAGTGTAATTAACCCTAAAATATTATCATGCAAAAGGGCACATGATATGGTATTATGTTAAACAATTTACAAAGCCAACGATAGCATTGGTGTCAATCATTTTAGACACCCCAAACAAGACCTTATCTTTTAAGAAAGAAATCATATCTTTCGTTGGTATAGAGTATAGACTTGGTCAAATATTTCCTAATATTGGCCATTGAATATTGTAGATGCCAAACTTATAAACCAACACAAGCAACAATTAGCACCTACCTAGGAAAGAGATAAGATGATTAATCACCTTGAATTTTTAACTTGGTTTGTCCTCTTATCTTATTGATTCTCATTTTTGCTTTTGTTTTATTTAAATATGGAATTAATTACACTTTGTATCCTTGTAATAAATAATATTTTTTTTCATGTTTGCTCTTTAACTGTTAAAATTAACAGAATAGCTAATTGTCGCATTTGAGTCCGAAGCACATGGGTGTAAGTGCTGACGAGAATACCACAAAGATGCGAAGTACAATTAGGTCAAACGAAAGGCATGCAAATAGTAATAAACCCAATATTTTACCCTTTTTTTAATTTTTATTTTAAATTAGTTTATTTTTTAGTCTTTTTCAATTTACTTTTTAAGGTCTAATTGATATTAACCATAAAAATTTAATGTTGAGTTTCAATTAAATTACATGTCCTTTTTAAAAAAATAATAACAAAAATATTTGGAAAATAAATAAGAGAAATAGATAGAGACAATGGAAAGTTGTGAGAAATAAAGGAGGAAGAGAAAGCACATTCCTAAAATAATTTTCCAAAATATGGATACAAAATATGTAGGAAAAATATAGTTTTTATAATTATATATAATTAATTTAAATTAAAATTATTAAAAAAAAAAAAGGGCAATCGGTGGGAGGTCCCACATTTCACCTTTAATTGGTAAAAAGTCCCAGAGAATGAAGAAAGTTTTGTCTTAGTCTCGCTTATTTTAAAAAGACAGAAGCCTTACATACGTGTCTGCACAAGCGCGGTTACATGTAATAACTTTATGTGTAAAATTACAATATTTTGTAATATGTAACAATTTTTTCTTTTTTCCCTTTTTTTTTTTTTTTTTTTTTTTTTTAACATTTAACAACTTTGTGAGTAAAATTTTGTTAGATGTAATAAAAATCACACAAAATACATGTAATTAATTGCAGGTAACTAAATGTACACAAATACATGTAACTAATTATATTAAATTAATTTATGTGTCCAATATTTGTTAAATATCACAAAATATTATACAGATATATGTAATTGTAACATGTAATTAATATTGTATAAGTACATGTAACAAAAAATACATAGATATATGTAAAAAAAAAAAAAAAAACAATTATGAAATTGTAATTAATATTTGTTACATGTAACTATTATTCACTATAAAACCCATGAAATGTCTCTACAATTCTTGCAATGCGTGACTAAAACTCAAGTGAAATCTAACTTAAAGGATTAAATCAAAACCTAATACTAAGAAAGGACTAACAACAGATTACACCCTAAAAATAGGACTAATCGCCGATTTTCTCTTAAAAAATTCTATTTTTAATTTAATTGAAATTTGTTTAAATAGTTTATCAAAATGTAGAGGCAAAATATGTAGGTAAAACATAATTTCTATATTCACATATAATAAATTTTAATTAATAAATTATTAAAAAATAAAAATTATTTACATTTACTTATAATCTAAATATTTCATTATTATTACTAAATTTAATTTTCATATATTATGTTTATAATTTTCGTAAATGTAATATCTATAATTGCCATAAACTTTCTTATATTAATTCTGATTTAGTATTTATGTAAAGAGTCCTCAATTAAAATATAAAATAAAAAATAAAAAATAGCATATTACAAGTGCTTGAAGGCACGAGAGTAAAAAAGACATAAACGTAATTTAACATTATTTCTTATTCAATTTCTATAAATTAATGTTTCAGTATCATTAATTTAATATCCTTATATTATTTCTATAATTTTTATAAATTTAATGTTCATAATTTCTGCATATTATATTTTCTCTTTATATTATTTTTTAATTTAAATTTCGTTAAATAATAACAAAAATATCATTTGAGAATATGTTACCTTCTTTATTATATGACAGTATTTCACGTACTTTCTTTCTTATAGACAAATATCAAGGGTGAAATTTTAAACTTCAAATTTAAAGGGACAATCCCATGTTTTGATCGATCACAATTTTGTGTTATACTATTTTCTTTTCCTTAGACAAATAGTTGTTTCTGAATTCGTGTGTTGACATTTTTGATTACTCAAATATGTTTGTGTTTACTAGCAAAACATATGAAATAATTCCTAAGATCGCATCAGGCCGATGTGAGGGAGTATGCCTTTAAGATCGTCCGGGGAGGTGATTAGTCGAGGTTCGCGTAAACTGGTAAGAAGACACCTTACTGAAAAAACCCAAAAAATAAATAAAAATAAATGATAATTCTTATGTAATCAATCTCTAAAACACACAAATTAAAAAGAAAATTTAATATATATATATATATATATATATATATATATATACCCATGTGAGGCATACAATATTGAGAAATCATTTATTAGAGAGTTATATACCTATAAACCCTTGATTTGCACATGCAACATAGAGAAAGTGCCTAATTTACCGTGAATAAGGTCACCACTGATATAGGGTTACTTCCGATGAGGGATTTGTGTGTTATATAGAGTGACAAATAATGGTTATTGCCACGAGTTATGTAAATTGAAAGAGAATTGAATTTTTTCTTCTTTTTTTTTTTTTTTTTTTTTTTATGTCCATCCTTTATTGTGTAATAGATTTTAGAGGGGAAAAAAAAAGGTGTTTACCAAGCAATCTCAAAAAGTAATCAAAACTACTAAACAAAACGGTTATTTTTTATTTGAATCGAGCAGTCTTTATAGTATTTTCATGACTGAAATGGTTATATTTAATGCACCGCTTCATAAATATCATGTAATCACCTCCCCTTTATGCCGAACTAATTAAGTAACATACGACCAACTCTAGGTGGAACAAAATGCTTGTTTTTATCTCAATCCGAACGTGAAACAATAAATTTTTCACACAACAATTATATTTGATTAATTCTCTTTAAAATGAAATATCTATCACATTTTTTTAAAGTTGTTTCTTGTAATGAGTGTGAATGTTACAAATAACATTTAGTAACTATATCATGTTACATATAACATCAATATTACATGTAACATTGAAACTAAACTAAACCCAAATCAAAGCAAAAGTTTAGTAACTACACCATATTACATTTAATATCAATGTTATGTGTCACATTACTGTATTTTCATTTATATTTGCATGTTCAATCTACCATCCAATCCAATCGAAATGATACTATAATGTCTGCGTCGCATCTGATTATAATCCCTCGTTCTTTGCGTGTGGAATGTAATATTGTTTATGTTGAATTGTATTTCATGTAAATGTTATATGTAACATCTTATTGTTCGTAAAAAACTAAAAATTCTGAAAGTACCATATTAAATATAATATGAATGTGAAACCTGAAACTAATGAAAAAAATAATGAATTTGATATCTTTTTGATGATCTTATTTAGACGAATATTAATATATAATTAGATTGTAAAAAAATTTGTACAACAATAATTATCCTCATTCAATAAAATAATTTTGTTAAATATGAAAACTCTCAATTCTTATTATAAAATATTCACTACCACATATAACGCGAGGGTAAATCTGTTAACAAGAAATGTACGGATCTGAAATTTGGAATTATGTTGTGTATGTAATCTGCGAAGAGAGTTTGCTGTGTTTATTACTTAAATAGCGGGTTTAATTGGTAATTTAATGCTTGATATGGGTTAATTTTTTAAACAAACAAACAAAAGACATGAAATTTAAGTGTGTGGGCAAACACGTGCATAGCCATTCACTTCAACGGTGGATATGACACGTTTTGTCATTTAAAATCTCATATTTAATCATGGGATTTCACCGCTATGATGTGTTGGTCGTAATGGTAGACAGATTTTGTACGAATCTACGTTAATTTCTAATACATATTATTAAATCGAGACATTGACAAATTTATTTATTTTTCTTTACAAATTTATACTTAAGACATTATTTCGAAAAACAATAAAAGTATTCTCTATGAATCTCATAACACTTACGACACTTAAGACACGCTTTATTTTCTATTTTTACACTCTTGTTTTCTATTTTTAAAATTTTTCCTTTTGTTTTGTATTTTTTTAATCGTGTTTATAAAAAAATTTTAAAATTAAAATTAAAAAATACATATAAAATTAAACAGAAAGAAAAATTTAAATTTAAAACAAAAAATATATTTATATTTTTTTATTTTTTTTAAAAATGACAAAAAGGAATTTTTTTTTTTAATTCATTTTATTTTTCATCATATTTTTTGTTTTTTTTTTATTATTTATTTTGTATTTATTTTTCTAATCTTTTAATTTCGATTTTTTCTTTTTTTCTCACATATACCAAACAAAAAAATTAAAACAAAGAAATAAAAAATAAAAATAAAATTTTAAATAAAAAATAAAGAGAGAGAGTGAGTATAAAATAAAAAATATGATACAATATATATATATATATATATATATATATATATATATATTTTGTTAAGATTGTCTTGGGCAACAAAACTGAAAAAATAAGAAGTGTAAATAATATGAATGTCTTTAATATTTGTGAAAATAATAGTGGTGTCACGGATTTAAACTCTAATTTTTTTTTTTTAAAATTAAAAATATATATGTATTTATTAGATATATCTTTCCTACATTACCTACCACTTGGCTCAATAAATTAAATGGTATTAAAGTTATCGGATTTGGATGCAACTCAAGTGGATAAGGGTTGGCATCTTAATTTTTGAGATATTAAATAATATTAGAATTATTAGTATCATTAAATATTATTATGTGTCCAATTAATCTTAATATTTTTATTTAATTGGATATAGTGATATTCCTAATAATTATCTAAAAAATAAGAGTTCAAGAGATATTCTGTCATTTCGACAAATACTAAAGACATCCTTTATTATTTTATTAGTATTTCATGGTGTTAAATACAAGTGATGTAAGTATTTACAAAAATATCATAAGAATATAAAGTACAATTCGATTTAATTATAGGAATAAAAAATATAAAAACATACAGGTGAATCTCATGTCTTGCTCTCTCTTTGTCCTCTCCTCTCATTCTCCCATTTCGGAAGAAATTTTAATATTGTAGTAGATATAAAAATATATTTTTATATAAACTTTCCATGCCTTTAGCTTTATTGGTTAAAAATTATTTCTATATTTTCTTCCTATCATAGACAGTAAGAGGAAGATTTTTAATTAATATTTGTATTACATACAATGGTGTGCATTGTATTTGCTTTATCTATTTTTTTAATTATTAATATATTAATAATAATTAAAATAAAAATAATCTTGCCTAAAAAAAAAGAATTATGGTTATACCAAAGATTATTTTACATTTAACTAGTAATCGTGGCAAACAATGTTTGTGTGCATATTATATTTACTTTAATTTTTTTATAATTTGTGATATTTAATAAAAATTAAAATGAAAAAAAAAATTCATCTAGAAAATAACATATATATATATATATATATATATGTATTTTGGTATCCCAAAATGACGAACACCTCGAGTATGGTCCAGTCAACTGGAGTAGGTGGTGGGTTTTCCTACTGAGATGGAGTTGCTAAATCGGAACTAGAGTAGGAAATTCTTCAAGTCAACTGTAACTGACGACTTAGGGACTGACTAGCTGGAGTCTAGAGTCCTGACCTTCAGGCAGTTGTACTCGCATAAGGCCTGACCATGATTTGTTTCGGCGAAGCCCTTCTGACTTGAAAGTAAAAGCTCAGAGAGAAAATGTTACAGAAATTCGTCAAACGCGTCAAGTATGTAAATAACCTTTGAGCATTACCTCGGGCTTGCATAGCACCTGATATTTATAGGCATTGGAGATGATTAGTTTTATATAATTGGGCCTAAACACAGTTAATTATGCAAACCTATGTGTTTATCTGATAATACGGGGCATTAGGAGATAATCAATGGGCTTGGGCTTTTAGGACCGTTTGGAAAAACCCGCGAGCCTCTGTCAAGCTTGTGGTGACGAGTTGGTAGAGAAACACAAAAACCAGTAGAGTTCTGGAGAAGAAAAAGACTGGAATGGTGTGCCGGTTGAGACAAACGGCTAAGTTCCTGAAGTTGGCCGTCTACAGGTACGGCATAGAGTTCCGGACTGCAGCGTCCCTGCGAGGCACATTGCTCCTTCTTGGGTATAGAGGAGATTCTAGGGAAGGAGTCTTGGTCGCCGTATGCTCCTACGTGACACTTTGGATTCTAGAATGTGCCTGTGTCATGGTGATGGTGGACACATAGCTGGGGCCCTGGCGTTGACTTAGTGACGTCTAATAACACCCTCTCAGTTGCCCCCTAGCCCTACGCGACTAGGGAAGCGAGACGGTTAGGGATACCAACTTCTGGCTGGAACGGGCGTCCCGGAGGCTTCGAAACACAAAAAACAATATCTTTGGTCGGTTCTTCGGGTCGGTCAATTTCAAAAGGGTTTCCATGTGCCCCCCTAATGGACAAAGGTAGCACATTAGCCCGATAGAATTTTTTTTTCAATTTTGTCGGGCTCAGGATCGACGATCTTCTAAGTGAACAAATTCTAGGCGACACTCTTGATGGGTAGAATTCTAAATGGTATTTTTCGAACCGTTAACGATATTTTGGGGGACCAATTTGGTAAGGGCCCCCATGTGCCCCCTGCCAAGCAAAGGCAACACGTTAGCCTGGCAGGAAATTTTTTCAATTTTGTCGGGCTCAAGGCCTACGATCTTCTGCATGAAGAAATTTTGGGTGACACCCCTGATGGCCAACTTTTCGAATCGTTAACCATCTTATGGGGGACTAATTTGGGAAAGGCCTCCATGTGTCTGTTGGTGTCCCAAGATGGCCAACACCTCGTATACGTCCTCTTAGCTTGCTTCTTAGCCTTCCACTCGTGTGTCTTCCTGGAGGACGGCATTTTCGCCCCCACTGACACTAAATCCACCATGGACGACGTTGATCTCTCCATCTACACGTTGATGATCGTCTCCGGCATCAACCATTTAGGGTTATAGATGGTTACAGTTCCCTCGTCTTCTTTGTGCCCGAGGCTCTCCCTAGGTTTCATTATCGTCGGGATGCTCCAGATTTTCTCTCTGGATATATTTCCTAAGATAACCTATTTAAATGAGAGCTTCAATCTCCTGTCGGAGTCGAAAGCAATTTTCTATGGAGTGGCCTCGGTCTCGATAAAACTCACAGTATTTGGTCATCAATCTCCCGACTGGCTTTCTTTTCGAGGGCGACGGAGGAGGGAAGAAATCACATCTTGAGTTTTCTATGAAGATGGCAAGCAACGAGGCTGTGAGAGGAGTGAACCCATGCTGGCGACGCCCTAGGGGATAAAATGGTTTCTTGTCTCTGGGTAGCGGTCCTAATCTCCCTTCAACTTGAAATCTTCTCGAGTTTTAGGTTTAATTTGGAACTTTATTATTCGGTTCCTTCTGCTTGTTCGTTCATTCTCTATCTCTTCTAGTTACCGCTCGGAGGTCAACATTATAAAACCTGGTCTCGCGATCCAATGCCTGATCGAGAATGGGGGTATGATTTGAACGAAGGACATAGGATAACCTCTAGTGCCAGAGCCCGTAAACAAAGGCGTTCAATGCTATGCCTTTAGGGAGCTCGTCGCATACGTCGATTTCTCGGTTGAAGTGCTCGACGTAATATCCCATGGATTCACCCGACTCATGCTAGAGAGTAAAGACATGGGCCATAGTCTTCGGCTTTTGCCGAGAGCAACTGCTCGAGCTCTTGGTCTTAGGCCCTAGAACTAGGACCTTCTAACTTAGTAAGGGTGACGGGAAAGGCTTTGCACCGCAGGTCTATATGAGACTTGAACATAGATAGGTGGTTAATCGGATTCGATATCCTGTCGTATGGATTCATTTGGGGGTGAACAAAGCATCTCGGCACTACCTCTTCCAAAACTCCTTTCACAAATGGAGATCTCACTTCCATAATAACGTCTTGTCGTGTCCAACTTTCGTTCACCTCCTAGAGGCGGGCTTCCATGTTAGCTAGGTGGTGTTCCACAGCTTCCCCTACTTGAGGCTCCCCCGTATATGACTGCCCGCAGCTCAAGCCACAGTATGACGGGAAAGATGTGAGTAGGAACCGATTTCACATTTTCTCCATCCCCTAGGTTCACACTTGGTTAGCCGATGGAAAGCTAGACCATCAAGGGACGCTAATAGGTCCCTAGTTGCATGTCTGCATAGTAGAGGATGTGGGATCTTGGGCTACCAAGGGGCCCTTTCTAGTCTTGCAGACTTGTGGTTACGAGGTGGAGTACGGTCCTCAAGTATGCGCCCATTGAGAGATTTCTTACGAACTTCGCGGTCTTGGGGTCGCTGATCGCTCAAAATTAATACCCTTATTAAGCGCAAAATATTGTAGTTTAGTGTGCTCAAGTAGGGGTGTTGAACCACAAGGATCAATCTTGTAATTATCAATTTTTTATTTTTTTTTATTTTTATTGCTTTTGTGAAAACAATTTGAGGGTTTTGATTTGATTTTAAAAATGGGAAAACAAAATATTAAAAATAAAATAAAGAAAAGAACCAGGTTAAGAATTGTGGGCTTAGTATTTTGGAATTATGTTCTTCTTGTAATTTCTATCTAAATTGAATTTGTATAAACAAGTGTTCCTAACTACAAGTCGGAACTACTCAGAAAGATTTGAATTATTATTCTCCGGCATGAATTATCTTCGATATTTAATTCCTACATTAAATTAATCTAAGGTGAATTAATATCTAGGCATAAACCATCCATACCAACAATCAATTCCTAAGAATACGATTATGTGACCATTAAATCAAGACCACATGTTCAAAATTTAATGTTCTAGCAGTGATTGGATTTAAAGCAAAATTTCTATAAGAACATTTTGACAATAAATTTAATCACAATTAAATTCATTTTTGAGAACGGAATTCATGCCACATAATTGTTTATACAATATCCAAATTTAAATAAGAAAAATACAATATTACATAATTTCAAAAATACAATACCACAACTCTAACTTGGTAGAAGGAAGTTAGCCACTCATCGTTATGTAGAATGGTGTTTTCTTGGATACAATTTCAAAAATACCGTTTACACTTTGTACCTTTTAAGATTCTAGCTTCCTCCAATAACAAAAATAAAAATAAAAGAAGAAGAAAATATATACAAATGGTATTGAATATGAAAAAAAAGGAATATGGAATTGATATGATAATTGGATGATTATTCTCTTACATTTATTCCAAGCCCTCTATTTATAGACAAACTTTAGGGGTAAAAATGAAAAAAGGAAAAGAAGGGGGGGCCTGCTGGCTGACGGCTAGCCTGTGGGCGGCCCAAGTGGGCTGCCAACCCATACAGGCTGGCCGTATGGCCAGTCGGCTTAGCCGAGCTGGTGGCTCAGCTCATCTCTCAGGGGCGACTCGGTTGAGCCGTCTTGCTCCAAATGTTTTGTTTTTTGTTCGGCTTGACGTGATTTGTTCGTTTTTCATCTGATTTGTCCCAAATTAACGTCGTTTTGTTCCAAATTTAAAATCCTATAAAAACAAATAAAACAACTTAATTTATACTATTTTAATTTATTTAAAAGATTAACAAAACTTAATTTAGTGGTACTAGATAGCATAAAATACGGTGCGATCAGTCGCTCCTTGGGCCTTGCGGTCTGGAGAGCTGGTATTCCCTAGATAGGAGGTAGCAACAGGTGCTCAAGGAGGAGCTGTACACACGACTTGGACTCACCCATATGGAGCTCAAGGAAATCAATCTGATATGTTTCTTCAACTCCTGAGGTTTGTCCCGCAAAAGCCTTGGGGGTAAGGTGGAGGGCCTTATTTGGTCCTTGGGGGGCAGTCATCCTCGTTGATGGGAGTTGGGGGATATGGCCTTGGAGTTTTTAACATATCTTTTGATTCTTCTATTCTAAGTCTTTCTGTGTGACTAGACCTTGTGATCATTCAAGCTCAGTTGAGCAAAAATCAATAATCAGGGGAAAGATTTTTGCACTGTTCCCACAGACGGCGCCAAATTGTTGGTGTCCCAAAGTAGTAAACACTTTGAGTATGGTCTAATCAAGAATAGGTGGGTCCTCTTGCTGGGGTAGAGTTGTTGAATCAGAGTTGGAGTTAAAAATTCTTCAAGTTAACTGTAATTGACGACTTGAGGATTGACTAGCTAGAGTCTATAGTCCTGCCTTTCAGGGAACTATACCTGCACAAGGCCTGGTCAGGATTTGTTCTGATGAAGCCCCTCCAGCGCGAGAATAAGAGCTCAGAGAAAAAATATTACAGAAATGCATCAAGTATGTAAATGGACTTTGAGCATTACCCCGGGCTTGCATAACCCCTAGTATTTATAGGCACTAGAGATGATTAGTTTTACCTAATCGGGCTTAAACATGGTTAATTAGGCGAAATCATGTGTTTAATCGATAATTCAGGACATTTAGGAGATAATCACTGGGCTTGGACTTTCAGGTCCATTTGGAAAAGCCCATGGGCCTCTGTCAGGCCTGTGGTGACGAGCTGATGGAAAGCTCAGAGACATGTGGAGTTCTAGAGGAGAAACAAACTGGAATGGTATGCTGGTTGAGACAAATAATTAAGTCCATGAAGTTGGTTGTCTAGAGGCACAACACAGAGTTCCGGGCGGCAGCATCCCTGCGAGGTAGACTACTCTTTCCTGGGTATTAAGGAGATTCCGGGGAATGAGTCTTGGTCACCATATGCTTCTATGTGACACTTTGGACTTTGGAATGCGACCACGTCACGGTGATGGTGGACACGTAGCTGATAACTTAATGCTGACTTAGTGATGCCTAAAAATACCCTTATCAATATTTTATATATAACTCTATTTAAAAAAGAAAAAAAGAAAAAGAAAAAGAAAATAAAATTAGCAATTATTAATTGATATATTCCTTGTAAAAATAAAGGCGCCTAACCCTTTCGAAAACAGCATACAATAATTCAGTTGTAAAGCGTCAAAAACAATTTTAATTTGGTATAATTAGGAATAATATAATAGAGTTTTTTGCACTTTGCATTGAAGTTTTAAAAAAATCTTTCCTATCATTTTAATTTGAACATTTTAAAATATTTAAATCATGTCAAGTCAATTTTTCTGTCATTTTTTATGATGTAATTTACCAACATGACTGATTTCTTATTTAACATATGACTGATTTCTATAATAAAAAAAGATAGAGTTATTGATTTGGACTGACTTGATATGATTTAGATATTTTAAGATTTAATATGTCCAAATTGAAAGTAAAAAAGCTAAAGTAGAATTTCTCCGAAATTTTAGAGGTGAAAAGAGCAAAGACCACAATATAAAGGCATTACGTTACCAATTTAAAGTAACTTTTATGCCTATAAATTATAGGTTCTATATGGAAAAGCTAAAATAAGCAATACTTTAGGGAGAGAAAAAGAAAAAAAAAAAAAAACGTAGATCTCCAGGTAGTTTATAGGCAGTTTGTCCACTACACTTAGAACTTTCATTTACCACACATTACCTTCTTTTTTTTTTTTTTTTCATCTGTCAAAGACACTCGTATCTATTTATAATAGCATCATATCTGTCATTTCTTCTAGAGGAGAGTCATGATTTTCAAATTGGTGCCTTCGTTAACTCTTTTCTTAGCCAAATAATTTGCATATTTGTTCACTTCTCTAGGAGCAAACTGTAAGACATAGTTGTTACCCTTGTGAACCTCTTGCAGTCTTCAATCTAAGGTTTGTATCTAATTATGTCTGAACAATCTCCAATATAAGTTGAATCCGTTTCTACTATAAGTCTTGGTATTTGCCTGTCCAAGGCGAGTCTTATTCCCATGTGAATGCTTTTGACTTCTGCTCCAAGGCTCGTACATTTTGGAATTTGGCCATAATAGCCAAACATCCATACTCTAAGTCTATCCCTGGCAAGTTCTTCAGATCCTTATTTCCTAGGGTTTCCAGTAGCGCTTCCATCTATGTTCAGCTCATAAAACCCTGTATTTGGAAATATCCAATGACAAAAATTAGAACCTGCTCTATCATTCTTGGGATAGGAAGAATAGAAAGATTCCACTAAATCCTCCTTAAGTCTCGATATTCGTTTAAAAATCACAGAGGGATTAGATTCTACTCCTTCAGTAACTTCTTTATTTCTATCATTCCATATTTCCCACGTGGTAGCAATGAAAGGAAAAGATTTAGTAGGGTTAGATGATCTCTCTTTCAAATGCATTAGTCCACTGATGTATGTCCAAATTCATATTCCCGAACCCTCCATAATTTGCAACAATTCCGCTCCATATCCTACCCGCTTTGGGACATTTCCTCAAGGCGTGGTCAGTGAATTCTGTTTTAACCTGACATCTTTGACAAAAACTAGGAGTATTATCACTTCTTATGGATCTAAACAAATTAGTTACGAGTTTCCCAAGCATAACCAACCACACAAAATAAATAAATTTTTGAGGAAGCTTTAACTTCCAAATCCAATTCCATTTCTTATCCTTTCCTTTTCCAAGGATTCATAATCTTTAACTTCCAAATCAAATTGTGTCTATGGAGTCCAATTAGTTAAATTTAACCAATCCCTCAAAATAGGTTCTTTATAGTTGCATTTGGGTGAGATTTTGGCATTCGAACGAGTTTTAGTTAAATTTAACTTTAATTTCTGTATATAATTTTCATATAAAACTAAGGTTATCTTTTTTTTTTTCAAGCATAGGTTATATGCTAGTTTATATTATAAATTAGGATAAAATGTGTTCCATATATTATTTTTTGTCAATAGAACAACTGATCTATTAGAAATATGTGGAGTTAATCTTAATTATTTAACTGAGAAAATATTTTCATCTCTTGAATTATATAGAACGTTTGCTATCCCTTTATGTATTATGCAGATTGACACTTTCCTTGCCAATGTTTGTGACAAAATTGATAAACTTAAGAGAACGTTTTTTTTGGGGTGACACTGATAGAAAAAAGAAATATCATATTGTCAAATTGGAGACGGTTTGCAAACTTAGGAATAATGGAGGCCTCATAATAAGGGAAGCCAGAGCCAGTAATAGTGCTTTCACGGCTAAACTTACCTAGAAGAAAGTCATCTCAAATTTTAACGATAATAATTTGTGGGTTGATATTATGAAACATAAATATAAGGTGAACCCGAACCAGCGACTAAAAACCAAGGAGGGGGCTCACATTTTGAAAGGTATCTTCTATGTGACAAATAATCTTGTGAATGGAATTAATTAGTTGGAAAGTAGATAACGGAGCGAAAAATTAATCTATGAACATATTGGTGGATATGGGATGGTCCTCTGGGGAATGGTGACATTCAGAGCATTGTTTACCTGAGAATGGCTGATATAATTGATGACTCTGGTAGCTGATCTTTGCTGCTAATCACCCATATTATTTCAGATACCCAAGCCAAGGACATTTTGAATTCTAAACCCCCAGATTTTGGCAAAGGCGGCATGCCTATTTGAATGCCGAATGCTTAAGGCAAGTTTACAACGAAATTGACTTATGAGCTAATTATGCGAGTAGAGAAGTTAGACATAATATCATAATGGGATTGGGTTTGGAAGTTGAAAATCCCCCATGCATGGCCATAAGCTAGAGAGAGTGGCCATGCGCCTACTACCTATGCACGTCCACTAGAGAGAGAGTGGTCATGCGCCCACTACCTGTGCACGTTCACTAGAGAGAGAGTGGCCATCACTCCTATCTGCCCACTACCTGTGCACGTCCAATAACAATTCTGTGATGGACAGAGTTTATAAAAGGGGATGTGCGACTGGTTTTGATTCCCTAAGCCTGCAATCTCGTTTCAGATACAAAATACACCATCAAACAGAGATTGAGTGAGGTTTAGAAGAGTCTTAACCCAAAACCAACACTTTCCATAATCTTGAGTAAGTGAGAACGACTATGGCTATAGGTACGCATCCAATCCATCTTTTTTAATTCCGCATTGATCTAATTGTTGTTTTAGTTGTATAAGCATGTTTAAATCGTTATAGTTTTTACAACATTTTGAACTTAATTCTTGACAATCTTTTAGACGATTTATATTGAAAACTATGATAACATGCTATTTGTCTATTACCCGTTGTTTTTTATAATAAGATTTATTTGTCTCACATTATATCTATCACATAGTTATTATTCGGGACATTAATTGAGTATATTTGTATTGAGGTGGTAGAAATTTCTTGTGAGAAGAAACTTGCTATTTATTGAATTTGCGAGTTTAAGTAGATTAAACACATTTTGGTCGGTGTCTAATCATGATAGTTAGGGTTTCGATAATTTTTCCTATGAAAAATATTAGAGTTTGATCTTTGTCTAATAAAAAGATTAGATTAATTTTTTCCCTTAAAAATATTGTGTTTTGATTCTTCCTGTAATATAATTAAATTATGATTGTAAATGTTCTTCCTAAACCTGTAAAAAGAATAAGTGTAAGAGTGGTTAGTTGATTCTAAGTCTGAGAAAATAATCAAGATTGTAAAGTTGATTCTGATCCTGGAAAAAGAATTAGGTTAACATTCAGTTTGTGAAAAAAATTGTAAGAGTTTGATTCCTACCTGCGAAAGAAATTAGGGTTTAGTGGATTGCGAATCTCCATGGAGCTCGGGGGACTAGGTGTTGGTAAAATTAGCTTACCGAATCAGGATATATTGTTGTGTGCTGTATTATTTTATTTTCTGTTGTTTGGATATGCACTTAGTGAAATATATTTCCGTAATAATCAATTAGGAAATTTGGTAACATGTGTATTGAATTTATTGTTTAAGTTTTTGTAACTATCCAATCCGCTCTCCTTTTGGGTTGTTATTTGGGCTAACAATATATATAGTATAAATAACTATATTTTCACAAAAAAAAAAACAAAAAAAAAACAGCGCAATTATTCATTGATATATTCCTTGTAGAAATAAAGGTGCCCTACACTTTCGAAAACAACTTAAAATAATTCAGTTATAAAGTGTCAAAAACACTTTTAATTTCGGTATAATTAGGTATAATATAATAGAGTTTTTTGCACTTTGCATCCTTGAAGTTTTAGAGAAATTTCACAGCTCATGCCCTTTCGATTTGAACAATTTAAATTCTACAAATAACTTCAATTTGAACAATTTTTAAATTCTAAAAATTTGAACAATTTCACTTTAGCCTAAGCCCTTTCCAAATCGTGTCAAGTCAGTTATTTCATTATTTCTATGATGGAATTTACACACGTAGGTGATTCCGAGTTTGACACGTGATTGATTTACGTTATAAAAATAACGGAATTACTAATTTAGACTAACTTAACATGATCTGAATATTTCGAGGTTTAATGTGTTCAAATTAAAAGTAGAGAGGTTAAATTGAAATTTCTCTGAAACTTCAGGGTACAAAGTGCAAAAATCTCAATATAATGGCATTACATTACCAGTTTAAAGCAACAATTCTATACCCATAAATTATAGGGTTAATTATATTTTACCCTCATGTGGTTAGACCATTTTGCACTTTATCCCATATCGTATTTTCGTCGTCACTTTGCACCCGATAATTTGGCTTTCTTGCATTCTACCCCGTGATGTAAGCCTAACTGTAGGGGGACAAAATGCTGATAAAGAGAGTAAACTGCAACAAAGGTCTAACCACAGGAGGCAAAGTGGTGACGCGAATATCATAGGGGGCAAAGTGCATAACGGTCTAACTACATGAGGTAAAATATAATTAATCATAAATTATAAGTTCTATACGTATGAAGAGGTAAGTGCTTACAAAAATATTACAGTTGTGTAAAGTGTAATTTGGTCAAATCTTAAGGGGTTAAGTACCATTAACCATTCTGTAGAAATCCAGTGGGGCCTGGCTCACTCTCAAAAAATGCCTTGTAAGACGAGGATTGTCTTAGGCTTTATATATAGTTCATGATCAGGTAACACAAGCGATGTAGAATTCAACATGTCCGTCACGTACAGGGTGAACTTTTGACAAAGCACTACGAACGGATATCGGAGGAAAGACTCAACATCGATGTGAGTTTTAACACGCCCCCTCATGCTCATGGTGAATTTTTTTGACGAACCACTGCGAATGGATATTGAGGGACCCAACATTGATGTGAGATTCAACACACTAAACATGAAATAAAAAGCCTTCTGATACCACGTAGAAATCCAATGAGACTTGACTTACTCTCAAAAGATGCCATGTAAGATGAGGATTATACTAGGCTTTATATATAGTTTAGGATCAGGTAACACAAGCGATGTGGGGTTCAACACACCCCTCACATGTATGGTGGACTTTTTACAAATCACTACGAACGGATATCGGGAGAAAGACTCAATATCGATCTAAGTTTCAACACACACATGTGTGTGTCTATATTAATGAAAAATGAGAATCATTAAGATAATAGGACAAACCAAGTTAAAATTCGAGGTGATTAATCATCTTATTCTTTCCTAAGTTGGTGCTAATTGTTACATGTGTTGGTTTATAAGTTGGCATCTACTATATTCAATTGGCAAAATTAGGAAATATTAATTTCACCAAGTCTTTACTCTATACCAATCAAAAATATCATTTCTTTCTTAAAAGATAAGGCATTTGGGGTGTCTATATCGATTGATACCAATTCTATCATTGGCTTTGCACTTGAGTAGATTGCTTACCATAATACCAAAGCACGTGTCCTTTTGCATGATAAAATTTTAGGGTTAATCACACCTTGTGGTTAAACTTAATTTCTTATATACTTCTAGTATTTGTATCGTCACTTATATTTTTGTATTTAAGATTTAATTACAACGGTTAAATTTTTTGTTAATAGTCAACGGATAAAAATCAAACGAATCTATTAATTACTATTAAATGATATTTATACCCTTTAAAAAAATTTAAGAGAGTCTGTTTTTATACAATGGCATAAAAATTAAAAATAAAAATATAATTATTAATATTCCATGGTCTTAAACACAAGGGATGTAAATATTGACAAAAATATTACATAAAATATAAATTGCAATTTGATCTTTAGAGTACAAAGTATAATTAACCTAAAAATATATGTGAAGCTCATTTCTTGTTTTATCTCTTTGTCTCTCCTCTCATACTCCCCATTTCGGAAGAAATTTTAATGTATTATTGTAATATATATAAAAGTATATTTTTATATAAACTCTCCATGCCCTTAGCTTTATTGATTAAAAATTAGTTCTATATTTTCTTCCTATCATAGACAATAAGAGGAAGAATTTTTAATTAATATTTGCATTACACACAATGGCTTGCATTATATTTGCTTTAATTTTTTATAATTATTAATATATTGATAATAATATTCAAAATAAAAATAATCTTCAAAAAAAAAAAAAAAAAAGTTAAATGAATCATGGTATACCAAAGACTATTTTACATTTAACTAGTATTCGTGACACAGAATGTTTGTGTGCATATTATATTCAACTTAATTTTTTATAATTTGCAATATTTCATAAAAATTAAAATACAAAAAAAATCACCGCAAAAATAATATATACAGTATAAATAACTCTATGTTCAAAAATAAAAACACACGTAGCAATTATTCATTTGAAATATATTCCTTGTAGAAATAAAGGTGCCTAACTTTCGAAAACAAACAAAACAATTTGGTATAATTAGGTATAATATGATAGAGCTTTTTACACTTTGCATCCAAGTTTTAGAGAAATCTCACGTTAGTCCTTATTTTTTTAATTTGAACACTTTAAATCCTAAAATATCAAAATCGTGTCAAATTAGTTATTTTGTCATTTTCTTATGACGGAATTTACCAATGTGGGTGATTTCAAATTTGACATATAGCTGATTTTCGTCATACAAAATGACAGAATTATCAATTTAGATTGACTTGATATAATTTGGATATTTCAAGATTTAATATATTCATATTGAAAATAGAGGAGCAAAAGCGAAGTTTCTCCAAAATATCATAGGTGCAAAGTACGAAAACCTCAATATAATGGCATTACACCATTAGTTTGAAGCAACTTTTATGGAAAAAATTTCTGCAGTCTCAAATGGCCAAAAAACAACTTTTCAAGGACCATGAGTTTTTTAATCATCCCAAAACTCCCATAAAAATCGGATTACCGATTTTGCCTCTCTCTCTGGCGCTGTGCACTGGGCAGGCGGGCCCCGCCACCCCCCCTCTCTCTCTACAGGCAGTGGGCAGGTGTGGGGCCCGCCTGCCCTCTCTCTCTCTCTCGGCAGGCAGTGGGCAGACAGGCCCCACGCCTGCCCTCTCTCTCTCTCTTTCCTCTCTTCTCTCACCACTCTCTCTCTCTCTCTCTCTCACTCATGGTTTTGGACCCAAAAAAAGGGACCCAATCTATTTTCTCTCATTTTTATTTTACTCCTTTTATTTAGTATTATTTCAATTTCAAAATCCCATTTTTTTATTTTTCAATTTCACACATTTTTCTTTATTCCATATATTTTATTTTATTTTTGTATTTTTAGAACAAATGATAGTCCTTAAAAAGTTGTATCTTGAAGAACAATGTAAGTGGTATGTTGTGATATTTTTTAGTTAATTGGATATCTACTTAATTTCACCTCAAGTCTTGTAGAAACATATTGAGTTCTGTAATGTTTAGTAGATATCTACTTAATTTATTTTCAGTAGATATCTCTTTAATTTATTTTAAGTAGATATCTCCTTAATTTATTTTCAGTAGATATCTACTTAATTTATTTTCAATAGATATCTCCTTAATTTATTTTCAGTAGATATCTACTTAATTTGGAACAAATGAAATGTTTCAAAAAAGAAAAATGGAATAAAGAAAAATGTGTGAAATTGAAAAATAAAAAAATTGGGATTTGAAATTGAAATAATACTAAATAAATGGAGTAAAATAAAAATGAGAGAAAATGGAGTGGACCTCTTTTTTGGGTCCAAACTATGAGTAAAAAAAGAAAAACCCTTGCCTGTAATGAACTAGGGGTAAAAAAGAAAAAGAGAAATATTTGCCAACTCAACATAGGACTTTTTAAATAAAAAATATTAAAATAGGAGTTTTGATCATCTTAGGAAAAGGGTGGGACTTTAAAAGTTGTCCACTTTAAAAAGAGAACTTTTGGAGGAAAATCCCTAACTTTTATACCTATAAATTATAGGATCTATTTGGAAAAGCAAAAAATATAAGAAATAATTTTTTAAAAAAAATATAAAAAAAAATAAATCTCCCAGAAGTTTAAAAAATAAAAAAATCTCTCAGAAGTTTCAACTTTTATTTGTAACAAATTACATTCTAAAGTTTATGGTTGTGTCTATGTAGTCCAATTAGTCAAATTTAACCAACCCCTCAAAATAGTTTTTTATAGTTGAATTTGGGTGAGATTTGGCATTTGAACAAGTTTTGGTTAAATTTAACTTTAATTTCCGTATATAATTTTCATACAAAACTAAGGTTCTCTCTTTTTTTCCGTGCCTTCAAGCACATTAGCAATGTCAATGGTTCGTTTTCGAATAAAACCAAAACCAAAACCATTAGAAATATACCAAATCAAAATCGCAACCAAAACCTTTAGTTTTATTTAAACAATTTTAGAACCGAATTATTTAAATTTATACAAAATCAAAACTAAAACCGCGACACTGTAAAACTATTTAAGATTTTTCAATTGAAAAAAAAAAAAAAACTGTAAAATTGTGAACTGTTGTTTTTTATATATAAACAAAAACATAATTAAAATATAAAACTTAAAATCCAAAAAACAAAAACAAAACCACAAAATTATTAATAGTTACAATAATTTTTTCTAACCATTATTAAAATACAATGATAAATAGTCGTCACAATAATACAAATCAAAGTATATATATATATATATATATATATATAAAAGGGATTAAATTGTAAATAAATAAAAACACATATATATACATATATTAGAGGCTAAATTGTAAATATTTATAAAAGTGAAGGTATATATGTCATAAAAATATCTAAAATATCGATTTTTCAGTTTGATTTTGCGGTTACTATCCAAAAAACTAAAACCAAAACCAACCCCGCCTCGGTAGCTAATTTCAAAATCAAAACCGCAACCAAACCATTTAGTCGGTTTCAAAACCGAGTTATTCAGTGCGGTTTCTCGCGATTATTCGTCGGTTCGTTTTTTTTTTTGCCATCCCTAAAGCACATGTTATACACTAGTCTATATTATAAATTAGGATGAGATGGGTTCCATATATTATTTTTTGTTAATAGAACAACTGATCTATTAGAAGATATCTGGAGTAAATCTCAGTTATTTAATTGAGAAAATATTTTCATATCTTGGATTTTACAGAACGTTTGTTATTTGTCTATATACTATGCAGACTAACCCTTTCCCTGCCAATGTTTGTGACAAAATTAATATACTTAACAAAATGTTGATTTGGGGGTGGTACTGATAGGAAAATGAAATATGACCTTGTCAAATGGGAGACGATTTGCAAAATTAGGAATAATGGAGGCCTCGGAATATGAGAAGCCAGATCCAATAACAGTGCTCTCATGACTAAATTTTCCTGGAAGTCATCTCAAATTTTAACGCTAATATTCTGTGGGTTGACATTATGAAACATAAATACAAGGTGGACTCGAACCTGAGGAGTTGGGCTAAAACCCAAGAAGGGGTCTCAAATTTGGAGAGGTATCTTCCATGCGAAAAATAATCTTGTGAATGGAATTAAATGGGAAGTGGAGAACAAAGCAACAATTAATCTGTGGACAGATTGGTGGATAGATATGGTCCTCTGGGGAATGATGACATTCAGAGCATTTTTTACCTGAGTGTGGCTGATATAATTGATGATTCTAGTAGTTGATCTCTGCAGCCATTCACACATATTATTCGAAATACCAAAGTCAAGGACATTTTGAATTCTGAACCCCCGATTTTGGCTAGGAAGACATGCCTATCTTGATGTTGAATGCTTTAGGCAAGTTTACAACTAAATTAGCTTATGAGCTAATTACACGAGTTGAGAAGTTGGACATAATATCAGAATGGAACTGGGTATGGAAGTTGAAAATCCCCCATAACTTCAAAATCTTTTTTGTGGCTTATGTTTCACCAAAAGCTTTTGACGAATTCAATGAGGGCTAAATGGTTGGATGTTTCGCTTGTCTGTACTCGTTTGAGTACCACGTAAGCATAGACCATGTCTTTAGGTCTTGCCCAAAACCTAGGCTCTATTTGGACTCTGTTTCTTGATAGGGACACCTTTCAACGAGGCCAACAAATGGAAGTTACTGATTGGATCAAAAGTTACATTAAAGGGAGTCACTCAAAACCTTCATCTTTTTACTATTTTATTGCCATTGTTCGGAAGATTTAGAAAAATAGAAATAAGGAAGTGATCGAAGGTTGAACCTAAGATCCCTTCCTTGTTGCTTCCAGGATTTCAAACTGTCCAAGGACATGTTGGAAGCTTTCTTCCCCAAAGATCTCAACGGTGGTTTATATAAGGTTGACTCTAACTGGATCCCTTCTACTGCAGGTTTATTGAAATTGGGTACATATGAAAGTGCAAGGGGTAACTTAGGAAATGGGGGTATTAGAGGCTTAATGAGAGACCATCTAGGAAGATGGAAACTCGAGTATTATGGGCAAATTCACTCATGCACCGGGTTGGAGGCTGAAGTGCGAAGCATAACTATGGGACTGCAATGCGTTGTGGGAGTATCCAAGTATCGTGGTTAAAACAGACTCTTCGGAATCGGTGAAGCTTATTAATGGGGATTTCCTGGAGACGCATTAGTTCAAAAGATGGATTGACACATGTAAAACAATCCTGACTATGAATGACTACTTGATTCAGACTACTCAAAGGGAAAACAATCGATATGTTGACTTTTTGGCCAAATGGGACACTGATGGAGGAAATGGCCTTGAGGTTCTTGAAGACCTCCTCTGGAGATGAAACGTCTTTTGTTTGTTGAAATCAAAGTTGAAGGTTTTGATCGAAGGGTGTATTTGTTTGTTTGTTTGTTCCATTTTTTACCCAAACAAAAAGAAAGAAAAACTTGATCTTTGTCTTGGTTACTTTAATTAATTTATGAAACACATATTGTCTATTATATTCATTAGATAATTTGAAGTGATAATTTTTTTTTTTTTTAAATTTATAATTTTAAATTATGTAAAATGATAGTAAAAATGTTGGTTCTTCGTAAATAGAATAAAATGATGAAAAATAAAAAATTAAAACTATATAAAGTGATTAAAAGTTATTTGGAGTATAATACTTATCATATCCTCAATCCTTTCCATGATTATTTTTAAAATATTTTATTTTGAATTATTAGAAAAAAAAAATCTTATTGTGAATTATGATATGATTTGATTAACACCTTAATTCCAAAAATAATTGCAAAATGACAAAATAGCCCTATTATTTTATTCCCTATGGGCCCGAACAAGCCAAGGGCGGGACGCCGCGTACTCGAGACATTCCCTTATCCGGTTTAATCGTATTCTCGCAACCAAACAAGCCTTTGTTTGGTGAAGGTGGAGCACTAAAGTGGGTCCCGGCCAGCCTGTATCAAAACCAATAAATTAACGTTCAGGATCTTTCCACGTTGCATTTGCTGCCAATCGCCACATTTGTGGTGGGAACCACCAGCTCACGAGATTAGGATGGGATAACTATCACGTTATTATTATCGTATTTTATTTTTATGATCATTAAAATAAAGAGAAAATTACATTTTTGGCCCTAAAGTATCAGGACTAATCTCTTGCGCCCCCGTTTGTTTAGTGTCTCCGCTCTTTGATTTATGTTTTGGATTTCAAATTTTTGAGATTAATGTACAAAAAGTGTTTGGTAAGCATGCTTTTGTTCTCAAAGATTTTGAAAATTTAATAGTGATTCCTAAATTTCTTAAAATTTGAGAAGTAAAAAATCTTGATTCTTATTTACTTTCATAAACTATTCTCAATCTATTTCATAAGGGTAAAAGTTGAGACATACCATTAACGCCGGCCATCACCACCCACGTCGGTCACCATCGCGTTGATCCACAATCACCACCGTACATCTCTCTCTCGTATATATAACGGGCCACCAAATGATTTTTTTGTTCTATAAATTATTAAAATATTTTAAAAATAATTATCGTTACTATATATAACGCAATTTTGTTATCAGAATACTATAGAATAAAAACCGATTTTTCATTACATTTTATTGGAAGTAGAAACAGAAAAGCAGAAACATTAATTAAACATCACCTTAACTTCTATAATTGTTTCAATTCTACAAAATTGAAAATATTGTTAATAATTTTGTACAAATAAATAGGTTATATTCAGTACTTGACCTTCTAATTGAGATGTTTTTGTCATTTCGTCGCTCCACTAAATGTAAAAAGATTTCTCCTTGCAACGATTCGGTCTTATATACCTCTCTCATTTTTCTAAGGAAGCATTGTTAAAAAAAGAAAAAAGAAAAATAACTTAGATTTTTGGGAGTGACAAAATGCTAAAAAGATCCCTATTAGAAAGTCAAGTGCTGAGCATAATCAATTTTTCATACAAAAATATTAATAATATTTCTAATTTAAAAAACAAAATTAAAAAAAAAAATATTTATAATTTTTTTTTCAGAATTTTTTTTCTTGAGTTTTTTATTTATTTTTTTTTCTATAAACACCACCACTGAAAACTAACAAAAAAAACAAAAAACAAAAATCGAAATAAATAACAAATTTCTCAGAATAAAAACATATACCTATTTCGTAATAAAAAATAATATATACACACATGTATATAATGATTTTATTTTTATTTTTTTATATTTTGTGGATATTCGAGTATATCCATATGATTCAGACTTGATCAAAATAATTGACCTCGACTGACGTGGAACCTTGCTGTCTGGTTCACCACATTAGTCTGTCTAGATGCACATCACCCCATCGATACTCGCCACGTGTACTCATCTCATGTGCTTAGAGGGTGGTTTGTCCACGTAGGACACCAATGGGTCGCACCTACCCCGGCATATAAATACCGCCAATTCTCATTTCAATTTTTTTATACCCATACGAGTTTTAGCGTAAATTGCAGAGGGAGCCACCATGCCCGGAACGACGGCGAGAATTCCGATGAATCACCGGATTCTGACATGCAACGGCGTCGAAATCGGGGACTCTGAAGATCCGGCGATGAGTTTGTCTGATACGGTTTTCGGGTTTTTAGACGAAGACGGCGGAGGGATGTTGTCGGAGAGTAGTAGTAGCGGCGGTGATTATTACGGCGATAATGAGGGCGGAGATGAGGAGGAAGATGATGATGACGAGAGAGAAAAGCCGGCGAGTCTGGAAGATAATAGGAGTTTCTGGGAGAATCAACGCCAGCTATTACAAGTAGGTTTTCAAGCTGTAAAATTTTAATAAACTACACTTTTAACCCCATGATTTATTATATTTTCACGTTTTCTTCTAATGATTATATCGAAAACACCTAATTTAACATAAAAAAAAAAATTCCCACATATTTGATGCACAATTTAGAGATCTCAATTAGAAATCTAAAAGACTCTAATCAATTAATTGTGAATTCTTAAACAATAAAAACCAATTCTTGTTTTTATTTTTTTTAATGTTTATAAAAACACAAAAACATGCATAATAAAGAGTAATAATACAATGAAAACATTTAAGTGGAAAGAAGATAAATATATGGCCTAATCCCACTTTGTCTCTATAGTATTTTTGTATGTACTTATTCATCCACTCTGTAGCTTAGATTAAAGGGTAAAAAATTTAAAAAGTTAAAATTAATAAATTATTTAATATTATTGTCTTTTATGTTGCATATCGGGTCGAGTCGAGTCGAGTTGGACAAATCCGTTTGCCTTTTTTTTTTCTTCTCATTCCTATATTCCTTAGGTCGGATATAAGGGTAACTATATTATTTTGTAAAATGTTGTTACTTATTTAACCGTTACATTTAAGTGTTAATCACATGGTTAAATGCCGATAAAAATACTACAGGGGTATAAAGTCAAATTCAGTCAACAAATAGGGGAAGAAAGTGTAATTAACCCTAAATATTTATATTTGATCTCATAAATTTGTTCTAAAAAACTCTTCTATTTTTGTTCCAAGTTGATATGATAACTTAAGAACTAATTTTTTTATATCACAATTTTTTATAGGCAACATTATGCCGGAGTAGCTCTTTGGAGTCAAAAATAAGACAAGCAACAAAGGAAGCAATAAGGGAGGCAAAGATGGCCGGAAGTATATGTGATTGCCGGAAACCGGTGGCCGGAGAATGCCGGAATTGCTTGATGAGAGAAATATGTGGCCGAGTTCAAAATGCCGGTTTCAATTGTGCAATTTGCAAGTCCAAATGGAGAAGCTCAAGAGATATTCCTTCAGGTATATATGTATACGTATGTATATATATCTAAAATTCTTTTGATTCAATCATTAACATGCAATAAATTAGAGTTCTTTCTAGATTTTTTTATTTTATTTTAATTGCACATATGACCCACCCCACCTACATGTTTATGGGGTTTTGACACTTTGTAGCTATGAAGTTTTACCATTATTTCACTTTGGTCCTTATAGTCTCAATTTGAATAGGGTTTTTGTAATAATCTCACTTCTGTCCAAATTAATAACCCCATAATAATTTGGACGACAAACGATTAATTACTGTGCACCCAACTATTTCTAAGGGGACATTTTTTTGGCATCTTTAGCCTTTTTTTTTTTCTCCTTTACAATTTTTCCATAAAAACACCTTTATGTACATATTATATGTATATTTTTTTATTATTTGTGCGGGAAAGAGAATGAGAGGTTGAAATTGCCCGTAAAGCCTCTTAAAAATAATCGGGTGCATTGCAAGTGATTGTTTTTTGTCGAAAATTGTAATGAGAATAATGAATTGAACTGCAATAAAATGATTAAAAAACTATTGTATATGTTGAAACTCTAACCATAGAGACTAAAGTAAAAGCCCATATTTTTATTATTTGTGAGGGAAAGAGAATAAGAGGCTGGAATTGCCCTTAAAGTCTATTAAAACTAATTGGGTGCATTGCAAGTGAATGTTTTGTCGAAAATTGGGATGAGAATAATGACTTGAAGTGTAGTGAAATGATTAAAAAAACTATTGTATATGTTCAAACTCTAACTATATAGACTAAAGTGAAATTTTGATCAAACATCAGGGATACAAAGTGTCAAAACCCCAATTTTAATTTAACCCCCCCCCCCCCCCCCTCTCTCTCTCTCTCTCTCTCTCTCTCTCTCTCTCTCTCTCTCTCTCTCTCTCCAACCAGCCAACCATCCACCTAATATAATTAATATATACATTTTTACTTGGCGGCAGGCAAACATACATTTATGGATGTCGTTGACAACTCAATTCCAAAAAGAGGAGGGGTGAGAGTGATAATTGAGCCAAACTTTCGGGCCGAATTTGAAATAGCGAGGGCAGGCGAAGAGTACAACCGGCTAATCGCCATGCTGCCGGAGGTATTCGTCGGGAAAATCGAGAGACTGTCGTCGTTGATCAAGATTTTGTGCTTGGCCGGTAAGAAGTGCATGAGGGATAAGAAAATGCACATGGGGCCATGGAGGAAGCAAAAGTACATGCAAGCCAAGTGGATCCGGGGTTGCCAAAGGATGACTCCGGCGCCGGCGGAATTGCCGGCTGGAGCTTCAGGCGGATATTCGCCACCGTCGCCTAGGAAGCCGAGGGCGTCGATGCTTACTATTGATTTGTCGGAGAATTTTCACGGTCTGCATCGACAAGTAGTTGCAGTTGTGTGATTTCTGTCTGTAACGCAGTACGATTTGGTTTTCTTATATAAAAGTCTTGACCGTTTTGATCAGACTCAGCAGTTGAATTCACGGATTTGCCCTTCAGGGTCTTTAACTATGCACCTAATGATAGCAGCCAAATTCAACTGTTGGTTTATCTCACGTCGGATGTAGGAGAGACTGGTGATCAACTTATAAGTGTGAGAGAAAAGTCTCATCGATCTCGTGAGTTTGTTTTTTGGTTGAGAGATGCTTGAGATTACCGTACAATTTCTTGCCAGCAAATATTAAATACAACAGTTGGATTATGTCAGCATGTCATATGTTACACATTTTTCATGCAGATTTCATGTAAAATCCAGCTACACATATGCGACATTGTGATTGAATGATTGCATCACATCAGATTATTATTGTTGTAATCTGACTATAATTGTGTCTTATGACGTTTTATAAGTTCACCTGTACCAGATGTAACGTGAATAGAGGGATATGAGTTTTTCTTTTTTTTTTGGAATATGGGTTGTGAGATTTTAAAAATGAATATGCAAAAGGAAAAATTACCAAGGAGACCCATATTAAGCAGTAAACTACCAGTTAAATGCGCCAATTAAGAAATAAACAAAGCAATTCCTCTTCACAGATTACATACAAAGCGCAGTCCCAAATTTCGGATCTGTACATTTATTGTTGACAAATTTGCCCTCACGTTATATGTGACAGTGAAGATTCTATAAAAAGAATTGAAAGTTTTATATTCAACAAAATTATTTTATTAAAATGAAAATAACTATTGTTATATACATTTTTTTACAATCTAATTATATATTCAGATTCGTCTAAACAAGATCTTCAAAACAATATCAAATTCACTATTTTTTTTTTTATTAGTTTCACTTTTTACATTTATGTTACATTGAACATAATACATACTTCCAGAATTTTACATTCAACATGGATATCAATTACCGAATATTACATTCAACATTGATACGATACGAACTATAAGATATTACATGTAACATTTACATGAAATATGATTCAATACAAGTAATGTTATATTCCAAACGCAAAAAATGAGGGGTTATAATCAGATGTGACAAGAACATTATAGTGTCGTTTCGGTTGGATTGGATGTTACATCCAATATGCAAATGTAAATGAAAATTTAGTAATGTTACATGTAACAATGATGTTACATGAATGTTACATGTAACATGGTATAGTTACTAGCATTCTAATTTTGATTTTGGTTTCATTTTTATATTACATGTAATATGGTGTAGTTATTAACTTTTTGGTTTGGGTTTTGGTTTTGATTTGGTTTTAATGTTACATATAATATTGATGTTACGTGTAACATTGTGTAGTTACTAAATGTTACATGTAACATTCACACTTATTACGATATATAAACAATTCTAAAAAATGTGATTGATATCTCATTTTAAAGAGAAGTAATTAAACATAATTGTTGTGTAAATTTTTTATTGTTTCACGTTTGGATTGAGATCAAAATAAGCATTTTGTTCCACCTAAAGTTGGTCATATGTTACCTAACTTAGTTCCACATAAGGGGGAGATGATTACATGATGTTTATAAAGCGGTGCATTAAATAAGGGTATCTTAGTCACAAAAATGTCATAGACTGCTCTATTCACAGAAAAAATTGCCGATTTAAGTTATAGTGTTGATACTTTTTGGATTGCTGACCCTATGCAAATTAATTTACACAAGAAATTTAGGATATGTCTTGCATTCAACTAACTAATTTACAATAGTGTTTGACAATTATCTCGTGAACCAAATTTGAAAAAGCTTTAATTTAATTTTAGAACAAATTACATTTTAAATCTTCTAAGTATTGACACATTTTTATGTGATCTAATAACTTTTTCCGTTTTAGTTTAAACCCTCTAAGTACGAACGTGATTTTAGAAGGTTCTTCGATTAAATTTTCTGTCTAAATTAGACATAATTAGGGATGAAATCGGAATTTTACATTTTTTTTAATTCTTATTTATTCTTTAATCAATTTTTTTTAGTTGTTCTCCATCTTCTCCATTAGGGCTGACAATTCGTGTTAATAGGTCGT
The DNA here is from genome assembly GCA_016647705.1 of Eucommia ulmoides. NCBI lineage: Eukaryota > Viridiplantae > Streptophyta > Magnoliopsida > Garryales > Eucommiaceae > Eucommia > Eucommia ulmoides. The sequence continues at coordinate 70,909 of JAENRU010000490.1, read as the reverse complement.
GTTTCGTGTCGTGTCATGGTCTGACACAAACACGATAACACGAACACGACACGATAAGATATCATATCAGGTTACCTAAATACGAACACAACACCAAAATGATATACAAAGATCATGATAAGCTAATGGCCATTAGATCTGATATACAAAGACGGAATTAGCACAAAATGAACAAAAAATTAAGAACACAACCAAACAAAAATTATATACAATTATGCAACCGCTAAAACGTGATAAGCGGTTGGTCGACCCAATCCCAATGGGTCCATCCCTTGGTGGTTGCCGACTAGGTGGGTCCATTTCTTGGTGGTTGTTAACCAAGAATAACACGGCATGACGCTGGTCGACCCAATCCAAATGGCTCCATCTCTTGGTGGTTGCCGACCAGGAATAGCACGGCAGGGCAGAGCTTAGACGATAGTGATGAGGTGGTCTCTGTTGAGGTGCCCATATGAACAAATGTCCAGAGTTCCTGGCCTAGGTGGATGCCAACCAAAATTACCCACATCAAATATGTGGATCAATCTAATTTTCTCCAGAAGTGAATTTTGGTTGGCAAAACTCACAATTTAATCTATTTTAAACAAAATTGTGTTTAATTTTATTTTTTTATTTTTAGAGGAAATTACATAAATACATTTTAAGATTGAAATTAAGATTTTGACTACATAGATGTAAGAAAATCATTAAAATATAATACAATTCAGATTCTGGTATAATTTAAAAATAATAGATATCTGAACAGGGAAGGATTAGGATTTACTATTTACAGCATAACATTGAAATGATAAGAACATAATAGACAAGACAACTCAATTCTCAATCCTAAGTGGATGTGTAGCTAATTATCACTCCATTCACGTTACATACAACTATTCGTGTGAGAATTTACCTGGTCCAGTAAATCCGTGAAAAATAGGTTGGAGATTGGTTTCTCTTTACTATTGAAAATTTAAGTGAGATTTTTTTTTTTTTTTTTTTTTTTTTTTTTTGATAAATACAAAATTTGTATGCTAAAAATTATTTAATTTACATATTTACTTTTAAATCAAGATAATATGAAGAAAAAAAATTGAGACAAAAACAATAAAATCAGATGTCATTTTAAAAAAAATAAAAATTATATTAAAATCAAAAGTAAAAATTAACCAAAAAATATATAATATTATGTATTTTTTATGCAGTTTGATTGCTTAAATTAAATTATAACAATAATTTAAATATAAAATAAAATTAAAATCATAAAATAATCCAAAATTAATCAAATTCTTATTAAACTTAACCCTAATTAAACCCTCATAGGGGATCAAGGGTAAAATGGTCAAAACATAATTTTTTTTAAGTGAAAAATAATGGAGTACATTAAGCAAAATGAAATAAGTGAAGGGACTTGACTTAATTTTTTACTTACATTTTGACTTAATTTTTAAGTAAATTTAATTAATTAAGTGATACTAATTACATTTATAAAACAAATTTAATTAATTAAATACTTAATATAATCAGTTTTAAGTAATTTTTTTTTTTTTGTCTCTTAGTCATCCTCAATTTCTAAAACTATAGTTCAGACCAAATGGGCTGAGAAAGCGGTTTCGGGTTGGTCAAGATATATAATGTTAGCCAAATTTTAGTTCCTTACACAATGTCTGATTTCCTGAAATAAGAACATTTTTGGCAACGTGGATCTCAGAGTTAAAGAATTTGAACTAGAAATCCATGAATTTAAAAAGAATTTTGAAAATGAGGCTATGTCAGATAATGATTAGGAGAGCATCTAATGTGTTGGATTCCATGCGGGTGAACGGTACCAAGTTAGAGGATCCGTTGGTAATAAACCTCAAGGTTTTTAATTACTGCAAAACAATTTTCTCAAATCAAGAAGCATTTAGACCTACATTAATGAGTCTTAACTTCAAAACTATTTCATCCCTCGAAGCTGAATCCCTAGAAGTTCCTTTCACTTGAGTCGAGATAGAAGTCGCCCTGGGCTAGTGTAGAGGGTACAAGGCCCCTTACCCGGATGGTTTTAATTTCAATTTCATTAAATCAACGTGGGGAACCATGAGTGGTGAGATTTTGAATTTCTTCAATCAATTCCATGAGAATAGAAGACTAGTTGCAGGCCTAAACTCGTCTTTCATCACCCTAATTCCTAAGGTTGAATCTCTTTCCTCGCTTTCCGACTTCAGACCGATTGGCCTAATTAACTGCATATACAAACTCCTATCTAAAGTCCTAGCTAACAGATTGAAAACTATTTTGCCTATGATCATTAGTGAGGAATAAAGTCTGTGGCTGGTAGGAAAATCTTAGATGAGGTTAGAATTGCTAATTTAATTCTAAATGATTTTAAGTGCAAATTGGACATGGTTTGTGCTTCAAGATCGATTTTGAAAAGAACTTTGATAGTGTGGATTGGAAATTTTTAGATTTTATGCTCGAACAATTAGGTTTCCGGGTTAAATGCAGAACTTGGAACCACAAATGCCTTGTCTCAACAAGAGTCTTAGTCTTGGTCAATGAGTCTCCAACCGATGAATTCTCGATGTCTAAGGGCCTTAGGAAAGGGGACCCAATCTCCCCTTTTATCTTTTCAATAGTAGCAGAAGAGCTTCATCACATTCTCTCCAAACCGTTGAACGCTTCGTGGTTTAATGGGATCTCTTTAGGGTACTTATCGTTATCGCGTCTCTAATTTGCGGATGATACAATCATCTTTTTCCAAGCCACTGAGGATAGTATTATGGGACTCAAAAGTGTACTTAGATGCTTTGAGGTCCTCTCGGGACTTAAAATTAATTTCCATAAAAGTCTCCTAGTAGGGGTTGGGGTAGATGATCATGCACTTTCTAATTTTGCATCTATTCTCAATAGCAAGTTCGATGGCCTTCCATTTACCTATTTCGGATTTTCCTTGGGGCAAACCTTAATAGGGGACAAACTTGGGGATCGCTAGTCTCCAAATTTCAATCCAAGTTGGCTTGTTGTAAATCAATCCAATTGTTGTTAGGGGATAGGTTCATTCTAATCAAATCAGTTATCTCAAGTCTCCCCATCATCTTCTGGTCACTTTTTAGAATCCCTAAAGATGTAGTTAGGAAGTTGGAGACAATCACCAGAAATTTTCTTTGGAGGTCTTGTGAAGATCGGAGGAAGGTGCCCTTAGTTAAGTGGAATATAGTTTCTAGGAAGAAGTGCAGGGGGCTTTATGGGTCCATCAAGTCATTGAGACCAATCTTTCCCTCCTAGGAAAGTGGTGTTGGAGATTTAGTTCCGAGAAAAGGGCGTTGTAGAAGAGGTTGTATGTTAAAAATACAATTTGGACCAAGGTAATTGGTTTCCTTCCTTGGGGAGGAGGGAGTCTGACTCCATAGTTTGGAGAGGTATCCTTGACTTGTTGGAAACTTGCCCCAACCTAGGAGCTAGTTAGGACTTGAACTTTGGTAATGGGAAAACAATAATATTTTGGGACGATATCTAGCTGAATCTTGGTGCCCACAAAATAGTTTTCCCTAGGATATACTCTTTAACCCGCCTTCAGGAAGCTAAGGTTGGGGACATTAGGTCGTGGTCTAAGCAGGGTTGGTCTTGGAACATCCCATTTAGGAGAGATATATGGTTGGGAATAGGACAAGTTTCATTACATACTGCATATCTTGGGGGATGTGATCATTTATCAAGATCTAAAAGACTCTTTCATTTGGAAACCTAACACAAATGGTTTTTTTTTTTCTCTTAAACCAACTTATGAAAAGCTGGAAAAGGCACTAGATCCATTGGAAAACGCATCTTCTTTCCAACAAAAATGAGTGCCTCTATAAGGTCGAAGCCTATTTGTTAGGTTCTAACCATGGAATGTCTTAACTAGGGAAGTTTCGTACCTCAGGGGACTACTACTACTATCTGGTACATATTGTCCGATGTGCAAATTTTTTTTTTTTTGGGGGGTGGGTGGGGGGTAGCACTACGTTTCCCGAAAAATGTAATTCATTTATGCTGGTCTTGGTTTGGACTATCTCCAAGTGGGTTCCATAGATTGATCTGGGATTCCCTTATTTGCGTTACGCTTTGGTCTATGTCGTTAGCCCGAAACGAGAGAGTATTCCAGTCCAAGAAATTTGCACTATCTAAAGTGGTTTGGTTGACCAAATTTTGGATGGAAATTTGGGTCCTTCCGGAAGTTGGATATTCAGTGAGAGATTTTTTTCTAGCGATCGAAGGTGTGAGAGCTCATGAATTTCAAAAGAAGCCTAGGCCTCAAATCTATTAGACCCCATAGGGTGAAGGTGAAATGAAATATAATGTAGACGGGCCCTCGCTAGGAAATCCAGGGGAGTTGAGCATTGGGGAGAATACTTTGGAACTCCATCGGGAATACCCTCAATATTTTCTCCGAGCATGTCGGGATCATGGACTCCAATAAAGCAGAAGATTTAGCCATTATGAGAGATGGAACTATTTCATTCCTCATAATTTAGCTCTTTATCATTCATCTTTCATTGTAATGACCAGTCGTCTTATTAAATAGTAGGAACCATCTTAAAATGAGCAATTCATCAATAGTCTAGTACCTACTAGGAACCAATTTTGAAATGAGAAACTAATCAATATTATCAAAATCTAATGCTATTTTTTTTGTACAAAAAAAAAAAAAAGAAAAAAAAAAAAGGAATCTTCGACCTTTTTTTCTTTTTTCTTTTTCACAAAGCATAACAACCTTTCATTTTTTTTTAAACAAGAACAAAAAATATATATTTTTAACTCTAAAATAGATAATTTTGTATATCTTTGAAAAATAAATTATTTAGTTTTCAAAACTAAATATTAAAAAATAATTATTTTATAAATTATATTAAAAATGTTAAAATATTTTATTCTCAAAATATTGAATTCTCATAATTCAATATACATAAACACCCAAGATCATAAATATTTTTAATCATTAAAATTTATTTTATTTTGATGCATAGTAAAATATTAAAATAATATTTAAGAAATTCTAACTTTTATTTTATAACAAATAATATCACATTTTAAAAAATAGAAATATTTGATTTTCATCATATGAGCATATAATAATGATAAATTAATTATATGATGAAAATTAAAATAAATAAAATTATATCAAGAAACCTCATTTTTTTTCCTTTGAATATGTATACATACATAACCCCTAAGTTTTTAAAAGAGAAACAATAATATTAATGTCATTAGTAACAAATACACTTAAAAAAATTTAATCAATAAATTTTTTTTACTATAAAATATCACAATCAAATATATATATCAATGTATGCAAATTCATATGACAAATAAAATTATAAAATAATATTTGCTAGGATTATTTCAATAGGAAAAATAAAATAAGATTAAATATAAAATAAAAGATAGAATATTGATTATAACAAAAACACAAATTTGATTTCTCTCGATTTTTCGTAAATTTAAAACAAACAATAAAATAAATTTAATTATCAAATATACTAAAAATTGTATTAGAAATATATTCAAGCAAAATCAAACTTTCACAAAAAACATATCTCTTCATAGGTGATTGGGGAAACATTTCACATAGTTATATAAATATTAATTAAATAATAAATAAATATCACATGCAATTTCAATCTCTTAAAATAACAATTGAATAAATAAAATAAAGCATAGAATTGAGAGAAAATAAATATTTGGTGGATAAAGACGTGTAATAATTGTCCTAAGAAGAGACATGTCCTCTTTATGAACAGGGTTGAATGATGATCTCTTTTCAAGATACAATAATCTAGGGAGTTAAGATGCAAACATGATATATTGAACCAATTACAAACCCCATTGCCCATACATCATCAAGTAACTAACATTTGAAAAATATAACCAAATATCAATTTTATCTATTTCTATATCTCCATAGAATCATACTCACAATATATTATACGTATCAACGTATAATATCATACTCTTTTCTTTTCTTTATATTTCTCTATATTCCTCAATTTGTTCTTTCATCCTCGTACACTTATATATAATTATGAAATATGTGGCTTTTAGTGTAATATTAAGTTCATAATATTATAATTAAAATCACTAATTATCCACCTAAATATTCTATTCTTCATTGCAACATATATATTTATAATGGAATTTAGAAAGTCATTTTAATAAATTTAATAGCTTAATCTCAATAACAATATCTAATATTATGTAAGGACACTATTGGATTGTGGAGCGGGTCAGGTTGGGTCAACGTGGAGCGTTCACATGGGCCCCAAATTTCATGAATAGTCACCATATAAACGGGTGCACTTCTTGATCTCAAAGATCACGTCTATACGGTAGACACTCATTGAAAATGTCACACCCTTTGGGATTTTCTTTATAAATAAGTATTGATACCTCTAAGATTTCTAATCCCATCAGATTACAAAAAAATTGAGTGACATTAGTTAGTGAATATGTGGATATTATCGAAAAATATTCTAGTATTACTTTTCTTGCCGACGTGAGAATAAACGAAAAACAGGTTGTAAACGAGTCTTCCGAATCCGAAAGATACGTTTTCATTTTAATGTTTCCGGATAAGTTTACAAAAAAAATATAACTATTATGAAAATATATTAATAATAGTTTTATTAAATAAAATAATATAATTTGTATAAAATATAATAAATAAAATATTTAATTTTAAATGATTTTCCTAACAAAATTACATTATAAGATCATTAAATTTGATGTTTATTGGTTTCGAAATGGTTACATTAGAAGGTTAGTTATATCCACAAGGTTAGGATTTTTCCTAATTTAAAACCCTTTCTAAAATAGGTATGAAAACCTTATTATTTAGGGATAATTCCAAATAACAGAATTAATTTTAAAAAAATCCCGTTTGAGACATAAGTTTTCATTTAGTCCCTTAAATTGAGTTTTGCTTGAGTTTTAGTCCCACATATGCAAATATTACATAGATTAAAGAGAGAACTTTGGTGAATAAATTCGTACTATCGTAAATATTAGTTACATGTAACTAATATTAGTTATAATTTAATAATTATTATATATTGCATATATCTGTGTATTTTTTGTTACATGTACTTATGTAATATTAGTTACACGTTACAAACTACTTATATTTATGTAATATTTGTGACATTTAATATATATTACACACAGAAATTGGTTTAATATTAGTTCCATGTATTTGTGTATATTTAGTTACATGTAATTAATTAAAGGTATTTTGTGTAATTTTTGTTATATCTAACAAATTTTTACACATAAATTAGATATATGTTACAAAATACAGTAATATTTGTTACATCGAACAAAAATTTACACACAAGATAATTACATATAATTGTACATGTGCAAACGCGTGTGTTGGGCTATCATCTTTTTCAAATAGACGGGATTAAAACACAAATTGCTTCCGCCACTGAAACTTTTTTAAAATTAAGTGTGAAATAAGTGATTTGCCACTGAATGACCAATGATTTAATGATCAAATAAGGGAAATTAAACACCTAGTAATGTATTGTAAAATAGGTTTAAAAACCTTATATAAAGAGGGAATTAATAACCTAATAATGTATTGTGATCGAATAAATCAAGGACTTTCCCATAATTTAATACACTAACACCATTCAGAAAATTCATTAATTCATTTTTGAAATCAACTTTACTAATTAAAATTTAGTAGCCCATAAAGTACTTTGTATCAAACAAGTTTTTCTAATAGTTTCGATGTGAGATGTCACATAAACTTACAAACAATAACCAATATAGTGTACATTAAAAAATTGAATAGAATCTCTTTTATTAAGATGTATACAAACGAATAAAGAATGACCTTACAACTTTAAGAAACAAAAAATGGAATACTAACTTTCGGAAACAAAAAGTGGAATAATTGAAGAAGAAAATCAATCCTAGAGAAACCTTCAACGTCGGCATTCAGAGGGAAAACCTTGGGGAAACCTTTGATAATCAGTACAATAATTGTAGATCATGTACTTTTGCTGCACCCATCTAAGTCTGTTTCGGCCCTTAGCATCAAGTCCTTGGTTTTGCCATGTCGCTACCTGTGCATTGAATGAATTCGAACCACAAGACGAACCGGAGGACGTCTTAACGCACGCATTAGCAATAAAATTCCTGTAGGAGGCGGTGAAAGGAGCTTGGGTCCAGTCAGCCTTGACCCGACCACCTTGTGTTGCCCAATCATCTGCGTTCCAAAGACTCGAATATATTCTCATTGGTTGGCTTTTGGGGAATGGAACACTCATTGCTTCTTCATTGTTGAATACTCTAATTGGAATGTCATCCACCAAGAAACTAAAAAAACAAATTAAGGTTAGTTTTAGAATAATATGACTAAAACACACTTTCACCCATTACTTTGACAAAAAAAGTCAATTGAACCAAATTAATATGAAAAATAAATTTTAGGGCATAAATTACAATAGGAGCCAAACCAAGACCGCATCAAACTTTAAAGGCGCAAAGTACGATTTATCTTACTAGTAAGTGTGATTTAAAGGTAGAATTAAAAAATTTGAAATTCCATGAAGAGATAAAAGGATTTTGGGTTATGAATACTTACATGATTCTTTGCGAGTTCCAAACAATGGAATAGGTGTGGAATGAAGAGGTCGGGTCGAACCAGAGGTGAAACTGTTGCTCTTTGTCTCCTTTCCCTTGTGCAAATACATTTGTATGGACTGTGTAAGGTTGCCCAGAGACGTTCCCCAAGAACTCAAAATCAATCTCGTCGTGTGCCGATCCTTGAGACGATAACTGTGAAAAAAGAAAAAAAAAACAATATTAGTTGTTTAATGAATAAATTTTCCGACCAACTCAGATGTTGACATAGGGAATAACTAAGACTACACCAATCTTAATAAAAAAAAGGTAATTATGATTATAACCAAGGGGCACACGTAAGCCCAAACCCGCCTAATTGGTAACCAAAGATTTTGCCCGGTACTCAAGAAGACTACTGGGGACATAGGGACACCGAGCATAAAAGCACATCCTGACCGAGGCTAGAAGCTCGCTTGCAATATAAGCCCATCCTCGGGATTGCCGAGCTCGAGAGCCAATGCCGTTGTCCATCATATATGGAATGGACATATACAAGTTAAATACAATGGTCCATCAATCCCATATGCTCCTAAATCCGGGACGTTAACGAGAATTGACTAAAATTTAAGAAAGACTTGCCTAACAAGTATTTACATGCCTATAAACACTATAAGGGGTATGGGCAAGGTATGTTAACTATTTTCTAACTATTACTCTGTCAAAATACTCTCAGAAATATCTTATTATCACACTGAAAGTACAACGCCAATATTTTCACCCACAGTGTATTATTTTACAGAGCTCAAAGCCCACGAAAAATCATATTTCGAATTTCAAGAGACCATTTGTGATGATTCCGTGTTTGGCATCATCAGTATTAAAAATCATTTGGAATTGTGAAAGATGTTTCATTCATTAGTATTGAGTTTGGGACTTACGTAAAATGTGGTTACGCTTCCTGCGGAGTTTCCGGGAACGAGCTTGAGTTGGAGATCGAAGCGGCCGAAGAGATACTCATTCTTGGACTGGAAGCCAGAGCCGGAGAGTTTATCTAGAGAGAGAGTCAGAAGTTGGCCGCCTTCGAGTATTTTGCCGCGATGATCGCCCCAAGTGATGTCCACATCTTGGTAGAAATTGGCTGCCGCGACTGAAAGGGAAGTCCCCATGATGATCAGCAGTGAGAGAAGAAGAACCATAGCTGAAGAAGCTCTACAATAATGTGCCATTTTTAGAGAGAGAGAGATGGAGTTTTGGTTGAGTGGTATGTTAGAAAGTGATTACTCCATCCTTTATATAGGCGGTGCTTGTCAGCCGTCACGCGTTTACTAGGAAGCATCCAGGATAATGAATGCAAATGGGAAATTGTTTTAGGCGGCAAGGATCATACAGCTGTCCTTTGTTCATGTTTTCTACTTTGTGGCCAGGCGACAGCTATCACTTGGTGCATGGACCATTTTATAATTGGGAAAGTTCTGCAAATGTCTGGAGATGGTATGGTTACATCTTTAGTCCCTATAGTGTATATGGTTAGTTTCTATGAATTATTTACATTTTTACAATATTTTAAAAACAAAATTACTGAAATAGTACTGATCTCAATTTATTTACATTTCTAGTGCTACCCGGGGTTCGGAACCCCGGGTTTGTGGGGCCGGCTGTATACCCAGGGTTCCGAACCCCGGCCCGGGTATACGAAAAAAAAAAAAAAATCAAATCGTTTTTGGCCAACAAAATTTTAAAATTTTCGGCAACTTTAAGTTGATTAACGGTGGTATATCGATATTTTAAATAAATCTATTTTTTTTGTGCATAAATTAGGTTCAAAACACTACATAATACTTTTTACAACACTAAAAACGGATAAGTGGATGAATTTTAAAAAATCGCCGAAGTTGACCAGATGAGTTGTTTCGATAACGGCAGAATTTTTTTCGGCAATTTAGAATTAACAAAAGATTGAATGTTTGTAATAGAAATGAACCAATTTTTTTGTATATAAATTATGTTCATAACACTACATAACAAAACTTAGAATACTAAAAACGGATAAGTGGATGAATTTTAAATAATCGCCAAAGTTGATCAGACGAGTTATTTTGATGACGATGCAATTTTTTTGAAAATTTTGAGTTAACAAAAAATGGTCGTCTATCCTAATTTTTTTTGTATACAAACTACGTTCATAACGCTAAATAATAAAATTGAGAATACCAAAAATGGATTAGTGAATAATTTTTAAATAATGGTTATTATCATAATATTTTATTATTCTTCAACGTTTCAAAAAACACTATATTGCTCTTCAATGTTTGAATAATTTTTAAATAATGGTTATTATCATAACATTTTATTTCTCTTCAACGTTTCAAAAAATACTATATTGCTCTTCAATATTTGGATGAACATAACTTTGCGCTCGGTGATCTGTTGGGAGCAATTTTTTTTTTTAAAAGTTGAGTCTGATTTTAGTCATCACTCTGGCTTTTGAAGATTTCATTTTTATTAACAGAACAAGACACACGTTCGCAACGAAAATTACAAATTTATTCACCCAACACTTCGAATCCAAAATTGAAGGTGCAAATGGGCTTTATTTAAAAAATACTGGACCAAACCGAGCACAAAATTATGTCCATCCAAACTTTTTCTATTATTTTACGTAAGTTTTATTTCTCTCGATAACATATTATCCATTTTTGGTGTTCTCGATTTTATTATTTAGCGTTATAAACGTAGTTTGTATACAAAAAAATCAGGATCATTTCTGTTACGGATAGACGACCATTTTTTGTTAATTCAAAATTTTCAAAAAAACTGCATCGTCATCGAAACAACTTGTCTGATCAACTTTGGCGATTATTTAAAATTAATCCATTTGTCCGTTTTTAGTATTATAAGTTTTGTTATGTAATGTTATAAACATAGTTTATATACAAAAAATTTGGTTCATTTCTGTTATGGACATGCAATCTTTTATTAATTCTAAATTGCCGAGAAAAATTCCACCATTATCGAAACAACTCATCTGGTCAACTTTGGCAATTTTTTAAAATTCATCCACTTATCCGTTTTTAGTGTTATAAAAAGTATTATGTAGTGTTTTGAACCTAATTTATGCATAAAAAAAATTAAATTTATTTAAAATATCGATAGACCACCGTTAATCAGCTTAAAATTGCCGAAAATTTTAAAAATTTCTTGGGCAAAAACGATTTGATTTTTTTTTTTCGTATGCTCGGGGTTCCGAACCTCGGGTATACTGCCCGCCCCACAAACCTGGGGTTCCGAACCCCGGGTAGCACTAGAAATGTAAATAAGTTGAGATTCGCACTATTTCAGTAATTTTGTCTTAAAAATATTGTAAAAATGTAAACAACTCTAGTTTTTATGCATATCTTGACATTTGACATGGGGTGTTTTGGTTGACTAACGACGTTCACTCTCGAAACACATCGTATGTTGGCTACCCTAAAAGGCACCACACCTTTGGAAAACGGTGAATGACCCTCTCTTTAGGGTTTGAGCACCGAGCACCACATGAATAGAGTACGTCCACCTGAAGGCTCATACAATCTAAGAGGGCGTGTTAGCGATGAAGTCTGCCTAGTCAGTCGGGCTCGAGCTACCGTGCTGCTTCTACTAGGCCATCACCAAAGGGGACATCCTTGGAAATACAACCGAGCTATGTCCTATCGTGTTGCTTCTAGTAGGCTATCACCGAGTGCGGTGGCTTTTGAGGGCTTATCCGAGCTCCGGTCTCCCGTGCTACTTCTATTCATCCATCACTAAGTGGAAGGCCTTCAAGAGCTTACTCGAGATTCGGCCTCCCGTGCTGTTTTTTCTTGGTCGTTGCCAAGTGAGTGGCCTTTGGGGGTTGATCCGAGCTCTAGCCTCCCGTGCTACCTCTGATTGGCTATGTCAACGTGGAAGGTCTTTGGGAGCTAATCTGAGCTCTAGTCTCCCGTGTTGATCCTAGCCAACCATTGCCAAAGTGGAAGTCCTTGGGAGCCCATCCAAGCTCTAAACTCCTGTGCTACTTCTATTCAATCGTCGAATAAATAGGAAGCCTTTTGGAACTTGTGTCGAGCTCTATTTTGTCGCTTTATCTCTGCTCGGACACTTCCCATCCAAGCCCCCTTGTGGAATCCTAGGTTTTGATGAACAATTAAGTATTGATATTTGTTGATGTCCAAAAGTGGGGAGCGACCTACAATATGGTCCATAAAGGTTATATACTCACAAGATTGTTAGTGGCGTGTAGTACTAAAGAATTCAGAGGTCCTGATCATCTCCGAGCTGAGCTCCACTCTTTTACTTCAAGCACCTGCACACAAACTCATCGGGGTTGTGCCCGGTGAAGTCTCTCCGGCATGAGAGTAAGTATTTGGGAGAGAAGGGTTAAGAAATGCTCTAGTGTCAGTAAAGAAGACGGACGTTAGGTAGTGGATGCCATGAGGTATTTATAGGCTTTGGATTCGATTAGCGTTGCGAATTTAGGGAGCTAAGCTTGGGTTAATTAACCTAATCCGTTGAGCAGTCAATGAGCAAGTAGATTAGTGCCCTCATCATCTGGGTTGGGCTTTTGGGCTCACCTGTAGAGGCCCATGGGCGGGAGCCTTAAGATGGACTGGAGAGACCCCAAGCGCGGAGATGACAAGCAGAGGGCGCTCAAGTTCGTCAGCTCGGCCCGGAGTCTACCGGCTCAGACTTCTTCAACTAGGTAAGACAATTCTCAGCTCGGCTTGGAGGACAGTCCAGCTCGACTCTGAGGGGACTCCATCTCATCTCGAGGGGACTCCAGTTCCCAGCCCGTCCATTTTTTCTTACTTAGAAAGTTATTGACCGATATGCGACAAGATTCCCCCATATCAGTTGCCCCCCAAGTCCCGAGGGCGAGAGTAGACCGTAATAGGCTCGGGATTTGCATGAAATAATTTCGTAGAGACTTGGCGTTCGTTTGTTGTGGTCGTTGATCAATGGCCATCCTAGCTATAAATGTTCAAGTTCTGGTGCATTTAGAATGTGTCGAGGTCGTCCTATGGAGGCTAAATTGAAGCCGGGGTCTAGAATAACCGAACCCATATGGGAAAACTACATCTTCTAAGGGGACAAAACTTGATTTACATAACGACTGCAAAAAAATAGATGATAGCAACCCGTTCTTAGCAGTTTGGGGAGATTTGAAGGCGGAGAGGGTGCGAAAAATGACTCCAGGAACGAAAAATAGTTTCAAGAAATCTTAAATGAGTGGAATTCGGGCTAAGGGATTGGGAGTTCGTCAGCTCCTCATATCGTTAGATCAGATAAAATTGCACTTTTTAGAAGAGGCTTCATGTTTTAAGCCATATCGGAGCTGAGAGTACGACAGCTCGTCAGCTTGGAGATTTTCTCAGACTTGAACTTCTTGGAAGAGAGGAAGGTTTGAGGCTTCCACTTTTGATCATGTCCGAACTTAGAGTACATTAGCTCGTCAGCTCGGATATTTCCCCAAATTTAAACTTCTTGGAAGGGATGAAGGTTTAAGGCTCCCTCCTTTTTTGATCATGTCCGTGTTGGGAGTACGTAAGCTCGTCAGCTCGGACATTTCTTCTAACTTGAACTTCTTGGAAGGGTGGAAGGTTTGAGGCGCTCCCATTTTTTTATCATTTTCTAGCTGGAAGTACGTAGGCTTGTCAGCTCAAACTTTTCTTCTGCCTTGGTCTTTTTGGAAGGGTAGAAGGTTTGAGGCTCTTCCCTTTTTGATCATATCTGAGCTGGGAGTACGTAGGCTCATCAGCTCGAATATGTTTTTTGACTTGAACTTCTTGGAAGGGTGGAAGGTTTGAGGCTTCCTCCCTTTTTGATCATGTCCGAGCTGGGAGTACGTAGGCTCGTCAGCTCGGACATTTATTCTACCTTGGTCTTCTTGGAAAGGCAGAAGGTTTGAGGCTCCCCCCATTTTTCATCATGTCTGAGCTGAGAGTACATACGCTCATCAGCTCAGACATTTCTTCTACCTTGGTCTTCTTGGAATAATGGAAGGTTTGAGGCTCCTCCCTTTTTGATCATGTCCGAGCTGAGAGTACGTACGCTTGTCAGCTTGGACATTTCTTTTGCCCTGGTCTTCTTGGAAAGGTACAAGGTTTGAGGCTCCCACCTTTTTGATCATATCCAAGCTGGGAGTACATAGGCTCGTCAGCACGGACATTTCTTCTAACTTTAACTTATTGGAAGGGTGGAAGGTTTGAGCCTCCCCTCTTTTGATCATGTCCGAGTTAGGAGTACGTAGACTCATCAGGTCGGACATTTATTCTACCTTGGTCTTCTTAGAAGGGTGGAAGGTTTGAGGCTTCCCCCTCTTTGATCATGTCCGAGCTAATAGTACGTAGGCTCGTCAGCTCGGACATTTCTTCTGCGTTAGTCTACTTGAAAGAGAGGAAGGTTTGAGGCTCCCCCCCTTTTTGATCATGTCTGAGTTGGGAGTACGTAGGCTCGTCAGCTCGGACATTTCGTCTAACTTTAACTTCTTGGAAGGGTGAAAGGTTTGAGCCTATTCCCTTTTGATCATGTCCGAGCTGGGAGTATGTAGGCTTATTAGTTCAGATATTTCTTCTGCTTTGGTCTTCTTGGAAGGGTGGAAGGTTTGAGGCTCCTCCCTTTTTGATCATGTCCGAGCTGGGAGTATGTTGGCTCGTCAGCTCAAACATTTCTTTAGTCTTGGTCTTTGTATGACGAGGTTTTTACGCTCGTATATTAACTACTAGAAAGTGCACGAGGTCTAGTTTTAATATAGTGGATTTTTAAGATCGGATATCGTTCTATAGGGATGGTATGAATAATTGAATACCACAATTTGCATAGTCTCATATTATCCAGACGGTTCAAGAATTATTTTAAATTAAACTAATTAAAACTAAGCTAAAGTACAATTAGTGGGTTAATCCTAACTAAGTTGATTACCTAGGGATTGATTTTGTTCATTTAATACATGTTTGATTTCATGTAGTTAACAATAACGGAGTTTAGGTATCCGACAATCTCGGTTCGTAAACTTAATTGCCACCTCTCCCGAGTGTAAGACGAGTGAATACGTGACTTCGCGTTAACAAAGAAGTCTCCTTCAATGTCTTAACAACCCTAGGTCACGTGAGTCTTTCCCCAACATCATCGATTGCACACTTACTAACGCCCTCCCGGGTCGTTAGATCGTAACGATGTATTTACCCTAGTCCGAATCCAGGGTTACCTCTTCCGAGTGTCAAACCCTATATTCTCAAATCCAACCCTAATATCTTAGGTGGCGTTTGGTAACCGTTTCTGTTTCCATTCCAGTAGTAGGATGAGAATGAGATGTGATGAGAATTTTTTTTTTCTTGGGAGTAGAATCGCGTTTGGTAACGATAATTTTTTTTTTTTGGGGGGGGGGGGAGGGGGAAGAGAATTGTATTTGATAACGATTTTATCCTAATTTTTTTTCCTGTTTTGGCCTGACGGCGATGGCGCCGTCTCCGGCTAGCCGGCGCCGGTGGATGGAGGTGACTTCCGCCGACGACGGCGACGGCCGGGGAGCGGTGGCGGGTGGGTGACAGTGGCCGGAAAATTTCCAGCCGGACGGTGATCGGCGGCGGCGGCGGACGGTGGTCGGCCGACGGGTGAACAATGACTATGTATTTTGGGAATGAAATGAGAATAATGAGAAACAACATTTTTTTTGTTTTTCATTTCTTAAGAAAAAGTTGGGCACAATTCTCAAATGGGAATGAAATGAAAACAGAAACAAAAACTACCAAACGCTATTCCCAAACAGAATTCTCAAAAATCTGGGAATGGGATGAGAATTTCTGGAATGGAAACGGTTACCAAACGGGGCCTTAACAAACATATTAAGATTGTCATAAAATGATAAATACAATCGGAATTAAAAGCAAACAACCGTTAAAGAAACATATATTTTATCAAACAAATATTTACACAACTACATCGATCCCTAACTAATATTTATCTACTCTAACATGATCTTGGCCATTGAAACATTAAACCAACAAGGATTCATCATCGTTCACAATAAAACATTAAGTTACAACAAGAGAAACAAAGAGATAAATATCAAATCTTAAAGTGGAGTAGTCTCCACTTTCGCCAAAGATCGATCCGCTAGTGTTTCTTTTTCTCCGGATGGTGAATCTCCTCTTTGATCTCTTCAAAAATGGCTAAGGACCACCTCCTAAGGGTTAGGGACGTTCAAGCCTCCAAGCCTTTTTAAGGGAAGTGGGAGAATGGATATTTATAGGTGCAAAGTTTCAAAATATCTAAAAATATCTATTTTGTTGTGCAGAGCCTACCGTCGCGACGGTGGGATCACAGTCACGGCGGTGGGTTATTCGGTGTACACTTTAATCTTTTTTGCTCTTTTACTACCGCGACGGTGGGATCACGGTCGCGGCGGTAAAACAGTTCCCAACTTTCTGCACTTTCACCGCCTAGGCAGTAGGCCTTGTGTATTTTCAGCACTTCTCTGCATTCTTACCGCCACGGTGGTGGCTTTAATTCTCGCCCCGGTAGTGGCTCTTGTGCTCTTGAAATCTTGTTTTTTCATCGTTTCTTCACCGTTTTTCCACCATTTAGCTCATTTGTCACTTGTTTGCGTCCCTACACCTGAATTACATAAAAACTAACGAAAATGAAATTAAAGATCACTAATTTACTCAAAAACTATTAAATTCGGTTTGGAAGTAGATAAGTATTTTACACCTATCAAATACCCTCAAACTTGAAATTTTGCTAGTCCTCGAGCAAAACACCCTAATACTAAATTAAACTTACTACCCTAATTAACTTACGACTAATCTAAAAATGAAAAACTTTAACAAAGAAGAAGTATATGCATGCGAGTTCCAAATTCAATCAAAGAAACCAAGTTGGTCCTCCCTCAACAACCTTCGATCTGATCAAGTTTGGGAAATAATACACACCAAGTGGTGTTCTAGAATTTCAGCACTCAATATCAATAAAAACCATTCTAGATATATTAAAATGTATGTGTGTGAGAGTTCAAATGTATAACTAACCAAACTCCAGATTGGATCATTCAGTAAACAAGTTCATGACTTAAACCTTAAAGGATTCAAGAAAACCATATGCTCGATTAGGCTCGACTATCCACTAATGTAGGTTCGGATATTCTCAGATATCAATAGGGTTTGGTTTGGTTTTAGAGAACGACTAAGGGTATTGCAGGAATAGAAAATAGCAAATTATTAAGATAAAACGATACCCGAGGTACAAACGCTTGTCGCTATCTCTTTCTTTATCTCATAACCCCATATAAACAGATCCCTGAACAAGAATTGAAGAACTTTGTATTCACTTGTCGAAAGAAACGGAATTAAAAACTATATTCACATAGTTGTTGTTTTTTTTTTTTTAACCACATTGTCACACCTCCAAACTTATTCGAATTTGTACAATTTTAGAGGCGTGCAAAAAGAATGACAAGTGAATACATTAATACTGAATCAACCACAATTCGTTTGAAACCCTAATTGCTCACTTCAAGTCAACATTAGTCTATGCTACTTGATTTCATTCAATTTTTACTTTTAGGCTTAGCGACAATAGTTTGGAAAAATTTAATTGGATAGAGTATTGAAATGTGTTTAGAATTGAAAAGTTTAACAACTTTGACAGGGGAACGAGGGATAAAAATTTTCAGGTTAGCTAAAAGGTTCAAGCGATAAAAGTGAAGGTCTAAATCATGCCTCTATAATTACCTTACTTAGGATTTCGTCTCAAGTCTACCCCAAATCAAGTTCTAGATTCCTCTTTTTTGTCATGAACTTATTACTGAATAATCAACGTCAAATCATTCAAATAATTATACACTGAGTCCATGCGATCGTGCTATTTAATGATCATAATAATTTTTACCTAATCAACATGCTAAGCACACAAAACACACATGAATGGCATCATCCCCGACCACGATATACAATTAAGAGATAATTTTCATCATCGGGAAACAACCCTTGACGAATTCAACAACTTATCAAGCATATACGACTTTATACATAAACATTTCTACGTTAACTCTAAATACTACATATATACACTAATCTAAGCATTTAACATGCTAAAACATGATAATTAAAATAAAGCTTAACAAAAAATTAAAGTTTTACATACAAAAATATTTTCATCCTTCACATCTTTCTTTAACAACACAAAACGTGATGTATATTCCCCCCAAACTTAAAAAGAGACAGTGCCTTTACTGACTAAGAAGTGAACCCAATAACAATTTATAGCAATGACAAGTAAAATTGAGTGCCGACACATACCTAGGGGATAAGACGTAAAAGTCTCACCCCCTATCGTTCACTGAGAGAAAAGTCATCGCCACCACTATCACATCGGAATGGAAATTGTGACGGTTGCAAAAGAGCAATGTCGAAGCGTGCGCCAAAGAGCCGTTGGATTTGATCTTGCGCACACACTAATCGCAACGTTTCAACAAAATATGAACAATGTAGTATGCAATTTTATTACACACAATTTAACAATCCATAGAAACTTAGTTTATCCGCAAAAATCAAACCAAAATCCCACAGAAATTGAAAATCGCTAAAATGGGGTTGAAAATTGATTTTTGGAATTTGATTTGTCGTGGAAATCACAACTTGTAAATGGAATGATGAATTTGAGAGTTTGAAACGGTTTGGAAGGATAAGAATAGAGAGATTTTGGAGTTTCAAAAGTGGTAGTGGCATTTTTGTATAACGGTATGGTTTTAAACAAACAGAGGCCTCACCGCCTCGGCGGTGGGATCACCTTTTTAAAACCAATTCTTTTTGTTGTTTCACCGCTCGGCGGTGAAGCCATTTTTTTCAAAACTTTGTAACCTGAAATTTCACCGCCGCGACGGTGGAGTTCACTATTGCGGCGGTGAGGCGTTTATGCTGAAAACTTGACATCTTGCATTTTTACCGCCACGGTGGTGAGTTTGCTACTGGATTTTCATTTTTTATTCAAGTTTCACACAAAGGCTCCACCCCATGCGTTTCCACTTCACTTTTTCAATGATTTTAAGTGCGAAACACATCCCCGATTATCCTCACTCCTTTGTTTACCTCCAAACACGCTCCGAGACCTTTCCGGCCTCCAAAAAATAAATAATAGCAAAAATTGGGTAAAAATTGATACCTTCGATTTCGGATAAAAAAACGTGACGTGCATGATTTAACGTCCCTAGCTGGACTTAGCAAATTTCATGATCATTTATCAATGAGGGAGATACTCTCTATAACTCATTTTTCATTACTGATATAGCGCTTGATCTTTTCACCTTCACCTTCCAGTTCGACTGAACCAAAGGGAAATTTGCTTGAGCATTTTTTACCAAAATCCTTTATAGACAAGGAATTTGGGATAGAATGTTCCGTGGGATCACAATTTATGGTATTGGAGTTGACTTTTTCTCTCTTTCCTTATCATTTTCAATGTACACTCGATCTCGGGATCAAGAGTCAAGAATTGCAACTCCTTATTCGTTGCACGCACAGTTTGATCACTACTTAGTTGCAATATCAATTCTAAGCATTCGACACCATCCCCGACAACGGCGCCAAAAACTTAGTGGCGATTGTTGGAAACTGAATTCGACAAACCAATCCTTGGAAACGACGCCAAAAACTTGTACGACGAGGTTTTTACGCTTAGGTATTGACTACTCGCAAGTACACGATGTTCAGTTTTAATATAGTGGATCTTTAAAATCAGATATCGTTTCCACAAGGACGGTGTGAATAATTGAATACCGCAATTTGCATAGTCTCATATTAATACATGTTTGATTTCATATAGTTAACAATAACGGAGTTTAGGTATTTGACAATCTCGGTTCGTAAACTCACTCGCCACTTTTCCTGAGTGTTAGACGAGTGAATACGTGACTTCGCGTCAATGAAGAGGTCTCCCTCAACGTCTTAATGACCCTAGATCACGTGAGTTTTTTCCCAACATCATTGATTGCACACTTACTAACGCCCTCTCAGGTCGTTAGATCGTAACGATATGTGTACCCTAGTCCGAATCCAAGGTTACCTCTTCCGAGTGTCAAACCATGTATTCTCAAATCCAACCCTAATACCTTAACAAACATATTATGATTGTTATAAAATGATAAACACAATCGGAATTAAAAGTAAACAACTGTTAAAGAAACATATATTTCATCAAATAAGTATTTACACAACTACATCGATCCCTAATTAATATTTATATACTCTAACATGATCTTGGCCACGAAACAATAAACCACGATGGATTCATCATCGTTCACAATAAATTTATGAGACTTGTGTATTTTCATAACTTCTCTGGATTCTCACTGTCACGACGGTGGTTTTCTCGCCGCGGCAGTGACTCTTGTGCTCTTGAAACCTTGTTCTTTCATCATTTCTTCACCGTTTTCCTACCGTTTCGCTCGTTTGTTGCTTGTTTGCGTCCCTACACCTGAATTACATAAAAACTAACGAAAATGAAATTAAATATTACTAATTTACTTGAAAACTACGAAATTCGGTTTAGAAGTAGATAAGTATTTTACACCTATCAGTCTTCTTGGAAGGATGGAAGGTTTGAGGCTCTTTAGTTCATACATGGCGCATGGGTGACACGTGCCCCCCATCGTGGTTTGCAGGGGAAGACACTATCACCCTTGTTGGATGGGCGCCACATTGCGGTAGGTGCTTTAATCAACGCATTCACAACCGTTGGTCTGGGCAACTCTTCGTCTGGGCACATTTCTTTTTATAAATAGGGGCCTCTACATTCATTTAATACTTGCGAAATTTCCAGAGCTCTCTCTTCTCCTCGGCATTGGTACCTTTTTTCTCTATTGATGCTAATAAGATTTTGATGGACAATTAAAGGTTGATGTTTTTTTTATGGAACTAATGATTTTATTGAGTGTTTAATTTCTTAGTTCCAGTGATGAAAATGATCATGAAGATATACTGACAATGCCAAAGATGATAGAAGATTAAGAGTTTGAAGAAATTGAAAAATCTAGGGAAAATAATTTAGGCTAAATTCTAACTATTAATATCCTAATTAGGATTACATACGATACAGAATAATTTTTATAAATATGTGTGTTTTTGATAGGATCCTAATAAATATGTATTTGAAGAAAAAATTTGAGGAACTTAATTGAAAGTTTTAAAAGATATTTTTGAGTGAATTATATCATAAATGAATCATTATGATATAGAGGGTCTATTAGTGCAATTAAACGTCATAATTCATGGGAACTAACCGTTGGAGAGCTTGTTTTATTCCCTTTTAAATAGACCTGCGTTTTTTTTTTTTTTTTTTTTTTTTCACATTTGAGTTTGACACATCTAGAGAATTATTCTAAGCTATTCAACTTTTGAGCTTTCTAAGAGTTATCATATTGAGTGTATGTGAGATCTTTCTTGAGAAACATTTTCAGTAGGTTATTGTTACAAATTATTATTCTAATCATTATTCTTTCGGTGGATTCCTGGTGAGATTGTTCCAAATTATTTATTTATTTTCTATAATTATTATTTACTTGGAATTTGATATTTGAAATTGTTTTTCGATTTTTTTATTGAAAAATATTTTTTGAAACAATTTCTTGAAGAAATCTGATTATGTACTCAATTACGTGCTACCTAATTTTTGTTTAAAATCTGATTTTGAATATCTCGCTTTTCTATCACTAGTTTTGGGATATTAATTGAGTTCTAATTTATCTAGGGTGGTAGAAGCTCCGAGTAAGAAAAATCGCTTATTAATTTGTAATTGGTTAGTTGAGTGACGGATTGAATACTATTGGGAGTATTTAATCAAAGGGTAGCTGGTTTCAGTCTCTTCTTATAAAGAGATTGAGGTAATAATTCTTCCTTGATTGAATTGATTTGTGAGCAATTTTGTAACGGTTCAATCCTTACTGGATAAAAGGATATTTGGAGTGTTTGTGAGGTTTTGATTCTTTAGCCTAAGGTAAAAAAAAAAAAAGGTTATTCTTGGGCTTGTAAAAAGTAGAGGTCATTCCTGAACTAGGAAAAATTAATTTGGAAATGTTGATTATGATCCTATGAAAAGAATCATTGTGAGGGTTTGATTACTACCTTTAAAGTAATTTTGAGTTTAGTAGGTGCAACACTCCGTGGAGCTCGGAGGACTGGATTAGCCAAGAGTAACTTGGTGAACCAGGATAAATTTCTAGTGTACTTCTATTTTTCATTATTTATTTTTGTTGTTTGGTGTGCACAGAGTTGATATTATATTTTCACTGTTATATAAAAATAATAATTAATTTAGGATTAAAATTAATTATTTGAATTTTTGAAGTATTTTCTCTAATAATTTTTTATCTACCCAATTCACCCCCCTCTTGGGTAGCTCACTGGGTCAACATTCTTCTTTGTCCGAATAAAATGTTGGCGTTCTCTTCCTCATCTTCTTTTTTATCATCTGGTTCAATCTCTAGCTCGGGGTCCGATTCCTCGGAATGGACGTTCGCCAGCTCCATGTCCTTCAGGGTCCAGCGTCATCCTACTCTAAGAGACATCTCGTAGACTTCCATGGCCAGGATCCAGGAAACGAGCGTTGCGATCCAATCATTACTGGTTGATTGCGCGGTCGTGGTGAGCTGTGCTGACGAGAGTGGTGGTGCGTCTACATCATATGACATTGAAGTTGGGGTCTTTTTTGACATCGTCACCGTGGTGGAGATTCCCTTCGGCGTCTCCCTGCCTAAGCTACTTCATGAAAACAAGGTGCACAACGCTGGGCCGAAGAAACTTCATATAAAGGTCTCGATCTCGAGCCCAGTGTGGAACATAAAAATGAATATAATAGAAGAATCCGTCCTTCACTGTCGTAGTGAACACTCTTTCCCGAAGGGGGTCAGGACTATCGTTCTCGGGCCGGACGATCGGGCCTGTATACCACCAGCGGGTTTTATAACCATTTACAAACAACAGTAGGAGGCAAGTCTTTGATTCCTTCTCCACTGGTGGATCCGGGCCCTTTGTGCAGAGTATCATTTATGTCCGTCACAAATTTCTCCGAACGGTATAAGGGCCTTGGTGGCATCGTATATTATCTTCTGGGTCGTGGGACTCGAGCCGAGCATTGAGCTCTTCAAGGCTCTATTCTTCCCCAAACTAGTCCCCCGAGGCGCTGGGTGGTGCTACATCTCATCCAGGTTAACTTTCTTGAAGGACCTAGACTTTTCCATTTACAACTGGAAGTCCCAGTTCTTCTATCTCGGAGGGAGCGGTTGGCAATTTGGCCCAGAAGACGAATGAAAGTACCCCCTTCAGATGGAATGGAAAAAGGTCGGTAAGACTGTGGTCCTTTGGGGGGATTTTTGTTCTCGAATTTATCTTTATACTTGCACTAATAATTTATTGTCGTAATTTTGGGTAGCGAAAGAAGTACCTAAGAAGAAGAGGCCCGAGCAGACCAAAAAGATTGTTGAGCAGAAGGACAAAGTTCTGAGGACGATCTTTAGGGACGTGAACACCTTGCTCGATTCTCACCTCTTCACCATCTACTGGTACCTACCACTGGATACTCCGCTCATACTCGATATTCCCAATGATTCAGACAACGGTAAGCAATCTCGGTTTTGACAATCCTTCATATTTTGAATCTTCACACGTGCTATGCTCAATCCGCGTAGATTTCTTGTGTAGAATTGGATGCTACAAGCCTAGACAAAGGAATTTCTAAATATCTTGTTGAATATTGCAGCTATGGACAAGACGATGGTTGTTCAGAAGCTGTTGGAAAAGAAAGCCATAGAGGCTACCGAGACGGTAAAGGCCACCAGCTCGAAACACATTGGGGGATCCTCGGCTGTCCAAACATCACAGTTTCCCCAAACACCAGCCCGAAGCCACTCCTCCGCTCTTCCTGGGGTCGTGATAAGAGACACCTCGCAATAAAAGTCGGGTTCTCGTTAGTCCATACGTACTTTAAGTGGAGACTCATCTCTCCACGCTTTTGATAAGGGGAAGAAAAAGGCCCATAAGGGCAAACAAAAGAAATATAAGTCCTCCAAGAGGGCCAAGCTCATGGCTGGGGCTTTTGGGATCCCGAACACAGGTCTCCCGACTGACCAAGCCCTACTAAGGAGCTTAGAGGTGATGCCTGGATATCTTTGCCATATCACCCCTCTCAATGACAAAACCTTGATAGAGGAGGAAAGTACCAGCAACCATAAGCGCCAGGCCGTCTGTGACCAGATCTCGATAAGAACCCCATCAATTCACGTTTCCGTTTTGCTTTCATCAATTTATTAAATTTTTCCAAGTGTAATAAATTTGCCACCCTAATGTAGTGCATGCTCCGGATGTCAGTAGTGTTCGACCGGATCTCCGAGAGTGCCATGGCGGAGTCAATAATTCGGTCAAAAAAGAATGCAGCGGAGGCGAGGGTAAATAGACTAAATGATGACCTCCAGCTCACCACCCAAGCTTATCACAACCTTCAGGCCAGGCACATCCTCGTCACCAAAGAACGGGACGATTTCCAAAGGCAAAAGACAGACTTGAAGAAGAAAGTGGACAAACTGGAGAGGAGGCTAAAGAAAGAAGAGCTGCTTAGAGCGAAGGCGATCCACAGAACAGGGAAGAAGGCTGTTGAGGACTACAAGTCGGGCACAAAATTCGAGAACCTAAAATACGAGCTTGTTGTGGAGTATATGGATGATGGTCATAAGGCCACGATTCGCTTTCTTCAGAGCCACTACCCTGAATTCAATTGCTTGGGTGTCGGGATGGAGTTTCCCAAACAAGAAGAGCTGGTGGTGGAATGGGCAGCCGAGGTGGCTTCTTAGGAGTAAGCTCAGGAGGCGGTGGTTGAAGAAGCAGGTGACGAGGAAGTCGAGAGGGAAAATGAGGACAGGGATGAGGATACTACCGTCGACATTGTGGACATTGAAGGTGTATCTGGAGAAAAATAGGCCCCTTGGCGGTCATGGGCGTGGAGCCAGATCTTTGATCCGGTTAATTTTGAAGACTTAAGAACTTTTTGTTTGTTTTTTATTTTTTATTTTGTCATGACTATGTTAATAGGCATGAACCCTACTGATGTAAGCCCTCATTTTTTGAATATAATACACAAGAGATTTTTTGTGCAATTGCTTGTCACAACTCTCTTCTCGCTCCTCCCTTCTCTTTAGGATATAGGAAGTGATTTGTTTCGACATTCAACCCAAGACTATGTAAATGGACATGAACCCTACTGATGTGCTTGGGATAATATGGTCAGCTATATTAGTAGACTTAGCTTTCAAAATTTAACTTTCAAAATTTAGCACCAGTGTTAAGTCCTCGTAGATCTCAGCTAGGCATTCTTTTGGTAGTTGTCCAAATTTATGGAACCGAGCTGGTGTTGCCCCGAGAGCATAGCTCAACCAAAAATTTACACTTGCGTATTTTGACGCCATTTGGTTTTGGAATCCTTTTGGTCAAGATTTCATACTTGCTTTTGCCAAGGCTATATTCACCCCCCCCCCCAGCCTGTAGTAGGTGTAGTTTCACTACTCATGCTATTGGCTATAACATGGCTCTTTGGGACAGACAGTCCTTAATGTATCTAGGTGTTTCGAAATATTGCTTTTGTAGCATATTGTTTCATGAAAAGCCATTGCATTGATATGAAAATACATTACACTTGGCATGAAAATAAAATGATTACAAAATAACCTCAGTCCTACAGTAGTACTGCTTGAGATGGTCGGCATTCTATGGGTGTCGTAGTGGGATGCCCTCCTCGATCTCGAGCTCGTATGTGTCGGGCCATGCAATTCTGATGACGCGATAAAGTCTCTCCCAGCTGGGGGCTAACTTCCCCATATTTTTCTCTTTAGTTGCTAAGGTTACCTTCTCGAGGATGAGGTCTCCAACTTCAAAATGGCGCGGGCG
Source organism: Eucommia ulmoides (assembly GCA_016647705.1). Taxonomy (NCBI): domain Eukaryota; kingdom Viridiplantae; phylum Streptophyta; class Magnoliopsida; order Garryales; family Eucommiaceae; genus Eucommia; species Eucommia ulmoides. The sequence goes on along the minus strand of JAENRU010000490.1, from coordinate 44,390 downwards.
TACCCTTCTATCGTAGTATCGAGTTGCCCAGTGTAGGTAAGTTGTTTGGCATATTCGTGCATTCTCTTGTTGTTCTTCTAGCAGGTCTTGGTTGAGGGCCAGCATGGCATCATTTGCTTCTTAGTCCTGACCCCTAATCGACGTTCGAAGGGTTGATATTCCGATCTCTGTAGGGATTACGGACTCGGATCCGAACGTCATTGCAAATGGTGTCTCTCCCGTCGGGGTTCGGGAAGTGGTTTGATACACCCAAAGAATGGGGTAAATGTCACACCCCACCCCCGGCACCCGTCATCCCGAGGTGGGCGTGACTATAACATGACATCACCAATACCCAAATCTTCAAATCAATGACAATATACACCTACTGTATAATACAAACACCTACTATGGGGACACACCCCTCCCAAAATTTGATTAACTAAAAGTATTTATCCATGAACCTTTTATAGGTTCGCCTTTGACAGCTTCTCTCCATCGCCTATATGACTTCATCACGTTGCTCTACCTAGTGCCAGTAGGGGACCGACTCCTAGTTGTTGTACCTGCGAGTGTACTGCCTTTTTAGTAAAATATTTTTTTAAAATATTAGTACGTTCTAAATATTTCCATAATTTAGTATGGATCACGCATAAGTATATAAGCAATGAAAATAAAGCGATATAGATAAGTTCCATCAAAATCCATCTAGTACAACATCCTACCAAACATCATAATAAATAACATAAAATCAACCAATATACGTAAAACACCACATCTCAAGCACCAATCTCAAACACACACCTCCAACACACACACACTGGCCAACCCTAGTGATCGTTTTAACCTCACGATCGGGAGTTTGCAACGGTACCGTACCATTTGTAGGATATGCTTTCCTACGAACACCCATCACTCCGCCGAAGCGGATAATCACTACGCAGTATAAACGTCTAACATCACTCTGCCGAAGCAGATAAACATCACTCCGCCGTAGCGGATAACATCACTCCGCCGAAGTGGATAATCTCACTCTACCGAAACAGATAAATACTAGGGCATTGTCAAATCAACTACAGCATCATCGAATCACAACTCAATAAATATCGTCAACATCGTCAAATCACCACGTCTATCTCTTTTCCTCAAAACTAACTTTTAAGTCCAAAAGCATATTTCCTACTTTTCTTTTAAGAGAAAACGTCTGATTCTTTCAAAACAACTTTTCCACCCTTTATTTTTCCTTTTGAAAATCGGACATTTTTAGGAGAATAGATGTTTTCTATTTCCTTTTAAAAACACCATATGATTTTACCAAATTCAATAAAAAATCATTTTTAGTTTCATTTTGGAAACCATCGAAATCTTCCAAAAACTCAGTTTACCAACTCAACCAAATCCTGCTTGATCCATATCATTTATAAATTCATACAATTTAAGTAAACACATATTTCATCATATATATACATAGAAAAATAGTTTGGTAAGAAGACAGTACACTCACCTTGATATTCGTTTTGCAAACCTGACACTGACCGCACTTTATCTGGACGCCAGTGCCTGCGAACCTAATAGTGACAGATTCTAAATTAATATTTTACCTAAAACATCCTAATCATGCAATGCGGATCCTATATTCCGAATCATTACTAATTCTATGTACCACGTACTTAAAATTAATTAATCGTCACGAAATTATTATGATTTTAGGATTTGTAACACTAACTAAAATTTAATTTAATGAGAATTAATAATCGATTGAAGTTTCACCTGTTTCTGAAATGTTTGGCGATCACGTGATCGGTTTTAGATTTCCTTGGGGTGGTTTCTACAAATTCCCTTTTTTTTTTTTTTTTCTTCTTTTTCTTCCCCGTTTCCTGTTTGGTCTCGGCCAATGTCTCTCTCCTTCTTCTCCCTCTCCGACGATCTTACACCCACACACCTCGCCGAACGACACCACCACCGGCCGAACAACACCTGCACATACAGATACACCCGACAACACACACACTTTTCGGATGGCAGAACACACACACACCCGTTCCAAACACCGCCGGCGACACAACCGCTTACATGCACCGGTACCGGACAACGAGCCGTAACGCACACGACCCACTCACCCCACATACACACGGAAGCGCTACACCACCCGATCACCATCCCCGCCAATGACCCATACTGAAACACCTATACCCACATCTTCTGCCGGAAAAACAAAGCACACCCGCACACAACCGTCGATGAACAGTAACACCCACACGTTATTCGCACAATTGAGCACCCACGCACACCCAGAACACACAAACACACACCAAATAGACCAAACGAACAGCCACCACCCACGCCGGACTGCTCCCCATTGCCGGTGAACCTCTCTCTCTCTCTTCGCTTTCTCTCTCTTCCTTCTCTGTTTTGCATTTCTGGTTTTGAGAATTGTTTTTATGATCATTACCTGCATGAATCGATATTTAAATGCATGAAGTTAGTAGTTTGAGTGTTAAGCACCTTCTGCCACGTCACTGTTCCTTTTCCCCCTTCCGGCTGGTGGCTCCCGATCACACACCCATGTATATAAATAATTTTTTGTGAAATTACTCTTTTCTCCCCTTAACTTTTTAAAATCTTCCTTTTAGTTCAAGTCTATTTTTAAGATCTTTCTTAAATTGCGATTGTACTCCTAAAAGTTTTAATTAAAAGTTAAATGTCAATTTACCTCTCAAGGTTTGGATTTAATGTTTCTAAATTTGCGGATTGATCCCTAGATTTTTAATTTGAATTTTTATTGACCCAATTTCATCCCGAATTTTCCTAGTTATTCTGAAATGCAACTAAAATGACGTACATGCTACTATTGAGGTCTTACAACTCTTCCCTCCTAAAAGAAATTTCGTCCCGAAATTTTATTATCTTATTCGAAAAAAAAAAATGCGGGTATCTGTTCCTCATCTCGTCTTTTCGCTCTCATGTCGCATCTTCCACTATATGACTGCGCCATAATACCTTAAATGAATCGTTTTCAGTTGCAACACCTGGTCTTTACAGCTTAGGATTTGGATTGGCTCCTCAACGTAGGTTAAATCTGTTCTCAACTCAATCGGCTGCCAAGTCAGCACCTGAGAAGGGTTTGGCACATATTTCCAGAGCATCGATTCATTGAGGTTGTCGTGTAGTTAAGATAATTCTGGCGGTAAGTCCACAAATGTCTACAAATGTCTTCAGGCTGTGCAAAGGGTCACCGCTTAGGCGGTGGGTATGTCTGTTGGTTGATCGCCTAGGTGGTGAAGTAGGCGGTGGATTTGAAAATCTTTCTGCTGGTTTTTTTTTCTCGGCAGTGGGTTGTCAGTAGCCTTTTGTGTTTTTTAGCATCTTCACCGCCTAGGAGGTGTTCTAGACGCCTAGGCGCTGGGCTTATTTCACAATATGGCCTCCGTGTTAATTTTTCCACCATATCTTCGACCACTTTTGGTTCGTTCTCATCGTTTTTGCTCCAGTTTCCTATCTTTTTGCCCTACACACCTGATTTATACAAAAAGTATGAAAACTAATTAAAACATAATAAAATACTATATAAATGCACGAAAACTAACTTAATTTTGTTTGGAAATACGTAGGTAGATCACATCTATCACGTATTCGATCTATTCGTTGTCAGGGGCAACGAGTACCATTCTTACCCTACAATTGTCGGTATTAGATGATCCGTTGGTGAAAATCCTCCATGTTATCGAATCAGAATCTAGATTTGAGTTCCTTAGCACTCCCTCTACTTCCACGGTTTTAGCTTCCAGGTTGACAGCAAGTGGTTCTAGATCCTCAGGGAATGTGAGCTCGGCAATGAAATCAACCAAGACCTAGCCTTTAATGGTAGTCCTAGGGAGATATTCAATGTGGAACTGACCTAGGTCGAGGCTACTTCATTAATCGTCTCGAGATGTTCGGTGAATGTAGAAGTTGCCTTATCGGCTGGTTAGTTTAGACGATGATTATGTGGGCTTGGAAGTACTATTTTAGCTTCCGGGAAACTACCAGCATGGCGTAAGCTAGCTTTTCAAATTTGGTGTACTTGGTCTTGGCATCCGAGAGGACTCTGCTGGAGTAAAAGACTTGGTGCTGAACACCAGTGTCTTCCCTTACAAGAGCTGCGCTAACTGCTGTTGGAGAGGCAGAAATATACAGGCATGGAGTTTCTCCTGCTTTTGGGGTACTGAGTAGGGGAGCAGATGAGAGATAATTTTTGAGCTCTTGGAAAATTGATTCGCACTCCTCTGTCCATCTAAAGTTGTTGTTGCCTCTTAGCACCTTAAAGAAAGACAAACACTTCTTTGACGCTCGCGAGATGAACCGATTGAGAGCAGGGAGCCTTCTCATCAGCATCTATGCTTCTTTCTTATTCCAAGGAGAGGTCATTCTGAGGATCGCGTGTATTTGATCAGGATTAGCATCGATGCTATGCTGGGAGGCCATGTACCCGCGAAACTTTCTCGCAGAAATTCCAAAAATGGATTTGTTAGGGTTGAGTTTCATGCGATGAGCCCTAAGCTTATCAAAACAGTTCTGGAGATGTTGGGTATGGTTAGGGACCCTCGAGCTCTTGACCAACATGTCGTCGATGTAAACCTCTATTGTCCGCCCGATTTCCTCTTTGAACGTTGTATTCACTAGTCGTTGATAAGTCGCTCCTACATTACGCAAGCCGAATGACATGACCTTGTAGAAGTATGTACCCTTGTCCGTGATGAAGGATGTCATGCTTTTGTAGGGATAAAACATAGGAATTTGGTTGTATCCGATATAAGCGTCTAGGAAACTCAGGTTCTCATGGATTTGGTTGTATCCGACATAAGCGTCTAGGAAACTCAGGTTCTCATACCCTGCCGTAGAGTCTATGATGATGTCAATTCTAGGCAGGGGGAAGAAGTCATTCGGGCATGCTTTATTCAAGTCCTTGATGTCAATGCAAAGATGCTACTTGTTTCCAGTCTTGCGGCCCAGGACCACATTTGCTAGCCAGTCGGGGAACCTGACTTCTTCGACGACGTCAGACTTGATCAATTTGTCCATTTTTTTTGATAATATTTTGGCACTTTCGATTAAAATTTTGTCGCTTCTGCCTCATGAGAGGGTGGTGTGGGTCAACATACAGGCAATGTATTACCATACTCGAATCAATCCTTGGCAGCTCATCATGGGACCGTGCAAAGACATCATAATTTTTTTCGAGCTGCTAGGTGAGCTCAGTTCTCTGATCGGATGCGAGGCTTGCTCCAATCCTTACAGTTCTTTCTTTGATTGTTGGGTGGATAGGAATCTCCACCAGTTTTTCATGCGGTCAGGGACCGAACTTTTCCTCGGGGATCGTGGATGGGTACCGGCCCAGGTTCCCAATCCAGGGCCATGAGTTTGGGCTTTCCAGCTCCAGCTATGCATTTGATTGCTATATTATTTTTTCCAGTGCCCTCCGAGCACAAGCCAAGGATGACTCCTGGTCTCCTCTCACCATTCTCACACTCTCCTTTGTAGGGAACTTCATTGATTGGTAGTATAGGGAACAGACTACCTTGAGAGTCACCATCGTGGGTTGGCCCATGATCTCCTTATAAGGCGACGGCCTGTCAACATAATTACCTAGGAATTCGTCAGGTAGTTGTAGGAGTGCGAGGATGTGTGCCATGGTCTTCGGCCAATGCTGCGATCGCCCGAATCGTGAGAAGAAGAGCTGCTCGAGCTCATGAAAGTTGGAGATGGATGTTGGGGCCAAAGTCCTGAACTATGCATCGACAGCCCCCGTGAGGGTGAGGGGAAAGGCTTGCATCTCATCGCTACTGAAGTTGTGTATAGGTCCATATAGGATTTGAAGATAGACAAATGGTCCACCGAATTAGTGATCCCTTCGTAGAGGATTATCTGGGGTTGGGTGTATAGCGCGGGCAGAGGTTCTTCTAATATTTCATTGATGAAAGGAGATTTTACCTCAGAAGGAAGCCCAGCTGGGCCCCCCGTTCCTTGGACCTGATATAAGGCAACCTCCATGTCAGCTAGATGTCTCTCCACCACTACCTCGACCTCTGGTAAGACTCGAGCTTGGCTGAAAGCGGCGCGGAGAGCTGGTTGTCTTGGTGGGAAAAGTGAGTCCACCTCTCAAATGTGTTGGGGATGGTGGTCAGACCATATGGTATGGCTATGAGCTTGGGCCGGAGGGGACTCAATACGGTTGTCTCTCATTCAAATCGGCGGAGGTGGCGATGGAGATCCCGAGGCCTCAGAAGGTGCTAAATCATCCTCCTTCCAACCACCGTTATGGGCTCGAGGCCTCGGGACATGTCTGCTGGAATGGATAATGCGCTCTTCGATTTTGATCGCTTATTCCTCCCAACCCGTGACCTGGACTGTCAAGAGACCCATTGGAAGGGCTGGCGGTAGGCGGGTTAGGATAATTTAGAAGAAAGTTTGGGACTCGCCAAGTTGGGGTTCCGAGATATTGACACTGGTCGCCTTAGGGGCCCTCTACCCAACAGACGGCCTAGTGGGTAAGATAGGACCCGCCTGGCCAGTGGGCTGAGCCGCTAGGACGGCAGCCCCGGATGGCGAAATGACAAACTGGTTTGATGCACCATAGGATGAGTCGGGGGATCCAGTCTAGGAGCCTTTGACATGTCTTGCATGGATAAAGAGGTGGATTATTGTTTGCAGTGAACGCTTGGTCGGTTTGGTAAATTTTCTTTCCAAACCTTGTGATCATCAAGTCTTAACCTCGTGGAGAGTTGACAATTAATGGAGGCTTTTAGAGCGTTCCCACAAACGGTGCCAAACTATTGATGTCCAAAGTGGTGAGCAACCAACAGTATGGTTCAGAAAGATTATATACTCACAAGATTGTTAGTGGCATGTGGTACTGAAGAATTCAGAAGTCCTGATGATCTCCAAGTTGAGCTCCACTCTTTTACTCCGAGCACCAGAACACAAACTCACTGGGGTTGTGCTTGGTGAAGTCCCTCTGGCGTAAGAGTAAGTATCCAAGAGAGAAGGGCTAAGAAATGCTTTGGTGTCAGTAGAGAAGACGTACCGTTGGGTAGTGGATGTCATGAGGTATTTATAGGATTTGGACTCGATTAGTGCTACAAATTTAGGGAGTTAAGCTCGGGTTAATTAACCTAATCCACTAAGTAGCTAATGAGCAAGTAGATTAGTGCTCTGATTATTTGGGTTGGGTTTTTGGGCCCACCTATAGAGGCCCATGGGCCGGAGCCTCAAGACGGCCCGGAGAGACCCTGAGTGCAGAGATGAAGAGTAAAAGGTGCTCGAGTTCTTCAGCTTGGCCCAGAGTTTGCCGGCCCGGATTTCCAACCGCTCCCTCCGAGATAGAAGAATTGGGGCTTCTAGTTGTGAATAGAAGAGTCTAGGTCCTTCAAGAAAGTTGACCTGGACGAGATGTAGTACCACCCAATGCCTCAGAGGACTGACTTGGGGGAAGAATAGAGCCTTGAAGAGCTCAACGCTAGGCTCGAGTCCCTCGGCCGGAAGATGGTGTATGACCCCACCAGGACCCTTATACCATTCGGAGCAATTTGTGATGGATACAAATGATACTCCAGATAAAGGGTTGAGATCCACTAGTGGAGAGGGAATCGGAGACCCGCCTCTAGTTGTTGTTTGTAAACGATCATAAAACCCGCCGGCGGCATATAGGCCCGATCGTTCGGCTGGGGAACAATAGTCCTAACCCCCTCCGGAAAGAAGTATTCACTTCGATAGTGGATGACCGATTCTTCTGTCATATTCATTTTTATGTTCTACACCGGGCTCAAGATTAGGACCTTTATATGAAGTTTCTTTAGCCTAGCATTGTGCACCTCGTTTTCGTGAAATAGCTTGGGCAGGGAGACGCCAGAGGGGATCTCCACCACGGTGACGGTATTAGGAGGGACCTTGACTTCAATGTCATGTGATGCAGACACACCACCACTCTCGTCGGCACGACTCACGGCGACCACACAATTGACTAGGAATGACTGGATTGCACCGCTCATTTTGTAGATCTTCGCCATAGGAGTCGACGAGTCATCTCCTGGAGCAGGACGATAGTCAACCCTGAATGACAGAGAGCTGGTGGATATCCGTTCCGAGGAATCGAACCCCAAGCTGAAGATCAAACCAGAAGACGAAAAAGAAGATGATGAAGAGGACGCTGATATTTTCCATTTCCCAGAAATTTCCCAAGTGTTACATGAATGGAGAGGCCTCTATTTATAAAAATGGATGTGCCTAGACGAAGAGTCGCCCATACCAATAGTTGCGAATGCGTCGATTAAAGCGTCTACTGCCACGTGGCGCCCATCCAACGATGGTGATATTAGTTTCCCCTGCAAGCCACGATGGGGGGCATGTGTCACCCACGCGCTACGTGTGAACCAAAGAGCCTCAAAGCTTCTACTCTTCCAAGAAGTTTAAGTCAGAAGAAATGTCCGAGCTGACGAGTCTACATACTCCCAGCTCGGGCATGATCAAAAATAAGGGGAGCCTCAAATCTTCATCCCTTCCAAGAAGTTCAAGTCTGGAGAAATGTCTAAGCTGACGAGCTGCCGTACTCTCAGCTCGAACATGATCAAAAGAAGGAGCCTCATACCTTCATCCCTTCCAAGAAGTTCAAGTATGAAGAAATGTCCGAGCTGACGAGCTTCTGTACTCTCAGCTCGGACATGCCTTAAAACATGAAGCCTCTTCTGAAAAGTGCAATTTTATCCGATTTGACGATATTCCGAGTTGACGAACTCCCAATCCCTTAGCCTGGATTCCACTCATTTAAGATTTTTTGAAGCAATTTTTCATTCCTGGAGTCATTTTTCGCGCCCTCTCCGCCTTTTGATCGCCCCAAACTGCTAAAAATGGGTCGCTATCATCTATTTTTATGCGGTAGTGATTTAAATCAAACTCTGTCCCCTTAGAAGATGTAGTTTTCTCTTATGGGTTCGGTTATTCTAGCCCCCGGCTTCGATTTAGCCTCTATAGGACGACCTGGACATACACTAAATGTATTGGAACCTGAACATTTATGGCTAGGATGGCCATTGATCTGCGACCACAACAAATGAACGCCAAGTCTCTACGAAATTACTTCTTGGAAATCCCAAGCCCGTTACGTTCTACTCTCGCCCTCGGGACTTGGGGGGCAACGTATAGGGTAGAATCTCGTCGCATATACCACGCAGTCAATATCTTTCCAAGTATGGAAAATTGGCCGGGCTGGGAGCTGGAGTCTCCTCCGAGCCGAGCTGAGAATCGCCTTGCATAGTTGAAGAAGTCCGAGCCAGCAGACACCGGGCTGAGCTGACGAACTCGAGAGCCCTCTATTCATAATCTCCGCTCTTGGGGTCTCTCTAGGCCATCTTGAGGCTCCGACCCATGGGCCTCTATAGGTGGGCCGAAAGCCCAACTCAGATGATAGGAGCACTAATCTACTTGTTCATTGGCTACTTAGCGGATTAAGTTAACTAACCTGAGCTTAGTTCCCTAAATTCGCAGTGCTAATCGAGTCCAAAGATCATAAATATCTCATAGCATCCACTGCCAAGCGGTACGTCTTTTCTACTGACACCAGAGCATTTCTTAGCCCTTCTCTCCCGGATACTTACTCTCACACTGGAAGGACTTCACCGAGCACAACGCTGGTAATTCTGTGTGTAAGTGCTCGAAGTGAATGAGTGGAGCCCAGCTCAGAGATCATCAGGACCTCTGAATTCTTTTGTACCACACGCTACTAACAATCTTGTGAGTATATAACTTGTCTGGACCATACTGTTGGTTGCTCACCACTTTTGGACATCAACAATGTTTTTGGTGGAACTAATGATTTTGTTGAGTGTTTAAAAAAAGAGTACCATAAAATTGATTAAGAAGAAGACCTCATGAATAAAATATAAAGGGTGCAAGATGGACGCAATGAAGATAGAAAGAGTTTTGAAGACTTTAAAGAAAATTAGGTAAAAACAACTCTTTGCTCATATACTCTTAATGAAACCCGAATTAAGATTACACACGACACTTTAAATGATTTATTTTTATGTGTGTCATGGTAAGAAGTGATAAGTTCAAGATCTTAAAACGATATATTGTATATGCTTCTTATGTAAAATGAAATTGGTAATTAACCTAATTGGAAAACATGTTTTAAAGTATAAAAAGTTGTATTTTTGGGTCAATTTGATCAACTAAATTAAACAGTGAGTTTTGGAGCAGAATTAGGATGCTACTGATCTAATTGGTCAACCGAATTAAAGAGGTCGGTCAACCATTTGAAACAGTGGCTGAACTAGTGAAAAAAATGAACAATCTGAAGCGGTCGGTCAATCGATTGGAAGAAATCGGTCAATTGTTTGAGTCAGTGTGTTTCTTGAAGTGAAAAGTGGAACATTCTGAACCAATCGGTCAGCCAACATGGCCTAAAGGTTTAGGCTGTGTTTCAGCTCTATATCGATCAGTTAACCGAATATCGACTGTGTCGGTTAAGATTTCAAGGGACTTGGTCTCTTAGTAAAAAATTATTCCTTTTTGAGGATTCCAATAGAGAGATTTGGGGCATTTTAACTTAATTGAGATATGGTCTACCCATTTTATTATCCCTATTGATTTGGTCTATATAATTTGTGATTCTCTTAATTTAAGTAGATTAATACTTCCTATCTTTATGGTTTTAAATTGAGAATTATTTTATAGACTTATTTGGGAGATTTAAAAAATAAATAAAGTGGAATACACCTAAAATGGAAGATAATATTATATGAGGTCTAAGAATATCTTTAGGAGGCATATCTTTTGAAAAGTAGCATTTGGAGGGCTTGATATCTGTCTATAAAAATAGACCTACGGGATTGAGAAAATCATATCAAGAACATTAGTTTTGGGCTTTTATAAGAGTGATAATTACGCAGGGATTTCTCTAAGAGATTTATTCTTAATTCTTGATCTAAAGCACTTGTGAATTTGCGTCACCGATTTGTGCTTTATTGCGATTATGTTTTTATCTTCGGTGTTTCCTAGTGAGATCTTTCCAAACTTTTTGTTATTTATTTTGAATTCATATATCTATTGATTGCTTGGTTATAAAATTGTTAGAAAATCGTTTTAAACTTAAAAGCCTGAAAAATATTTTTAAATGATTTTATTTGATTATTTGATTACGTTCTCTAAATTGTGTTACCCACTTGTTTGTTAATCAAAATTTTATTTGTCTTACATTGTATCTATCACATAATAATTTTTGGGACATTAATTGACTATATTTGTATTGAGGTGATAGAAACTCTTTGTGGGAAGAAACTCATATTTTTGATATTTGTGAGTTTGAGGGGATTAGACACGTTTGTGACGATATCTAGTCAGGGAAACTAGGTTTCGATATTTTTCTTGGGCAAAAATAAGGGTTTGATCTCTATCCTGCAAAAATGTTAGATTATTCTTTTCCCTTAAAAATGATTAGGTTTTGATTTTTTCTGTAATAGAATTAGACTAGTTTTGAGCTTGATAAAAAAAATATAAGGTTGTTCCTGCTCCTGAAAAAATGATAGTTAATAAAGTTCTTCTTGAGCTTGGAAAAAAAATAATTGTAAAGGTTGATTCTGAGTTTAAAAAAAAAAATTATGAGTTTTAAGAGTTTGGTTCATACCTGGTAAATGAATCATGGTTTTAGTGGGTCGTGAATCTCAGTGGAGCTCGGGGAGACTGGATTAGGTAAGAGTAGCTTACCGAATCAGGATATATCTTGGTGTGCTGTATTGTCTACTTTCTATTATATTATGTTTGCTTGTGCACTTAGTATTAAACATATAACCGCTGCGTAACTAAGATAATAATTAATTTAGAAAAATTGATTATTTGATATTAAGTGTTTAAAGAATTAATTATTTAAATTTTGTAACTATCCAATTCACCCCTCCCTCTTAGGTAACTCTTTGGGCCAACATCCCTCCATGCCTTTACGAACTCAAAACAGAGGTCTCTGCCCATCAATCAGGGCTGAAGGGATCTCTACCAATATCGTCGTCGATATTTCCCTAGATCGGGTTCAACTTCCTAAGCATGTTAGGCCGGCCCTTGGACTTTTCCGAATGGGCCGAAAAGTCAAGTCTAGAATCCTAATTGTCTTACGCGCCAGCTGATTTCAAAATTATTCTTGTTTTATAAGTAGAATCTTTGTAGGAAATTCCACTCAACTTTTTGCAATTTTTTATTTTTTTTAATAATATTCTACTAAAAAATTTAAAATATCAAAAAATAGTATATCACTTGTAAAAAATTAATAAATACATAAAATATTCAAAATGCAAAAACTAACCTTTCTTATATTCCACTCATTATTTTTTTTTTTATAATATTCTACTGAAAATTTTAAAATTTAAAAAACGTTCCAATTGTAAACTAAACGTTTCTTCTTGATTGCAAGTCTTACAAAGGTTGTTTCTGTTTCTTTAAGTTCCGTTGATGTAGCAAAAGAATTACAATTTTAATACAATGAATAACCTTAATTTTAAAACAACGAAAACCCTTGCAGTTATACTAAATTTTTCTCTCATCAATTTCTACTAATTCTTTTTCATAATAATTCCACCTAATATTTAAATATTTCACTGACTATTAATTTTCAATTACATTTTACTGTTTATATATATATATATATGTGTGTGTGTGTGTGTGTGTGTGTGTGTGTGTGGAGGTGTTTAAGAAACAAAAGTGAGGTTCAAATTCCTATATTTGAGAGCCCACTTCTATCTAGATTTCACTATTTATGTTTAAAATTCATGAAAATATATTAGACAGGCCTTATTAAAAAAATAAATAAATTAAAATATCATCACAAGATTGGAGAAATTAACGATTAATTTTTTTTTTTTTTTAAAAAAAAAAATAGACCAAAGAAAAACTAAATCGACGTTCAAAACAATTGATATAAATCGAAAATCAAAATAATTGATGATAGTAATGGGAAAGATCATTATTGCAAAAATTTGACATGTACCATGTAAGACCATGTTCATCAAAATACAATCAAAACCAAAGAAGGTCTCGAGACTCAATAAATGGGTCATCCTTGAGCTACGGTTTCATAAGAACTCCCCTAAGCTCAAGCACCTAAAAACAATACACATTAAAAACGCTTGAAACAAAAATTACTACAACATTTAATAAGACACCACAAGATGAAAAAAAAAAAAAAAAAAAACTAACTAAAATTGTAACAAGATTCAATAACCAAATCTTTAAACAAAATTGGTTCCTCTCCTCTTGCACCCGATTTTCAAATGAAGTTGGACTCCTGTTGCAGACTGAATCCCAGAGTTCAAGATGCTACGATCCCAGTTCATTCCATCTAATGTAAAATTACTTCAAAACCTCCCTTGGGCTTAACAAGGAAAAATCACAAGCCTGCACTCTTCTTGAATAACTGAGAAATAAGTACAACCTCAATTGTAATGTCACATGCAGCCCACTGGTCTAGTAACTTTTGGACAGACTCCATGGTCTAAAATTTATATTCGAAGGTGTTTGTAGTTGCCCAGATGATACTTTATAAATAGCAATTTTTTTGTAATATTTCCAATGTGAGACATCATAATATTGCCCTCATTTTGGCCTAGTTTATCCTTTCGGGTGGTAGTGTAGATGACAACTCATGAGCGGACGCAGGGCAACCCATAGGCCGACACAAATACCTTGCCCGGGACCCCTGTCCCTCTACAAAGGATTTATTCCTTTATCAACATCACCACGATACTATTTTTGGACTAGAGTTGGCTTTGACACCATTTGTAATGCCACAAGTGGCCCAGTGGCATAGTAACTTCTGAACTGAATTCTTATGGCTCAAAATGCTCAAATTAATGTACCACTAGTAACTTATATGGTACTTTATATATTAGACAATTTTTTTTTAATACTTTAGATGTGAGATCTCACATAAACTTTACAAATAATAACCAATATAGAATACATTAACAAATCGAATAGAATCTTTTTTATTAAGATGTATACAAACGACTAAAGAATGATCTTACAAACTTTTGGAAACAGAAAGTTGAATAATTGAATGAAGAAAATCAATACTAGAGAAACCTTTAGCATCGGCATTCGGAGGGAACACCTTGGGGAAACCTTTGAAAATCAGTACAATAGTTGTAGATCATATACTTTTGTTGCACCTATCTACGTCTATTTCGGCCCTTAGCATCAAGTCCTTGGTTTTGCCATGTCGTCGCCGCTGCATTGAATAAATTATTACAAGACAAACTAGAGGACATCTTAACGCACGCATTGGCATTAAAATTTCGGTAGCAGGCAGTGAAAGGAGCTTGGGTCCAGTCGGCCTTGACCCGACCCCCTTGTGTTTCCCAATCATCTGCGTTCCAAAGACTCGAATAGATCCTCATTGGTTGGCTTTTGGGGAACGGAACGCCCATCCCCTCTTCATTGTTGAATACTCTAATCGGAATGTCATCCACTAAAAAACTGAAAACAAATAGAAAATAAGGTTAGTTTAGAACAATATGGGTAAAACACACTTTCACCGATTACTCCGACAAAAAATATTTAACCAATTGAACCAAATTGATCATATTAATTTTAGGGAAAAAATTACGACTGGGATCATATCAAACTTTAAAAGGTGAAAAGTAGAATCTATCTGACTAATAAGTTTGATTTAGAGGTGGTACTAAATGGTTTGAAATTTCAGGAAGAGATAAAAGGTTTGTGAGTTTTGAATACTTACATGATTCGTTGAGAGTTCCAAACGATGGAGTAGGTGTGGAATGAAGAGGTTGAGTCAAACCAGAGGTGAAACTGTTGCTCTTTGCCTCCTTTCCCCTGTGAAAATACATTTGTATGGACTGTGTAAGGTTGCTCAGAGACGTTTCCCAAGAACTCAAAATCAATCTCATCATGTGTTGATCCTTGAGACGATAACTGTAAAAAAGAAACAATATTAGCTATTGAAAATCATGTGGAATTGTGGAGTGTTGTTAAGATATTTCAACACTATTAATGAAGACAAGAATCTAATATGGACGATGTTTTATTCATTAGCGTTTAGTTTGGGACTTACGTAGAATGTGGTTACTGTTCCTGTAGAGTTGCCGGGAACGAGCTGGAGTTGGAGATCAAAGCGACCGAATAGATACTCGTTCTTGGACTCGAAGCCGCAACCGGAGAATTTGTCTAGAGAGAGAGTCAGAAGTTGGCTGCCTTCTAGTATTTTGCCGCGATGATCGCCCCAAGTGATGTCCACATCTTGGTAGAAATTGGCTGCCGCGACTGAAAGAGAAGTCCCCATGATGATCAGCAGTGAGAGAAGAAGAACCATAGTTGAAGAAGCTCTGCAACAATATGCCATTTCTAGAGAGAGAGTGTGCTTTGGTTGAACGGTATGCTAGAGAGTGATTACTCCATCCTCTGTATAGGTGGTGTTTTTGTGAACCATCACGCGTTGACTAGGCAGCATCCAGAAGCGTGCAAATTGGAAACAAAAAATAGATTGTTCTCCACACGTGTGTAGACTGCATTTTGTTCCGTCTCTCCACCCCGTTTTTGACATATAATTCCAACATTCTAATTAAAAAAAAAAAAGAAAAAAGAACGAAATAAAGAAAATATAGAAGTAGGATTGAACTTGTACCCAATTGTGAAATCCTCAAAAAAATTTTGAGCAAAAAAATTTTGTTTGAAAATAGGGACTTCGGTGAAATTTCAAAAATTTGAGACATGAAAGTGCAATTGTTTAAAAACTTTTAAAATTTTAAATTAAGAGAATCCAGGGCCTAAATTAACTTGAAAAATGATAACATACAATATTGAGAAGGTTCACAAGACATAAGGAGACATTCTGGAAAGCCAATTTTGAATTTTGAAAAGTGAAGGAGTCAAAATAAAAACTTCACAAACTTAATTAGAGGCCCCAATTGGTCCAATTGATCCAAAATTTCAAAAATTCAGGGGTTCATAAGAGCTTAATTTTATCTTTTAAAATTCAATTTCAAGGAAAAACATTTGGAACACTTTCAAAATATTTCTGATCTTATCCAAAACCTTGGGCTTAATTTAAAAATTTGTTATCTTGGTTGAATCCATTAATCAATTTAGTGAAAAAAAATATTTAGTTTGATTACCAATCAAATGGTGGATGGTTTAATTTTATAGTTTGGATTCATCCAAGAAATTAAAAAATTTCCAGGAATAAATTGAAAATATTTTATGTTGCATTTTCACTCCAAATTAATTTGATTTTCCATTTTCATCCCAACGCAAGTCAAACCTTCCCTTCCTAGTGAAGAGTAATTGTTCATGGTGCAAATTTAGGACAAAAGTCCAATTGAGAAAAAAAATAAGGGGGTATAACTTACAATTCCGTAAGTTGTACCAAGGGCAACTTGCAATTTGCAAGCTGCCCTCAGCTCCTCGGACAGCACCCTAAGCATCCCTGGATGCGCAAAGGAGGGGTTGTCCATAAAAAGGGCAGCCCTTCCTCCTTATTTTGGAGATATTAATTCTTGCACCATTTTGCCCTATCTCCCATCCCATAACCAGCCAAAAAGCCCATCATCCCAACCAAAAAGTCACTCACCTTAAGAACAAGAAAAGATGATTAAAAAATAATAAATAAATAAATAAAAGACCAAATCATATGAAGGGGCAAATTCAAGTAAAAGATTAACAGTATCATGTAGTCCACTTCACATACCAAATCATGCATTTTTGTCTCGCATCATTTAGGAAAACTGTTCACTATATTTAGTTTTCGTTCTAAGCCAATAAAACATGTCATTCTAGGCATCATACATCATTTAGGAAAACTCTCACTATATTTAGTTTGCATTCTAAGCCAATAAAACGTGTCATTCCAGGCATCATATGGAATAGGTAATGCATATTCTTTTGCTAAACTCAAATCATTTTACCACATAATTTTGCAGGCCAGGACATATAGGACACTCGCATTGTTTTCTAAAATCAAATAACTTTATTATTTGGTTTTGCATGCTTAGGACATACAAAATAGGACATTCGTATGGTTTTCTAAAACCAAATCAATTTGTCACATAATTGTGCATTTTTGGAACATACAAAATAGGACATTCACATCGTTTTCAAAATCAAATTATTTTATCATATAGTCTTACATACTTAAGATGCTTCACCACTTACACCTTTCTTTCTCATATTCGTAAAGCAAATAAATCATGTTGGTTAAAAATGGTTTTCATCTTCACCGAGATTATACCACGTCATTTAGTGTAGAAATCATGTTCGCCATTTTGCGCTCATCTTGCATATTGTTGTAAAAACATGTCAGAATATATCGTAAAAAAATCAATTAAAAACTCATTTGTATCATGCTAGTTTAGCATTATGAAAATTTGCATTTTCATTCATAGGATCATTCGATATCCATTATTCGCTTAAGTAGATTGGCATTTTTAAATTAAAGAAGTTCATGGGTGATGTTAATAATCATCAGTATTTGATAAGAGATGATACCAGAAGAACATTTGTTAAAATACTAAAAACTTGTCTCACTTTATCTTTGAAAAAACAATTTTTTTTTTTGGTAAAATATTATAAACAAAATAAAACATTCAAACTTAAAATTCATTGGACTTAAATGGATATAAGATACCGTATTCGGATAGGCGTCTTACGGTGCCTAATATCTTCCCCGCGTGTAACGGACCCCCGAACCTTTCTAAAATAAATCTTTAGACGAACCATATTTTTCAGAGTCAAATTTCACTTAGGCAATTTTCTAAAATTGTTTTCTCAAAATCTGGTGACCTAGCCTAATATCGAAACTTAATGCTAGGTGACGACTTCTTTTTTGAAATTTTGGTGTAAGTTCTTTTATGAGAAAACAAGTGCATAAAAAATCCTCTCATTACTTGTATTTCCAAAGATGCATTTAATCCCTTTAATAAAAATTTGAGAGGCATCAATGTGACCTTTTAATGACGATATTTATGTCATTTTATCACTCTACTAAACCTAAAATATTTTCTCATAATAACATTTCAAGCTTCTCTTTCTCATTTTCAAGACAAATTAGTATTAGAAAAATATTAGGAAAAACTATCTTAGATTTAGTAGAGTGAAAAATAAAAAATCTAGAAGGCACTATTAAGCATAATCTATTTCTCATCCAAAATCATTAAAAACGTTTTTAATTTTTGTAAGATTGAAATAAATAAAAAATTTGATGGACCAAATGTACAATATGATAAACCTCAAGGTCTACATAAACATCCACCCTATACGTAGAATTTTTTTCTAAAAAAAATTAGACTACTTTTTATGTCCTTACACTTTTCCATTTTTTTGGAGTTAATGTTAACCTTTGGACGGATTAGTGGTGCGGGGATGGGCCTTTAGGTAGTGATGAGTTTCTGCAAAACTTTGATCCTAAGGTTGCGGATATTCTGGATGATTCCGGTAGTTGGTTTCTTCTGCCAATTATTCACATTATCTCTGACAACCAAGTCAATGACCTTCATAACTTTGAATCCTCTAATCTTTTGAAATATGATGTTGCCATATGGTTTCCAGAAAATTCGGGCAAATTTTCCGTGAAATCGGCTTACTCTTTGATTGTTGATTTTAATAATTCCAACCTCATTCCTAATTAGGAGTGGATTTGGAAGCTTAAAATACCACAATCAATCAAATTCTTTTTCTGGATTTTTTTTCACAAAAGACTGATGACTAACTCGTTGCGGGCGAAGTGATCGAATGATATCTCCACTATATGTACGTGCTATAATAGTGCTAATGAGTCTATTGATCATGTGCTGAGATCTTGCTTAAAAGCTTGGACCTTTTTGAACATGTTTTTAGACAGGGACGCTTTGAGACGGGATCATGGCATGAACATTCAGGACCGGATCACCAAGCATATAAAAGGGAGATCTATTAAACCCTCTTCCTTCTATTTCTTTGTGGGCATTATTTGAGAGATTTGAACGGATAGGAATATGGAAGTTATCGAAAGAACCACCCAAGATTCTTCCTTGATTACTTCCAAAATTCATCACTTCGGGAGGGAGATTTTGGAAGCATTCTATCCCATCCAAACCCGTAACGAGATTTTTATTTTTCATGGCCCTAATTGGATTCCTCCCCTTGCAAGTGTTTTTAAACTGAACACGGACAATAGCGCATTAGGCAGCCCACGTAAAAGATGAGTTGGGGCTTTATCAGACGGATAGATGGAGCCTGAGAGATTGGTTTTTTTGGTCATCTTGAGTCATGCACTAGATTGGAAGCAGAGATCAGCAACATCCATGTTGGTCTGTGCCTGGTGATAACCAGGGGTTTTACAAGAGTGCTCATGAAATCTGATTCCTTAGAAGCAGTCAATCTTATTAAAGGCGACTGTCCGGACACCCACCTGTTGAGGGGTTGGGTGATGGAATGCAAGCATATCCTCAAGATCCATGATTTCGAGATTCAAGCCATGAAGAGAGCCAACATCCGTTGTGCGGACTTCCTTGCCTGAATAGAGACGAATAGTAGATCTGAGATGCACTATCTGGAGGAACCCCCTGAAGGGCTTGAGAGACTCCTGATCGCAGACATGCACACCAAGGGTCCTCCTCGTAGTTCCTAATTTTGGTTGTTTTCTTTATTTACAAAAAAAAAAAAAAAAAAAAAAAAAAAAAAAACAGTTTTCCATTTTTTATCCTATATAATTTTGGAATTCTCACTTGTTTAGTCACATGATTAGGATAATTTTTTTTTGACCTTTTATTTTCTCAGGACTCAAAAAAAAAATAAAAAATAAAATAAAATAAATAAATAAATATATATATATATATATATATATATATATAATAATTGTATGGATCAATCAAAATCCAATTCATACCCAAAATAAAAAAAAATAAAAAAAAAAAGAATAAATAATCATTTCAAAATTATTCTGGCAAATTCCAAAAAATAACTACGAACGATATATCACTTGCAAAATCTTAATAAATTCGTAAAAAATTAAAAATGCAAACATTAACCTTAAATATAATCCAATTAATATTTTTGTAATATTTTAATGAAAGTTTTAAAATTCAAAATATAACTTTGAATAATATTACAATTGTAAACAAAACGGTTTCTTGATTGCAAGTATAAAAGCTGTTTCTCTTTATCTAACTTTCATTAATGTAACAAAAGTGTACTAACTCTAAAACAACAAACAACCTTAATTTTAATAAGAAACACTCTTACTAACAGTAATACTATTTTTTTTTTCTCATCAATTTTTACTAATTTTTTCATAATAATTCCATGTAATATTTGACTGAACATTAATTTTCAGTTACATTCCATTGATTTATTTTATTTTTCTTTAGATATAAAAATTAACAATATACTTGATTGGAGGGATGATCCTTGATCGATCACTATGAAGTAAACGGATTTATATAACCAACCTTACATAAGTGGAACAAATATTTAGTTATTGTTGTTGTATCAAAATTAACAGTATAATAACGTTTAATTGAAACTCGACTTTATAAAAAAATAATTTTGACTTTGTGTTTCACAGAGGCACATATACTTATGTGGGCTTAGATTTAATTGAATTGAAAAGTTATGCTTTTAAGTCCTGTTATGTAAAGGGGTTACCCTAACTAGTCTATATAACCATTCTAATTGGTGTATTTGTGTTTTGAGGTTTTGAAGGAACAAAACTTAGGTTCAAATTCTTACATTTGAGAGTGCTCTTCTGTCTAGATTTCACTCTTTATGTTTAAAATTCATGAAAAAAATATTAGACATGCCTTGTAAAAAAGTTAAAATATCATCACAAAATTGGAGAAAATAACCATTAAGTTTCGAAAAAAAAATAAAAATAGAATAGACGCAAAAAACACTGCATGAGCGTCCAAAACAATTAATGATAGTAATGGGAAGGATCATGACATGTACCCCGTAAGACCCTCCTAATCAAAATCCAATCAAAACCAAAGAAGGACACAAGCCTAAAAAATTGGGCATCCTTGAGCCATAAATTCACAAGTGCTCCCTGAGACTTAGGCACCAAAGCTCGCTTCACTTTATAAACGCCTGAAATACAAATTATTATAACATTTAATAATACACCACAAGATAAAACAAATAAAATTTTAACAAGATTGAATTACCAAATTTTTAAATAAAATTGGTTCCTCTCTTTCTGCACCCGATTTTCAGGCAAAGTTGGAGTCTTGTTGCAGACTGAATCCCAGAGTTGAAAATGCCACGATCTCACCTCCCAATTCATTCATTCTAATGTGCAATTACTTCAAAACCTCCCCTGGGCTTATCAAGGAAAAATCCAACCCTGCGCTCTTCTTTAACAATTGAGAAATAAGTGCACGCTAAATTGTAATCCGTGGTTCAAAATGTTTATGTCAAGGTACTAGTAGTTTTTCAAATTATACTTTATATATCAGACAATCTTTTGTAATACTTCTGATGTAAGATCTTGCAATATCACCCTCATTTTGGCCCAATTCGTCCCTTTGGGTGGTGTTATAGATAATAACTCATAAATAGACACAAGGCAGCCCATAAGCCGACACATGTACCTAGATTGGGGGCTCTACCCCTCTCCATAGCCTTTTTACTCATTTATCAATACCACCACGATATTATTTAAAAACTAGGGTTTTCTCTGATAGCATTTGTAATGCCACATGTGGCCCATTGGCTTAGTAACTTTCAAACCGAATTCACTGGCCCAAAATACTTAAATCAATGTACTAGTAGCCGCCTTTATGGTATTTTATATATCAGAATTTTTTTTCCTAATACTTTTAATGCGGGATCTGATCACATAAACTTTACAACCAATAACGAATATAATTTACATTAACAAATCGAATAGAATCTCTTTTATTAGGATGTATACAAACGAATAAAGAATGATCTTACAACTTTTGGGAGCAAATAGTGGAATGATTGAATGAAGAAAATCAATCCTAGAGAAACCTTGAGCGTCGGCATTCGGAGGGAACACCTTGGGAAAGCCTTTGAAAATCTGTACAATAGTTATAGATCATGTACTTTTGCTATACCCATCTAAGTCTGTTTCGGCCCTTAGAATCAAGTCCTTGGTTTTGCCATGTTGCCACCTCTGCATTGAATGAATTTAAATCACAAGACGAACTAGAGGACACCTTAACGCACACATTGGCATTAAAATTCCAGTAGGAGGCGGTGAAAGAAGATTGGGTCCAGTCTGTCTTGACCCGGCCACCTCGTGTTGCCCAATCATCTGCATTCCAAAGACTATAATATATCATCATTGGTTGGCTCTTGAGGAACGGAACACCCATTGCCTCTTCATTATTGAATACTCTAATTGGAATGTCATCCACCAAGAAACTAAAAAAAATAATAAGGTTAGTTTCAGAATAATATGGCTAAAACAAACTTTCACCAATTAATCTGACAAAAAAAACTCGACAAACATCTATCAATTGAACCAAATTAATATGAAAAATAAACTTTAGGGCATAAATTACAACTGGGGCTGAAATGGTTTGAAATTTCGGGAAGAGATAAAATGTTTGTGAGTTTTGAATACTTACATGATTCGTTGGGAGTTCCAAACAATGGAGTAGGTGTGGAATGAAGAGGTCGGGTCAAACCAAAGGTGAAACTGTTGCTCTTTGCCTCCTTACCCCAGTGCAAATACATTTGTGTGGACTGTGTAAGGTTGCCCGGAGACGTTTTCCAAGAACTCAAAATCAATCTCATCATGTGTTGATCCTTGAGACGATAACTGTAAAAAATAAACAATATTAGCTGTTGAAAATCATGTGGAACTGTGGAGTGCTATTAAGATATTCCAACACTGTTAATGAATTGATGTAGGGCAAGAATCTAATATGGACGATGTTTTATTCATTGGCGTTTAGTTTGGGACTTACGTAGAATGTGGTTACGGTTCCTGCGGAGTTGCCGGGAACGAGCTTGAGTTGGAGATCGAATCGACCGAGGAGGTACTCATTCTTGGACTGGAAGCCGGAGCCGGAGAATTGGTCTAGAGAGAGAGTCAGAAGTTGGCCGCCTTCTAGTATTTTTCCGCGTTGATCGCCCCAAGTGATGTCCACATCTTGGTAGAAATTGGTTGCCTCGACCGAAAGAGAAGTCCCCATGATGATCAGCAGTGAGAGTAGAAGAACCATAGCTGAAGAAGCTCTGCAACTATATGCCATTTTTAGAGAGAGAGAGAGAGAGCGAGCTTTGGTTGAACGGTATGCTAGAAAGTGATTACTCCATCCTTTATGTGAGCCGTCCCGCGTTTACTAGGAAGCATCCAGGAGAACGAATGCAAATGGGAAATTGTTTTTAGGTGGATTTCCGCGTCTTACGTTTTTAGGTGGATTTCCGCGTCAACTTTGTGCCGAGGATACAGCTATCACTTGTTGGATGGAGGAGAGGAGAATTTTATTATTGGGAAAGTTCTCGTAATGTCTCTTTAAAAAAGAAAAAAGAAAAACCAACAACTAAAGAAGAAGAGGAGGATAATTACATTTTTAGCCCCTATATCGTAGAGTGAGTATTTGTGTGGATCTGAGATTTGTCAAATTACACATTTAATCTTTAAATTTATATTTATCATCACGATCATTTTTATTTTCATCCGTACAACCATTTGATAACCATTATTTTCTTAAGCTTATTTGCCCTTTTAAGTTAAAAAATTTCATGGGTAATTTTAATAAACCATCAATATTTGATAGATATGAAACATTAATTTTTCAAAATATCAAAAAATCGTCTTACTTTATCTTTGAAAAAACAAAAAGATTTTTTTCATGATTTTTTTTTTTAAAATAAAATAAATCATCTAGAATTAAAATTGATTGGACTTAATTGGATATAAAATACTGTTTTCGGACAAATGTCTTTGGGTGTCCAACACTTTTTCCGATCGTAACGGACCTCTGAACCCTTCTAAAATGAATCTTTAGTCGGAATGTATTTTTCAGAGTCAACTTTTTACGTAGGTCATTTTCTAATTTTTTTTTTCTCAAAATCTGATGACCTAGTACATTATCTAAACTAAATGATAGGTGACTCATTTTTCAAAATTTTGACCTAATTTCTTTTATGAGAAAAACAAGTGCATAACTCGTTACATGTATTACCAAAAATGCATTTCATCCCTTTCATAAAAATCTGGGGCATCAAAATGACCTTCTAATAAAAATATTTTTATAATTTCATCACTCTATTAAACCTAGGACATTTTTTCATAAAAATGTTTCAAGCTTCTCTTTCTCATTTTCAAGACAAATCAGTATTAGAAAACGATTAGAAAAAACTATCTTACATTTAATAGAGTGATAAAATGACAAAAATGTCTCTATTAGGCCCGTGCTAAGCACAATTTATTTCTTATCCAAAATCATTAATAATCTTTTTAATTTTTGTTGGATTGAAATAAATATAAAACATGATGGACCAAATGTACAATTTGACCAGAACTCATGGCCTACATAAACATTCACCCTATATCTTGATGTAACAAAACTTCTTTACTAACAGTTATACTAAATTTTTCTCTCATCCATTTTTACTAATTTTTTTTTCATAAATTCAACATAATATTTAAACATTTCATATATTCTTTTTATACAAATATCAAAATTAACAACATTTTATTCAAACTCAACTTTACCAATTAAAAACTAATTTTGAATTAATGTTTCACAGAAGCACATCTATTTTTGTAGGCTTAGAGTTGGTGTTAATTGAACTGAAAAGTTATGCTTTTAACTCCTAAATCTATTGAAGCGATATATTAATTTTCAGTTATATTTCACTGTTTTGTTTTTTTAATTTTTTTTATAAATATCAAAATTAGCAATCTAACAAAGTATATTTTTTGTGGGGCTTAGAGTTGGTGTTAATTGAGGCTTTTAACTCTTAAATCTTTTGAAATGGGCGATGTTGTTTTTGGATTTCACTAATAATAGTCCATATGGTACTTTATATATCAGATAATTTTTTCTAATACTTTTTATATGGGATCTCACATAAACTTTACAAATAATAACCAATATAGTATATATTAACAAATCAAATAGAATCTCTTTTATTAAGATGTATACAAACGAATAAAGAATGATCTTACAACTTTTGGAAACAAAAAGTGAAATAATTGAATGAAGAAAATCAATCCTAGAACCATCAACGTCGGCATTCGGAGGGAAAACCTTGGGGAAACCTTTGATAATCAGTACAATAGTTATAGATCATGTACTTTTGTTGCACCCATCTAAGCCTGTTTCGGCCCTTAGCATCAAGTCTTTGGTTCTGCCATGTCGCTGCCTCTGCATTGAATGAATTATTACAAGATGAACTAGAGGACGTCTTAACGCATGCATTGGCATTAAAATTCCGGTAGGAGGCGGTGAAAGGAGCTTGGGTCCAGTCGGCCTTGACCCGACCACCTTGTGTTGCCCAATCATCTGCGTTCCAAAGACTCGAATATATCCTCATTGGTTGGCTTTTGGGGAATGGAACGCCCATCCCCTCACCATTGTTGAATACTCTAATCGGAATGTCATCCACTAAAAAACTGAAAAACAAATAGAAAATAAGGTTAGTTTAGAACAATATGGCTAAAACACACTTTCACCCATTACTCTTGACAAAAAATATTTAACCAATAGAACCAAATTAATCATATTAATTTTAGGGCATAAATTAGGGGGGGGGGGGGGGGGGGGGGGCAAAACGAGATCGTACCAAACTAATAAGTTTTATTTAGAGGTGGAATTAAATGATTTGAAATTTCGTGAAGAGATAAAAGTATTGTGGATTTTGAATACTCACATGATTTGTTGAGAGTTCCAAACAATGGAGTAGGTGTGGAATGAAGAGGTCGGGTCAAACCAGAGGTGAAACTGTTGCTCTTTCCCTCCTTTCCCCTGTGCAAATACATTTGTATGGACTGTGTATGGTTGCCCGGAGACATTTCCCAAGAACTCAAAATCAATCTCATCGTGTGTTGATCCTTGAGACGATAACTGTAAAAAGGAAACAGTATTAGCTGTTGAAAATTCTATGGAATTGTGGAGTGCTGTTAAGATATTTCAACACTATTAATGAATCGATGTAGGACTACAATCTAATATGGACGATCTTTTATTCATTAGCATTTAGTTTGGGACTTACATAAAATGTGGTTACGCTTCCTGCGGAGTTGCCAGGAACGAGCTTGAGTTGGAGATCGAAGCGGCCTAAGAGATACTCGTTCTTGGACTGGAAGCCGGAGCCGGAGAATTGGTCAAGAGAGAGAGTCAGAAGTTGGCCGCCTTGGAGTATTTTGCCGCGTTGATCGCCCCAAGTGATGTCCACATCTTCGTAGAAATTGGCTGCCGCAACTGAAAGGGAGAGAAGAACCATAGCTAAAGAAGCTCTGCAACAGTAAGCCATTTTTAGAGAGAGAGAGTGTTTTTGTTGTATGGTATGTTTGAAAGTGATCCGACTACTCCATCCTTTATATAGGTGGTGTTTTGTGAGCCGTCACGCGTTTACTAGGAAGCATCCAGGAGAGAATGAATGCAAATGGGAAATTGTTTTCGTCGGCGAGGAATAGGATACAGCTATCTTTTGTTCATGCTTTCTACTTTGTGGCGAGGATACAGCTATCACTTGGCGGATGGAGAATTTTATAATTGGGAAAGTTCTCGTCATGTCTAAAACTGGGCTAATTATTATTATTATTATTATTATTATTATTTTTATTTTGATGATGATGGTTGAATAATTATTTTAGATGAAAATTTTAATTGTGTAATTTTATAATTTTTTAATATATAAATATTTTTGAAATTATTAAATTTAATAACAAAAATTATAAAAATATCATCTTAATAAAATTTATTGGGAAAAATGAAATCCATTTTTGGAGAGATTTAGAAATAACACTTGTTTCGAAGGGATTTGGAAATCCTATTTTTCTCCTTTGAAATTCCATTTTACAAATTCAATAAATTTTACAAATATCTTGTATTAGCAGCAAAACAAAAGATTTTATAAAAAAAAAATTGGGAATTCATTTTCAAAGTAAAATCCATCCTTATATTATCTCACTGAAACACAACCTTAGACATTTTTTCGTAACAAAATTTCAAGCTTATTTCTCTCCCGTATTTCAGATGAATCACTATTAGAAAAAGGTTAGGAAAAACTCTCTTAGATTTAATATAGTAAAAAACAAAAAATTAAAAAAAAAAAATACCTTATCTCTTTTAGAAGAGCACGTTGTCACGGACCGCGTATTTACAAGGCAGTCTGAAGGAATAAACATGTTGGCTGGAGGGTTATAGCACAAATACGCAGCTCCCAACCTGGGTGGGCGTCAACATAAGTAGGCATTCTTTCGGAGTCAGGGCATACCGACTCGGTTAAGCTAGGAGATTATGTTATTAGTCAAGTACCTGACAAAAGAAGAGGGGCGCAGCACGGGCAAATGCCACTGCGAAATCAATCAGCATCGTACAAAGAAAGTGATCAGCTTGCCCTGTGCAAGCAAATGCGTTGGAGCACAGCACGGGCAAATGCCACTGCGAAAATGTGAGCCCGTGACAACGTGCTGAGTATAATATATTTTTCATCCAAAATTATTACCAATATTTTAAATTTTTGTGAGATTGAAATAAACATATATGGACCAAATATACAATTTGCAAACCTCAGTTCACATAAACATCCACCCATACGTAATTTTTTTCCTAAAAAAGTCCATACACTTTTCCATTTTTTATATAATTTTGGAGTTCTCACTTGTTTAGTCATATGATTTGGATAAAAAAAAAAAAAAATAGATTGACTTTTTCTAAGGGTTTTTTTTTTCAGGATTCCAAAAAAAAAAAAAAAAAAAACACTCGATGGACCAAATCATTCTAAAGTGTTTTTATGTATAATCTTTGTAGCAATTTTCACTCAACTTTTTGCAAATCCATTTTTTTTTTTTTATTAACATTTCACTGAATTTTAAAATATTAAAAAGGACCCTTACTATCAACTTCTAAATTGGTGCGAAAACTACTAAATGAACAACTCGATTGATTTTTTTTTTTTGCACTGATTACTCCTACTAGTATTTCGTAGACTAATTCGCCCTATTAATGAATCGTTACCTTCCATACACATTGTCAGTTGTCATTCCTAAAAACGTGGAACGAAATATGGTAATATACCAATGAAACTGAAAACGAAACCTATAATTTCTTCTAATTGTGATTGTTATTCAAAGATTATTTACACCACAATGATTTATAAATCATGATCTTCAAAAAGAGATATTAATTTTTTTTCTTAGTACTGGATTAGGATGCATATGAATGTTATATATAATATTAAATGTGATGTTAATGTTATATATAACATCACTACAATATGTGTGCCCTCATGAGTGTTGAATATAACTTTCAGTGCAATAAAAATGATATTCAATTAATGTTGATTGTAACACAAATTATATGAACGTGTCAAATGTAATATGATTTACAGATAATTATAATTTGAATGTTGACTGTAACACTCAACTGTTTTTTTTATAATGCATAAGACCATATTAAATGTAACACGAATGTAAAAAGTGAAAAATTCGAAAATATCATATTGAATGTAACATGAATGTATGAATCTGAAACTAATGAAAAAAAAAACTAGGGAACATGATATCATTTTGAAGATCTTATTCAGAATAATCAGAATATATAATTAGATCAATAAAAAAAAATATATATTTATTCTCACGCCGGAAGTTCTTCACTGGGATCTATCTCCAGTGTGTTAAGAATTTATGCAGGAACCCCTGGAGGCAACAAAACGGAGCCTAGCAAGGGCAAAATCATAAATTTATTGTGCTACCATTTTTCGGTCACATCAATTCCACTTTTTGTTGTGAAACTGTTAATATGGAAAATCTCAATCATACGAATCTCGCAAGTGCAAATTTTCCAGTAATTGCATTTTTTAAATTTGGGACTGGATGGTATGAAAAATCTGTACACTGGGATTGTTTAGCTTATTTTCAGACAGTTAGAATCAATTGGTAATTTCATATTTAAATTGGGATCAACCGATAATTTTTCCTAAAAAAATAACTACATATTATATATAAAATTCAAAATGCAAATACTAACACTTCTTGTATTCCACTTAATATTATTTTTATAATATTCCATTTTTATAATATTCCACTGAAAATTTTAAAATCCAAAACTTAAATTTGAATAATATTCCAATTGTAAAGAAAACGAGTTCTTGATTGCAAGCCCTACAAAAGCTGTCTTTTCTTTTTCTTTTTTTTTTTTTTTTTTTTTTTTTCTAGTTCCGTTAATGTAATAAAAATATACATTAAGAGTTATGCTAAATTTTTCTCTCATCAATTTCTACTATTTTTTTTTTTTCATAATAATTCCATGTATATTTAAATATGTTATTAATCATTAATTTTTAGTTATATTCCATTGATTTTTTTTTATTTTTTTTTATAAATATCAAAATTAACAATGTAATAATGTTTAATTAAAACTCAATTTAATAAAAAATAATTTTGAATTATTGTTTCATTAAAGCACATATATTTTTGTGGGCTTAGAGTTGGTGTTGGTGTTAACTGAAAAGTTATGCTTTTAACTCAAAAATCTATTGAAGAAACAAAAATATATGTGTATATATGTTTTGAGGCTTTGAAGAAACAAAAATTAGGTTCAAATTCTTATGTGTTTAAAATTCATGAACAAATATTAGACATGCCTTGTAGAAAATTTAAAATATCATCACAAGATTGGAGAAAGTAACGATTAAAGTTAGAAAGTAAAATATAGAAATAGACCAAAGAAACACAACATCAGTGTCCAAAACAATTTATTATTGTAATGGGAAGAATTTTCCTTACTACACATTAAACTTTGACATGTATCCTGCAAGACACTCTTAATTAATCAAAATCCAATCAAAACCAAAGAAGGACACAAGCCTAAAAAAATTGGCCATCCTTGAGCCACAATTTCACAAGGACTCCATGAGACTCAAGCACCTAAACACGCTACACACTACAAACGCCTGAAATACAAATTACTACAACATTTAATAATACACCACAATATAAAACAAATAAAATTTTAACAAGATTGAATTATTAAATTTTTAAACAAAATTGATTCCTCTCCTTCTGCACTCGATTTTCAAGCAAAGTTGGAGTCGTGTTGCAGACTAAATCCCAGAGTTCAAGATGCTACAATCTTAACTCCCAGTTCATTCATTCTAATGTGCAATTACTGCAAAACCTCCCCTGGGATTATCAAGGAACAATCCACTCTTCTTTAACAAATGAGAAATAAGTACACCCTAAATTGTAATGCCCCATGTGGCTGACCAGTCTAGTAACTTTTGAACTGAATCTGTGGTCCAAAATGTTTATGCCAAGATCCCAGTAGTTGCTCAAATTATACTTTATATATCCGACAATCTTTTGTAATATTTCTAATGTGAGATCTTACAATATCACCCTCATTTTGGCCATTTTCATCCATTTGGGTGGTGGTATAGATAATAATTCATAAATGGACACGGTGCCTCCATAAGCTGACACATGTACCTAGCCTGGGGCCTCTACCCATCTCCATAGCCTTTACTCCTTTATCAATACCACCATGATATTGTTTCAAGACTAGGGTTAACTCTGATAGCATTTGTAAAGCCACATGTTGCCCATTGGCTTAGTAACTTTCAACCGAATTTATGTAGCCCAAAATACTTAAATCAATGTACTAGTCACAACCTATATGGTACTATATATATCAGACAATTTTTTCTAATACTTTCGATGCGGAATATCACATAAACTTTATAAACAATAACGAATATTATTTACATTAACAAATCGAATAGAATCTCTTTTACTAAGATGTATACAAACGAATAAAGAATGATCGTACAACTTTTGGAAACAAAAAGTGG
Source organism: Eucommia ulmoides (assembly GCA_016647705.1). Classification (NCBI taxonomy): domain Eukaryota; kingdom Viridiplantae; phylum Streptophyta; class Magnoliopsida; order Garryales; family Eucommiaceae; genus Eucommia; species Eucommia ulmoides. The sequence goes on along the minus strand of JAENRU010000490.1, from coordinate 13,403 downwards.
AATCATTGAATGAAGAAAATCAATCCTAGAGAAACCTTCAGCCTCGGCATTCGGAGGGAACACCCTGAGGAAACCTTTGAAAATCAGTACAATAGTTATAAATCATGTACTTTTGTTGCACCCATCTAAGTCTATTTCGACCCTTAGCATCAAGTCCTTGGTTTTGCCATTTCGTTGCCTTTGCATTGAATGAATTTGAACCACAAGATGAACCAGAGGACGTCTTAATGCACGCATTGGCATTAAAATTCCTGTAGGAGGCGGTGAAAGGAACTTGGGTCCAGTTAGCCTTGACTCGACCACCTTGTGGTGCCCAATCTTCTGCGTTCCAAAGACTCAAATATATCCTCATTGGTTGGCTTTTGGGGAACGAAACACCCATTGCCTCTTTATTGTTGAATACTCTAATCGAAATGTCATCCACCAAGAAACTAAAAACAAATAAAAAATAAGGTTAGTTTCAAAATAATATGGCTAAAACACACTTTCACTTATTTCACTAACACAAAAGTTGGCAAAATCAACCAATTGAACCAAATTAATATGAAAAATAAACTTTAGGGCATAAATTACAACAGGGGCCAAAACGAGATCGTATCAAACTTTCCAGGTGCATAGTACGATAAATTCATCTGATTAATAAATTTGATTTAGACGTGGAATTAAATGTTTTGAAATTTTATGAAGAGATAAAAGAATTGTGGATTTTGAATACTTACATGATTCATTGAGAGTTCCAAACAATGGAGTAGGTATGGAATGAAGAAGTCGGGTCGAACCGAAGGTGAAACTGTTGCTCTTTGCCTCATTTTCCCTGTGCAAATACATTTGTATGGACTGTGTAATGTTGCCTGGAGACGTTTCCCAAGAACTCAAAATCAATCTCATCGTGTGCTGATCTTTGAGACGATAACTGTAAAAAAAAAAAAAAAAAAACCAAAAAAAAAAACAATATTAGCTATTGAAAATCATGTGGCATTGTGGAGTGTTGTTTAGATATTTCAACACTATTAATGAATCGATGTAGGATAAAAATCTAATATGGACGACTTTTTATTCGTTAGCATTGAGTTTAGGACTTATGTAAAATGTGGTTACGGTTCCTGCGGGGTTGCCAGGAACGAGCTTGAGTTGGAGATTGAAGCAGCCGAAGAGATACTCATTCTTGGACTGGAAACCGGAGCCGAAAAATTTATCCAAAGAGAGAGTCAGAAGTTGGCCGCCTTCGAGAATTCTGCCGCGATGATCGCCCCAAGTGATGTCCACATCTTGGTAGAAATTGCCTGCCGCGACGGACACAGAGCTCTGCAACAATATGTCATTTTTAGAGAGCGAGATTTGTTTTGGTGGTATGTTAGCAATTCTCCATCCTTTATATAGTAGTTTTTGTGAGCCATCCCGCGTTCACTGGGAACTAGGAAGCATCCAGGAGAATGGATGCAAAGGGGAAATTGTTTTTAGGCGTTTTTTCGCGTCCTATGTTCATGTTTTCTACTTTGTGCCGAGGATACAGCTATCACATTTTTGGCCCCTATATCATAGAGTGAGTATTTGTGTGGATCTGAGATTTATCAAATTACACATTTGATCTTTAAATTTATATTTATCATCACGATCATCCGTACAATCAATCAATAATCACTATTTTCTTAAGTTGATTTGCCCTTTTAAGTTAAAATTTTTTATGGGTAACGTTGATAAATCATCAATATTTGATATGAAATCACAGTGGTAGAACATTAATTTCTCAAAAGATCAGAAAATTGTCTTACCCTATATTTGAAAAAACAATAAGAATTTTTTCATGATTTGTTTTTGAATAAAATAAAACATTCATACTTAAAATTGATTAGACTTAATTGGATATAAGATACTGCCTTCAAACGGGCGTCTTGAGGTGTCTAACATCTTTTCCGAGTATAACGGACCCCTGAACTATTTTAAAAATGAATATTTGGTAGGATTGTAATTTTCAGAGTCAATTTTTTACTTAGGTCATTTTCTTAAATTACTTTTCTTAAAGTCTGATGACCTTGCACACCATCTAAGCTCAATGATAGATGGTGACTCATTTTTTGAAATTTTGGCTCGAGTTCTTTTATGATAAAAAGAGGCGCATAAAACAACCCCTCTCTCATTACTTGTATTACCAAAAATGCATTTAATCCCTTTCATAAAAATCTGGGGCATCAACATATCCTTCTAATAAATATGTTTTTATCATTTCATCACTCTATTTAACCTAAGACATTTTCACTTAATAACGTTTCAAGCTTATTTTTCTCATTTTTCAAGACGAATAAGTTTCAAAAAAAGATTAGGAAAAACTATCTTACATAATACAGTGATAAAATGACAAAAATGTCTCTATTAGGCCCTCGCTAAGTATAGTCTATTTCTCATTCAAAATCATTAATAATATTTTTAATTTTTATAGAATTGAAATAAATATAAAACTTGATGGACCAAATGTACAATTTGATAGACCTCATGTCTACCATATACATTGATGTAATAAAAGTATACTAACATTAAAACAACAAATAACCTTAATTTTAAAACAACCTTAATTTAAAAACAACAAACTTCTTTACTAACAGTTATACTAAATTTTTCTCTCATCAATTTTAACTAATTTTTTCCCATAAATTCGACATAATATTTAAACATTTCACTTAACATTAACTTCAAGTTATATTCTTTTTTCACAAATATCAAAATTAACAAAGTAACAACATTTTATTCAAACTCAACTTTACCAATTAAAAACTAATTTTGAATTCATGTTTCACACAAGCACATGTATTTTTGTTGGCTTAGAGTTGGTGTTAATTGAACTGAAAAGTTATGCTTTTAACACCTAAATCTATTGAAGTGATATATTAATTTCAGTTATATTTCAGTGATTTTTTTTTTCTTATAAATATTAAAATTAACAATCTAACCAAGTTAATTGAAATTCAATTTTATAAAAATTAATTTTGAATTTATGTTTCACAAAACGATGCATATTTTTGTGGGCTTAGAGTTGGTGTTAATTGAAGCTTTTAACACTTAAATATTTTGAAGTGCCATATAAAGGGGTGATGTTTTTGGATAAGAGTTTACTAATAATAGTCCATATGATATTTATATATCAAACAATTTTTTCTAGTACTTTCGATTACGGATCTCACATAAATTTTACAAACAATAACAAATATAGTTTACATTAACAAATCGAATAGAAGCTCTTTTATTAACATGTATACAAATGAATAAAGAATGATCTTACAGCTTTTGAAAACAAAAAGTGGAATAATCGAATGAAGAAAATCAATCCAAGAGAAACTTTCAGAGTTGGCATTCGTAGGGAACACCTTGGGGAAACCTTTGAAAATCAGTACAATAGTTATAGATCATATACTTTTGTTGCACCCATCTAAGTCTGTTTCGGCCCTTAGTATCAAGTCTTTGGTTCTGCCATGTCGCCGCCTCTGCATTGAATGAATTATTACAAGACGAACTAGAGGACGTCTTAACGCATGCATTGGCATTAAAATTCCTGTTGGAGGCAATGAAAGGAGCTTAGGTCCAGTTGGCCTTGACCCGACCACCATGTGTTGCCCAATCATCTACGTTCCAAAGACTCGAAGATATCCTCATTGGTTGGCTTTTGGGGAACGGAACGCCCATCCTCTCTTCATTGTTGAATACTCTAATCGGAATGTCATCCACCAAAAAACTAAAAATAAATAAAAAATAAGGTTAATTTAGAATAATATGGCTAAAACACACTTTCACCCATTACTCTGACAAAAGATTTTTTTTTTTTTTAGCACAAATCAATCAATTGAACTAAATTAATATTAAAAATAAACTATAGGGCATAAATTACAACAGGGGCCAAAACGAGATCGTATCAAACTTGAAAGGTGCAAACTACAATCTAACTAATAAGTTTGATTTAGAGGTGGAATTAAATGGTTTGAAATTTCACGAAGAGATAAAAGGTTTGTGGGTTTTGAATACTTACATGATTCATTGAGAGTTCCGAACAATGGAGTAGCTCTGGAATGAAGAGGTTGGGTTAAATCTGAGGTAAAATTATTGCTCTTTGCCTCTTTTCCCTTGTGCAAATACATTTGTATGGACTGTGTATGGTTGCCCGAAGACGTTTCCCAAGAACTCAAAATCAATCTCATCGTGTGTTGATCCTTGAGACGATAACTGCACAAAAAAAAAAAAAAAAAAAAAAAATAGTTGTAGAAAATCATGTGGAATTGTGAAGTGTTGTTAAGATATTTCAACACTACTAATGAATCAACGTAGGACAACAACCTAATATATAGGATTTTTTATTCGTGAGTGATAGAATACCTATTGATCTTCCATAGAACCTTCCTGCCAATAGATTATGTTACTAGCAAATTATTACCTTCTTTTATCTATTATTTTTTTGTTCTTTGTGTTATGTTATTTTGTTTTCTCTCTCTTATATCCCACTGCTATATATAGCTCAAGAAATTAAGATACTCTGCAATTTTAAGCAGAGCTTATCAATTTATCAAATTCTCACTTGGTATTAGTTTAGCTTCTTAGCTTACGCTATCTATTTGATCCCATGGATGAAATAACCAGTTCCACCTATCATTTCGCCCCTTCCTCCCCAACTCCGACCACCACGACTCGTCTGCCTACTCCAACCAAATTACAATAGTTCAGCAACTCTTTCTCTTCGGTAAGCCCTATCAAGTTGGATAGAAGCAACTACCTCTTGTGGAAGTGTATGATCTTCCCAATAATCAAAGGAAATCAACTCGATGGATTTGTTCTTGGCACCAAGCCCTGCTCGCCAGAGTTTCTCGACATCGAAGGAACACCAAACCCAGCTTTTGATAACTGGCAAACCACCGATCAACTTCTTCTTGGTTGGCTTTATAACTCTCTCTCTCTCTCTCTCTCTTGAAGTTGCTACCCACATAATCGATTGTCACACTGGCCATGACCTGTAAACTACAACATACACACTCTCTGGTGCTCACACCAGATCGAAAATTACACTCTTCAAAGCTAAACTGCAACAAACTCGCAAAAGAGGCAGTACGATGCTTGAATATTTGAATACCATGAAGACTCTTACTAATAATATCTTGCTTGCTAGAAGCCCCATCTCCTTATCTGATCTAATTACGCAAACCCTAACTAGCTTTAATTCTAAATATACTCTAATTGTTGTTCAATTGACTAAAAAAGCAAATTAGTCTTGGATTGAATTTCAAACCTCCCTTTTAACGTTCAAGAGCCGCCTTGAGCAACTAAATAGTTTTCAAAACCTCAATGTACATCAAATGACTGTCAACATAGTGAACAAGTCTTCATTTCAGTATCCCACCTCTCAGTCCTCCACTAGTAGAGGACGCGACTCATACCAATGGTAAAATGGTCGTGGTCGCTTTCGTGGTCAAGGACGGCAAAGTAATTCTCGACGCACCTGCCAAGTTTGTGGCAAATTGGGTTACTCTGCTACCATTTTCTTTTACCGATTTGATAATAGCTATATGGGCAACACTCCTGCCAACACCAGTAGTCTATCACAACCCACCTCATCTCCACCCTTCATTGCTCAACTTGCCACTCTCGAAACCCCTCTTGGTACTGCCTAGTATGTTGATTGTGGTGCAAGCACTCATGTAACTAATAACTCTAATTTACTTCAGCAATGCACTACCTACAATGGTAAGCATCGCTTACTTGTTGGTAATGGCTATCCTCTTCCTATCCACTATGTTGGTCATTCCACCATTCCGTCACTCAACCATACTCCTCTGCTTCTTAAAAACATTCTGCACACTCCTACCATCACCAAAAATCTGCTTAGTGTTTATCAATTTACACCTGATAATAATGTCTGTGTTGAATTTGATTCTCATTTGTGTTGTGTGAAGGACAAGCAAACCAAGAGGGTTTTTCTTCAAGGGATGCCTAAGGATGGTCTTTATCATTTCAAAAACACCGCCATCTCATTCTCTCCACTGCAGTAGTGTTCTGTGCTCTCTGTCTCTCACCAACCGCATATGTCTAATTTAGCAGATTGGCATCGCATTTTAGGACATCCATCCCAGCATATTTTAACTCAAGTTCATAAGTTTTGTAATCAATAGATTTATGTTCATGACTTTCCTGCTTTTTGTGATGCTTGTCAATATGGAAAGAATCACAAACTTCCATTTTCCCGTTCCCCTTCCCATGCTTCTCATCCACTTGAGTTGATTCACACTGATTTGTGGGGTCCTGCCTCAGTTCTATCATCTGCTGGTTATCAATATTATATCTTATTTTTGGATGATTTCAGTTGTTAGTCTCGGATATATCCGTTAAAACACAAAAATTATGCCTTACATACTTTTATTCAATTCAAAATCATGGCTGAGAAGCAATTTAATCACTGTATAAAAAATGTGCAAAGTGACTGGGGAGGAGAGTTTCAGTCTTTTACATCCTTTGTAACTGAGTATGGCATCATTTTTCAACATTCCTGTCCTCATGTCTCACCCCAAAATGGTCGGGTTGAGCGCAAACATCGTCATGTTACTAAAATGGTGCTCACTTTATGAGCCCAAGTTCGCATACTGCTCACATTCTGGTGGGAAGCCTTTCATACTGTTGTTTTTCTTATCAATCAGCTCCCAACCCCCATTCTCAATAATCAAACACCTCTTTTCCTTCTTTACCAAAAACATCCTAACTATTCTAGTCTTCACCCTTTTTGATGTAGCTGTTTTCCCTACCTACGACCTTTTCAGAAACACAAGCTCAATTTTCACTCTAAAAAATGTTTGTTCATTGGGTATAGTGATCGTCACAAAGGCTATAAATGTCTTTCCCCAAATGACAAATTATACATTTCCCGGCATGTTGTGTTCAATCATCAAGACTTTCCTTATCTCTCTTCATTTTTACCTGTTGTTTCCTCCCACGCAGCCCCTATATTCTGTTCACCAATCGTTCTTCCTTATTCTCTCTTGTTGCCTACTACTACTGTTGTACCATTTGCAGTTGTACACCCTTTGCTAAATAGCCCTTCACCACCATTTGTGCACACTGTTGTTCCTCCTGCGGCTGACTATCTCCCAACCGCTTGTCCCTGTTTCTCTTCCTCTTCCTATTCCTCTATACCACTTCCTCCTTCTTGTCCAAATACCACTGCCAATACCTAAGCCTTACCCAATCATCCAATGGTCACCCAAAGTCAACAACGTTCTGCAGGACTATACCTAGCAAATGAATACTATGGCGTAGTAGGACCAAACACCAATTTCAAATAATTTAAGTCAACCCATTCCAAACATTTTAAAATCACCAATCCAAACTTCTCGTCATATAATAAAGTACCGCACACCATTTTCTACTAACCATAGGATCATTTTGATCGCATGATCAGCGTTTGCGATAGTACCGTGATCTGCACAATTGTGTTATCTAATGTGATCAACAGTGTCATGGCTATTTATTTTTCCCAATGGTAGGGTTACCGCCCGTGGGATTTGCAGTCTAGACGGGCCAATCCACATCTCGCAAGCCATCGTCCTGGTGAGAATAAATCCACATCTCGTAGGTCTCTGCCTAACGAGAAGAAATTCACATCCCTTACGGAAAGAATATCCATATCCTTTTTGGGAAGAAAGTCCACATTCCTTACGAGAAGAATATCCATATCCCTTTCGGAAAGATAATCCACATCCCTTACGGGAAGAATATCCACATCCCTTTCGGGAAGAAAATTCACATCCTTTACGGGAAGAATATTCACATCCCTTTCGAGAAGAAAATCCACATTCCTTACGGGAAGAATATCCATATCCCTTACGGAAAGAATATTACGACATAGCAGGATAATAAAATCATTTTCCACTTTTTAAAATTTTTCTTGATCCATGAATCATCATAAAACCGTCCATTTTATCAACACTTATTTTTCTATACTTTAATACGAAAATATATTTTCACCATTTGTATAGAAGACGGTATACACCTTTAAATTAATAACTACCATTTAACGACAAATTCCAATGATCCACGACTAACACGGCACTCACCTAGGCATATTTAACTCATTATAGATAATTTACCCTAATCACCCGCCAATTCAAATATTAATATATATTCAACTTATTAATCCACCATCAGATATTTATATTTTTATCCACCACCACATATAGGAATTCATCCACTATCATATATTGTTAATCTTAAGATTTTGATGTATAATTAAATGTTGATATTTTGGTGAAACTAATATTTTAATTGAGTGTTTCAGTGATCTAAGTTCCAGTGATGAAAATGACGAGTTAAATGGATGCTAAATGAAGACATTGAAGATATTGTAGATTTAAGAGTTTGAAGAAATTAAGGAAACCAACCCAGGTAAATTTCAACTCTTAAAATCCCATTTAGGAACACACACATGGCACAAAATGAATCTTATCTTTTATGTGTGTTTTTGTGAAGTATATTTATTTGCTTCTATGTGAATTAAAAAAATATATTTTTTAATGACTAAAATAGAATATAAGAATATTAGTGGAGCTTATTTAAATATAAAAATAAATAAATGGGCAAAATTGTAAAAGAAAGTAGGTTAAAAACGAGATTAAAGAAGTGATTCAGAAGGAAGTCGACCGGAGAAAGAAGATGAAACATCCTGAATTGAAGAGTCGACCGACCGGTCGACCTGTGAAAACATCTAAACTCTCTCTAAATCTGCGAGTCGATATAGTGGTCGACCAGTGAAAGCATGACTGACTCTCTAAATCTGCGAGTTGATCGAGCAGTCGACCTATGTTCGCTGCGGCGATGGTTTGGCTACAAGCTGAGTTGGACAGTCGACTAGGCAGTCAACTGATAGAACTGTTCTAGGATATTTGGGATTCCGAATTTATATCTAACAGTAGCCATTTGTGGTTAAGATATGTAAGATATCTTAGGGATTTGTACTTAATTGAGTTATGGTCTATATATTTTATTATCCCTATTAATTTGGTCTATTTAATTAAATATTCTTTTAATTAAAGTGCTTTAATACTTTCTAATTTGATGAATTTTGATTTAAAAATGTTTAAGGACCAAAATGAGATTTTTCAAGAATATTTTTAAATGAAAAAGATCTATTTTGATTATATATGATATATGGAGTTTTAGGGTGTTATTTAATGACACAATATTTGAAAAGTAATTATTATAAGATATCTTTGATATTCCTATATTTAAAGTTGCGAATTTTGAGTTTAAACTATTGTTATTTTAGTGGAGAATATTTTGGGCCAAAAATATGGGAGAGATTTAAGGGATTTATTTTGATCTTATGATTTAGTCCATATACTTATATATAATTCTTTCTATATTTATATTGATTAAGATCAAATCTTTTAAGGGACTAAATTGAATATTTTGAAAGCTATTATTAAATGAAATATACCTTAAATGAAAGGTATCAATATATGGGGTCTTTAGGTGATTTTAGAATACATGTCTTGAGGAAACTAGCCGTTATAGGGCTTGTTTCATATACCTATAAAAAGACCAACGGATTTCATAATGAAGTAACACTATATCGTGAACTATTCAGTTCATAAGCTTTTATAAGAGTCATCATTCCGATATTTATTTTGGGGGATCAAATTGTGATATCAATTATTGAGGTATTCTTGAGATTAAAACGTTGGTTGAGTAAGCATCACAGATTTGAGCTGTTCAACATTTCAATCTATTATTCTTCGGTGTTATCTGAGTGAGATTTTTTTAATTATATTCTTTTATTTCATTATTTGTTTATTGTTTGGAAATTGATCTTAGAAATTGTTTATGATTTTTGTAGAAAATATTTTTACAAACAATTTCTTGAATTTGATTACGTGCTCCAATTTGCTACCCATATCTTGTTAAAATTAGATTTTTGTATCTCACGTATTTCTATCACTAGTTGGAATATTAATTGAGTTATTGTTTATCTGGGGTGGTAGAAGTTTCAAGTGATATTTATTTCTTATCAATTTTTGTATTGGTGAGTTGTAACGGGTTAAATACCATTGGGGGTATTTAATCAGGGGTAATTGGATTTTAGTCTCTTCCTGTAAAGAGATTGAGGTAATAATTCTTCCTGGATAAAAATTGTGTTTTGAGTGTTTTTGTAAAGGTTTCATCCTTATCTGTGAAAATGATAGTTAGAGTGTTTTGAGAGGTTTTGATTCTTGAGTCTTAGTGTTAAAACAAAATTAGGTTATTCTTTAACCTGCAAAAAGTAGAGGTTTTTCCTTAGTTTGGGAAAAGGGTATTGTAAAGGTTGATTCTGAGCTTGTAAAAGAAACGGTGTGCAGGGATCTTGAGAATTAGTGGGTGCGAATCTCCATGGGACTCGGAGGACTAGACTAGCCAAGAGTAGCTTGGTGAATCAAGATATATCTTGGTGTGCTGCATTATTTATTTGTTTATTTTTGTTGTTCAGATGTGCACCTAGTTGATTGATTAATTTTGTTGTGTTATAAAGATAATAATTAATTTAGGCATAAAATTAATTATTTGATTTATTCAAGTTTTTGTTCTGATTATTTTTTAATTACCCAATTCATCCCCCTCTTGGGTATTCTACTGGGCCAACAATTGGTATCAGAGCTGGTTTTAGCTCGTTAGGCTTAACATCCTAGCTAAACGGGTCACGTGCACACAGCATGGATAATGTATTTTGCGTATCATCTGTTGATAGTGGTAATTGCGTATATGATAATGTGGTTTACGATTCTTGTGATTTTAGTGATAATGATGGTGATGATGATAATGAAAATAGTCATATTGTTATAGAAAAATTACTTTCTTTCACACTACTTTTTGTTAAAGAGAGTTTAAAAAGAAAAATTGCTTCTTTTAAAAAATGGTGGAAAAAGTGTTCGAAAAGCATTTGGATGATTATTGTGGTTCAAAAGAGTTTTCAGAAATTATTTTTGAAATTAATAATTTGCTTTCTAAAGTGGATTATCTCGAAAATGAAAATAGAATTTTAAAAAATAAATTTGATATGATTTCCTAGCAAAGGTCAGATTTTATTTCTAAAATCAATTTACTTAAGAAAAATTTTGAAAAATCAAAATCCGACCTAAGTCTATTACGAGGGATTCTGAAAATGATTTTTCTAGGCAAAGTGGATATGCTTTATCGTCTCATCTTTCATCACAGGCTAGTGATAGTTATGCTTCTATTGTTAGAAATCATTAATATTTTACATCTCGTGCTTTTTATGATAAATCAGATTTGAGATGTTATTATTACAATAGGGTTGGACATTTTAAAGTATCGTATCCGTTTCGGAACCCTAAGTTTATGTCTAACATGTACGGATCCAAAATGAAATGGATACCGAAGAAAATTGTTGTATTTTCTTGTTCAGAATTACAAAATGTCATAAGTGGACTTGAAGGAACAGTTAAAAAATTTATATCAAAGCCAAAACAAGATGTCACTAGAGACTCACAAGCAACGTGTGCAAAGCGAAAAGATGCACCAAAGACAAGAGGTGAAGTTGCAAAGGAACCACAAGAGATATGTGTTAAGAGAAAATATCTACTAAAGCTAAAATTGGATATCACCAGAAAACCACAAGCGATACGTGCAAAGGGTATCATTAATGAGTCAAATGGAAAAAATCAAAGGAAGAGATGATACGAAAAGTAAAGAAGAATTGTACACCCAAATCAATCATTGGTATAAATGAGGTAAAGAATAAAGTTGCCCCGAAAGATATAAAAGGTACTCCTAACCCTCTGTATTTTAAATTCATTAAATTTGTTAAAGAGAGAGGTGCCCAACCTGCCAAATAGGTAAGTTGGTGATTGTTTCTAAGACCAATTTTCAATGATGTGTTTACTTGTTGTCTTAGAAACAGTGTAGGGTGACTTTGAGAATCACATTTAGTTATGGAGTATTAACATGTTTTTATGTTCTTACATCAAGTAGTGATCATGAGTTAAATTTTAAAATATATTACGAAAATGAGATAAGATGAATAGAGTTTTTTTATTTTATACTGAGGTAAATTGAATGATTTAATTTGATCATGATAATATTTGTGTGGTTAATATTAATATGAAAGTATGAGAATTCTTTTTGATACCATATATGTAAGACCTCAATCGTAGCATGTACGTCATTTCAGTTGTATTTTAGAGTAATTGGAAAAATTCGGGGTGAAACTAGGACAATTAAAAATTCAAATAAAAAGTCTAGGGGTCAAATTGAAACTATAGAAATATTTATTCTAAACTTTGGGATTTCAAATTGTCACTTAAATTATAAACTAAAAATTTTGAGGGTTCAAATTGCGATTTAAGGAAATTGTGAATAGTACATTGGGCTAAAATAGGATGTAAATGAGTCAGGGGGAGAAAAGGGTAATAAAATAAAAGTTTTTTTTAAAAAAAACACATTTTATACATATACATATGTGGGTGATTTGCGCTACCGGCTGAACTATGAACCGAAACATAGAGAAGAGTGAGACCGGCGACGTGGCAAGATCAGATCAAACCTCCACCCACTTAGTTCATGCGTATAAATACCAACATCATGAGTGAAGATCTTAAAAAAGGGACGAAATTCGAAGGAATTTCATAAAATCTAGAGAGAGAGGAAGGATCGGAGGGGGGTTCGTGATCGACGACAGGAAGGGATTTTGTCTGATCAGCCGGCGATTGTCGGTGTGAGAGGGTGTACTCATAGTTGTTGTGTTAAGACGTGAGGGTGTGTAGGGTTGCTGCTCGAGATCGCTGACGGTGGAGGGTTCTCCGGCGGGGCAGTGTGTTCCTGTTACAGGGGTGTGTGTGCACGTGGGTGTTCGGATTCAACGTGCAAGTGAGTGGGGTGATCGTCAGTGAGCTATATGGGTGGTGGTCGCCGGAGTTGGCAATGAGAGAGAGGATCGGCGATGACGGGTTCGGTTGCCGCCATTGGTGAGTTCGTCGTCGTTCCTCCAGCGACTGCGCATGTGTGGGTATGGGATGTATTCGGCGTTGTGTGTACATGTGCATGAACGTTGACGGTGAAGTTTGGCGGGAGGAGTGAGAGCTCGGCCGGCGTAGAGGTGGTCCGGTGGGTGCTCGAAACTGAAACAGAACAGAAAAAAAAATAAAAAAATCAAAAAATATTACAAAAACAACCCCAATAAAATTCGAAATTCATCCCGTGGCCCGTGAACATTTCGGAACAGATTTGCAGGCACCGACGTTTCGGCAGAGAGTAGTCAGTAAAAGCTTTTGGGAACGGATCACGAGGTTAGTGTACTGTGTTCTTGCCAAATTATTTTCATATAAAATGGCCATACTGAGACTAAATGATTTTATAAGACGATATGGATCAAGCAGGTTTTAGGATGAGTG